>CM024762.1:121106773-121742439 GCA_014218235.1 Colocasia esculenta
CCACTCCAAGAGTGATGTCTCTAGCACGAGATGCTAGTTGAGAGTAGGTCTTCAAGATAGGTCAACACTCAATCCGTTCTTGCGAGCTTCGATAGTCGTGCTGACCTGAGGGTACTGCATCCAACCAAAGAAACCAACACCTATCAAATCAAGAAAAGCTGAAATTTTGAGTAAAGTAATTCTTGCCGATTATCAAATTGACACTTTGTGTAAATTTTGATTGTTAATATTTTATATATACAAATACCTTATATAAAATAATGATCTTACCAAGTGAAGAACCAATCCCAAGAAGAAGGTTTGTATCAAATATCAACTGCCAACAACATTTTGATCATTGCTAAATGCTCTATGTTTGAATCGAAGCTACCAAAATTAGAAGGTTTGGCGACAAAAGTGAGACTCTTCTTCCTTCCATATTGCTTTCACCTATTCCTCTCATCTCTATAAACTAGGGCTCGAGTGGATCTCTCCTCTAGCGATTGTTGGAGGACTTCGTCGTCATCCAAGGTCCCCTCCATGGTGGAATCATCGCTGCTCTCCTGTGGCGACCTATTGGGTGGGGGAAGTCACCTACAAGGGCTCCCCCCCCCCCAATTCTTCTCTTCTCCCTCTATCTGCCTCTAACCCTCTCTGCTTCCCTACTCCAACCTTTGTCTTAGTGTCTTCCCCCCTTTGGTTTTCCTTACCGCACACCATTTTGTCATGCCACCTTGTGTTGTAGCTCCCTCAATATCCCTTCCTCTCGCCACTTTGCCAAACCCTACCTCCCATCCTGTTCATCCATGTATTCCTTCAGCCTTTCTCAGCCCTGACAATCTCCTTTGCCCTTAATCTCCTAGGGTTTGTTTCCCCATTTTTTCTTGAGGAGATATGTTTCCTATTCTTTTGAGTTCCGGATCCCCTTTGACTGTTCACCTAGTATCAGAGATTCCTTCTCTGGCCATCTGCAGGATATCTCTTCTCTGACTTGCCTGCTTTCTGATGAGTGCTTGAGCTATCTATTTGTGGTCGTTGATTTCTAGATCTGCTAAATCTGAGGTCTTCGAGTTGTAGATTTAACTCGTGGTTTGGGGATCTTCCGCATAGGGGTGTAAATGAGCCAATACGATCAACAACTAGCTCGGAGTCCGACTCGATAAAAACTCAGTTTAACTCGTTTATTTAATAAACGAACCGAATTTGAACACGCGAGCTCGACTCGATAATGCTCGTGAACAACTCATTTAATTACTCGTTAAAAACTCGATTAAATACTCATTAACAATTCATTGAATATTGTTTAATAAAATAAATGTCAACTTCTTATTTTTATAGAGTTATTATTGAATATGAAATGTTTATGAGGACTTAAATATAAAAGACTAAATGCTAGAGGGTACATACACAAATCTTATAAATAAGTATATATACAAAATCTAATTTTAATAAAACCAACAGAATAAGGGCATATGTACAAAATGGGGTTTCTAAAGGTTCACATGCACCACCGGCTCTTCATCTTCTTCCTCCTGACGCGCCTGTGCAAGTGCGACCAAGCACGGGCCATGCAGCCAAGAGGCGTCGCCGCCGGCGCCTGAAGTCCTTGACGACTGCCGCTGTCCCTCTGCCAGCAATGGATGGAGCTCTCGGTGACGGCACCAGCGGCCGTTTGAACTTCCCAGTTCCCACCTCAGCCAATTTGAGCTTCCTTACTCTGGCAGCTGAGGGGTGGCGACAATCCCTGCCCCGCTCATCACAGTCGAGGGGTGTCGCGGTCGATCATTATCGTGTCTCACGACCGCCATGGGGGCCCCTCCAGTGTCGAAAGGATCTTTCGGGCGCATCGGCTCCACCGACGGTGCGGATGCAATGGCAGTGGTTTTGGAGTTGCCGACACCGTCCGCAGGTCCTTCGGTAGTGCCCTCCGATCATCCCACACCCACCCCTGCAATGGCTCACATGGCTGTATAATCCCATATCGGATATGAGATGAATGCGGCAGCATGAATTCAGTTTTAAAGGGACTCCCTAGCATTCTCCTTTTGCTCACAACTGGTAGGCTGCGGTTTCGGTTCGTGGGCTAGAATTCGGATAAGAATTCTGGCTTGTTTATGTAAACGAGCCGAGTTCGGATTAGAGGTCTCTTAAAATTTTTATGGTTCAAATAATAAAGTAATTTTTTTAAAACTTATTTAACTGAGGTAGCTTAAGCTCTTTTAAAAGTTTGATTTCGAGTCTAAGTGCGAACTCGTTTACCTATAAACAAGTAGTTATTGAGCCGAATTGAAACACTTGAAAAGTGAATCGAGTCGAGTTCGAATGTACATATTAATACTCAACGAGTATTGAGCCGAGTTTGAATGTGATAAAAATAAATGAATCCGAATTCGAGCAGATCGTACTACTCAGCTCAACTTAGATCATTTACACCCTTACTTTTGCACAACTCTTCCATATATGCGTCATCCGAACTATTTTTGTTAGTTTACTGTACAAAAGTTTTGCAGCACTTCTCCTCCGGTGTTGGGCCCATCTCGACTTTTCTTTGATATTATTTGGGCATCACTTGAAGATGCTTGATCTATTATCTTAGATTGAAAAAATGTATTTTGATTGTATGAATTACTAAACTCTCTTGTCTATTATGGCGCGCAACTTTTTATCTTTGTTGAGAAACACTATTTGTTCGAGAGTCCGGATGAATGATTTAACCCAACGCCGAATGACATCGCGTCTATTGAGCAGCGCCACCCGAAGTGTTCGGATAAATCAAGCACCTAGGGGTGCTTAGCATCTCTCATCTTTGTTTCTCTATTTAGATGACGAGTCATCTCTTATATAATATTTTATGTATCTAGTTTTATTACGCTCCCTTTTTGTCTGTAAAAAAAAAAAGGAGGTTTGGACTGTTGCAGGGAGCGCCGCTGTTCGTTTCCGCGTGGGCGCCGCCAAACTGGAGATTTTGCAGGATCCAACGCCGCTTGCGGTGAACAGCGTCTTCATGTTCTAATTTGTGTTGGTCTGAACTTAACAAAACCTACTAATAAAAAAATTGATATTTGCGAAAGTTTGTGGAGATCTCGCCAAAACTCAGTCAATAATTTACTAGTTGGCAGTCAGAACAATGCATGTATGCATATAAATAGTGTTATAAATAGTGTACTTCACGTATGTAGACCATGTAATCCAATGCCCAAGAACATGCGTACGACCGGAGGGAAGACGATCGAGCTCGGACGCGTTTTGGAAGTTTCCAATGGTCTGACGTTGCCACTTGAGACAGGGGATGACGAGGTCAGATGAGCTCACCCCACATGATGGCCGTTGGATCGGTGTAGCCGCCGCCACTATTTGCGTGACCCGACTAAATAACATAGAGGACTCCTTGGTGCACCGTGGAACAGGCGGTGCACCACCACATTTTAAGCGCCCTTCTATAAACGTTCGAAATGTGGCAAGATCAGACTCGGGAAAAGACGTTCGTGGTGTATTGAGTGTTTTCTAACAACACAAGGTCCAATAATATATATGACCCAGATCATATATACTATTGGAATTGGACGGTGAGTGGGAAAAAATGAGAAATGGAGCAAAGTATAAAAAAGAGTATTTTAGAAACCTTCGCAACTTCATGATGGACAAGCCACAAGCCTTGGATCCTCAATATATAAGAAGTGCCTTTTGATGACCACTTGTACAAGGAAATCTGAGACGAAACACGGACTTGGTCGGCATGTGTACATTTCCACCCGCCCTCTCTACATTGCTCTTTTCCTTAACTTTCCCTACTTTTTGCACGAAGTGCTCGTTTCTGCTCTAACAACCTCCCGGACGATTCCGAAGACAACGTTGACTCACCCGCTATTCAAATTTGAAGTCCAGCTGGGTTACCCTTTTCGTCTTCTTCCCCCTCTTAATATGGACTAAACATCACAGGAGAAATAGCTTCAGTTCCCTCATCGTTTAAGGACTTACGTTCTTCTATTGTTTGTTTAGTTAACCATGTATAAAACATTGAGAGGTTCTTTAGTTGTTTCAGTTTACACTAGTAATATATACAATATTACCCCAACCCAACCTGTGAAAACATATTATCTTTATAATTAGAGGACTCCTAAGATTCTTCGCCGCAAGTATTGTCATTTCATGCGACGTAACTGGCCGAATACTTGTAGCCTTCCACCTTATCGTACAGAAATTAATTTTCTTACTATATCTAGGCGATTTTCTTCCACAGTCTCTGACATTTCTATGTTAACTTCAACTGAACATTCCAAGCGTGGAGATCCTATCACAAGAATCTCCAGGACCTTCCATGAATGAAACTTGAACCAAAGACCTTCTTTACGAGGGAGAGTTTTATTAATGTTCTTATAAGCCGTAGATTCATAATATTTCGTCTTCTGGAATATTTGTACCCTCCTTTTTCCCTAGCATCAAATGCAAGAACAAGATCTCGAATAACCTAACTTTCCATGCGCAAAAAGTCAGATCTGGTCCAAGAAGAAGAAGGCAGCTAAGGCAAGGAACCTCTCTATAATACCTATACTCTCTCTCTCTCTCTCTCTCTCTCTCTCTCTCTCATTAAAGCCAAGTAGAGAAACAATTATATGGGAGAGGACTCCTCATCGAAAAGCATAAGGAACATAAACGATCACACAAGGGCCCACCTAGTATAGGATAGGTATATGTGGCTCTCTCTCTCTCTCTCTCATTAAAGCCAAGTAGAGAAACCATTATATGGGAGAGGACTCCTCATCGAAAAGCATAAGGAACATAAACGATCACACAAGGGCCCACCTAGTATAGGATAGGTATATGTGGTGGCTATTTATAGCCACCCAGACCCATCATGAACCAACAAGCAGGTGCGGCCCTTCAGCGGGTCACCTCGTGTTCTCGGGAGCGGCTCGAAGATCCCGAACACAATCTCCACGCCTGAGCGCCTTCAGGGTTCCGAGGGCGGTTTCCAGACACCCCTCATCCTGTTCGGTCTAGACGCTACCTATCGAACATGAGCAGTCACCGAGCACCAGGTCTACCCTACCGAGCAGGCTACCTACTCGATATCCTCTGCCTAGGAGCCTCCAAGTAGCCCTTCGTCTCCTTGCAATGGTTACAATGGCTACAACGCAAGCGCCCCCCGATCCGTGCGTTAACTACCGAACTCTCAACGGGCGCCGTAACCTCCGCGTAAACTCACCGCCATGTGCGCGCCCTTTCCTGCATCATTAGGGGACGTTCCGTCACACCCTCTCCCACTTCGCCTATAAAAGGCTCAGGTAAACTCCATGCAAAGGTAACGCAACCTTGAACACTCACACGCACCTTCGCGCATAAACACACATACTACTGAACCCTTCTCTTTGAAACATTCCCACAGTCAACTGACTTAGGCATCGGAGGGTTCTCCCCGGTTCTTCAACCAGGCCCCCCTGATTCCGTTCTGATTTTGCAGGCTTCCGTCCGCACTGGCGTTCATCTTCCCCATCTTCTTCAGTGGAGGCCCGTTTGGCTCAGGCCCAAACAGGAAAACACTACCACAGTTTGGCGCCGTCTATGGGAACGACTTCAGCCATGGCTTGCGGACGTTCCTCATACCAGAACATCGGCAACCGGACGACGAGGTCTCGGCAGTCAAGAGCGGACTCCCGCGAGCGAGTCCCCCCTGTCGACATCGTCATTGCCCCCGCCGGAGCTGCCGGCGGGAACCCTGCCGTCGTCGTACCTGCAACCGCCCAGGAAGTGGCGGAACTTTAAGGGTAGATGCAACACCTAGAGGGGGTCTGCTAGGGCCTTCAGGCCCAATTAGCCAGGCAACTAGCCCTGGTGATCCCTCTGCCACTGGAGCAACAGGCGGAGTCGTCTCGTCGACGGTCCCGCACCCCTCCGGCATCGCAGGAGCAGCATGTAGAATCGCCCCGGCGATTGCGCCGGGCACCTTCGGCGCGTCAGACACCGGAGTGGCAAGATAATTCACCTCGCCGTTCCGTGGTGGTCCCGCCTGCCCCGCGTTCCTCGTCGGGGCTAACTCCCACAGGGCCCGGCGGGAGGAGTCCGCCCACTCCGACCAGGAGTTGGCCAGGCGCCTCCGTCGCTTCGTCGACCTCGAGCGCCACATTGACGCGATAGTTCAGCGGGCAGAGGGCAAGGCTTCAGTGGATGACGACTTGGACTTCGCTCCCCGTTCACGATGGACACTACAAGAAAATGCGCTATTTCCGACAGACTGAATCCGTCGGAAATCCGACGGTATTCCGTCGAAAAAGGCGCCTTCCGACCGCTTTCCGTCCAAAGCTCGTCGGAAACTGTCCGTCGGAAATACTTGGTCAGAAATTTCCGACGGATGACAATTCCGTCGGAATTCGGTCGAAACCTCCGACAGATATAATCCGTCGGGAAAGCCGTCAGTATTTTCCGATGGAATTGCCGACGGTGTTTTTCCGTCGGTAATTTATCAGTTCCGACAGATACTTATCCATCGAAAAATCCGTCAGTATTTTCCGACGGAATTCCCGACGGTGTTTTTCCGTCGGTAATTTATCAGTTCCGACGGATACTTATCCGTCGGAAAATCCGTCGGAAAATACACAATATTTTTTTTAAAAAAAATAGGCAAATAAAAATGATTTGTCAACATTGCTACAATGTCAACCTGCTACAATATTCAAATTTAACAAATACTCACAATCAACATAAAATCATAAAATATATAAATATAAAATCATATAGAATAATGAATACAAAAATCAAGATAGATCTGCTGGATCGTCTGCTGTCCTGCCTCGTCATCGTCTAGAGCTGGATCCTATATTAAACAAATTAAAATGAGAAACATTAATATAAATAAAAGACATACATATTTTCAAAATGAAATTTAAAACATGTGATATTTCTCAAGCTTAATACAATACTATTTTTAGATCCATCATTTTTCTGGGTGTTTTTAGATCCGTCCTTTGAATGCCCAACCCAATCCGGAGATCCAAATTGGATTCCGTCAGTTCCACACGTCACTTTAACCCACCCGGCCGTGTCGGAGAAAAAGGCACGTTGATCGGATCCCTATTGGGATTTAGACCCCCGGGTGCGTTTTTAACCATTTATATATGTTTGGCCGTGTTTTAGATCCGTCCTTGAATGTCCAACCCAATCCGAGGATCCAAATTGGATTCCGTCAGTTCTACACGCCACTTTAACCCACCCGGTCGTGTCGGAGAAAACGGCACGTCGATCGGATCCCTATTTGGGATTTGGACCCCGGGTTGTGTGTTTTAACCTTTATATATACTTGCCCGTTTTTACATCCGTCCTTTGAATGCCCAACCCAATCCGGAGATCCAAATTGGATTCTGTCAGTTTCTACACGTCACTTTAACCCACCCGGTCGTGTCGGAGAAAAACGGCACGTCGATCGGATCCCTATTTGGGATTTTGGACCCCGGGGTTGCGTGTTTAACCATTATATAGTTGGACCGTGTTTTTAGATCCGTCCTTTGAATGCCCAACCCAATCCGGGATCCAAATTGGATTCCGTCAGTTTCTACACGTCACTTTAACCCACCCGGTCGTGTCGGAGAAAACGGCACGTCGATCGGATCCCTTTGGGATTTTGGACCCCCGGGTTGTGTGTTTTACCCTTATATACTTGCCGTTTTTTAGATCCGTCCTTTGAATGCCCAACCCAATCCGGGATCCAAATTGGATTCGTCAGTTTCTACACGTCACTTTAACCCACCCGGTCGTGTCGAGGAGAAAACGGCACGTCGATCGGATCCCTATTTGGGATTTTGGACCCCCGGGTTGTGTGTTTTAACCTTTTATATATACTTGACCGTGTTTTTAGATCCGTCCTTTGAATGCCCAACCCAATCCGGGATCCAAATTAGATTCTGTCAGTTCTACACGTCACTTTAACCCACCCGGTCGTGTCGAAGAAAACGGCACGTCGATCGGATCCCTATTGGGATTTTGGACCCCCGGGTTGTGTGTTTTAACCTTTTATATATACTTGCCCGTTTTTAGATCCGTCCTTTGAATGCCAACCCAATCCGGAGATCCAATTGGATTCCGTCAGTTTTACACGTCACTTTAACCCACCCGGTCGTGTCGGAGAAAACGGCACGTCGATCGGATCCCTATTTGGGATTTTGGACCCCCGGGTTGCGTGTTTTAACCATTTATATTGTTTGACCGTGTTTTTAGATCCGTCCTTTGAATGCCCAACCCAATCCGGAGATCCAAATTGGATTCCGTCAGTTCCCACACGTCACTTTAACCCACCCGGTCGTGTCGGAGAAACGGCACGTCGATCGGATCCCTATTTGGGATTTTGGACCCCCGGGTTGTGTGTTTTGACCCTTTATATATACTTGAGTGTTTTTAGATCCGTCATTTCAATGCCCAACCCAATCCGGAGATCCAAATTGGATTCCGTCAGTTCCCACACGTCACTTTAACCCACCGGTCGTGTCGGAGAAAACGGCACGCCGATCCGATCCCTATTGGGATTTTGGACCCCCGGGTTGTGTGTTTTGACCCTTTATATATACTTGGGTGTTTTTTAGATCCGTCATTTCAATGCCCAACCCAATCGGAGATCCAAATTGGATTCCGTCAGTTCCCACACGTCACTTTAACCCCCGGTCGTGTCGGAGAAAACGGCACGCCGATCCGATCCCTATTTGGATTTTGGACCCCGGGTTGTGTGTTTTGACCTTTATATATACTTGGGTGTTTTTTAGATCCGTCAATTGAATGCCAACCCAATCCGGAGATCCAAATTGGATTCCGTCAGTTCCCACACGTCACTTTAACCCACCCGGTTGTGTCGGAGAAACGGCACGCCGATCCGATCCCTATTGGGATTTTGGACCCCGGGTTGTGTGTTTTGACCCTTTATATATACTTGGGTGTTTTTTAGATCCGTCTTTCAATGCCCAACCCAATCCGGAGATCCAAATGGATTCCGTCAGTTCCCACACGTCACTTTAACCCACCCGGTCGTGTCGGAGAAAACGGCACGCCGATCCGATCCCTATTTGGGATTTTGGACCCCGGGTTGTGTGTTTTGAACCTTTATATATACTTGGGTGTTTTTTAGATCCGTCAATTGAATGCCCAACCCAATCCGGAGATCCAAATTGGATTCCGTCAGTTCCCACAGTCACTTTAACCCACCCGGTCGTGTCGGAGAAAACGGCACGCCGATCCGATCCTATTTGGATTTTGGACCCCGGGTGTGTGTTTTGACCCTTTATATATACTTTGGTGTTTTTTAGATCCGTCATTGAACGCAACCCAATCGGAGATCCAAATTGGATTCCGTCAGTTCCCACGTCACTTTACCCACCCGGTCGTGTGGAGAAAACGGCACGCGATCAGATCCCTATTTGGGATTTTGGACCCCGGGTTGTGTGTTTTAACCTTTATATGTATTTGTTGTTTTTAGATCCGTCAATTGAACGCCCGTCCCAATCCTAAGTATATGAAATTAATACTAATACTGACCTGAGCTGCTGGCTGTGTGGGGCGTACTCCCTGCATTATTGAGATGAACTGCTGAACCATATCGCTGAACTGCGTCTGTAGCTGTACCGCTGCGTCTCTATCTCTACCCGCTGCGCTGTAGCTTACCGCTGCGCTGTAGCTCTACCCGCTGCGTCTGTAGCTCTGTACGTAGCTTCCCGAATGATGCCTCTAATGTCCTCTACACCACTGACGGGCGGCGCAGAAGATGAACTCGCGTGTGCGGGGGGGAGCGATCGAACTGGCATATGAGGACAACACTCGATGAGTATCCAGGCTGTCCCAAAGCCGTACACTCGACCCTTCCTCGGCACTCCCGCTGCCTCGACCCAAGCGTCCGCATCCAAATCTGGCTGGGGAGTGCCCTCTGTGTAGCGCTCCGCCATCGTCCTGTCGTACGTCTCCTGTAAAATAATTTAAAATTAAATTATTGAAAACAAATTACTTTAATATCATAATTGAATTCATAATTTAAAGCTTGACTTACAGCAATCGTGCGGGCACTCTCGGTAACATAGTCATCCGTCCCCTTCCGCTTATGAGTCCGGTCAAATAACTCGCGGAAAGTAGGGGCACGCTCCAGGTCGTGATGCTTAAAATTCAACAAAATTAGTTAGTTTCACAATAATAATCCATATGTATATATGAATCGAACAATAAAATACTTACCAATTTTTGACTGTGGGTCGCATAAGATACGGATCCACTAGTATGCACATTCTCTCCGGTTGAGTTGCTCTGTTGCGTATTGCCGCCTGTGACCGCTGCTGCCATGGTCCAGCAGCCCAACGCTCGCAAAGGGACTCCCAATAGTCCCTCCGCAGCCAAACAGGGCCGTAATCCACCCAAGCCATAGGATCCCGGTTGCCTGTGGTCTTCATTGCCTTGTCCCGTACCTCCCACATCGACTTTCTTAAATTAGTCTGGGCCGTAATCTCCCAGACGGCTCGAGCTCGAGGGAGATCCTCGGGTCTCGTGAACGCGAACCTCCGCTGTAAAGAAATAAAATTAATCAACGTTCTGCAATAAACCCAAATATAATAATTGAATAAATGACTTCAACTCTTCTAAAAAATAAAAATACCGTAAACATGTCAAATAATAAATCCCGGACTGGCACCGGGAAGTCTCTCCATGCATCCACTGGTCTGGAATATGTGCGTGGACCAGCGTCGTAATATAGCGGGAAGCAGGACTGGGATCTATCTTCCCCCTGCAATTCCACATTAATTTCTACATGAAATGTATATCCTAAATAACAAATACAGTAACACTGAGATGATGAACTTTACCCTGAGATCCAGCATGGTTGTCGTCCTGGTAGCTGAGGCCCCTCCTCAGCTGCTGGATGCTGGCTCTCCACCTCTGTTGAAAACAATTTAGTACATTTATTGTATAAATTGCAAGAGACCAAACATACTAATCTATTGAAACATACGTTACCTTGTGGTGAGGAAGAAGACGAAGGTGGCACTGCTCGGGATGGTCGACAGGGAGGCAAAATTCATACACATTAGAAAATATGAATTTCAAATAAACAACAATATAGAAATTTACCTGTCGCTGGGACGACGGGCGTGGACGGGGAGGCAGTCCCTGCAAAATTTCATACACATTAGAAATTATGAATTTCAAATAAACAACAATATAGAATTTACCTGTCGCTGGGACGACGGGCGTGGACGGGGAGGCAGTCCCTGCAAAATTTCATACACATTAGAAATTATGAATTTCAAATAAACAACAATATAGAAATTACCTGTCGCTGGGAAGACGAGGTGGACGCGGGACGGGGAGGCAGTCCCTGTAAAATTGTATGTACGTTAGTTCTCGTGAAATCAATATAAACAATAATACCCATATGGTTTTTTGTGTACATATGCATATACCTGTCGCGGACCTGGAGGCAGACGTGGACGGGGAGGCAGTCCCTCTGCCAACGGACGTGGCAACCGTCCGACTGCGTCCTCCACGTACCATATCTCTATTGATACAAATAAAGATATAGCAAGTCATCAGCACTCAATTTGAAGTAGCAATTATTATGAACATGTAATTAACAACAACACCAATTTCTTACAAAATATGCAGTATATTATCTATATTCATCATCAGATGCTGAAGACATGTTTAATTCAGCATCATCTTCATCATCATCCTGGAATTCATCCTCATCATCTTGGGAGTCTTCCTCCACATCAGACTCCACCTCCGCTCAGCGACATTTGGGTCAACTTCTTCTTGTTCGTTATCCTTATGTAAGCAAATTGTTTCATTTATATCATGAACATTGTACTGCGTAGAAGCTGCCAACTCTCGTGCGTCACTCCGATCTGATTGGAAAAAGTTGTCATTAACACCTTCGAGCTCATCATCAGTCGGGAGAAGCTCATACTCAGGGAATAGTCTTGATTTCACTCTACATGCAGCCCACCAATCTCTTAATTTGAGGGATGTATAATTTGAATAATAAACTTGTTGGGCTTGTGCCGCCAGGATGAATGGCTCATATGTACTCAATTTGGACTTATGCTTCACATCGATTAATCCATATGTTGTGTCATGACGAATAGATGTCGGTCAAACCAATGACACTTGAACAAATACATTGTTGTCTTGTCCAAAAAATTGCAGTTCAATGACTTCTTCGAGAATGCCATAATAGTCAATTTCATTTTCATTGTAGGCACTCCCTTCACACATACGCCGCTGTTCATCGTAGACTTATTCCGTCCATAATCTCTCGTGTGAAATCTGTATCCATTCACAATGTAGCCTGGATAGACACGTACAATCTTCGAGGGGCCAAAACTAATCTGTTGTACTCTTGAATCGGGAATGAAGCCTTGTTCAACCTATTATGAGATAAATAGACAAACATTGAATAAATGACTTCAACTCAGTCTGCATAAAAACATAACACTTATGTTTCAAAATAATTAGACACATACTCGAGATCTTAACCAAGTAGGAAAAGACTTCTCCCGTTCCTTTTCAACCTGCACGTCAGTTAGACGTGGATTCCGTCGCAATATGACCGAGTCAAACTCTCTGCAATGTAAATGTCACACAACCGTTAGGTTCTGCAGCAATGCACGCAAATGATGACGAATAAGCGTGGAGAGCTTACTGAATGTAAGGGTCTAGTTCTTCGCAATTCATGAACACGTAGATCTCCGCAGCTACCAACTCTCTGTCTTGGAGTGCGCGAGTAGATGAAGATCCGAACGCCCGTCCGGGACACTTGAATACAGAGAGTCGGTCTGACACCTCGGAATCTCCACCATCATCATTACGTGGAGGTTGAGTGCGTCGGGTTCGTATTTCCGTGTCAAAGTACATCGAACAGAAGTTCGATATCTCCTCAATGAGGTACGCCTGAGTAATGGAGCCCTCAACTTGTGCTTTGTTACGGACTTTCATCTTAAGATCGTGCATGCACCTACGACAATAATTCAAATGCATACATAAGTAATATAAAGATCGTCGTAATGGCAATAAATTGAGATGTAGAAATATACCTCTCAAACGGATACATCCATCGAAATTGTACTGGTCCTCCGACCCTTGCCTCATATGGTAAATGGATGATCAGGTGCTCCATTGAATCAAAGAATGCTGGAGGAAATATCTTCTCTAATTTGCAGACTGTCTGAATTATATTTGCTCTATATTTTGCAAGTCATGAATTTTGAGTTCTGATGCAGATAAAATCCTGAAGAATTGACTCAGCTCAGTCATTGCTCCCATATTTGTTTCGGCAACAACTCACGAAAAGCAAGAGGCATCAGTCTTTGCATGAAAACATGGCAGTCATGACTCTTCATTCCGTATATTTTTCCCTCGTTGACATTACACAACGCGCAATATTCGAGACATATCCATCCGGAAATCTCAATTGCTTTAACCATTGCAACACTTCCTTAATCTGTCTGGCCCCAAGCACATATGCAGCTTTAGGTTGCACCACTTTTCCTTGAACATGCTGTAGCTCTAGTTCTGGACGTTTGCAAAGTACTTTCAAATCGAAACGTGCCTTGACGTTATCCTTCGTTTTACTTTGACGTCCATAACTGTGTTGAACACATTATCAAAACATTCTTCTCTATATGCATGACGTCTAGGTTATGACGTATCAAAAGTGTTGACCAATAAGGCAATTCCAAAAAATGCTTGCTTCACCCAATTGTGATCCTTCCCAAAGCCAGGGATTTGTCGGGTACTACCAGCCAGTTGTGTTACAGTCGGTAAGTTCTGGACCCGCCTCGCCATGTTTCCACCAGACACCCGTTCCATATCTACCTCCTCCATCACAGTTGTATTTTTCATAAAAGAATCCTTTTGCTTTCGGAAAGGATGGTCACTGGGTAGAAACCGCCGATGACAATCGAACCAACAAGATTTCCCCCAGATTTCAACACAAATGATTTAGAATCCTCCATGCAATAAGGACATGCCAACCTCCCATGTGTGCTCCAGCCAGATAACATGCCGTAGGCTGGAAAGTCACTTATTGTCCACATTAATGCAGCCTTCAGATTGAAATTCTGTTTCTGGATGCATCATAAGACTGCACACCATCTGACCATAACAATTTCATCTCATCAATCAACGGTCTGAGATATATGTCTATATTCTTTCCTGGACTTTTTGGACCCGGAATCAGCAATGAAAGGAACAGATTCTCACGCTTCATGCACATGCCTGGCGGAAGGTTATACGGTGTTAGGAATACTGGCCAACATGAGTAAGATGCCACCGAGCCTCCGAAAGGATTGAAACCATCTGTGCATAAACCAAGCCGTACGTTGCGTGGATCCCTTGAGAAGTAAGGATGAGTACGGCTAAAATGAGCCCAAGCTTCACCATCGGCAGGATGACTCATTTCACCTTCGTCGCGACGGACTCTTTCCGCATGCCAAGTCATATGTCCAGCTGTCCTCGAGGACATGAACAATCGCTGCAATCTGGGTGTGATAGGAAAGTACCGCAATGACTTATACGGAACATCCTTCTGCTTTGACTTGTCCCCTCTCTTGGGCTTGAACCTATCATGCTTACAAATACAGCATGATGTCTTATCTGCATCCTCTTTGTAGTACAGCATACAGTGATTCGGACATGCATCAATTTTCATAAAACCAAGCCCAAATCATTCACCATCTTCTTCGCACGGTAAAGTCAGCAGGTAACCTCTCTGATTGAGGAAGCATGCTCTTGACCAGTAAGAGAAGCCGGTCAAAACAACTCTCGCTCATATGAAATTCAGATTCAAATTCAATAGCTGCGACACTGCAGACAACCGTGTATGCTTCTCACAACCATCCCATAATGGCTCATCAGCATCTCGAAGTAACTGATAAAATCTCTGAGCTGTATCATTCGGCACTTCTTCATTTGTTTGATCTTCATGAATATTGAACTCCGGACCAGCAGCATCGACAACCATGTCTACGTACGTACTTGTGGAGGCAAAGTAATTAGCTGGTGCAGACGACTGAATATTCAACTCACCATGACACGACCATAACTCATAATGGCCAACAAATCCTCTCGTATACAGATGATGCTGCACATCCCATGTCGATATCCACTTTCTGTTCTTACAAGCCGAACACGACATCGGATGTTACCCATCGGATCAACTGCTACTGATGAATTACTCAATGCAAACTCAATAAAACTGTCAACTCCGTCTTTAAACTCCTCGGTCACAACTCCATTCACTATTCCACGGTACATCCATGACCGATTCTCATAAGACATTTTTCCTACAGATTAAATGTCATGTCCCGAGTTAAAATCCAACACACCCTCACATCATTCAAGTACCATACATATGATACATACGTATATGGAGAGTCCCAGAGCTAATGGGTGAAATAAAGCGTTGACGTAAAGATAAATGAAGAGTAAACATACATGAATATCAAATAAATTTGAGCACTATATAAATACTTAATGGTATTGAACATTAAAAACAACACACAACCGTGATGTCTTCATATTAGGCCACCACCACTTGATCGGCTCTTTATTCACCAGCTTCTCAGTAGATTTCCTAGGGAGTGAACTAACACTGATATCCCTAAATATAGTTTGCCAAATACATCTCTCGTACATAATGGGAAGACATAACTTTGAGAATGTCAAGTTCTTTGACACAATTATTTTTCACAAATTTACACCAGTCTTTTCCAATAAACATGTACATACTACCACACCAACTGCGTCGTAAGATTACAGAATATCGCACTCCTTTTTCATCTTGAACAATAACAGATAATCCACTTTTATTTTCTAAACTTTGTCTTTCTTCTTTCTGAATAATCTTTATGATTTTCTTCATCTTCTCTTTCACCAAAAGTAAACCATCATGCAATCTTCGAATATCGAGCGGAAATATTTTACGTTCAAACAAACAAGTACTTTGATACGTTGGACATTTGTTCTTCTTTGAGTCTAATTCCAATCGCGAACTCTCATCACTTAGAAAAAAAAATTATAACATTTTATTCATGAGTAATTTAAAATATGAAATTAAATCATAATATGGTAAATATGAAAAAAATCTCTCAAATGGCTACAAATAAACATACGAATGTTGAATGATTAACTTGCAGTGTGAAATTTGTGAAAGTAAACAATATGTTTAACAAAGAAAGTCATTGCATTGTATTTTCATGTCAAGCGTAAAAAAATAACAGCGAGCAAGATAAATAAAAAAATAACTAATTTACAAAAAGCTTTGAATATAAGCAATTAGGAGAAGAAAATGTAGAGGAAGGGGGGGGGGCATTTTACTCGACGAATTTTCATATTTTAAAACACTTCAAAAAGATTCATTGCTTACATTCTCAAACACAATTTCTCAAGTAGTCAAATCAATTTCATCAACAGAAGTATTCTTGATGACTTGGGAGTGGAGTTCTACAACTACTAGAACTTCCTGCAGTGCTTTGTCCCAGTGGCGGATCCTGAAACTTAGTCCAGTGGGGTCACTTGGACCATTTTCAAGATTTCTTGATAATTTATTATATTTTATTAAAAAATTAAAAAATATTGCAATCATACACAAATATGCTCTTTCACTTCATCTTGCAAATTTGGATGATAATCTGATATCTTTTTCAAACAATATGCTCTTCTCACTTCATCTTGCAAATTGGATGATAATCTGATATCTTTTCCTTAATCCTGGATCTGATTCTAAAGAAGTCAAGTCCAAATGTTCATCTAATTGTGCTACATTTGTTGTTGCACTTCATTAGTGGAAGAAGATCCTTGCAATGGAATTCTAGAACTACTAGAACTTGATGCATTACCTTGTCCTTCACTTAATTTCACCAAATAATGCGAGAGAGAGAGAGAGAGAGGAGAGAGAGAGAGAGAGAGAGAGAGAGAGAGAGGAGGAAAAGGGGTGGGGGTTTCGGCGGAGGAAGTAAAGGTATTTACCGACGGATTTCCGACTACAAATATCCGTCGGAATTACTACCGACGGATATCCGACGGTAATATGTCCGTCGGAAGATCCGTCGGTATATCCTTACCGACGGATATTGCCGACGGAATTATTTCGTCGGAACTTCCGACTTATTGTTCGACGGACATTAGCACACTATTTCTTTTAATCTTACATATATACCACATGTTTTTTTATTTCTTACTCATGCACACATGCTGACATGGACACATGCTAGAAACTTTCAGAAGTTTATGTTACTATCTAACAGTAAAAATTGATTAAATGAGATTTAACTAAACATACTTATCATGATTATAAAAACTTAATAAATTTATAACTATTAAAAATAGAAGTTAGAACATGCTCAGATTTTTATCTTAGGCTACTTACATGTGAAATAACACATTTATAATTTGTAGAATTTTTGAAGCATATAACATTATAACTATCTTTGAATTTAAATCAAATTTCAAGAGGATATTATGTAAACGCTTAAAAATTCTACAAAGGGATAAAATGGGTTAAATAGTCTATAACAAGCTTATGATACTCAAAATCCAGATCAAAATATTCTAAACATATTTCATGGTATAACTTTTACAAAAATTAAATTTAACATGCATATGGTTAATTCTCATATAAGCAAAAATATATAAATTCTATAATTATCAAGAAAATATTCGAGGCTCCATGATCCTCTCATAGTGCTCAACACACTATGACAGAACCGTCAAAATCTATAAATACGCACAAAATCTCACAAAATTATTAAATACATTCTATTCAGAAAATTTAGAAAATTGAAGGGGGTGGCTGGGGTGAGGAATGGAGGGGGGGGGGGGGGACAGGGTGGGGGGGGAGGGGGGGGCCGGGTGGGGGGGACGGGAAGGGGGGGGGCATTCCGCAGGGGGGAGGGGGCCAGGTGGGAAGGGGAGGGGGGGGGGCGGGTGGGGGGGTGGGAAGGGGAGGGGGGCCTCCCACAGGGGGGAGGGGGGCATCCCGCAGGGGGGAGGGGGCCAGGTGGGAAGGGGAGGGGGGGCCGGGTGCAGGGGGGAGGGGGGCATCGCAGGGGGGAGGGGGGTCCGTGGGGAAGGGAGGGGGGGGGGTGAGGCAGGGTGGGGGGGGGGGAGGGGGCCGGCCGGGTGGGTGGGGGGGGGGCATCCCGAGGGGGGAGGGGCTAGGTGGGAAGGGGAGGGGGGCTGGGTGCAGAGGGGAGGGGGCCGGGTGCAGAGGGGAGGGGGGCATCGCGCAGGGGGGAGGGGGGTCGGGTGGGAAGGGGAGGGGGTGTGTGTAGGCGGGTGGGGGGGGTGGGGGGAGGCGAGGTGGCGGAGAAGGGGCGGGGCTGGGGAGGAGAGGGGGAGGTGGAACTCACCGGGAGAGGGGCGCCGGCGGCGAGCGGCGCAGGAGGAGGAAGAGAGAGAGAGAGAGAGACGAGAGAGACGGGGGGGAGCGAGAGGAGAGAGATGAGAGAGAGAGAGAGAGAGAGAGAGAGAGAGAGAGAGAGAGAGAGAGAGAGAGAGAGAGAGGAGAGAGAGAGAGAGAGGAGAGAGAGAGGAGAGAGAGAGAAGCGGGAGAGGGAAAGATGGGGGTTTCGCGGGACAAGGTATAGGAGCTTTACCGATGGATATTCTGACGGCAAATGTCTGTCGGAATATCTAGCGGTATGCTTTCATTACCGACGGATATGTCTGACGGAAATATTGCCGTCGGAACGGCCGACGGATTTTCGATGACATATTTCCGTCGGAATATCCGTCGGAATTACCGACGGAAATTAATCTGTCGGAAATATCCATCGGTAATCCCACTTTTTCTTGTAGTGGGAGATCCTGGAAGCTCGGGTCTCCCCCAAACTCCCTCTGCCCACCATTGCACCCTACGATGGCACCACCGACCCCACAGATCACATCCATGGCCTTGAGTCGCATATGGTGTTCCACGGAGCATCAGACGCGGCCAATGCCGGGCCTTTCCGGCCACCCTGATGGAGACCGCGCGGGCATGGTTCGAAGCCCTCCCTGCAGGTTCCATCTCTTCCTTTCACCAACTGAAAAGTCTTTTCGGGACAACTTCCTAGGCGGAAGGTCTCAGCCGTGCACAGTGGCGTCTCTTCTGTTTGTTCGGCAGAAGAAAGCGAAGTGCTCTGGGACTACGTCAAGAGGTTCCGGACTGAAGCGCTCCGCATCCCCCGCCTCGATGTCCCCTTAGCCACCAGTGCCCTCATCTAGGGTACCCAAGATGGCTTCCTTCAAAGGACGTTGGGGGTGCAGCAACCCTCCACTCTGGCCGAGCTGCTCTCTACTGCTCAGTGCCATGCGACATGCGAGGAGAGCCTGGCCGCTGGCCGAGCAGAGCAGGGCGATCAGTCAGACAAGAAGAGGCCTTCTGACAACGGTTCCGACTGTGACAGGAAGAAAGGCCGGCGCAATGGAGATTCTCCGCGCCGACCACGCCCCTTCACCGACTACACTCCGGTCACGGTGGCTCCCGAACAGATCCTGGCCGTGATCCGAGATGAACCTTTTGTTCGGTGGCCACCAAGGATGCGCTCTGATCCCCTCAGGCGCAACCATGACAAGTACTGTTGCTTCCACCGCGACCAGGGCCACGACACCTCCGAGTGCCGCCAGCTCAAGGATGAGATCGAGTCCTTGATTAAATGCAGTTATCTTGGGCAGTATGTGCGCGCAATGAAGACCGCCAAGGCGCGAGGGCGGACTCCGAGCAGCCCATCAACACGAGCCCAATGGGCAAGAGATCAAACGTGATTGCGGGAGGCTTCGGCGCAGGCGGAGAAAGCAATCAAAGTCGGCGCGACTATACTCGGCGGGTGCACGTGGTGGACAGGCCCCCAGTGCCTCGCCCAGGTCCCTATCCCCCCAATCCTTCACGTGTATGGTATGAGGAGGCTATAACCTTATCGGATGAAGATCTTGTAGGAGTCTCCACTCCACACAGTGATGCGCCGGTCGTTTTGGCCACCATCAATAACTGTACTGTGCCCCGGATTCTGGTGGATAATGGAAGTGCCCCAGATGTATTGGCTTACGATTGTTTCCTGCTTATGGGTCTAAAAACCGACCAGCTCACCCCAGTAGAATCGCCTCTGTTCAGCTTCTCGAGGGTTTCGGTTCAACCCATTGGACGAGTGCGCCTCCCAATTACTCTTGGGACGGCTCCAAAAAGCGTAACCAAGATGGTGGATTTCTTGGTTATTCGAAGTATGCCCGGATACAATGCCATCCTCGGTAGGGGGCTGATCGGTCGAATCAAAGCTGTTCCTTCATCCCTCCATTAGAAGATGAAATTTCCCACTCCGTGTGGGATTGGCGAGGTGCTCGGGAGTCAGCGCGAGTCTCGGCGGTGCTATGTCCTCTCTTTGAGAGACAAACAGACAGCACCAGCAATTACTGCCCCACCTGCCGATCAGCCTTCCACCAGCAGAGGCACGCCTGCTGAAGACCTGCTCCCTGTTCAAGTGGACGACGACCCCGAACACGTCCTCTATATTGGTGCACTACTGTCGGAAGCCGAACAACAACGCTACAAGGCTTTCCTGCTAGCCAATTTAGACGTGTTCACATGGTCAGATGATGAACTGCCTGGCATACCCCAGAAGTGATGGTGCATCGCCTTCGCCTGGACCTGAAGGTGCCTCCGGTCCAACAAAGAAGGTGACCCGTCAACCGTGAACGGCAGGTCGTGATCCAAGATCACGTTGTCAAAAGCCGAGCTATTGGGCTCCTCTGGGAAGCCCAATACCCAAGGTGATCTCCAATGGGTCCTCGTGTGCAAAGCCAATGACACACTGGCAGTGTGCGTAGACTACAAAGATCTCAATAAAGCCACGCCCAAGATAACTTTCCTCCGCTGGCGCACGACCAGCTGGTGGACACCACGTCCGGACACGAGCTTCTCGCTTTTTGGATGCGTATTCTGGTTATCACCAGATCAGCATGCATCCTCCGGACCAGGCGCCACCACGTTCGTCAACGACCTGGGCTTGTACTGTTTCACAAGGATGCCCTTTGGTTTGAAGAACCGCGGCGCAACATACCAGCGATGGTCAACAAGATGTTCGAGCCACAGATTGGGCGAAACATGGAGGTCTACGTTGATGACATGCTGGTCAAGACGCTCCGACGCGCCGACCACATTTTTACCTCGAAGAGACCTTCGCAACTCTGCGAAAGTATAACATGAAGCTCAACCCAGCCAAGTGTGCGTTTGGAGTTCGCTCGGGAAGTTCTCGGCTTCCTCGTCTCAAATAGAGGAATAGAGGCAACCCTGAAAAATCCAAGCCTACTTGAGAAGGGCAGTCCCAAGACGGTGCGCGCGACGTCCAACGCCTCACTGGACGTCTCGCTGCACTGAACCGGTTCATGTGCCGAGCAGCGGAGAGGAGCTTCAACTTCTTCAAATTGCTGCGAGGCCCCAAAGGCTCCTCACAGTAAGGGGGGCATGTATAGTGGACCGAGGACTGCGAAGCTGCCTTCGCCGAGCTGAAGGCATATTTGGTAGCCCCACCTATTCTCTCGAAACCTGTGCTCGAGGAACCTTTGTTCTTGTACCTTTCGGTCACCGAACACTCCATCAGCGCAGTGTTGATCAGAGAAGAGGCGGCGGCACAACATCCAGTCTACTATATCATCAGGGTCCTTTAGGAAGCTGAAAGAAGGTGCCCTCGAGCAGAGAAGCTCGCCCTGGCACTGGTTACGACCGCACGAAAGCTTAGGCCCTACTTCCAATCCCACTCAATTACGGTCCTTACCGACCAGCCATTGAGGCTTATCCTTCAGCGGCCAGAGGCTTCCGACATGCTCATCAAATGGGCCATTGATCTAGGCGAGTTCGACATTAGCTACCGTCCAAGGACGGCCATCAAGGCGCAAGCGTTGGCAGATTTCGTCGCAGAATGCACCCTTCCGGCCGAGCAGGACCCTCCATTGGCTGACGAGTCCCCATGGGAGCTCTATGTGGACAAATCCTCTTGTGTCACAGGGAGAGCGAGCAGGCTTGGTTCTCACCCTCCTCAGAGGTTTAGAGTTCTAGTATGCCCTGATGTTTCGTTTTTTCCGCCTCCAACAACGTTGCCGAATATGAAGCACTGCTGTCCGGAATCCTAATGGCTAGGCACCTTGGAGCACTTCGGCTGCGGGTCTTCAGGACTCGCAATGGTCGCCAGCCAGGTGCGCGGACACTTCGAAGCAAAGGAGCCCCCGCATGGCACAGATATTTCATCAGGTGAAAAGCCGAGCAGAGGGTCTCCTCTACTTTGAAGTCATACATGTCCCACGAGAGCAGAACGCGCGGCAGATGCACTTGCCAAGCTGGCATCTTTAGGTGACATCGCCCCTTCTCGCTCCATATTCATAGAAGAGCTCACCTCGCCGAGCATTGAGGTAGATGTAGCCGCCATCGAGGTTGGCCCTCCGGCTCCGAGCTGGATGGACCCCCTCATGGCCTATCTGCTTCGAGGTGAGCTTCCGTTTGATCAAGGAGAAGCCTGCAAAATCAGGTTGCGCTCCCAGAGGTTCACCCTTATCGAAGGCTAACTATATCGGCGATCCCTCTCGAGGCCTCTCCTGCGATGCCTTAGCCCTACAGAGGCGGCATCGGCCACCGAAGAGGTCCATGAAGGGTTGTGCGGAAGCCACTTAGGGGGCAGAACCTTGGCACGCAACATCATTCGAGTAGGTTTTTGGTGGCCTTCCCTGCAAAAGGACTGCATGTCCTTCGTCAGGATGTGTCTAGAGTGTCAGAAGTTCGGGTAGCTCATTAAGCAGCCGGCCGAACAACTTCACACCCTGTTCGAACCACGTCCTTTCGCCAGATGGGGGATTGATATCCTGGGTCCGTTCCCAGAGGCTCAAGGGCAAAAGAAGTTTTTGTTCGTGGCCATCGACTGCTTCACCAAATGGGTCGAGGCCGAGCCTGTTTCTTCCATCACCGATCAAACTGTGTGGAAGTTCGTCTGGAAGAACATCCTCTGCCGGTTCGGTGTTCCAAGGGTAATCACCTCAGACAATGGGAAGCAGTTCGACAACACATACTTCAAGCAGAAATGCTCCGAGCTCGGCATCTACAACCACTTCACCTTAGTTGCACACCCCCAGGCAAATAGTCTGGTTGAGAACGCCAACCGAACATTGCTGTACGGGATTCGCACAAGAGTTGAGGCTGCAGGAGGTTCATGGATTGATGAGCTCGCCAACGTGCTATGGTGTCACCGAGCAATGGCACGAGTGGCCACTGGAGAGACTCCTTTCCATTTGTCCTACGGCTCAGAAGCAGTTGTGCCTTTGGAAGTGGCTCTCCCCACTATTCGGACAACTCACTTCGACGATGTCGCCAACAACCAAGCACTTCGGGAGAACCTAGACATGCTCAACGAACGCCAGAATGACGCCAGCATTAGATTGGTCTCTTACCAACAGCGACTCGCACAATACTACAACGCCTGAGTTCGGGAATGGCGCTTCTTCGAAGGTGATCTAGTCATGCGCCGCTGCTCGGCATCGGATCCCCGGAGAGTGGTTGGCAAGCTCGCCCCCAAATGGGAAGGACCTTATCAGGTCGCGCAGGTTCTCGGGAAAGGCTCATACAAGCTGACTACTCCTGGCGGCAATGCCATACCCAAGACTTGGCATGTATCTAACCTAAAGGCTTATTATCTGTAAAAGCCTCCTGTTCTGCATTTAACCTCTCTTCCTCCTGTTCTTCCGGTTTGAGTAAGAGGTTGTTCGGCCCATCTTTAGTCTGAGCTCTTCAGCTCGGAAAATTAGTATGGTGCCTAAGAAACCTTGAAACTAAGGCAAGTCCCCGGTCAGAACTTTTCAGTTCTCAAAGACTTGCGAGGTACCCATGAGCCTTTAAAAAACCGGCGAATTCCGATTCGAACAGAACATGGCAAGGGAAGAAGATAGAGCGCCAGTCAAACAAAAGATATTTATTCCGTTCCTTCTAAGTGATTTACAAAAAGGCCTATCCAACCAAATAGAGAGAAAAGAAGATACAATCATGGAGCTTGCTCGGAGGAACCTTCGCCACCGTCCCCGGAGGTCATCCGCTCTGACTGGAAATGCACAAAGCGCACCCCATCCAGACGCGTATCCTGGGTCCGGCGTCGGCATTCCCCCACGGCAGCTTCGAAAGCCTCGCGGGCGTACTCAATCGATGCTAGCTTCCGTCCGCGGTCCTCTCTAGCTCCATGGCCCACCTTGTAGCAGCGTGCGCCGAACTGCTCCAGGTCTTCCTTGAAGTCTGGTCCTTTCTTGTAGTTGGCCACACCGCAGACCTTGGTCTCGGACAGAACGTTGGCAAGAGCCTCCTTCTCTGCCCGAGCGATGGCTAGGTTAAGATCTGAGGTGCAGAGTGACTCTTGGAGGTTCTTCACCTCCTCCTTCAGGTCAGCCTCTCGCGCCTTGTGCTGTCCCTCAAGCTTTTTGCAGAAGGCGAATTCTGCCTCCCACATATGCTTGTGGTTTCGCCCGTGCTCGGAAAGCCGCTTTAGCACATCCAGCGACTTCAGGACGTTCTCTGACAGTGCTTCCACGTCAACGTCCTCCTCGTCGTCCTCCTCGGGGCGGCACCTCACCCGGTAGACCTCCCCCAAGTGCTCGGGAGTATCCTCCGAGCTTAACCCCTGACACCGTGCCAACAGTTCTAACTGTGACGCAGTGGGCTGACGGGGGAGGTCCCTGGGCGCTCCAGGGCTGCCTCTAGGACTGATACTGAAGGCGCCAGAGGAGCCTTCACGTTCAGCGACTGCGTCAAGGGGAGGCGATCTCCTTCGGAGCTGGCGTGATCCTCCCTGACAACGTTGGTCAGCCCGGCTGGAGGCTCCTCTCTTCTATCTGCCTTGCCGGCGCCCACTCCAGCCGTTGCCTCTTCGCCCCCTGCTGGAGCTGGAGACCCCCGAGGTCTTTCCTCCTCGGTCTCAGCAGTCACTTCGGCCTCGTGGAGACCTGCAGCAGCCAACTGCGCTTGGACTTCAATTACCACTTCGGTGGGGGGAGCGCGGATCGTATTCCCCTCGTGCACTCTCGCTGTAGGTGTCACCGTCGCATTGGCCCCTCTGTAGGTGGATTCCTAGGCGGCAATGGCTTCGCCTTCTGCCGTGGTCTGCTCCACGACTGCGGTGCTAGAGGCCCCAGTTGCTGCTACTCCCTCTGTTCGGCCCTCGAAAGGGTCTTGGGGCGAAGAAGTCCCCACTCACTCCTCAAGGTGGCCCTCAGACTCGTCGCTTACCACGACGAGCCCAAGTGCGGTGGCCACTCTCACTGAGGCTCCGGATTGGGCTTCGGGCGAGGTCTGCAACGCCCCTTCTTCGGTCACCTTCGTGACCTTACGCCTCTTCTGCATCGTGAGTGGGGGAACTTCCTCTTTGGCATCCTCCTCTTCGGCCTCATTTTCGGCCGCTTGCTACATGGTCTTCGCCAGCTTCCTCTTCTTCTTGGCCTGAGGCTGGCCTGCTTCTTCCCCTTCTTCGATCAGGGGTTGCACCACCTTTGCGGCCTTCTTCTTCAGTCGGATCTTTTTGGGCCTCTCCTCGGGGACCCGCGGGCTAGTCACGGGGTGCCCCATGGCGAGGGATGGCGCCATGGTTGCAGTCGTCACCGCAGTGGGAATCCTAACAACGACGACAATGTCATCACCCTCGAACACCATGTGGGCAGTGACAGCGATCTTCTCTGCATAGTCCTCCATAGCCTCTTGGTCCCGACCAGCGGCTATCTCCTCGGCACCTGTAAAAAGAAGAAGAGAGAAACTGCAGTCAAAAATCAGTCACCCAACAAACTTACAAACAAGACGTGTTTGGGTACTTACTCCATGGTCAACTTAAACCATGTTTAATGAGCCCGAACTCTGTTAGATAGCCATCTCCATTCCGCACGAAAGCTCGGTTCAAGCTGTCCGAAGCTTTCGCCTCGTCTTGGATCAGGAAAGGATAAGCATCCTTCCTCGGTGTCTGGACTATGGTCGGAAACCTGAACTCCGGCCCGCCGTCACGACGCCTAACGAAGAAGAGTCGATGCACCCAACCCTTGTTGTTGGAGTGGTTCTTCGACAGGTTAATTTGCATCATGTCTGCACGATGCTTGGTGTAGTACATGTTGGCCCCCGTGGGCGAGGTCGTAAGGCTGAACTGCGCCCGGAAGACCTCCGCCGAGCCACAAACTTGTCGAAGCCTGCAGACAATGCAGAAGACGCATATCGTCCTCCACGAGTTAGGCGTCAGCTGGATGGGCGCGATGCCCCATCTGTTCAGCAACGCCTTCGCCACTTCCGACAACGGCAGCCGAAATCCTGCTTCTATGTGGTCGACGGAGAGGGCGAAGCAACCTAGTTTGTTCACCAGGTGCGACTCCTCCTCCTTGGCCATGACGATTTCGTAATCGTCGCCGATCCAAAAGCGTTCCCGGAGGCCTTCGTAGTGGCGATACCTTGGCCCTAGGGCTCCCGCCGATGTCACTCCACTTACTTCGGTGACTATAGTAGCCTTCCCTTTATGCGCCATAGCCGGATGCATGAGAGCGGCGAACGGAGAAGAAGGCGAGTGATCGTAGGGAAGAAGATGATGGAAAACGTGGAAGGCAAGAAAGCTTTTCGAAGATTTAAGGCGTGAACTCCCGCCTTCACCCCTCCTCTTCCTTATAGGGAAGAGGCGGCGTGAAATTCTAAAAGGCCAAAACGGCGTTTCCCCCGCTCCAAGCGACGTTCGGGCATACCGCCGAAGTCCGTTCGAACGTTCTGTGGGGAGTCCTTGCCTCGACACGTCATCTCATCATCATGAGATTTCCTCCGCCTTCGAGGAGAAGCATCAAGCGGCGTTGCCCAAGTGACCGTTTGTGACGCCGAAATCAACATCGCATTTAATGCGAGTGACAACCGAGCAAACCTCCTCTCTTAAGGTACTCTGCCCAAGCACGCCTGAGAGAGTGGGGGGCAAGTGTGGTGGCTATTTTTAGCCACCCTGGCCCATCATGAACCAGCAAGCAGGTGCGGCCCTTCAGCGGGGCACCTCGTGTTCTCGGGAGCGGCTCAAAGATCCCGAACACAATCTCCACCCCTGAGCGCCTTCAAGGTTCCGAGGGCGGTCTCCGGACACCCCTCTTCCTGTTCGGTCTAGGCGCTACCTATCAAACAAGAGCAGTCACCGAGCACCAGGTCTAGCCTACCGAGCAGGCTACCGACTCGGTATCCTCCGACCCAAGAGCCTCCAAGCAGCCCTTTGTCTCCTTGCAATGGTTACAATGGCTACAACGCATGCGCCCCACGATCAAGTGGTGCGTTAACTACCGAACCCTTGAACGGGCGCCGTAATGCATAAATCCCCGCCAGGGGTGCCAACGGGCGTGCCCTTTCCGGCGTCATTAGGGGACGTTCCATTCCACTCCCTCTCCACCTTCGCCTATAAAAGGCTTAGGTAAACTCCATGCAAAGGTAACGCAACCTTGAACACTCACACGCACCTTCGCGCGTACACAACATACTACTGAACCCTTCTCTTTGAAGCCTTCCCACAGTCAACTGACTTAGGCATCAGAGGGTTCTCCCCGGTTCTTCAACCGGGCCCCCCTGATTCCATTCTGATTTTGCAGACTTCCGTCCGCACCGACATTCGTCTTCCCCATCTTCTTTAGTGGAGGCCCGTTTGGCTCAGGCCAAATAGGAAAACACTACCACAGTATATATCTTACAACCAAGATATACTATTCCAAACCAAGATACAAAATTGAAGACCTTTGAGCGAAGTCCTAGCAGTGTCGAAGAGACAATACAACAAACCAAAGCAGATAACTTGGAAGACGTACATCGCAGAGAGATGAGCGAATGATCTATAAATCATGAGTTAAATCTGAAACTCGGCGACCTCAGACAAAGGGCTCTAGAACTCAACAACCACAAGCTGGTATCTTGAAGACTCTTCAACATGTGAGCAAGTCGGAGAAGAAGGATGTTGGAGATTGTTGGATATGATATTTCTAGTGTTAATTAGATGAGAAATTGAAGGGGAACACTCACAAAGAACCAAGGAGGAGAAACTATAACTTCTCAATAGCAAGATGGGGTGTTAGACCTAAGGGGAAAACGTACAAAAGTAATTATAAGACTGAGATAGATTGAAGAGATATGTTGGAACTGGGTGGGGTTCGCAAGATTGATGGGAACTAGGTTAGGTTGAGATGCGACTTAAGCGGTGTGGTGAGATGAAGAAAAAGAAAGGAAAAATGGTTGGGGAAGACGCAATGGCGACGGAGGAAGAAACGAAATGTGGGGGGCAAACGAGAAGAACAAAGGGGAGGAGGTTGGCTCGAAGGTGGGGGAGACCCCCTTGTCAAGCAGAAAAATGCTGTAGAGAGCATTGACGATATTGTTGCGGATGGATCTCTGAACTCCGATGATTATCGAAGGAGAGATTACAAATACCGTAGATCTACATAGGGAAAAGAATAGGTGGGAGTGAGATAAGGGCAAGCGAGACTCCACTAGGTCATTCTCTTTCTTCACATTCTCTTTCTTCACATTCTCTTTCTTTACATCCAATATATGCAAGAATACGATTTAAGGGTTTTCAACCGTGAAAGGTCCCGTGCCCTCTCCACCTTACTCCCCATCCCCAACCAACTTACTCATAAAAAAAAAATGTGAAAGGTCAAAATCTGGTCCAAGATGAGGCCAATGGCTCCGGCTCCGCGATGGGATCCCACTCTTGACTTGGTGGGAGAGATCACCTACCCCGATCTTTTGGTACGGTTTGGCGTTGAATGTTTTCCATATCATTAAACAAAACGACCAAGGGCGGGCTGGCGAGGCTGCTTCGGCCCATGTTCCCCACTTTCCGCATGTCATGTTGGCTTTCCACCAAGCCGCGCCCGCCAGTTCTTGTCAGGAGCTCCGTTAACGGGCACGTGTGATCGAGTTTCCCAGCTGGTTAATCAAATCAAAGACCCCAGGCGTAAGAACCCCGCCGTCCATTATGGGAAATATCAGAGTTTGTCGCAGTTTGCGTTAAAGTTGACGAGGACTCCTGGCTGTGGGGGATCTAGCTAGGCAAGTGTGAAGGGGTGGGAAAAGTGGCCAGCGAAACATGCATGTGAAGTCTGTCACCGCTGACTACGGGGAGTCAATATACATGTAAGTTGTTCACATTGGTCGCACAAATCTAATGATATTTTTTTCTCAAAATTTTACAAGTTCTAAATGTCTCTTTTAAATAGTATTTATTTGTGTTAAGTGATTTCATTTATACAAGTAGTGAATCTATAGGTCCCATTGTGAACACATTACATGTTGGTGCAAGGTATCACAAATTTAATGAGTTAAGTCTATTCTCTTATGTTGTTCTCGTGTGTTGATTTCGACGATGACAAAATGATTTTAATAATGACAAAACGGATTTCAATAATCTTGCTTTAACTTTTGAAAAAATATAAATAAATTGAGCTTAAACGTTACATATACATTTCTATTTGATGCCAAATTTTAATATGTTACTCATTGACTCATATTTGAAGTGTACAAATCAAGTGTAAAGTTTTTTGAGTAGATGCCAATCAAATGAAAAGTAAAACATGGCACTCAACCATTTTTCACAACAAACAGATTTTTTGCACCCACTACAAGAAAAGATGGAATTTTCGACATACCATTTTCGTCAAAAATTTGTCGGAACACCATGTCTCCGATGGTTTTCCGACGAAGGCCCGTCGGAAAGTGTCTGTTAGAGATATAGTGTCGACAATTTTTAAAGGAAAAAATTTCTGTTAGAAATTCTGTTGAAAATTTCAACAGACAATATTCCGTTAGAGTATTCGTCGAAAATTCCAACGGATTCTTTTCGTAAAAAAATCCATCGGAATTTTCGATGGAATTATGCCATCGGTATTCCGTCGGAAAGTGCCGACGGAATAAATCCGTCAGCAATTTTGTCAGAAAAAGATCGACAGAATCACCGATGCCTGCAACCGTTGAAATTGTCGATGGAAAATCCGTCAGCAATTTTGTTGGAAAATGATCGACGGAATCACTGGTGCCTACAACCGTCTCGGTAGTATTTCGACAAAAATTACCGACAGAAAGAACTCGTTGACAATTCTGTTAGACGTTTTTATTTATTTTTTAAATGCAACAAATATTCATTTTACACCTGTTAAAAAATTCTAATACATCCATAATAATAAATATCCATGAAATTGATCCATAATAATAAATATCTATAAAAAATCATCCGCAATAATAAATATTCATAAACATCCACAATAATAATATAACAAATAAAAAAGTCAAGATAGATCTACCGCATCGTCCTCTTCGTCTGCCTCATGCTCGTCATGTGCTGGAGGATCTTATATTACAAAAAAATTACATTATAAATATAAATCAAAAAATTATTTAATTTTATAATTTAAGTAAAGAATATATGAATATTCACTAAGTCAATTCAGAGAATGGCTCTCCGAGTGCTGAGTTCAAACTGGACATCTGATTTGAGTTTCGTCAACTATCGTATGTCCCTTTCATCAACCTGGTCGTGTAGAACTAATCGACACGTCAATCAAATCGGTGTTTCACAGTTTGGACCTCCGACTTGGTATTTTTTGTTCATTATAATAAGGTCAATTTAGACAACAGTTCTTTGAGCGCCAAGCTTAAACTAAGAATCTGATGTGAATTCTCTCAATTCTCACATGTCACTATCATCATCTCGGTTGTGCGGGACCAATCGATGCGTTGATCAAACCGATATTCACATTTTGGACCCTAATATTGGTTTTGTCCCTTTCTTTACACTAAGTCAATTCAGAGAATGATTCTCCGAGTGCCGAGTTCAAACCGGACATCCGATTTGGATTCTGTCAACTCTCGCATGTTCCTTTTATCAACCCGGTCGAATAGGACCGATTGACACATCAATTATGTGAAATAAAAAAAATAATAACTATAAATTATATGAAATTAAAAAATAATAACAAACACTCACCTGACGGGTCGACGCTGAGGTGGATGCTTCTCTTTGTGACAAAATGCTAGCCTTAGAGAGGAGGGCGGCCACCGCCTGTATGATGCGTAGCTCGCTGCTCGTTATCTGCTGCTGAAGATCAGTACAAAATTGAGATATCTCCTCATGGACTATGTCTAAAATCCCGTTCTCTTGACTAGAGGGCATCGTGAATGCACTGGTACATGTCAGAGGACCTCTTGAACTTGCATATGATGATATCACTTGAGTAGTGTCCAAGCTATCTCTAAATCCGTACAAACGAAGTCGCCACCCATGCATTAGGAAGTAACTCTGGATGTGGAGTGTCATCTCCATACTTCTCAGTTATCTATCTGTCATATGACTCCTTCAAAATAAATTGAAAAGATTATAACTCTCATATTAATTTTTCATATTTAAATTTTAAACTAAAAATTGTGCATGTAAGTTTACTGCAATCGAGCGAGCACTCTTGCTGACAAATACATAAGTCCCCTCCTCTTATGAATTCTTTTAAATTTCTCGTGAAATGAGGGGGACGCTAGAGCTCCTGAGTCTGTTTTAAAGTCATAAAAAATAGAATATATATTAACAACACATTAGTCAGAAAGTTTCTTACCATTTTGTCTCTGTGGGTTGCGTATGACAATGACCTGCTTGTATGTAAATTTTTTTCTAGTTGCGTGACTCGAATGGCTTTGGCTGCTTGGGACTTCTCTTGCCATTGAGAATGCCCCATCTGGCACATAGTTGCTCTCAATACTCCCTCCTCATCCATCCAAGGCCGTACTCCTTCCACATATTTGGATCTTGGCTGCTAGAAAGTTTTGCTGCCTTATCCCGGGCCTCCCACACTATCTTTCTCTAATTGGTCTGGGTAGTAGCTTCCCATACATGTCATGCTCGTGGGACATCCGCTTCCCTCATGAACTCATACTAACGTTGTCAGGAAATTAAATTACCTAAGTCAGTACAATTAATGATAGAGATTAGAAAGACAAGACATAAAAAGATTAAATTTTATACTGTGAACTTGTTGAACAATAAATCCCAGGCGCCCATCAGAAATTGTCGAGTGGAGAATACAGGCCAGGGAACATGTGCTTGAAAGAGAGATGTAATATAACGGGAAGCCTTACCAGGCTCTATTTTTTCTATGGAAATGCACATGTTAAATGTAACTGTAACACCCCGGCCCCCTTGGGCCCTTGGCCCCGTCCTCTGGGTCGCGGCAGGGCGACTGTTGCGACGTGGTTCCGATCGCGTCGGTGTCTGGTTCTGCTTCATATTGCGACAGGGGGTGTGTCGCCTTCTTGAATGCGACATACCCTATGTCGCCTTCTGGTTTGATGGATTGCGACGGGGGGTGTGTCGCCTTCTTGAAGGCGACATAGCCTATGTCGCCTTCCCATCGCGTCGCCCCAGACGCAGTCTGACAGACGTGACAGGCGTCCTTTGTGTCAGTACGGCTCTGGCGGTGTCGGTGAACGCGACAAGATGGCTGTCGCCTTCACTTTTTCGAATTCTGAGATTTGACCGTTGTCAGTGGCTTTGCGACAGGGGGTATGTCGCCTTCTTGAAGGCGACACACCCACTGTCACCTTCTGGTTCCCAATGCAACACAAGGTGTGTCGCCTTCTCAGGATCCGGGCGCCCGAGCCCTTTCCCCTTCTCTCGCGCCTCTCCTTTCCCCCTCTCTTTCTCTCGCCCTCTCGGAGTTTTCCGGCGGTTTTGGGGTGCCTCCCCCGCGTTGAGGTGGCCGTGCTGAGGAGGGTGTCGCTCCGTTCGTGCAGGGGTCGCGTTCGTGCCGTGCGGTGCGAGGAGGAGACGTTTCTACCTACGAGAAGGCCCCAACGGGTTCGTTCTTCGCGTGGAGGTAGGGACTCTTGATCCTCTCGCCCTAAGCATGCTCCCCTTCCCCTACAAAGCGTGTTTTCCTTGTGGTTTGGGGGTTGGGAGTGTGAGTTTCCATGCTCGTGTGAGTGAGGTTTTCCTCTGAGCTTAGAATCCATGTTCTTGGGTGTTTGAGGGTGGTTTGAATGCTTTACTAGCTTCCTAGCATGATAAGCATGCTCCCCTCCCTCGCCGTGTAGCGTTTCTCCCGTTTCAGGGAGGTTCCCGGAAGAATAATCTCCGGAACCCCCGACTGGCCTGAATGCGACATACCCTGTGTCACCTTCTGACTGGTAATGCGACAGGGTCTATGTCGCATTCAGAAGGCGACATGGCCTATGTCGCATTGAGAAGGTGACAGCCCCTATGCCGCCTTCTCAGTCCAGAGGCAGGTTGTGCTTCCGCCGCTTCCGTTTTCCGCTTTACTGTACCCGTGGCACCTGTGCTAGTTCCCTAGTACGGTCTCACACTAGTCGTTCGCCCGGTGCGCGGCACTTGAGGGCTTGTCCCGTGCGAGAGGTTGTTACCGTTACCTGGGACCCCCGTCCTCGGGAGCCTGTTGAGGGAGTACTCCGGGCTACGAGTGTGCTCGAGTTGGCAGCCGCCTAGGCGGACTCTGGAGTTGAGGGGAAAATGGTGGTTAGGATAGTGGCGTGTGAGTCGCTTGCAGAGCTCTCGTGGTTGGTCTGGGACGCCGAGGACAGTTTGGAGTTCTACCCGGCGCAGGCCAGCCAGTCCTTCTTCTCACTGCCTCGCTCTTTGCGGCCCCGGAACCGCTTAGAGAGGCCAGGCGTGGGACCGTAGTCCGGCCAGACTGCGGCAGTTATTGTTGTTGTGCTTGTGTCCTACCTCGCTCTGACGAGACGCGAGGGCCAGGACCTAGGTCGAGGATAAGACGTCTGTGGACGCACCTGACCGTTTGACTAGTGGTGGTGCTTTCCGTAGCTAGTGTTCCTTGTCCAGGAGGAGTCCCCTCCGTCTGTGTGTTACTAGCCGTGTGGTGGTCACGACGAGCAGTCGTACGGAGTTTTCGACCGAGAGTACTTTCCGTACCGTGCTACTTGTAGTTTCGCTTCCGCACTTCCTTTTGTAGGTAGAAAGATATAAACTGCCGTCTTTCCTTTATTAATAGTTGTATATGTTCCTCTGCCTGTTTAGAGCCAGTAGGAGATTGGTAGTCCCTACTGAGCTTCTGTTGTGAAGCTCATCCCTCTGTTTTCCAGGTGAGTCTTCTCAGCAGCGGCAGGGCGCGCGTTGGGCGGAGGAGACGGGGCGGTAGTCTTGGTCCCCGTAGCTAGCAGTGGTTCCCCCTCTCAGTGTACGTCACCCTTGGGGTATGCCCCTAAGCGACTTGTCTCTCCCCCTTTTTCCTTACTTGTACTAGTGTGCGTGCGTTGGGACTGTACTTAGAGCAGTACGCAGCGGTCTCGCTTTACTTTCCTGTTTCCGCTTGTACGCTTCTAGCTTAGCAGTTGACATTTACCTCCATTACATATCCTGTCAGACGTGTGTTATAGCCCTTCCGGGCCCCCCCTGGCCCGTGGGCGGCGATCGCGAAAATCAGGTCCTCGGCGTGGGCCGAGGGTCGGGTTCTCGGGTCGTTACAGTAACGGCCTCGACGCCTGGACCCCCGGCTCTCGCCAAGTATCCGACCGTCGGCACCGCCGCCCACTGGTTCGAAGACTCAGAAGGGCTAATAGACCAGTCTAACAAGATATGTAACAGAAGTAAGCAACGACAACAAGCACTAAAAATGTATTAACAAGTGAAGAAAAAGCGTCCAACATAAAGTATGAGTCTAGTACAATCCCAAGTAACAAGTACAAGCGCAGAAAGAAAAGAAATAACAGATCCCTTAGGGGCATACTCCGAGGGTGACGAGACAAGTACAAAGGGAACACAGCTTAACGAGGGTACCATCTACTACGACCTGGTCTTCTCTGCCCACCGCGGAAGGTACTGCTGTGAAGTCTCACCTGTAAAGAAGTGAATGAGCTTCACGAAGAAGCCCAGTACAGACTACCAATCTTCCACTGGTTCTAACAAGCAGAAAAGATATATGTTTACAACTAAATCTGAGCAAGAATCTATTATACAGACAGAGTAACTGCATAAGCGGAAAGTAACTACACGGCTATCGGTCTAAACATGTCGAGACCGAAAACTTGTGTAAACCACGACACTGAGACGAACCCCAAGGCTACATACACAGATAGAGAACCACTGTCTGGACAAAGACACTAGCCACAGAACAACTACCACTAGTTAACTGGTCAGGTGAGCCATGCGCCTTACCCTTGACCACCAATCCATGTCTACCACCTCCTGTCAGAGTGAGACGCAAAACTAAAAGTAACCACACAACTGCCGTAGTCTGGCTGGACTACGGTCCCACGCCTGACCCCTCTAGATGGTACCAGAACCATGTAGAGTGAGGCAATGAGAAGGACTAGCTAATCTGCGCCGGAAGAACTCCTAAACCATCTCGGCGTCCCAGACTCAGCTAAGAGAGCTCACAAAGAACTGAAGGTACCCGACTGAAGTGGTAACCATGGTAAGCATTGTACCACAAAGTTCGATCACAAACACAATATCTACTGTCTCGATATTTATTTCTATAAACCATGCTCATTCACAAGCCATTTAACCTGTACATGCTTGAATTTAATATATAACAACACACCTTATAGCCCAAAGGGCCGAAAACCAAGCTACAAAGCCTTCAAGGTCGGGAGGGAAGAAGGCGACAGGGTCTAGCATCGCGTTCAGGTCGCGACACTCCGTCATGTCGCAACAAGGATTGTGAACGCGACTACCAGGGCCGTTGCTTTCACAGTCCAAGCCCCAAACCCTAAAAACCAACATCAGAAATCTTACCAAGCCAATTCTACCCAGTGTATGATCCATTACGAGAACAAATAAAGCTATAAACTCGTGTACTAGCTATAGAACTCGTTTTCATGCTCAACCAAGGGGAAACCTCCCTAGCTTCACGAAGAACACAAAAACCGCGTTTGATCGGTGATGTCCGCGCTTCGAACGACATCCTCGTACCGAAAACACACCGAAAAACGAACCTATAAGCCGAATCGCTCAAAAATCACAGCAAAACTTCTCCCCCTTGCCAAACAGAGCTCCCTACACTGTTTGGCCGCCTAACAGTCATAAACACTTTGGAAATGAGAACGCGATGGGGTCCCATGTTGCCTTTAGATCGCGACAGGCTTGACTGTCACCTTCCCAAAAATCTGCGCCTCGCGTCGTGTCAGGTGTGAAAACACACAAGCAAGTGGTGAAAAGAATGCGACGTGGGGGGGGGGGGGGTGTCGCGTTAAGAACGCGACCTCCACCCCCGTCACCTTCTCACACAGGGAAGCAACGAGACACATGGGCTCAGATTTTCCAGCCCACAACTTGCCAAACCACAACACAACATACATGAACCTCACATTGGGTCCGAAACCAAATAAACTGCGATCTGAAAAGCTTGGACGTTACACATTAAGTGAGGATCTGTCCCTTAGGGGCACGTACGACCAAGACTTCTCTAGTGCCATTGCCTGGACACGGGGGTGATATATGTATGTTATGAGGTCTCGTATGGTGGTTCAGGTGCATGTCCATTCTATGAAAAGTGGAAATATGTGATGTATGAAAATATATGAAATATGATTCAGATATGATGGGAATATGACATAGTATTTATGTGAAGTGTGTGAATAAGAATTTCTATGAAAATTTATGTTATCATATATATATGTATTATGCTAAACTCTTGTTTCATGCATTAAGTCTCATTATATACAAATTAAAGAAACATGATGATCGTATGTCAAGCACGGTAGGATTCAATCTCTCAATTTTCTATGTCTATATGTTAGAATTGAGATTTTGATTATGCATGAATAAGAGTATCACATGTTTTTCCAATTTAGTTTATGTTAGAATGGTGGGTTTTGGCTTGATGTCTACTGAGTCATTCGACTCACAGTTGCTACTAACTATTTTTCAAGAGAGGCTGAGGTTAGTGAGGTAGAAGCCAGGGAGGTAGAGGCTATTGTGTCCAAGGAGTTAGCGGCCAGTAGACGAGCTACAACCTTGTTTATTCAATAGTTGGTGTTTGTTCTTATTTTGAGAAATTTTTTTGGGCAATATAATTTGGTTAAAGTGGTTATCTTTGGATTTTGTAATTATTATTAGAGGACTTTGTTATGGCTTAGCCTCTGGTTGGATTATTTTTCATGACGGTTATGACATGCTAATGTCTTGTTGATTAGAATGTTGCTCTCCCAATGTATGCATGCATGATTCCGTTGAGTGTAACATTCTAAACACCGAGATGAGTATCGATTGTTGTACTAGTGTCTTGGGTGTTACAAGCAATTAAGCTATATCTCGGTAATCTAATCTCCCTCAAACATGTTCATACCTCGGAGACTTTCACTACAAGAAAATGCGCAAATAGAGACCAATTTTGAGACCGAATTTTCGGTCACAAATCTGAGACCGAATTGAGACCGAATAATTCGGTCTCAAAATTGAGACCGAACTTTATTCGGTCACCATTCGGTCTCAGATTTGTGACCGAATTGTGACCGAAATTTTCGGTCTCAAATCTGAGACCGAATTGTGACCGAATAAAATTCGGTCTCAGATGTATTGTTTATTGGTTTAAATGATTGAGACCGAATTTTATTCAGTCACAATTCGGTCTCAGATTTTGTGACCGAATTGTGACCAAATATTTCGGTCACAAATCTGAGACCGAATTGTGACCGAATAAAATTCGGTCTCAGAGTCATTGTTTATTGATTTAAATTATTGAGACCGAATTTTTTCGGTCACAATTCGGTCTCAGATTTGTGACCGAAGTATTTGGTCACAATTCGGTCACAAAATCTGAGACCGAATTGTGACCGAAAAAAATCGGTCTCAATAATTTAAATCAATAAACAATGACTTTGAGACCGAATTTTATTCGGTCACAATTCGGTCTCAGATTTGTGACCGAAGTATTTGGTCACAATTCGGTCACAAAATCTGAGACCGAATTGTGACCGAATAAAATTCGGTCTCAGATTCATTGTTTATTAGTAGTTTAATTATATTGTAGCTATAATTTACTCTACCTGTTAATGGTTTACTTATATATAGTTTTTTATAATTATTTTGAATATAAAAAACTTATATATAAAAAATTTATAAGTTACATTTTTGTTTAATTGATATATATATATATATATATATATATATTATACACATTGTATTTGCATATTTGTAAATGTATTATATTGTTTAGTGAATACAATTATGATAAAACATTATGCTTAAAAATTATATTTTATTTGTTATATATTGAAAATAGTAATATTGATCTTTTATATTTCATATGATGATATATTATTTATGCTCATTTAATATTATGTAGCTCATCGATTAGATTTTAGATTGAGAGCGAATCTGACAGGCAGATGTTTTATTATGATGAAATCCAACAGTTGGATTTTGATTGACAATATGTTCAATGATTAGATCTTGATCAAATTTAGATCGAGAGCAAATTCAACTGTCAAACTCTAATCAAACTAAAATCCAACGATCAGTATTTAAATATTTGACAAATCTAATGTGCGAATCCCAATTAGATTGCTATAGATTGGCAACAAATCTAACTGATTAGATATAAACAGATCGAATGTGAATTCAAAGATTGGATCTTTGATCAAATGAATATCGATAGTGAATCTAACTGTCACATTTTGTTTAAACTTAAATCAAACAATTAGGATTTAGACCTGAAGCAAATCCAATGTAGGGATCTTGATCATATTATTTTAGGTTGGTAACAAACCCAACTGATCAAGTATATACATAGATCGAGAGAGAATCTAATGATCGAATTTTAGATTGAATGAGATCCAATAGTAGGATTTTGATTGATAGTAGATTCACTGGTTTGATCTTGTCCAAATATAGATTGGGAGTAAAAACAACCATCATATACGCCCTGAGTGTAGCGGAAAACCCGGGTGATCTGCCACTGCTGCACGCATCACGGCCTTCCCACGTGCTCCCGTCGACCGCCGGAAGTAGTGAAGAGGCACAAAGGTGAAGGTGGGGGAAGAGGAGAGAGGAGAAATGGGGAAGAAGAAGGCTCGGGTTACCCCTAAAAACACAGGTGCCTCAGGTTAACGTCAACCTCTGCGCCACTAACCAAACCACCCTAACTAGGCGTCCACAACGCTCACCGCCAAGTTCAACGGTAGACGTCTACATCGATGGACGCCAAGAACATGTTAACGGCAACACCATTGCCACCAACACACAGTAGACGTCACACACCTGGACTCCTACCCACTGTTGATGTCCAACATACTGAACACCAACACAGATCCATAACCAACTCCAGTAAGGATCCAATAAGAAACACACAACACATCCAATAAGAAACACACAAACAAGTCGCACTGGTCACACCTTGACCATCCCACACGCTAAACAGATGATCCACGAAGATCCGAAAAACGCGTGACGTTACATTATGTCTCACTCCGACGGGAGGTGGTAGACATGGACTGGTGGTCGAGAGTAAGGCGCGTGGCACACCTGACCAGTTGACTAGTGGTAGTTGCCCTCAGTGGCTAGTGTCGTTGTCTAGGCAGTTGTCTTCTGTCTGTGTTGCAGCCTTGGGATTCATCCTAGTGCCATGGTTTACACGGGTTTTTAGTCCCGATGTCATTTTAGACCGATGGCCATGTAGTTACTTTCCACTTCCACACTTACTTTGTTAGTAGAATAGCTTTAAATTGCTTAATTTCAGTTACATATATGTCTATTCTGCTTGTTAGAACCAGTGGGAGATTGGTAGTCCCTATTGGTCTTCGTGAAGCTCATTCCCTCTTTTTTAGGTGAGACTTCACGGAAGTACTCTCCGCGGCGGGTTGAGGAGACCGGGCCATAGTAGACGGCGTCCTCGTTGAGCAGTGTTCACCTACACTAGTTGGTACTTCACCCTCGGGATATGCCCCTATGGAATTTGTTATTCTCTATTCATTTTTACACTTGTACTTATTACTTGGGACTGTACTAGATTTATACCTTATGGTGGACATTTTACTTCCTTTGTTAATACTTTTAATGCTTGTTTGTCATCACTTACATTTTACTTCCTTTGTTAATACATTTTAATGCTGGTTTGATCTTGTCTAAATATAGATTGGAGTAAAAACAACCATCATATAACTTGACTGCAGAAGTGAAGAAAACTTCTTCACTACAAGTGTCACGTCCTACTCATACTATTTTCGGGGGTGATAGAAAGATCGAGTTAATACAAGCAGGGACGGTCTTGTATATATATAGAAAGTTGCAGCGGAATAATATGTTACAAGTACCGATAGTTTAAAGTTAAAATATACAACAACTGAAGTGACAGAGTCTAAAGAAGTAAGGTTTGCTAATTTATGAATCACTCGGCGCACAATCCCCTGGCGAGTCAGACCCATCTAAGATGCCTGAAAGGAAAGTAGGATTTATGAGCAATCGTGCCCAGTAGGAAATTGCAAAATATAAGTTGGACAGTAGTAGGAAAAGAGCAGTAAGTATAACAGACAGTAAGAGGACGCAACATAGATATCGAAGTACATTTCAATGAAGATATCATAAAAAATTTGCCCAGAAGTAAACAGTAAAGAAATTCATGCCATAATACAGTTCATGGAATGTAGACTAAATTTAGCAGTAGGTGGTGTTATGCCAAACACCCAGTAGATCCATTCTCGACGGGTACAATTCGAATTGACCGATTCAGTGGCCGAGTTTGGGTGCTCCTCCCGGGACTGGATCGGCCCCATTGCACAGCATTGGTCCAATAGAGTCCGAAGACCCAAGGTGTCACCATTTCCATTTGATCAGTCTTTTTAATATAGTTCGGGCAGACCTTGAAGTAATACTAATATTAAAGCAAGTTCAATGTGAGAGTATAATGATGGCGATGAAATCTTCGAAAGGATTTCACCTGGGTGAAACACGTAATACGGTTCTTACGTAACCCAAGTTACGCAGGATGAACAGGGATTACCTTACGTAATCATTGTGCCATAATTGATATATATATTATATATAAAATTCCATATATCTTTAATATAATATAATAACACCCTCTCCGTCGTATATTTAAATGTAACATTTATGCTAACAAACATATATAAATATATATTATAATATATGTAAATAATTATTTTATGTATGTTATAGATATTCAAGTATGGTATATATTTAGACATATATATATATCTAATAATATTTAATAAATATAATTATCTAATTATATAATTAATTAATTAGTTAATTAATCATTATATATATCTATATCTAAATTGTTTCCTCCCCCCCCACCCCCCCAAATCTTCCTGTTCCCCCAAATCTCCCGGCAAAGCTAAACCCCCTTTCCCCGCGCGGCCCTGTCTCCTCCCTCCCGTCGTCATCTCGGCCGGCCAACAGCGCGGCCAGCGACGACCTCCGACGACGGGGCGAGCGGCAACCTGCTGAGTGCTGTCGGATCTCTGGAAGACGCGCGGCGGCGGACCCTTGCAGACCCGTGTGGCGGCTGCTGCTCTTCCGAGCCGGTGGCGGTAAGTGTCCGGTCCTCCCCACCCTCCGGCTCGGCGGCTCCTCCCCTCCCCCCCCCCCCCCCCCCCCCCTCGTTGCTTTCCCTGCCGCAGAAGCCTCCCCTCCCCCCCCCCCCCCTCGTTGCTTTCCCTGCCGCAGAAGCCCCCCCTCCCCCCAATCCCTCGTTGCTTTCCCTGCCGCAGAAGCCCCCCCTCCCTCCCCCCCCCCCCCCTCGTTGCTTTCCCTGCCGCAGAAGCCCCCCCTCCCCCCAATCCCTCAGTTGCTTTTCCTGTTGCAGAAGTCCCAAAGTCGCCCAATCCCTCCGGCTCCGACGGGGTGCCCGCCACCGTCGTCGGAGTGTGGTGGGGAACCCCCAAGCCCACCATTTCATACAGTCATGGATATCGACTGGAACAGCATCCCTGATGTTGAAACATTTGGATGCATTAGCCTCAAGACAATGGTTATGCCACGTTTCAAATAGGTGTCATCAAAAAGCCTGCAGAAAATACGCTGTTGTGGATGTTGAGAATCTCTTGATCATTACAGCAGTAGGAAGTCTTCTTTTTGCAAAGTCCCATAGAAATATATTGATTTGGGTTGGCAACATTCTATTCCATACAAATTTGTGCTACCACACTCTTAACCCTCCATCTAGACTCATTCTCGTATAAGGTTTGACTGAAAATTGCCCACTACTCTCCCAATGCATCTTCTTTGATCTAGACTTGACCCAAGTGACTTAAATTGATTCAGTACTTCTTAACTATCCACCTAAATTGCTAGTGAAATAATTATTCACCTAAATTTAAAAGAATTTTGTTGCTTACCATGTTTGCTGTCAATTTTTCTCCCTACTATTAAGATTTATGTGTAAATAGTATTAGACTAGGTCTTCTTGTGGTTTATATCCCGGGGGACTTTGTCTGCTTTGTGAAGATGAAGTCGTAGGCACATTTGAGGATTTAAAACTGCTTGTTATGCAAGAGATCTAGAATGTTATGTCAGGTGATGACTAGGTTGTTTGGAGTTGTACGAGATACTTAAATGTTCTATTAATTTCAGTGATAAGTTAATAGTTTATTACTCTTATGGTTAAAGAATTTCTTGAGAGGTAGCATGCTCCACTTTCTTGAGAGGTAGCATGCTCCACTTCTTGAGAGGTAGCAAGCCTTGTTCATCATGTCAATGTTTTCTTCCTTCTATGTTGTCTTCTGCTTATTTATATTTGTGAGCTCTGGATGTTGATCATTGTCACTGCTATGTTCAAGAAATAAAATGATGCTGGCTCTTTTGAAGTCCGCATAATGTAGAACAAGGAATGCTAATAGATTCCAGTGGCAATTGTTTCTTCCCAAATGCTTCCATCATCCAATAGTCCATCCGATAATATGTACAAACTTATATCACAATCCTAGAGCGGGAGGAATGAACAGCACTTAATTATATTACAAAAGCATCCTTTTTCTAGAAAGGTCTCACCCATACATATATAGGCAGTACGTGACAAAAATCTTTGGCTATGTGAGTTCTGACCACAAGACATCCTCCCACTTCTCCCCATCAAGTATTGATCAGAAAGTCTACTGTAAACTACTAAAACAACATACTTCTGCTTACATGCATCAACTAGTTCTTTACTGGATAGATTAGCAAAGAATGTAGTAATAATTCATAGCAACGAGAAACACATAATAATGATTCATAGCAGCCATGAGCAATTTTCAGAGTGCATCAGAAGTTAAAGTTAAATTTGTTTTCTGCTAAGAATTTTATTTGAGAAAGGGAAGTTCTTTGAGTCTTTGGGACCTCATGAAATGTAACCAACAGTAGATCTGAATTTTTATCTAGTTCTAAAGCAGGGGCCAAGTGGGAAGTGGGACATTTCACTGGTCATGAACCTCAAGGTCAATCTTCCTGGTATAGATGAGAAACTATTGGCTTCCTGTCATCATTCTCTGAAATCAAGTTTTGGTTTGAGTTCAAGTGGGGCTTTTAATTGTAAAGAATGGGATTGTTAACTAGATTGGTTGTTGAGGGAAGCATCAACGAAGCAGAATCTGAATAAATGGATACTCATGTAGGATGGAACACACATAAACCAGTGAGATCTTTCATGGGGGCATTGTTAAAGGTGGGAGAATAGGTCTTTTTATAATGGTTTTCCCCTTTCCCCTATACCCTCCGACATTGTTGGTATCATGGTGGAATTCTGTCATTGTTTAGCTGGGAATTTGGTGCTTGAATCCCTGGGCAAAATTAGGATGCTTCCTACCGGGCATTAATTTATCATAGGAAACTCGGGTCTTGGTCGGGTTTTCTCCTTTGTAGTAGCATTGAAAGGCAAAAGCGTGTGAGTATAATAAGCATTGATTTTTTCTTTTTGGTTATGTTTCTGGTCTCTTTGGTAATTGGATAGCCTATCCAAAGATCTACCTATGTAGAGTTCACCCATGTTTATCTCCTTTTTTCAGTTTGGATGGTTTAATCTGAGAAAGATTATCAAGGGGGATAACTCTTATCACCCTTTTTCTGATGTGATAGGATGAGATAGAGTTATCACCTTTTATACTGACTTTGACAACAAAATACACCATTTTATGCATGTATTGGGTGAAGGTGCACATTTTTCTATGGTGAAAAAGTACATGTAATGAATGAATTATCCATGGATAATTTTTATCCCTGGCCTCCAGACGTGATGTCTTATCCCTACCTTAACACCCATTTATCCTGGGTTAGCTTTTATGACCAGGGGTTATCTTAAACTAGTTTTCAGAGTTCTAGATCCAAGCTGTTGAATTTGGGCACAGGGGCTTAGTTAGGGAACTAAAAAGGTTGAATCTTTTTGAAGGCCTTAGGTTCCTTCACAGATCAGAAGGGGATCAGAGCATCCTAATACCTGCATAAGAAGCCTAATGGCTTTTATGCTTTTGTACCTAGAAGGCTCTCTTTAAAGCTCAACAACAATAATCAAATAACCTCCATAGCAGAGAGCATCAATTCTGAACTAAACATGGATCACATGATTATGGTTTTCTTTTCCATTTTTTGCTACCTACTCTTTGTTTGATTATGCTTTCCATTATTTCTTCTCTTATATGTGATTGGCTAATGGTCTAGCAGCGTACATAATTGTGTACACAACAGAAACAGCTAGATGGACTAAGAGGAATAATACATCGTTCATGAATGAATAGAACATTCCTTAACATGATTAAGAAATTCTTCTTTGCCTCTTCTTCTTTTTCATTGCTTTCCTTATTCTTCCTGAGCTTGACAACATGCCACACCATTGAGTTGTAGGCCACTAGCAATGTGTGTGGTCTATACTTTCGTCAAGGATTTTAAATTAAGAGTGATGTGGAGAATAGAATAATATGGCATGATTTATAGACTGCTAGTGATTGTTTAGATAATGGCAACAAGATATGGAATGTTATATATATCTTCATTTCTTTCGGTTGTAGATTTTACGTTGTTCTATTTAGATCCACATGATCTTTGCTCTATATGGGCGAACATGCATACAAGTGGGTCTGTCTCCTTTGCGACCCATCAGTCTAGATTGGTAAGTCATATGTCCGTTTATGATATATTTATTCATATAGGTACTCATTTATGTCATGTTTTCTGTGAATAGGAAAGGGAGCTAAAACGGCCTCCGACATTTCAGGAGGTGTTTGATAAACACATAAGAAAAAGGGGACATATCAATATATTAGTGATAGAGCCCGAGAGGTTGCGGTAAGTATTTATAGTCTATTCACTATTGAATTTTTCTCGTTACAGATTAATATTACATTGCTAATTTTATTTTTTGTAGGAGTCATATAGTCACAAATGACAGACAGTACGCCGGGGAGGAGGAGCAGCCGCAGTTTGATCCAGAGGTATGGGTTTCGGCATCTGGTGCCCCAAAAAAAGGTCATGTGTATGGTTTTGGCACAGTATGGACACGAGGAGGGTGTTATCTGGGGCCTCAAGTTCATCCACGCCGACGAGTGCATTCACCACAACTGGTGGTCCAGGTACTTCTCCCAATGAGATGAGGGGCTTCATTCGAGAGAGATCTCTGGTTTGGAGTCTCGTCTCGCCCAGACGATGGAGTCTCGTCTAGTCCACACGATACATACACATATGTCTGACGCTGTCCAGGCCCAGCTCTCCCAGGCCCTCTCCCAGGCTATCTCCCAGGCCCTCTCCCAGATCATCATTCCTCCTCAGACAGCACCATCGACATCAGCACGGGTCCCCCAGGTGAGTAAATTGATTTTATTTTGGTTTTTTTTATTTTACAGTCAATGGATGCAAATATTTGTTGGATCGAAATGGCATTAAGAATGTCCTAGAGGGGGATGAATAGACTTCTTCCTTTTATAGCAAGTCACTGAATGAATGAATAAAATAAACAAACTATTCGAATAGATGAAGAAAACAAAACTAATAGATAAAGTGAAAGAAGAGCTCATAGACTGAAGATCAAAATCTAAATTCATCCAATAGATATCCATTCCAAAAAATGCCATAGAAAAGTTTAAGAAAACCATTCCATAGTCTAAAGTTCAGACTGAAGAGAATCTCAACCAATCTGCTCAAATCCAACTAGAAAAAATTTGAAGACACCCCCATTCAACCATTCTGCATAGCTAAAAACCTGCGAAGAATAACTGGAAAAATTCTTCATAGAACCACTCCTCAACCGAAGAACCAGAACTTAACCACCAAATCAAGGTTGAAGATGGGGCACACCAGCTTTGTCCAGAACCAAACTCCCCTTGATTGCTAGGGGAGAGAGTTGACATCCAGGAAAACTTCAGTCTGTTTAGAGTTGCAAGCATAATTAGCTAACTGGTCTACCAAGCTTGTAACCATTAAGTATTAACCAAAGCTCTGTCAAGTCTTGCCTTAATACTGTGAATACCCTTTTGACCATTGCGCCAGGTATAAGAAGGGCCAGAAAAACAAACATCATGGAAAGATAAGGACTGAATAAGGTCATGAAAGGAGTTGACTGAGGCTGTTGCAGGTGGATTGGCCCCAATTTTCTCAGAAGAGTAAATGACAGCATTAAAGTCACCGACAACCATCTAGGGATCTGAAGGAGCATTTGCTATTAAATCATTCCATATTTCCATTCTATCAAACTGAATACAGCTAGAGTAAATGAAGTAACATGATAAACCACCTGTGCAGAAATGTTGACAGTGATAAAATAGGTATGAGTAGTGATAACTTCAGCTGACAGAGAAGAATTCAAAAAAGCCAAAATTTTCCAATAGGAACACCATTGCAATGATAATTAGACAGCCCCAATCTCATAGCTATGATGTCTAACTTAGAGTCATTAATCATGGGCTCAAGGACCGCTGCAATTTGAACTATATGAGTTTTACACAAGCATGTGGCTTTTTTTTTTAAGTATCACTTTACTTTTTTTATTTCACAACATATTCATTCCTTTGGAAGGTTGAAGCCTCATTACATAGACTGTTTTTACTGACATATTGTACATCTATCCTAGAAAAAAAGGTTTCTAAAAGACATTAAAAGCCACTTCCCACAAACTCAGATGTGGAAGTGGTTTATAAGTTAATCTTTATAAGAGCATCTATCATGCATTAGTACTATCCAGTATCCAGTTGTCCACTTAAAATTCAAAATACTAATCCGGCACACTTTCCATTTGTTCAACCACGGTCGGGGCAATAAATGTGACTTGTAGAAACTGACGGATTTCAATTCGGACTCCCGGTTTGAGCTCGACGCTCAAAGTTACAATAAACAAGTTAGTTTAGTTTAAAACTGAAAAAGTTAGGTTTGTGGGCCCAAAAATAGAAATACTCATCTGATTGGCCTCTGGTTTGTTCCAGCACGGTCGGGGCGATGAGTATGACTTGTGGAAACTGACGGAGTTCAATTCGGACTCCCGGTTTGAGCTTGACGCTCAAAGTCATAATAAACAAGTTAGTTTAGTTTAAAAATGAAAAACTTAGGTTTGTGGGCCCAAAAATAGAAATACTCATCCGATTGGCCTCCGGTTTGTTCCAGCACGGTCGGGACGATGAGTGTGACTTATGGAAACTGACGGAGTTCAATTCGGACTCCCGGTTTTAGCTCGACGCTCAAAGTCACAATAAACAAGTTAGTTTAGTTTAAAACTGAGAAACTTAGGTTTGTGGGCCCAAAAATAGAAATACTCATCCGATTGGCCTCCAGTTTGTTCCAGCATGTCGGGGCGATGAGTGTGACTTGTGAAAACTGACGGAGTTCAATTCGGACTTCCGTTTGAGCTCGATGCTCAAAGTCACAATAAACAAGTTAGTTTAGTTTAAAACTGAAAAAGTTAGGTTTGTGGGCCCAAAAATAGAAATACTCATCTGATTGGCCTCCGGTTTGTTCCAGCACGGTCGGGGCGATGAGTATGACTTGTGGAAACTGACGGAGTTCAATTCGGACTCCCGGTTTGAGCTTGACGCTCAAAGTCAAATAAACAAGTTAGTTTAGTTTAAAAATGAAAAACTTAGGTTTGTGGGCCCAAAAATAGAATACTCATCCGATTGGCCTCCGATTTGTTCCAGCACGGTCGGGACGATGAGTGTGACTTATGGAAACTGACGGAGTTCAATTCGGACTCCCGGTTTGAGCTCGACGCTCAAAGTTACAATAATAAGTTAGTTTAGTTTAAAACTGAAAAAGTTAGGTTTGTGGGCCCAAAAATAGAAATACTCATCTGATTGGCCTCTGTTTGTTCCAGCACGGTCGGGGCGATGAATGACTTGTGGAAACTGACGGAGTTCAGTTCGGACTCCCGTTTGAGCTTGACGCTCAAAGTCATAATACAAGTTAGTTTAGTTTAAAAATGAAAAACTTAGGTTTGTGGGCCCAAAAATAGAAATACTCATCCGATTGGCCTCCGGTTTGTTCCAGCACGGTCGGGACGATGAGTGTGACTTATGGAAACTGACGGAGTTCAATTCGGACTCCCGGTTTGAGCTCGACGCTCAAAGTCACAATAAACAAGTTAGTTTAGTTTAAAACTGAGAAACTTAGGTTTGTGGGCCCAAAAATAGAAATACTCATCCGATTGGCCTCCAGTTTGTTCCAGCATGGTCGGGGCGATGAGTGTGACTTGTGAAAACTGACGGAGTTCAATTCGGACTTCCGGTTAGAGCTCGATGCTCAAAGTCACAATAAACAAGTTAGTTTAGTTTAAAACTGAAAAAGTTAGGTTTGTGGGCCCAAAAATAGAAATACTCATCTGATTGGCCTCCGGTTTGTTCCAGCACGGTCGGGGCGATGAGTATGACTTGTGGAAACTGACGGAGTTCAATTCGGACTCCCGGTTTGAGCTTGACGCTCAAAGTCATAACAAACAAGTTAGTTTAGTTTAAAAATGAAAAACTTAGGTTTGTGGGCCCAAAAATAGAAATACTCATCCGATTGGCCTCCGATTTGTTCCAGCACGGTTGGGACGATGAGTGTGACTTATGGAAACTGACGGAGTTCAATTCGGACTCCCGGTTTGAGCTCGACGCTCAAAGTTACAATAAACAAGTTAGTTTAGTTTAAAACTAAAAAGTTAGGTTTGTGGGCCCAAAAATAGAAATACTCATCTGATTGGCCTCTGGTTTGTTCCAGTACGGTCGGGGCGATGAGTATGACTTGTGGAAACTGACGGAGTTCAGTTCGGACTCCCGGTTTGAGCTTGACGCTCAAAGTCATAATAAACAAGTTAGTTTAGTTTAAAAATGAAAAACTTAGGTTTGTGGGCCCAAAAATAGAAATACTCATCCGATTGGCCTCCGGTTTGTTCCAGCACGGTCGGGACGATGAGTGTGACTTATGAAAACTGACGGAGTTCAATTCGGACTCCCGGTTTGAGCTCGACGCTCAAAGTCACAATAAACAAGTTAGTTTAGTTAAAACTGAAAAAGTTAGGTTTGTGGGCCCAAAAATAGAAATACTCATCTGATTGGCCTCTGGTTGTTCCAGCACGGTCGGGGCGATGAGTATGACTTGTGGAAACTGACGGAGTTCAGTTCGGACTCCCGTTTGAGCTTGACGCTCAAAGTCATAATAAACAAGTTAGTTTAGTTTAAAAATGAAAAACTTAGGTTTGTGGGCCCAAAAATAGAAATACTCATCGATTGGCCTCCGGTTTGTTCCAGCACGGTCGGGACGATGAGTGTGACTTATGGAAACTGACGGAGTTCAATTCGGACTCCCGGTTTGAGCTCGACGCTCAAAGTCACAATAAACAAGTTAGTTTAGTTTAAAACTGAGAAACTTAGGTTTGTGGGCCCAAAAATAGAAATACTCATCCGATTGGCCTCCAGTTTGTTCCAGCATGGTCGGGGCGATGAGTGTGACTTGTGAAAACTGACGGAGTTCAATTCGGACTTCCGGTTAGAGCTCGATGCTCAAAGTCACAATAAACAAGTTAGTTTAGTTTAAAACTGAAAAAGTTAGGTTTGTGGGCCCAAAAATAGAAATACTCATCTGATTGGCCTCCGGTTGTTCCAGCACGGTCGGGGCGATGAGTATGACTTGTGGAAACTGACGGAGTTCAATTCGGACTCCCGGTTTGAGCTTGACGCTCAAAGTCATAACAAACAAGTTAGTTTAGTTTAAAAATGAAAAACTTAGGTTTGTGGGCCCAAAAATAGAAATACTCATCGATTGGCCTCCGATTTGTTCCAGCACGGTTGGGACGATGAGTGTGACTTATGGAAACTGACGGAGTTCAATTCGGACTCCCGGTTTGAGCTCGACGCTCAAAGTTACAATAAACAAGTTAGTTTAGTTTAAAACTAAAAAGTTAGGTTTGTGGGCCCAAAAATAGAAATACTCATCTGATTGGCCTCTGGTTTGTTCCAGTACGGTCGGGGCGATGAGTATGACTTGTGGAAACTGACGGAGTTCAGTTCGGACTCCCGGTTTGAGCTTGACGCTCAAAGTCATAATAAACAAGTTAGTTTAGTTTAAAAATGAAAAACTTAGGTTTGTGGGCCAAAAATAGAAATACTCATCGATTGGCCTCCGGTTTGTTCCAGCACGGTCGGGACGATGAGTGTGACTTATGAAAACTGACGGAGTTCAATTCGGACTCCCGGTTTGAGCTCGACGCTCAAAGTCACAATAAACAAGTTAGTTTAGTTTAAAACTGAGAAACTTAGGTTTGTGGGCCCAAAAATAGAAATACTCATCCGATTGGCCTCCAGTTTGTTCCAGCATGGTCGGGGCGATGAGTGTGACTTGTGAAAACTGACGGAGTTCAATTCGGACTTCCGGTTTGAGCTCGATGCTCAAAGTCACAATAAACAAGTTAGTTTAGTTTAAAACTGAAAAAGTTAGGTTTGTGGGCCCAAAAATAGAAATACTCATCCGATTGGCCTCCGGCTTGTTCCAGCACGGTCGGGGCAATGAGTGTGGCTTGTGGAAACTGACGGAGTTCAATTCGGACTCCCGTTTGAGCTCCACGCTCAAAGTCACAATAAACAAATTAGTTTAGTTTAAAACTGAAAACGTTAGGTTTGTGGGCCCAAAAATAGAATACTCATCCGATTGGCCTCCAGTTTGTTCCAGCATGGTCGGGGCGATGAGTGTGACTTGTGAAAACTGACGGAGTTCAATTCGGACTTCCGGTTAGAGCTCGATGCTCAAAGTCACAATAAACAAGTTAGTTTAGTTTAAAACTGAAAAAGTTAGGTTTGTGGGCCCAAAAATAGAAATACTCATCTGATTGGCCTCCGGTTTGTTCCAGCACGGTCGGGGCGATGAGTATGACTTGTGGAAACTGACGGAGTTCATTCGGACTCCCGGTTTGAGCTTGACGCTCAAAGTCATAACAAACAAGTTAGTTTAGTTTAAAAATGAAAAACTTAGGTTTGTGGGCCCAAAAATAGAAATACTCATCCGATTGGCCTCCGATTTGTTCCAGCACGGTTGGGACGATGAGTGTGACTTATGGAAACTGACGGAGTTCAATTCGGACTCCCGGTTTGAGCTCGACGCTCAAAGTTACAATAAACAAGTTAGTTTAGTTTAAAACTAAAAAGTTAGGTTTGTGGGCCCAAAAATAGAAATACTCATCTGATTGGCCTCTGGTTTGTTCCAGTACGGTCGGGGCGATGAGTATGACTTGTGGAAACTGACGGAGTTCAGTTCGGACTCCCGGTTTGAGCTTGACGCTCAAAGTCATAATAAACAAGTTAGTTTAGTTTAAAAATGAAAAACTTAGGTTTGTGGGCCCAAAAATAGAAATACTCATCCGATTGGCCTCCGGTTTGTTCCAGCACGGTCGGGACGATGAGTGTGACTTGTGGAAACTGACGGAGTTCAATTCGGACTCCCGTTTGAGCTCGACGCTCAAAGTCACAATAAACAAGTTAGTTTAGTTAAAACTGAGAAACTTAGGTTTGTGGGCCCAAAAATAGAAATACTCATCCGATTGGCCTCCAGTTTGTTCCAGCATGGTCGGGGCGATGAGTGTGACTTGTGAAAACTGACGGAGTTCAATTCGGACTTCCGGTTTGAGCTCGATGCTCAAAGTCACAATAAACAAGTTAGTTTAGTTTAAAACTGAAAAAGTTAGGTTTGTGGGCCCAAAAATAGAAATACTCATCCGATGGCCTCCGGCTTGTTCCAGCACGGTCGGGGCAATGAGTGTGGCTTGTGGAAACTGACGGAGTTCAATTCGGACTCCCGGTTTGAGCTCCACGCTCAAAGTCACAATAAACAAATTAGTTTAGTTTAAAACTGAAAACGTTAGGTTTGTGGGCCCAAAAATAGAAATACTCATCCGATTGGCCTCCGGTTTTTTCCAGCACGGTCGGGGCAATGAGTGTGACTTGTGAAAACTGACGGAGTTCAATTCAGACTTCCAGTTTGAGCTCGACTCTCAAAGTCACAATAAACAAGCTAGTTTAGTTTAAAACTCAAAAAGTTAGGTTTGTGGGCTCAAAAATAGAAAACTCATCCGATTGGCCTCCGGTTTGTTCCAGCACGGTCGGGGCAATGAGTGTGACTTGTGGAAACTGACGGAGTTCAATTCGGACTCCCAGTTTGAACTCGACGCTCAAATTCATCTTAAGTGTGACTAAAATATTGACCGAAAGTGAGTGAATAAAAATATATAAATTTAAATAATTTATTGGTTATAATAGTATTTAATTTATGCTTCTAAAATAAGTTATTGCTTATGATAGTATTTCATTTTAACTTATTATTGTTTTATATGTATTGCAGGTTCCTTCATCGGGAGGTGTGAGAGGAGACGAGGACGAGCATGAACACGAGGACGATGATTCATGATTTTCATTTCATTATTATTATTGTTGTAGACATTTTTATTATTGTTGTTGACATTTTATTATTGTGATGTTGTGGACATTTTATTATTGTAATATTGTGGACATTTTAATATTGTTGTGTTGTGGATATTTTTATTATTAGTATGTTGTAGACATTTTGATTATTTTTATCTTGTGGACATTTATTAATGTTGTGGACAATTTTATAATTGTTGTGGACATTTCAGTATTGTTGTGGGTTGTCTATATTTTATTATTGTTGTGGACATTTCAGTATTGTTGTGGGTTGTCTATATTTTATTATTGTTACATTGTAGACATTTTTCTTTTGTAGAATTGGTATTGTTGTGGATAGTTATTTATTTTACACAGGTTATTTTTCTAAAAATATATAAGTTTTAAAAAAAATATTAAAAAAATAGAGACCGATTAGTGACCGATTAAATTCAGTCACTATTCTGGGACCGAATAGTGACTGATTCTATTCGGTCACTATTAGTGACCGAACACAACCAGTCACTGTTCGGTCCCAAGTTAGGGTCCGAACAGTGACCGAATTTAATCGGTCACTATTAGTGACCGAACACAATCAGTCACTATTCGGTCTCTAATTTTGGGACCAAACAGTGACCGATTATATTCGGTCACTATCTGTGACCGACTAAGTTCGGTCACTGTTCGGTCCCTAACTTTGGGACCGAATAGTGACTGATTATATTCGGTCACTATTAGTGACCGATTAAATTCAGTCACGGTTCGGTCCCAAAGTTTGGGACCGAACAGTGACCGAACTTAGTCGGTCACAGATAGTGACCGAATAGATCAGTCACTATTCGGTCTCAAAGCTAGGGACCGAACAGTGACCGAATACAATCGGTCACTAATAGTGACCGATAAATTCGGTCACTGTTCGGTCCCAACATTAGGGACCGAACAGTGACTGAACATAATCGGTCACTAATAGTGACTGAATACAATCGGTCACTATTCGGTCCCAAAATAGTGACTGAATAGTGACCGAATTTAATCGGTCACAGATTTGTGACCAGAAAATCTTGACCAACGCATTCGGTCACTATTCGGTGACTATTCGGTCTCTGATTCATTCAGTGACCGATTAGGGACCGAATAGAGACTGAAAATTTCGGTCTCTAAATGCACATTTTCTTGTAGTGTTTTAGCACAAGAGGTCCCTAATTTGACAAGAGATATTAACCCTCTTAGCTTGGTCTAGAAGAGAGCGAAGCAATTGAGATTTCTACCTAACATTATGATTAGAGGATCCCACTAAGTCGACAGTTACTCAAGAAGACATGGAGCCAAGAAGAGGGAGATAAGGGATCACACACGATCATCCATTATCATGACCCATCAACCTCATAATGGGACACACTGCCCATGATGCCACTCCCCTGAGGGGTTATGCCCTCAGATCGATCTTAACATTCACCGCGTCATGGTAGATTGTATGAGGAACCGACTACATTTAAAATTACCAAAGATTGCCCTCCAGTAGAAGTAAGACATTTTGAGTATTAAAATTGGTGGAGAATGATCTCGAATTACCTCCTTATTTTTTACTCTTGTCCGCTCTAACTAAGACATGTAAGGATAAAAACTCACTTTCCAAGAACCCTAATCCTTTATTTTTACTTACAGATCCAATATTGAAGAACCTGAGTGCCATTTGATTTCTTAAATCCTAAAACAATTCAACGGCCGGCATGCGTGAAGATTCGAGATCACCCTGTTCAATGATATTTTTGTTTTGAATGAAGTCCAACTTTTACATTCAGGGTCATTTTTCGAACTATTACTACGGTCGGCGGTCAATGTATATACAACTATCTATACAAGGAGCTAAACTGTTGATTCGTAGGCAACGACCTTTTTTCTATTGCAACATGAAGCCTGACATACCATAAAAACCCATAAAAAAAAGATGAGATTTACTACCGTAGTTGGTCCTTGTATAAACAACTCAGAAAAGATTTATTATACTTACATTTTGGAGCTTAAGATTATATTTTAGAATTCAAATATTAAAAATTTAATTAATATTTTAATTTTTAAAGATATTATTTTAGAGTGTAATATTTATATTTTGAAATTTAAAACTTATATTTAAAATTTTAAATATTAAAAATTTAGTTAATATTTTTAAAATTTAAAATCTAAAAATAATATTTTTAAAATTTAATTCCCGCCGCCCACGTGACATTCAAGATGGCATCACACAAACACTTCCTTAGGCATCGTTTGGGGGGGGGGGGGCTTTTGAAAAAGGTGAAATCGGTTAAATCCGATTTTGCAGGTAGATGATGTAGGGGTGGCGCTTTTCTTCTCCGATCCTGCAACACATTTGACGACGCGTTGAAAAATGGAAAAAAGTTAGCAGCAGCTTGTCGATGGATCTTTCTCTCTCCATCCACCTCAAAATCTTTTGAAAGCGGTTGGACACCCGCTTTCTCACACCCCGCGTCTTCTTTCTATCTCTCTCTTTTGTCAGATTTTGCAACGCTTTAAAAGCCGAGGTAGAGCAACATCGTTTGGATGAAGGGTAAGTCTCATCAACAATTTTTATTTTCAGAATTTTTTTGTAACATATTACCAAACGCTGCCTTAGATACCAACTTGCTGCGACAACAACTGCAGCAACCTTTTCTCAAACGACTAACTCTGCAAGAAGCTCACTGTTGATTTGTACGGCATGCCCCTTTTTCTATGGCAAGATGAAGTTTGATGCACCCATAATAGAAAAAGATGGAGTCTGACGTCCATGCTAGCTGTTGGTAGTTGGTACGTGACGTACGTCCCATCCAAATAGAAGTGGATGGATTAAAGAGCGAGATTGACGGAAACCTCAAATCTTTTTAAATGCCCCTAAATGAAGACCATGACGACGCCAATATTATAAAGGAACCAACGGAACTCGACGTTCTTGTACTGATGCTGGTGGGTCTGTATCATAACCTCTCTCTCTCTCTTTTTTCCTCTCTCTCTCTCTCTCTTATATATATATATATATCTCTCTCTCTCTCTCTTTTTTCCTCTCTCTCTCTTTCTATATATATATATATATATATATATATATATATATAGACTAGGTGTTCTTTCATCGTACGTCTTCTGATAAACATTTGTTGCACAAGCTCAAATACAAACATCAACAGAGACAGCCAACTAAGCTTGCTCCTGTAACTCTGTCAGGTTCGTGAAACCCAGTCTGCAGTTTACATACATCTTCCCGATTCCCCAGCGTAATAGCAACAGAAGAGGAAATGTCGTGCTCAAGGAATTGTGGACATTGACAAAAGGGTCTTCGCATATGGTTGAATTCGTAGTTGATCAAATCATGCATGCACATGTTGGCTATTCTAGCTAGCTATCCATATATATATATATATATATATATATGAACAACGTTTCTGTCCTCATTTTCCGAAAGATTAGGTCAGGGACCTGATCAATCATATCTTTCTTTTCCAAGAACAATTTGGTGCAAATCTTTGATTTGTAACAAGGAAAGATTTGTCACCTCCTGACATGAGTTATTATAATAATGTTTTATATTATAATTATCTAATTTTAAGAAGTTGGGTGGCAAACCCCATTAAATTTGTAACATTTGTTGTAAACTTTTAATTTACAACAAGTATTTTTCCTTTTTTCCCTTCGACGCATGAGCAATTACCTACTAAAAAAACATGGGGCTGCTGCCGTACCATGGCACTTAAAATCAACTCAGTGATATGAATATTAATATTTCGCATGCAGATCACAAAATCTTCTTTCTCTTGCATGCAGCAGATATAACTAGTCCAGGGAAATTAGACAGTGACCGATTCGCTTTATATCTCACATTGGGATACACCCAGTTCAATCTCAAGACAAGCCGCCTGGTACTGTTAGCTAGTTGATTAGAAGAGGCCCTTAAGAGTTGTACTTTGGTTAGTGAACTTGATGAGCTTCAACTTACGTGTTAATAATCCTATAGACAGTGGGACATCTCCGCTTCCTATGATGGCTAGCAGCCCTTCCCTGGTTACCTGTTCATTGCCCGGAACTGCTCCAGATATTGGGCCAACTCTTGGCCCAAATATGGTGGCGTCTTCTTTTCTCAAGGAGGTTTACAACGGTGGAGAGGTTAGCAAATCACATGAACTGCGTGTTGTGAGTAATGTGCAAGTGGAGGCGGATTCCACAGCACATGAGAATACTCTCATGACTTTTGCACAGGTAGTGCGTCAGTACCCAACTATCTCGATGAAGTCAACTTTTGGAGAGAACTCCAATACACTTTCTAGTGGGTCGTCTTCTGGACGTCGAATCTCACGCCCAACTCGTAAATGAGGTGTTCGGATTTGTTTACCGATCAGCCGAGAACGTTCTCCTAACCTGGTGCGTCACATTGAAGCTATAAATATGCCAGTTCAAGCAACATCTTTAGATTTGCGTAAGAAATTTTCTTCCGTTGCTGATCTTGCTAAAGCTGAGAATATTTTCATGCCTGATTTTCGATTTGATCAAGAGACATCTAAAATAGAATCGGATGACGATGTTATGGAGCGTTGCTCTCGACGACCTAGCTTACGTCCTCGGACTGTTCTTCGACGAACTCATTTCTAGGATAGATCATCTATGGAGTTTTAAATAGCTTTTATTCTAGTTTTGATCTGTATCTGATTATGCCGTGGATTGTCAAATTTTCTGTTCATCAATAAAAATTTTGGCTCCTTTTGATTAAAAAAAAAAACTTACGATGTTAATCTGATCACCATCCATCGGCAATTTACAAACTGTCAAATCAAACTTCGACACTACTCTTGCCCAACTAGTTACAGTGGCTCTGTTTAATATTCCCCCTCCGGAATCTTCTCTCGACTCAGTGACAGCAATATGAGCCCATGTAGCTGTCACACAGTACTGGTGGACACAAGAACATGCGTGTATCGTCAAACCGAGTGAAGAGTCACGTAAGTTAAAAGAAACCCTACAAGACATACATTTGGGGGGGATGAAACTGGTGATCCATTCTTCCTTCTCTTCCTACCTCTTTCAAACTAGAAGTCAACTTTTTGTGTGGGTACTACTCTTTCATGGATGTATCAGATTTGAATAACGCGGTTATTTAATCTCACTAGCTAGCCAATTTATCAAACTCAGCATTAGCTAACAGAGCAAAGAAACACCACACCACATACAAACTCGTTCAACCGATGACACCTATTTTGGTTGCTTAAAGACTTGGTGACATTCTAACATTGTCCGTATCTTGATGATGTTCTACAAAGGGTTGGTATGTATTTTAGTAGACCATTTGACTTTGACCAAGATTTGAATCTTAGCCTATCGAATTGGAACATGCATCCTTGGATCAGTTAGGTAGCTGAGACAGTGATTCAGAAGTTTACCAAAATGATCATGTTTTCCTGCTCTGATCCTTAAAACAATCAAACGCATGAGTTATGTAGATGAAACAGTTAATAAGAATGATCAGCCTGTGTCCTCGGTTAATATGTTTCGTCTTTGGGCCATCAATCATGAGCGTTTGTGTAGGTGCTCTTTTTTTTTTTTTTCCTTTTTCTGCCAAACATAGAGTTATATAGAGGTACATGAGACAGTGACTGTAGCAACTTGAAATTATTCAAAATAAAATATAAAATTTTAAAAGAATAAATGATTAACAATAAATAAAAGTCGACAATTGAATTAAATAAAAATCTATAAGAGTGTTACTATGCCAAAAAGGAAAACATAAATAATAATAAAAGAAGAAAATATGTAAAAATTCGTAATGCCCAATGACTAATTCTAAATTGGGCTAATTATGCATAAACACAAAATAATGGCCCAAAATTGTGCCCAAACCCTAACGTTTCCCATTAGAATTCAACTATAGTTTAGGTTGGGAAGCTCAAATTTGAGAAGAAAATCAAGTAAATCCGCAATAAAAGAAGTTAGACCCATATTTAGGACTCCTAATTAAAATCCTAACCCTTTAAATAAACCCCGTAACCCCCTTTTGGCCGACCCTACTACTACCTTGGGAGTTCCAAGATGGGGTTGGGTTGGTGGAAGGAGAGGAATGAGGAGATCTTAAAGCTTCAATCAAGTTCTTCTCATTCTTGCCCTATAATCTTCAACACACTCAAAAATAGATATTCTCACGGAGTAAATCTAACTAAATATCTTTGTAAGTTAATCTCCCTGCTAAAATCATATTTTCCATATTTTCTCTAATTTTTAATTATATATAGTTCTTGCAACATGTATTTGAATGATCAAAACTCGATTTTATTGTTCATCCGAGTTCATGCCAATTCCCTTAAATCAGGTCAAAATCTTGTTTATTTGTCAATCAATCCTTTCTGTACGTTCAGAAGCATGTTAGGAAGCTTTTGTAAGTATTTTCCCTCTTTTTGATTCATTATATGATCGAGATTTTAGTGTTTAATTGAGTGTATATCAGAAACATGCTCACTATGTTGAAACGCACTGAGTACCCTAACCGCCTTCTTAAACGTGTCTACGCGATAGCCTGCTCACCAGACCCAGTGCGTTCAGATTGTTGATTTTGAAACCCTAGAAAATAGTGCTATAAAAATCATGATATTCTTATTGTTTAATAATGGTTCAACCCTAACCATGCGAATAGTAATAACACATGTTAATTTAAGATGATATAAACTCTTTTAAATAAGATTAAATGAATTCATCATGTACCTTTTTTTTTTAAGTCCTTTCATAAGAGCACGATACATGATACATGCTACAAAACTCTAACTTTTTTCTATCCCTCACCATGTGTATAAGCATAATAACATGTTAACCATGCTTCAACAAGGATTTAATTAAAGATACACGTTATGTGATGGTATATATCGAAGTTTGGATGTTGCCGCTGTTTAGTGAGCCTGAAATTCTTCTAGGATGCCAAGCACCCATTTTCGCCCCTTTTCATGGCATCATAAGAACCCTCCGTTGGATACTTCTCCTATTTGATTGGAAATTCTTTATTGAGGCCTCCATAAATCTCTGTGAGCCTAGATTTTCTCTAATACTACAAGAAAAAGCGATTTTAACGACCGACATCTTCGGCCCTTATTCACTCACTAAGTAAATTAGTGATTGAATAGTGACCAAATAGGAATCAGAGTTGTTGATGAAGAATTTTTGGTCACAATACTGACTGAAAAATTCTGGTCGCTACTCACGCACTGATAGTGACCGAATTATTTCGGTCGCTATCAGCGATTGATACATTCATTGACTACTTCAGTCACTGTCAAGGTTCGCCGTACCGTTCGGATCGACCGTACCGTAGTTTCCGTGGTACGGTACGTATCGAACCGTACCGTACCGCTGAGGTACGGTAGAAAATTAGTCTGTTTGATTTATTTTTTTAATTTTGTGACTTAGTTAATATTTGAAATGAGCAAATTTCAAAAGAAAATGAGTAAAACATAAGAACATCACGTAAAGAGCTTGAAAAATATAAATAAATTTATTTACTCATTTAATTATAAGTCAACCCACCACAACCATTTGATATTCATTTAACATACATACAATCATACCACATCTTATCAGTTCTGATACCTTTTTGAATAGTTTAGTGGAGCACCGTGATCTCGACCATCTTGGGTAGTATGAGTGAACTCAGACTCCAATGAAAAGCACATGCTACCACCACCACCACCACCATCACCACCACTATCAACACCACCACCACCACTGCCGCCTGTAGTAGATGGAGAAGAATGATTTGACGTAATTAACCCATAAATCAACTAGTCCGAAGATCCCAAAAATGCTTGACGTAATTAACCCACAAACTAGCTGACCCGAAGATCCTCTTGTAAACCCATTCAAATAATATCCATTTGTCTTGAAATTTTAGCTATAAGCTAATGTAATGGTTTTATAAATTATGGTGATTTTAGTTTAATATGTAGAATTTATTTTACACTGGGTGAAAAATCACCCGGAAAATAGTTGTATCGGCTTAATATCGAAATCCGTACGTCAACAATTCTGGATATTTATATTTCTGATATCATCATATTTTTCTAAAAATTATGGTGTTCTCAAATTTTATTTTCGTTACAGTTTTCCGGTGTCGCCCCGTCAGAGCGTGTATTTCTGAGTATGACATTGGGCTATCATTTATTAATGCTAATTAATCCCAGATATTAATAAAATTACTATAATTTGTATCATCTCTTAATTAGTTTATGTTTGAAATTTTATCTCAATTAGACACTAATTAGACCCCTTAAGTGCACACAGAGTTTGTCGCAGTACGACGAACTCTCTGTACACGTACTTCAACGGGACGACATTTGGTTTCGAAAATAAAGTTAAATATGAAGTCATCATAATTACTAAAAAAATGTACTGATTATAAAAATATAAATATCATGAGTTATTGATGTATACATGTCGAGATTAAGTCGACCTAATGATTTTTGGGACAGTTTTTACTTGACAAAAAATTAATTAAAAAAATTAAACTAAAATTATTACAATTTGTATCACATATAATTAGTTTATGTTTGAAATTTTATCTCAATTAGACACCATTAGATCCCTTAGATGTTGAGATTAAGTCGATTTATTAATTTTAAGATAATTTTTACTTGATAATAAAATAATTAAAAAAATTAAAATAAAATTACTATAATTTATATCATCTCTTAATTAACTTATGTTTAAATTTTCATCTTAATTAGATAACATTTACATCACTTTAATACACCTAATATGAAAAAGTTATAAAAAAATAATAAAAAAGATGACGTGGGCGGCCGGTCCGGTGTGTACCGGACCGGACCGTGGCGTCCGCCGTGTCTCGCGCGGGACGCCCGGGTCGACCCTGGTGGTCGACCCGACCGTGCGTGGGCGCCGCTGCCGCCCAGGCACGGTGCGGTTCGACCGTGCCGCCCCGGTACGGTCGGCACGGTCGAACCATGGTCACTATATAGTGACTGAAATAGTGACCGATCCTTTTCGATCGCTATTAGAGACCGAAATAATTCGATCACTATTTCAGTCACTATTTTAGTGACCGAAATAGTGACTGAATTTTCGGTCTCTATTTACGACTGATCTATTCGGTCACTATTTCTGTCACAAAATAGTGACTAAATATGTATTGGTCGTTGATAGCGATCGAACTAATTCGGTCACTATCGGTCCCTAATTTTCTAATTATTTTTTTAAAAAATACACATTTTTTAAAAAACCTATGCATATAATAAAATAAAAATTGTACTATGACAAATGTCAACAATAATAAATGTCCATAAAATGTCAACAATAATAAAATGTCACAATAATAAATGTTCATAATAATATACATAAAATGTCCCACACAATACATAAAATGTTCATAACAATGAAAAGAAAATCATGAATCCTTGTCCTCGTCTCCTCCGACGCCACTCGATGAGGAACCTACAATAGATATATAACATAATAAGTTTAAATTAAATACTACTGGAAGCAATAAATATTTATTTTTTTAGATTTTATTCACTCACTTTTAAACTAATTAACTAGCTTAATGTGAATTTGAGCGCCGAACTCAAATCGACGGAAGACGGATTTGAACTTCGTCAGTTTCCACAAGTCACACTCATCACCCCGGCCATGCTGGAACAAACCAGAGGCCAATCGGATTAGTATTTCTAATTTTAGACCCCCAAACCTAAGTTCTTCATTTTTAAATTAAACTAACTTGGTTAATATGAATTTGAGCACCGAGCTCAAGCCGAAGTCCGTTGAACTAGTCAGTTTCCACAAGTCACACTCAATGCCCCGGCCCTACTGGAACAAACCAGAGATCGATGAGATTAGTATTTCGAATTTTGAACCCCCAAACTTAGTTTAAGTTCTTCCTTTTTAAATATAACTAAACTAAACTAACTTGCTTAATGTGAATTTGGGTGTCAAGCTCAAACCGGGAGTCCGATTTGAACTCCGTCAATTTTCACAAGTTAGAATCATCGCCATGGTCGTGTTGGAACAAATCGGAGGCCAATCAGATTAGTATTTCTAATTTTGGACCCCCAAACATAAGTTCATCATTTTTAAACTAAATTAACTTGCTTAATGTGAATTTGAGTGCCGAGCTAAAACCGGGAGTCCGAATTGAACTCCGTCAGTTTCCACAAGTCACAATCATCGCATTGGCCGTGCTGAAATAAACCAGAGGCCAATTGGATTAGTATTTCTAATTTTGGACCCCAAACCTAAGTTCTTTGTTTTTAAACTAAACAAACATGCTTAATGTGAATTTGAGTGCCGAAGTCAAACCGGGAGTCCGAATTGAACTCTATCAATTTCCAAAAGTCACACTCATTGTCTCGCCGTACTGAACAAACTAGAGGCCGATCGGATTAGTATTTTGAATTTTGGACCCCCAAACCTAGTTAAGTTCTTCCTTTTAAACAACACAAAACAAAACAAACTTGTTATGTGAATTGATTTGTGTCAAGCTCAAACCGAGAGTTTCGATTTGAACTCCGTCCGTTTCCACAAGTCGCAATCATGCCCTGGTCGTGCTAGAACAAATCGGAGGCCAATTGGATTTATTTCTAATTTTGGACCCACAAACCAAAGTTCTTCATTTTTAAACTAAACTAACTTGGTTTGTGAGTTTGAGCGCCGAGCTCAAACTAGGAGTCCGAATTGAACTCCGTCAGTTTCCACAAGTCACAATTATTACCCCGCGCATGATGGAACAAACCAGAGGGCGATCAGATTAGTATTTCTAATTTTGGACCCCCAATCCTAGTTAAGTTCATCCCTTTTAAATAAAACTAAACTAAACTAATTTGCTTAATGTGAATTTGAGTGCCGAGCTCAAATCCGGACTCCAATTTGAATTTCGTCAATTTTCATAAGTCACAATTATCGCTCTAGCCGTGCTGGAATAATTGGAGGCCAATAAGATTAGTATTTCTGATTTTGGACCCCCAAACTAAAGTTCTTTGTTTTTAACTAAACTAACTTGCTTAATGTGAATTTGAATGACGAGCTCAAACCGGGAGTCTGAATTGAACTCCGTCAGTTTTCACAAGTCACAATCATCGCCCTGGCCGTGCTAGAACAAACTAGAGGCCAATCAGATTATATTTCTAATTTTGGACCCCCAAACTGAAGTTCTTCATTTTTAAACTAAACAAACTTGCTTAATGTGAATTTGAGCGCCAAGCTCAAACTGGGAGTCCAAATTGAACTTGTTAGTTTCCACAAGTCACACACATTGCCCCGGCCATGCTGGAATAAACCAGTGGCCGATCGAATTAGTATTTCTAATTTTGGACTTCCAAACCTAGTTAAGTTCTTCCTTTTAAAACTAAACTAAACTAAACTAAACTAACTTGCTTAATGTGAATTTGAGTGTCGGGCTCAAACCGGGAGTCCGATTTGAACTTCGTCAATTTCCACAAGTCACAATCATCACTCTGGCCATGCTGGAACAAACCGGAGGACAATCGAATTAGTATTTCTAATTTTAGATTCCCAAACCTAGGTTCTTCATTTTTAAACTAAACTAACTTTGTTAATGTGAACTTTAGCACCGAGCTCAAACTGTGGTCCGAATTGAACTCCGTCTGTTTCCACAAGTCACACTCATTGCCTCGATCGTGCTGGAATAAACCAAGGGCCGATCGGATTAGTATTTCTAATTTTTGACCCCCAACCCTAGTTAAGTTCTTCTTTTTTAAACAAAACAAAACAAGCATGATTAATGTGAATTTGAGTGTCAAGCTCAAACCGGGAGTCCGATTTGAACTCCGTTACTTTCCACAAGTCACACTCATTGCCCTAGCCTGTTGGAACAAATCTGACGCCGATCCGATAGTGATTAAAATTGACTGTTAGAATAGAGAAATTAAAATAAAATCAATTTACTCATGAGGGGCCCGTGCTGATGTTGATGGCGCTGCCTGAGGAGGAATGCTGACCTGGGAGAGGGCCTGGGAGATAGCCTGGGAAAGCTGGGCCTGCTGGACAGCGTCAGACACCTGCATATGCATCGTGTGGACCAGACGAGACTTCAAATGTAATATTCCGGCTTCCCGACTTTCTGTCCGATGTCTTGGATGACTGGCCACTAACGCGTCCGAGCTGGGCGACGCGTTAGTGTCATGTCGTGGGTCTTCGACGCGACAGTCATCCTTGTCACGCCTGGCTTTTCTGTCGCGTTCTTGTTGCGACCGGTCAACGTGTAACGTCGCGTGCCTTTCGATCCATGCGGATCGTGTGTGTTGTGGTTGTGGCGGCCGTTGTGAGGCCAGTGTGAGTCGGTTGTGTGGAATGCATGGTGTGGATGTGTAGTTTGTCCAGGTGCAGCGCAGGGTTGGTCCGGAAATAGAATGGGACATGTTGCTGTTCAGTTGAAGTTGGCGGCCAGGGGTGGTCATTAACTGTTGGCGTCTAGGTTAGTGGACGTTTACTGCATGAACTTGGCGGCAGTAGATGTGGACGCAGAGGGTGGCGGTTGCTGTTGGCGGCATGGGGTTGACGCCAACCTGAGAATGGTGCAGGTTTAGGCTCACCCGAGGGCATTCTCTCACTCTCACTCATTCCCTCTTGCCCCAGCTTGCTGCCCCCGAGTCTTTGAAGCTTCCAACAGGTACCGATGAGTAGTTGGACGATCGTGGAATGCACGACATCGCTGAATTACGGGAGAAACATCGCGGCGTGGTGCAATTCCCGTGGGAGCTCGCGGAGAGCTCGGCGTGAACCGGGAGATTTCGGGAGATTCTAACGCGTTCTGAGGTAGGGGACGAACCCGTTTAGCTCCATAGGAACATTAAAACACATCATAACTACTTGAACCAGCATGATAATGCATGTTTGGATCATGTGCACCATATGGGGATAATGGGTGGTTTGAGTAGTTTTAATGCATGAAGCATGTTCCAGTGGGTTATATTGGGTTTCCTGCATGTTAAAAGAATATTTTTATATGATTTTCTGTAATTAAAGTGGCTAGAAAACCCGCAGAGCCGGATTAGGGTTTCTGCAGGTTTATGGCCGAAGAACTGGCGTCAAGATCGCTTGTCGCCAAGATCCTCATCCAGGAGGTTAACGGCCATAACCCTTGCCATTGACTCCCTGTAAGCGGCAGTCGATGTGGCTGCCTACCTCTATATGAGCAGAAATGACTAAGTACAGTATTTATCGTTATTGCATGTGTGTTGACACATGAGGTGCACTGAGTGCACACGGTTCTCATGTTTAGCATACAAAGTATACATTTAGCTATCTACTTTAGTGACTGCGTGTTGTTTTACGTGAATCAGTTGGGTTCACGTGGAGTGGACCATGGTTACTTGTGGTTTACGTGAGTTTCACGTGGTTTGTGTGTGACGTGCACGTGGTTCTGTGTACGTGGCGAGTAGTACGACGCCTACCGTGGTTACCTCTCTAGTTGGGTGCCCCAGGTTCTTTGTGAGCCAGGCTGTTAGCTCGGGCTTTGTCCCGGTACTTGTGCTGTACCGTCGAGGTCTGTGTCGTCTGACCTGGACACCCTCACTCTTGTGTTAGAGTTGTACGTCCGGCTGAGGGAAAGACGACAGTGGGACAGTGACACTTGAGTTTGTTTTTAGTCACTTGTAGCGCGCTCGTAGTTGGGGGTACGGACACCAGTAGACGTACTGGACCCCAGCTAGTCCTTTTCCAGTGCCTCACTCTAGCGAGCCCAGGCCAGGGTCTCTGAGGTGCCAGGCATGGCCTGTGACCGTATGGTCTGCAAGTGGTGGTGTTTAGTTGGTCTCCACAGTTGCTTGACCTTTTTTACGTGGAGCGCAACTGGACCTTTCGTCCGTGGCTGCGAGACTGAGAGGTAGACTTGTGTTAGTTTGTCCGAGTCAGTTTCTGGTGTCGCGAACCAGTTCACATGGCTCGTGTTGGCTGTCTCTACTTTAGCTTGTACACCTGTACTGGTTTGCCGTTTAATTATTACTGTTGTTTCTCGTAGTCGGCAGACGGTGAGTACTTTTACAGCTTTAGTTACCTGCTTAGCTGTTATATTAATTGTTGTGTTGTTTACTATTCGTACTCGTGGTGTTTGTTTCGCTCGGTTTTGGGGGAGTTCCCTACTGAGCCAGTGACTAGAGAGGCTCACCCCTACCCCCACAGTGAGAGCGAGGAGGACGTCTCTCGTTCGACGTCCAGTTCCGGGCCGCGTCGTAGCGGTGCAGGGTCAGCACCTCCAGCAGAGTAGCTCAAGTAGTGTAGTTTTGTAGTTGTTTACTTTCTTCAGTTGTACCTCGGGGTATGCCCCAGGCTCTGTACTTCTTTTTAGTTTTTGAGGAAATTTGGCTATGTAAACTTGTGAATATATGTGAAATGTGGTGTGTTCCTTTATGTTTACACGGAATGTGGTTTGGTATCCCTTGCGAGGCTTCGCCCGTTCGCGGGAGGCGGACTCAGATCAAGTACGTTATCGGTTTAAACGGACTTGGCCGAGGCGATCCGTCACACAACGAGTTGTGACAGTGTTCCGTCGCTTCAGTCATTTGACGCCTGTCAGGGTGAAAGGTGTGTCAGTACGACCTGTCGGGTTGTCACGGCGTCCCTGGGGGACGCATTCTTGTTGCGGTGCATTGACCCGTCGCGTTAAGGCCCTTAACGCATCGCGTCGCCCCGTCGCGACTTGGGTGTCGAAGCCTTAAGGCCTTGGCCGGCGACCCCTTCTCCCCTTTCCTCTTTCTCCTCTCTTCTCCCCCTCCGGCGGTGCTCCGCCTCTCTCTCTTCCCTTTGTGTGTTTCAGGCGAGGAGAAGGGTTGTGTTCGTGTTCCTGACATTGTGGAGCTTGAGTGGAGCGAGGAGGAGGTGGCCAATCCGACGTGAAGGGCCCCCAATGGGTTCGTTTCTTATTGAAAGGTAGGGATTGATTGTACTCTTCTTGATCTAGGTGGATTGGGAGCCTCTCGTGCTTTCTAGATAGTTTAAATAGCTTCTCCATACTCCCCTCCCTCGTGTGGTATGTGTGTGTGTGTGGGTGGCCCCAGGATGGAGCGTCCCGTGGGTCTGCCTCTCTACTGGTGTCATGACCGCGGTGTGCATCGCGACACCAGAAAAGGCGTCAGCCTGGTCGGACGCGACCTTGTCGCGACGTGTTGCCCCGTCATGATAAGGATCGTTGTCGCGACGCTTTTCCTATCGCGACATGGTTTGCTGTCACGACGTTCTGCCCTGTTGTGATATGGTTTTTGTCACGGTACCCCTCTTGGTCGCCATGGTATCACGACGGCCAGGGAGGACGCGACAGTACCTGTGTTGCCTCGGGTGTTTCTGTGGCCCCGCTTGGGGCATCAGCGTGTGCTCTAGGGCAAGCTTGCCCTTAGGACCTTCTGGTAGGGAACGCGGCAGGTTACCTCGCTGCGTTTAGTGATAGAAGGTGACACCTTCGTGCCGTGTCCTGGCAGCAGCGCCAGGAGGTTCACGTCAGTCTAATAATCGATTGACTGGTGGTCTATCGATTATTAGCAGAGCAACACTTTCTATACCGAATAGTGGTGTTCTGAGGCTCTGGCTCTTTCGTGCGTGCCTTGGTTGGCCAACGGCCTTCTCGAGGGTCTATGCGTGCCTCGTGTTTGCTAGGCTTGTTGTGGTTACAAGCCAGCATTCGGCGTTGTCACGTCCTATAAAATGCTATTTATCGGAAGTGACAGAAAATAGCACAAAACACTACAAGAAATTGCGGGATTACCGACGGATTATTGTCCGTCGGTAATTCCGACGGATATTCCGACTAAAATATCCGTCGGAAAATCGGTCGGAAGTTCCGACCGAAATATGTCCGTCGGAAAATCCGTCGGTAGACCGACGGATATTCCGACGGACATATTTCCGTCGGAAAACGGTCGGAAAAACAGCTTTTTCTCCTCCCGCGAAACCCCCCTTTCGCTATCTCTCTCTCTCTCTCTCTCTCTCTCTCTCTCTCTCTCGTCCGCCGTCACCGACGCCGCTTCCGCCCCACGCTCGCCGCTCGCCGCCGCGACCGTAGCCCCTCGCCGCTCGCCCCGCCGCCGCCAGCCTCGCTGCTCGCCGCCGCCGTGCTCCGCCAGCCTCGCCGCCTGCAGGTATGTCGCAGCCCCCCCCCTCCCTTCCCCGCCACCGACGACCCCCTCCCCCTCCCCTCCACCGACGACTTCCCCCCCCTCCTGTCGACCCCACCTCCCCCTCCCGTCCCAACCCCCCCTCCCCCTTCACCGGCGACCCCCCCTCTCCCTCCCGACTGAGCGCCCCCTAGTCCCACCCCCCCTCCCCCTTCTGTCCCACCCCCTCCCCCTTCCGTCCCAGTCCCACCCCCCTCCCCCTTCTGTCCCACCCCCCCTCCCCCTTCACCGCGACCCTCCCCCCTCCACCGGCGACCCCCCCTCTCCCTCCCGACTGAGCGCCCCCCAGTCCCCCCCCTCCCCCTTCTGTCCCACCCCCCCTCCCCCTTCCGTCCCAGTCCCACCCCCCTCCCCCTTCTGTCCCACCCCCCCTCCCCCTTCACGGCGACCCTCCCCCCTCCACCGGCGACCCCCCCCTCTCCCTCCCGACTGAGCGCCCCCCAGTCCCACCCCCCCTCCCCCTTCTATCCCACCCCCCCTCCCCCTTCCGTCCCACACTCCCTCCCCCTCCACCGGCGACCCTCCCCCCCTCCACCGGCGACCCCCCCTCTCCCTCCCGTCTGAGCGCCCCCCAGTCGACCCCCCCTCCCCCTCCCGTCCGAGCGCCCCCCAGTCGACCCCCCCTCCCCCTCCCGTCCGAGCGCCCCCCAGTCGACCCCCCCTACCCCTCTCGTCCTTTTGGTGCATGACACAGTGTGGATTGTCCCAAGCAAAGGTGCTTGAAACATATAAAGTAGTCATCTTCTCCCCTTTTTGAGCCATATATGCCAGGATGGGTTTCTTCTCTTCAGCCTGAGGTCTATAAATTTCTAAGTATTTAAAAAAATGTCAAGGTAACGGCATTTGAGATTTTAATCCTTGTCATTTAAAGTTTTATAGAAACATGAGAAGCTATTACACTTTGTTAGTCCAAGTTGTAAGGCTCGGTCTCTAAACATAAAAACAGTCTTGGCATTTTAGTTTTCTGACATTGACTAATAGTTTGTTACATCATGGCTTGATTTAGGATGGGTCCTAGTGATGACTGATCAAGTGACTACATAAGAAGAAGACACGAATTTGAAGGAACATGAACAAATGGGACTGCATGAGTACTGAAACCGGTCCTAGAGAAGACATGTCTAGAGTGCTATGGTTTTTCTTGATCAGATTATGCATTGCCATTTTAGGTCCTCATTGAATTGGCTCAGATCAGCCACTGTCAGCTTTCCTGCTATCATGAATCATATAGTTGAAACTTTTATCATTGGTTAAAAATATAAAATGCTAAAAATAAAAGTGAAGACGAGGAGAAAATGAGAAAGAAATGATTGATTATCTAGGTAACAGATGAAAAGGCAAAGTTACATCCATTTATATGCTGAAACTTGAATACTCAAAATGTTGAATGCAATCAATGAAGCAAGATTACATATAAATATCATATGTACTGTCTTTATAACAATGTTTGACAAGGGACACATGCCATGAGATAATCAGTAAAAGTAAAATATGCATAACAAGTAGAGACTCCACTATTGTGTCAACCAAACTCATGATGTAGTTACATTTATGGCCTCTTTGAAGCTTGCTTGGAGATTTATATTATTTTTGACTTGAACTTCATCTAGGGACTGGAATATTCAGGTCCTAGTGGAATGACCACTCAAGATTGAAAAGGGTGCTCTGATCTACGCTGTTGGCATCAGATGTGTAAACTGAAAATAGTCTTGTATCTATACCCTTGGCCATATTCCAAAATATGAATGCATGTTGATGCTTACAGTAATGTTTGATTCTCGATGATTGTCCATTTTGTTTACTCCACTTTATTGAGTTTCGATACTTGGGATCTATCATCTAAGAGAATGGAGAGATTTATGATGATGTGACACACAAGATTAAGGCGGGCTGGCTAAAATGGAGAAGTGCATCAAGAGTCCTCTGCAATCGTCGTATCCCAGTGAAACTTAAAGGAAAGTTTTATAGAACGGCAGTGATGTCTGCTTTATTATATGGCACCGAGTGTTGGGCAGTGCGAAAGGAACACGTTAACAAAATATGTGTTGCAGAGATGAGGATGCTGAGATGGATGTGTGGTAAGACTAAGAAAGATAAGATTAGGAATGAGCGCTTCCGTGAGGATTTAGGGATAACTCCACTGGGACAAAGCACTGCAGGAAGTTCTAGTAGTTGTAGAACTCCACTCCCAAGTCATGAAGAATCTACTTCTGTTGATGAACTTGATTTGACTACTTGAGAAATATTTGTTTGAGAATGTAAGCAATGAATCTATTATTGAAGTGTTTTAAAATATGAAAATTCGTCGAGTACAAATGCCCCCCTCCCCCTCCCCGTCCCAGCACCCCCTCCCCATCCTGGCGCCCCCCTTCCCCTACAAGTTCCTTCTCCTAATTGCTTATATTCAAAGCTTTTGGTAAATTAAGTTATTTTTTATTTATCTTGCTCGCTGTTATTTTTTTATGCTTGACATGAAAATAAACAATGCAATGACTTTCTTTGTTAAACATATTGTTTACTTTCACAAATTTCACACTGCAAGTTAATCATTCAACATTCGTATGTTTATTTGTAGCCATTTGAGAGATTTTTTCATATTTACCATATTATGATTTAATTTCATATTTTAAATTACTCATGAATAAAATGTTATAATTTTTTTTTGTAATTAGTGATGAGAGTTCGCGATTGGAAATTAGACTCAAAGAAGAACAAATGTCCAACGTATCAAAGTACTTGTTTGTTTGAACGTAAAATATTTCCGCTCGATATTCGAAGATTGCATGATGGTTTACTTTTGGTGAAAGAGAAGATGACGAAAATCATAAAGATTATTCGGAAAGAAGAAAGACAAAGTTTAGAAAATAAAAGTAGATTATCTGTTATTGTTCAAGATGAAAAAGGAGTGCGATATTCTGTAATCTTACGACACAGTTGGTGTGGTAGTATGTACATGTTTATTGGAAAAGACTGGTGTAAATTTGTGAAAAATAATTGTGTCAAAGAACTTGACATTCTCAAAGTTATGTCTTCCCATTATGTACGAAGAGATGCATTTGGCAAACTATATTTAGGGATATCAGTGGTTAGTTCACTCCCTAGGAAATCTACTGAGAAGCTGGTGAATAAAGAGCCGATCAAGTGGTGGTGGCCTAATATGAAGACATCACGGTTTGTGTTATTTTTAATGTTCAATACCATTAAGTATTTATATAGTGCTAAAATTTATTTGATATTCATGTATGTTTACTTTTCATTTATCTTTACGTCAACGCTTTATTTCACCCATTAACTCTGGGACTCTCCATATAACGTATGTATGGTACTTGAATGATGTGAGGGTGTGTTGGATTTTAACTCGGGACATGACATTTAATATGTAGGAAAAATGTCGGAGAATCGGTCATGGATGTACCGTGGAATAGTGAATGGAGTTGTGACCGAGGAGTTTAAAGACGGAGTTGACAGTTTTATTGAGTTTGCAGAGAGTTTGACTCGGTCATATTGCGACGGAATCCACGTCTAACTGACGTGCAGGTTGAAAAGGAACGGGAGAAGTCTTTTCCTACTTGGTTAAGATCTCGAGTATGTGTATAATTATTTTGAAACATAAGTGTTATGTTTTTATGTAGACTGAGTTGAAGTCATTTATTCAATGTTTGGCTATTTATCTCATAATAGGTTGAACAAGGCTTCATTCCCGATTCAAGAGTACAACAGATTAGTTTTGGCCCCTCGAAGATTGTACGTGTCTATCCAGGCTACATTGTGAATGGATACAGATTTCACACGAGAGATTATGGACGGAATAAGTCTACGATGAACAGCGGCGTATGTGTGAAGGGAAGTGCCTACAATGAAAATGAAATTGACTATTATGGCATTATCGAAGAAGTCATTGAACTGCAATTTTTGGGTCAAGACAACAATGTATTTCTGTTCAAGTGTCATTGGTTTGACCTGACATCTATTCGTCATGACACAACATATGGCTTAATCGATGTGAAGCATAAGTCCAAATTGAGTACATATGAGCCATTCATCTTGGCGGCACAAGCCCAACAAGTTTATTATTCAAATTATACATCCCTCAAATTAAGAGATTGGTGGGCTGCATGTAGAGTGAAATCAAGACTATTCCCTGAGTATGAGCTTCTCCCGACTGATGATGAGCTCGAAGGTGTTAATGACAACTTTTTCCAATCAGATCGGAGTGACGCACGAGAGTTGGCAGCTTCTACGCAGTACAATGTTCATGATATAAATGAAACAATTTCCTTACATAAGGATAACGAACAAGAAGAAGTTGACCCAAATGTCGCTGAGCGGGAGGTGGAGTCTGATGTGGAGGAAGACTCCCAAGATGATGAGGATGAATTCCAGGATGATGATGAAGATGATGCTGAATTAAACATGTCTTCAGCATCTGATGATGAATATAGATAATATACTGCATATTTTGTAAGAAATTGGTGTTGTTGTTCATTACATGTTCATAATAAATTGCTACTTCAAATTGAGTGCTGATGACTTGCTATATCTTTATTTGTATCAATAGAGATATGGTATGTGGAGGACGCACTCGGACGGTTGCCACGTCCGTTGGCAGAGGGACTGCCTCCCCGTCCACGTCTGCCTCCCCGTCCACGTCTGCCTCCAGGTCCGCGACAGGTATATGCATATGTATACAAAAAACCATATGGGTATTATTGTTTATATTGATTTCACGAGAACTAACGTACATACAATTTTACAGGGACTGCCTCCCCGTCCACGCCCGTCGTCCCAGCAATAGGTAATTTTCTACATTGTTGTTTATTTGAAATTCATAATTTCTAATGTGTATGAAATTTTACAGGGACTGCCTCTCCGTCCACGCCCGTCGTCCCAGCGACAGGTAAATTTCTATATTCTTGTTTATTTGAAATTCATAATTTCTAATCTGTATGAAATTTTACAGGGACTGCCTCCCCGTCCACGCCCGTCGTCCCAGCGACAGGTAAATTTCTATATTCTTGTTTATTTGAAATTCATAATTTCTAATCTGTATGAAATTTTGCAGGGACTGCCTCCCCGTCCACTCCCGTCGTCCCAGCGACAGGTAAATTTCTATATTCTTGTTTATTTGAAATTCATAATCTCAGTGTACTAAATTGTTTTCAACAGAGGTGGAGAGCCAGCATCCAGCAGCTGAGGAGGGGCCTCAGCTACCAGAACGACAACCATGCTGGATCTCAGGGTAAAGTTCATCATCTTAGTGTTACTGTATTTGTTATTTAGGATATACATTTCATGTAGAAAATTAATGTGGAATTGCAGGGGGAAGATAGATCCCAGTCCTGCTTCCCGCTATATTACGACGCTGGTCCACGCACATATTCCTGGACCAGTGGATGCATGGAGAGACTTTCCGGTGTCAGTCCAGGATTTATTATTGACATGTTTACGATATTTTTATTTTTTAGAAGAGTTGAAGTCATTTATTCAATTATTATTAATTTAGGTTTATTGCAGAACGTTGATTAATTTTATTTCTTTACAGCGGAGGTTCGCGTTCATGAGACCTGAGGATCTCCCTCGGGCTCGAGCCGTCTGGGAGATTACGGCCCAGACTAATTTAAGAAAGTCGATGTGGGAGGCCCGGGACAAGGCAATGAAGACCACAGGCTACCGGGATCCTATGGCTTGGGTGGATTACGGCCATGTTTGGCTGCGGAGGGACTATTGGGAGTCCCTTTGCGCACGTTGGGCTGCTGGACCATGGCAGTAGCGGTCACAGGCGGCAATACGCAACAGAGCAACTCAACCGGAGAAGAATGTGCATACTAGTGGATCCGTATCTTATGCGACCCACAGTCAAAAATTGGTAAGTATTTTATTGTTCGATTCATATATACATATGGATTATTATTGTGAAACTAACTAATTTTGTTGAATTTTAAGCATCACGACCTGGAGCGTGCTCCTACTTTCCGCGAGTTATTTGACCGGACTCATAAGCGGAAGGGGACGGATGAGTATGTTACCGACAGTGCCCGCACGATTGCTGTAAGTCAAGCTTTAAATTATGAATTCAATTATGATATTCAAGTAATTTGTTTTCAATAATTGAATTTTAAATTATTTTACAGGAGACGTACGATAGGACGATGGCGGAGCGCTACACAGAGGGCACTCCCCAGCCAGATTTGGATGCGGACGCTTGGGTCGAGGCAGCGGGATGCCGAGGAAGGGTCGAGTGTACGGCTTTAGGGACAGCCTGAATACTCATAGAGTGTTGTCCTCATATGCCAGTTCGATCGCTCCTCCGGCACACGCGAGTTCATCTTCTGCGCCGCCCGTCAGTGGTGTAGAGGACATTAGAGACATCATTCGGGAGAAGCTACGTACAGAGCTACAGACGCAGTTTAGCGATATGCTTCAGTAGTTCCTCTCAATAATGCAGGGAGTACGCCCCACACAGCCAGCAGCTCAAGTCAGTATTAGTATTAATTTCATATACCTAGGATTGGGTCGGACGTTCATATACTTAAAGTGACGTGTGGGAACTGACGGAATCCAATTTGGATCTCCGGATTGGGTTGGGCATTCAAAGGACGGATCTAAAAACACCCAAGCATATATAAATGGTCAAAACACGCAACCCGGGGGTCTAAAATCCCAAATAGGGATCGGATCGGCGTGCCGTTTTCTCCGACACGACCGGGTGGGTTAAAGTGACGTGTGGGAACTGACGGAATCCAATTTGGATCTCCGGATTGGGTTGGACATTCAAAGGACGGATCTAAAAACACCCAAGTATATATAAAAGGTTAAAACACACAACCCGGGGGTCCAAAATCCCAAATAGGGATCAGATCGACGTGCCGTTTTCTCTGACTCGACCGGGTGGGTTAAAGTGACGTGTGGGAACTGACGGAATCCAATTTGGATCTCCAGATTGGGTTGGGCATTCAAAGGACGGATCTAAAAACACCCAAGTATATATAAAGGTTAAAACACACAACCCGAGGGTCCAAAATCTCAAATAGGGATCGGATCGACGTGCCGTTTTCTCCGACACGACCAGGTGGGTTAAAGTGACGTGTAGAAACTGACGGAATCCAATTTGGATCCCTGGATTGGGTTGGGCATTCAATTGACGGATCTAAAAACAGGCAAGTATATATAAAAGGTTAAAACACACAACCCGGGGGTCCAAAATCCCAAATAGGGATCCGATCGACGTGCCGTTTTCTACGACACGACCGGGTGGGTTAAAGTGACGTGTAGAAACTGACGGAATCCAATTTGGATCCCCGGATTGGGTTGGGCATTCAAAGGACGGATCTAAAAACACGGCCAAGCATATATAAATGGTCAAAACACGCAACCCGGGGGTCCAAAATCCCAAATAGGGATCCAATCGACGTGCCGTTTTCTCCGACACGACCGGGTGGGTTAAAGTGACGTGTGGGAACTGACGGAATCCAATTTAGATCTCCGGATTGGGTTGGGCATTCAAAGGACGGATCTAAAAACACCCAAGTATATATAAAAGGTTAAAACACACAACCCGGGGGTCCAAAATCCCAAATAGGGATCGGATCGACGTGCCGTTTTCTCCGACACGACCGGGTGGGTTAAAGTGACGTGTAGAAACTGACGAAATCCAATTTGGATCCCCGGATTGGGTTGGGCATTCAAAGGACGGATCTAAAAACACGGCCAAGCATATATAAATGGTCAAAACATGCAACCCGGGGGTCCAAAATCCCAAATAGGGATCAGATCGGCGTGTCGTTTTCTCCGACATGACCGGGTGGGTTAAAGTGACGTGTGGGAACTGACGGAATCCAATTTGGATCTCCGGATTGGGTTGGGCATTCAAAGGACGGATCTAAAAACAGTCAAGTATATATAAAAGGTTAAAACACACAACCCGGGGGTCCAAAATCCCAAATAGGGATCGGATCGACGTGCCGTTTTCTCCAACACGACCGGGTGGGTTAAAGTGACGTGTAGAAACTGACGGAATCCAATTTGGATCCTCGGATTGGGTTGGGAATTCAAAGGACAGATCTAAAAACACGGCTAAGCATATATAAATGGTTAAAAGACGTAACCCGGGGGTCCAAAATCCCAAATAGGGATCCGATCAACGTGCCGTTTTCTCCGACACGACCGGGTGGGTTAAAGTGACGTGTGGGAACTGACGGAATCCAATTTGGATATCCGGATTGGGTTGGGCATTCAAAGGACGGATCTAAAAACACCCAAGAAAATGATGGATCTAAAAATAGTATTGTATTAAGCTTAAGAAATAATCACATGTTTTAAATTTCATTTTTGAAAATACTGTATGTCTTTCATTTATTATTAATGTTTCTCATTTTAATTTGTTTTAATATAGGATCCAGCTCCAGACGATGACGAGGTAGGGACAGCAGACGATCCAGCAGATCTATGTTGATTTTTGTATTCATTATGCTATATGATTTATATTTATTGTATTTTATGATTTTATGTTGATTGTTAGTATTTGTTAAATTTATGAATATTGTAGCAGGTTTGACATTGTAGCAATGTTGACAAATCATTTTTATTTATCTATTTAAAAAAAATGTATTTTCCGACGGATTTTCCGACGGATAAGTATCCGTCGGAAATTAGAAATTATCGACAGAAAAAGACTGTCGGTAATACCTTCGGAAAGTCCTGACGGATTGGCCGACGGATGTGTATCCGTCGGAACTGATAAATTACCGACGGCTAAACACCGTCGGTAATTCCGTCGGAAAATACTGACGGATTGGCCGATGGATAAGTATCCGTCGGAAAAGATAAATTACCGACAGTTAAAGACCGTCGGCAATTCGGTCGAAAAATACTGACGGCTTTACCGACGGATTAAATCTGTCGGAGGTTTCGACCGAATTCCGACGGAATTTTCATCCGTCGGAAAGTTCTGACCAAGTATTTCCGACGAGCTTTGGACGGAAAGCGGTCGGAAGGCTCCTTTTCCGACGGATTTCCGACGGATTGAGTCCTTCAGAAATAGCGCTTTTTCTTGTAGTGAAAGGTAATAATTATTTATCCATTCATAACATCATAAGCGGAAGTTTATTACACAAGTGCTCCTCATAACCACTAAGAGAGGAGTAGATCAAAAACAAACTCTTTCTAATACATCTTATTTTATACTACTATAAGAAAACAGTAGAAAGTTTGCTTGGCTTGACACGGCCATTCACTCTGCACACATTCCCTTAAGCTTCACCCCCATCTGAATTACCTGAAAAGAGTAGGGAATAGTGAGCTAACCAGCTCAGTAGAATTCAATCCATAATTCAAATTCATAGTTCCGGAGTGTACACATGATAATCAAGACAAGGATAGGATAGACATCAAAGAGATAGTACCAGATTTCAGAACAGTAAACTTGATACAATAACATTAAAACTCAGGTCATACTCAGATATATAGCTCAAGAATTGATTCATATATCAGTTACACAGTACAGGACTTATGATGACCGTATTCAGAAAGTATTTGATGCAATGCCAGACATCCAGATGCCCTTTATCATTCCACGTGGTCCAAAAATGAATTCGGGTGCTCCTCCCAGGACTGGACCAGCCCTATTTGCACAGGCATATAAATCACAGGGGGTACAAAGACCCAATAAATGTCATCATCAATTATTGACATCTCATAAGGTGTTCAAGCATATGAACTCTCAGGTGATCAGATTTTATAAACTCAGTTACTGAGTACCGAAGAATAGACTCAATCGGAGTGCTATTCGAAATTGACAACTTTTAGACTAATTCAATGGTGAGTAAGGTACTTCAAGTGGGTAATCTTTACAGTAGAATGACAGAAAATACCCAAGTAATTAAGGGGGTAACTTGGTAAGCTATTAGGATGAAGTTTAAGCAAGAGTTCTATCATGAAAAGTTGTTGAAATACAAGGCAGGACAGGTGCTGTCGACAGCCAGGAAGGGGCTGTCGATAGATGGCAACAAACAGAGCTCAGGTTTGCTGGCTCTGTGGGTATTTGTCGACAGCAACAAGAGGGCTGTCGATAGATACACACAGTCCAGAAATCTGGAGTTCTGGAAGACATGCGCTTGTCGACAGCTTTGGGCTGGCTGCAGACAGGTAGCAGTAGAACTTCCAGAAATGATGTTTAAATCCGTTCTAAACACCCTAATTATAGAACTTATAAACCAAGACATGTTTTATATCAAATGGAAGAGTCTAATTGGAGTTTTCACAATGGTTTATAAACTGAACAAGCGAGATGAAACGAGAGGTTTACAATTCAAGTTTGTCTAGCTAGAAACTAGACATAATGTAGTACTGGAAGCTTGATCTTGTTAACAATGGTTTATTGGGAAGATTCCTACAAGATAAACACTAAAACTCCAAGTGTTTCATGGATTTAAATCAAGGCTTGGAGTACCTAACAATTAAGTAAAAGTTCTCACATAGTTCTTTAGACATTAAAGCTTCTACACGAACAAAGATCAAAGGTAGAGGAAGAGGATATGAATTGATTTCTAAATAGAACCAAGTTGTTCCTTTCCCAACAAGAGTAATTCTACCATGACTGGAAGGAAAATAGAGAATCATAAGTATAACAACTTATCCTGTAGTACCCCGTAAATTCATTAATTCAAAAATAAAGATAAATTGAAATTATATCAATTAATAAACTTAAACTAGTTAAAAGGTACGTATCATTATCGCATGCATAAAACCCCTATAAAAATGTTGTAAAAATAATGGTTATGCTTTAAATAATATTCTCTAATGACTCATCAAGAAGTTTGGGCATAGAAAAATCATTTGGACCAAGTTTAAGAATTTATGTAACTTATTGTCGTAAATAAGGAATAAGTCGGAGAACCCATTATTTTATGAGCCAAAGTGGATTATAAATTAAAATAAACATGTGGGTAGACTTTAAATAATATGGGTTGATAGCCCATTATGATAAATGGACCAACGGACAATCTTAGCCCATGAATTAATTCTCTAATAAAGGGATAATTAAAAATCCATTAAGTAAAGTAAGTACATGGGTTGTACAATTAAGCTCACATGAGTTATTGGGCCAAGAGTAAGAGCCCAAATGATGAAGGTTAGAAATATTGGCATGAATAATAATTAATCAAATTAAAAATATGAAGTTACTTGAATAAGTGTGTTAAATATATTTAAATAAGAACAAAGGGTGAATAATTAGAATTAAACTAATACCCATTAAGTTAAATTAGTAATAGGTTTGGTTATTGGACCTAACATGAATTGTTGGGCCCAAATGAGAAGAGCCCATCATGAGATGGGAAGTAATTAGGCTAAATTTGTACCTAAAAAAATAGTAATAAATAAAAAGGGGTAAGATAATAACTATTTTAACTCCTAAATTATCTCAAAAAGGGTCCTAACCCTAGCCTAACACAATAGGACTCTATCCTAATCTAAAAAGGGAATTTAGATAAGAGGAAATATGGATAAAAATAGAAGACCTATATTAAATAATGAAATTCGTAATTATATTATCTCTTAATTAAAAATGGATCATTAAAGCACCAATATGACCTCTATTTATCTTAAAAAGAAGGGAATTTTAATATCTGGTCCAAAAAAGACAACCGGAATTAATTTCCAGTCTAAAGACTGAAAAATATAATTTTAAGTCCTTTGACCAAGAAAACATTAATTTTAAGTCTTCACCGTCAACTCCCCGTTAGTTTTTTAACGTAATCCCCAAATTACCCTTTTAAACTGTCTACCTAACCCACCTAGTCCCGATCGAAACCCCAATCTTCCCTCCCATTCGCACCGTGGAAACCCTAGAGGAGCAGTGGCGTCTGGCTCTCATCGGAGTAGCGGGGTCCATCGGAGCAGCGGGGTCTGGCTCTCATCGGAGCAGCAGGGTCCATCGGAGCAGCGGGGTCACGCAGGTAGGTCTCTCTCTCTCTCTCTCTCTCTCTCTCTCTCTCTCTCTCTCTCTCTCTCTCTCTCTCTCTCTCTCTCTCTCTCTCTCTCTCTCTCTCTCTCTCTCTCTCTCTCTCTCTCTCTCTCTCTCTCTCTCTCTCTCTCTCTCCCTCTCTCTCCCCCTCCGGCGTCCGGTTCCCCTCCGGCGTCCGGCTCCCCCTCCGGTGTCTGGTTTCCCTGCGGCGTCCGGCTTCTGCCTCCGGCGTTCGGTTCCCCTGCGGCGTCCGGCTACCCCCTCCGGCGTCCGGCTCCCCCTCCGGCATCCGGCTTCCCCCTCCGGCGTCCGGCTACCCCCTCCGGCGTCCGGCTCCCCCTCTGGCGTCAGACCCCCTCCGGCGTCCGGCCCCTGCGGCGTTCGGCTACCCCCTCCGGCGTCCGACTTCCCTCCGGAGCACACGTTCGCCCTCCCCTATGTTATGAGAAGACCATCGCACCACGGCAGAACCCTTGTTTCTCTGCATATCTCAGAAGGCCACCACATCACGACATTAATCCTATTTCTCTACACATTTCTCTGCATATTAAAATTCCCTATTTCTAATACTGGGAAGGCCACCGCAGAACCCGTGTCATATGCTTCATCTTATTTCTGGATATTTCTAGTTAAGTTATGTGTTTAGGTATGTGTTTAGGTATGTTTAGCATTAATCCTAAATTTTTCATATGCTTCATCTTATTTCTGGATATTTCTAGTTAAGTTATGTGTTTAGGTATGTGTTTAAGGTTCATATTTCTGTGAGAAGTCAATGATCATATTCTTCATATTGTCATGTTCAGTCGATATGGATCGCATTCCAGCTATTTGTACCTACAAAGGTGAAGCTTATGTCATTCATGTGCATCAAGATATCGAATTGGATGGCATTGTCATGGACATTTGTAGTAGATGGAGGTTGGATGCTCGAAAGTTAGAACTGAAGTGTATGATCCCACAGTCGAATTCCTCCATGCGAATTTTCAGTGGAGATGATATGAATAGGATGATTGACATGCATTCTATGCTTGGATCGAAATTGATGAGTATGGAAGTAAGCATTCAAGGTGTCGAAGAATCTATGAGTTTCAAGTAATCAGATCTTTCACTAGCACATTTGAATTTGCATATTATTTAGTCGTTTAATGAGAAAATTCACTATACAGAGTATCTGTTGAACAATCAAGTGGGAGTGGGAGCAATAACATGTTGTATGGGACTTCCAATCCAAGTCAGGATTCAAGGAAAAGAACAGAGTTATGGTATGATATTGTTCACTCAAAAGGACAAACTTTTGATAGTGTTGAGCATCTTCGTACAGACTTAACAAAATTTGCTATTTCAAGAGGATTTGATTTCTATTACATTAAGAATGACTCAACACGAGTTACTGTCAAATGCAAAAATATTACATGCACTTGGAATCTCCATGCAATTCGGGTGGGACTAGGACCACACTTTGAGATTAAAACTCTCAACAATAATCACACTTGTGGAGGAGGGTTGAGTACACAAAAGCATCCTAGAGCATCAAAAAAATGGGTGGGCTCCATTGTGAAGGAGAAAATATCAGATTCTCCACTTTACAAGCCACGTGATATTAAGAAAGATATTTTTCGTGACTACGGAATTGATATTCCCTATCACCAAGCATGGCATGGAAAAGAATTTGCATACAAAGAACTTCACGGTGATGATAGGTGTTCATTTGATGCTCTAGGTTGGTATGTAGATGTTGTTCAGAGCACAAATCCTAATAGCATCTTACAACTTGATGTGACTAATGATGGTCGTTTCGAACGATTCTTTTCATCATTCCATGCATGTGCACTTGGATTTAATGCAGGATGTAGGCCCTTGTTGTTTTTGGATGGTACATTCTTGAAAGACAAGTATAAAGGTATATTACTTTCAGCCATAGCCATCAACGGGGAGAATGAGATTTTTCCCCTCGCTTATGCTATTTGCAATGCTGAAAATGAGAGCAATTGGGAATGGTTTTTATCAAGGCTCAAGCAAGTTGTTCTGAAAAATTGGAAACTCACTTTTATCTCAAATAGGTGTAAAGGATTAATTGAGGCCATTGCATGTGTTTATCCAGAGTCTCACCATGCATATTGCCTCCGTCACTTAAAGGCTAATTTTTCAACACAAGTGGCAGGAAAGTATCGTGGACAGATAAAGAAGAAATTGCTAACTCTTTTTGATTAAGCTGCATATTCATATAGGGTCGAAGATCATGAAGTTGCATTGCAAACAATGAGAGGCATTGCTCTAGACGCTGAAATTTGGGCCATAAATTCAAACTTGAATCATTGGGCTAATGCATTCTTCATGGGTGAACGTTATGGTGAGATGTACTCAAATGTGGCTAAATCATTTAATGCATGGATCCTTGAGGCCCGCAACCTCCCCATTCATGTCATGGTTGATCGCATCCGTATCCAAATCATGGATTTGTCATATAGAAGATGAAATGTATGTGTAGCTTGGGAAACAAAATTGTGTCCCTCTATTGATGCAAGGATGAGAAAGATGATGGAGCAATCACGTGGAATTCATGTCAATTGCTCTGATGGCATTGTCTTTGAAGTATGCACTAGGCCATCTTGTGTTGTTAATATGCTTAAGGGTTCATGTACATGTAGAGAGTGGCAAGTTTTGAGATTGCCATGTAAACATGCATGTTTAGTCATCCATAAAATTGGAGGAAATGTTGAAGATTATTGCTCTTTGTATTTCACTTCTGATGTTTATCAAAAATGTTATGACGAGACTATTCAACCCATTTCTGATATTGATAAACTAGAAGCAGATCCTGATAATCTTGAGATCCGACCTCCTCAAACAAAACGACGACCCGGAAGACGAAAGAAGAATAGAATTCCATCTCAACAATCTTTGGAACCGGAGAAAATGGTTTACTTATGTGGAAGATGCAAACAACCCGGTCATAACCGGAAATCATGTTCTAATCCAATAGCTGAGTAGGTATGATATGCTAATTGTTTACATGTACTTTAATACACTTTTCGTCGTATTTACATAGCAATTGATATGCTAATTGTTTGTAGCATTTGTTCTTTTTCATTTATAGCAATGGCAAACCGTCCTCCTATCCCACTTATGCGGTGCACGTGTGGCCATGGATATTGTGCAATAAAAATGAGTCAAACTGAGAGAAATCGTGGAAGAATGTACTACAAATGCAAGATAATCTTCATATTATTATTCTGACATTATACAACGAATACATTTCTTACTTCTTTCACTAAATGCTACATTTGTCTTAATAGAATGAGAGATGTGGATTTTTCATATGGTGTGACGAGGTAATAGATTTGGTGACTTTTGAGTCACGTTGTTGTTGTCGAAGAGAAGAACATATCAGAAATTTGGAGAATCACATTACTACCTTGGAAGATCAAGTAGAGCATCTAAAGACACTTCTGAGAAGATCAAAAAGGGTTGCACAATCTTTGTCTTAGGCCTTCTCATTTCTAAGTGTAATAGATAATGAGGGTGGGAGTGATGGTATTGCACAAGATTTGGGTAATTTGGGGCTATGACTTCTTTGATGTACTTTGTGATGGACATGTATTTTGTGATGGAGAGTTTCAATGATCTGCTGTAGTGGACATGTAATTTGTGTTTTTTTTAGTTTGTGATGGACATGTAGCTTGTGATGGACAATTTCAATTATCTCCCATGATAGACAATGTTTTTGAAGCTCTTTTATTGTGTGTGTCTCAACAGTTTATTAATGGAGAAATGTTCTTTGAATAGAACTGTTGGGATGAGAATGTGTAAGACATGTGTGGAAGGGGATAACTTGCAGGTGGTGAAAAGAACACAGAGAGGTACCAGTGGAAATTACTTGTTGGGCAACTAGCATATAACATCTTCTCATGTTTTAACACTTGTGGATTACCCATGAACTGATGTTGGAATCTAGGAAGCTAGGAAGCAAAATTTAACAGAGAGAGGTACCAGACCGGTTTTTAACATGTTAGGAAGCACAGAGAGGTACTGGTGGAAGCTAGGAAGCAAAATTTAACATGTTTTAACACTTGTGGATTACCCATGAACTGATGTTGGAATCCCACGGGCTGGGCCACACCTGCGCAGTACGTGTACTGCTTCTCCACCTCAGTAAATTGAGGGGCCAGGCTACAGGGTGGTTTCCTCGTGGCAGACAGAGAACCCCACGGACTGGGCCTGGGATTCCCGGTCTTCAGTAGGGAGCCATGTGCAGCGGGGTTGGTGGGTATGAGGGAAGGGTAATATGGTCATTTCAATGGGGAAATGTTAACTAACAGATGGATTCCTTCCTCAAAGGACTGAAAATTAAAGTTTTCAAATTTTAGGACCGGTCATACTACATTTTTTGTCTTTGGACCTAAAATTAAAACAGACTCCCTAGTCAAGACCGGGAGTCAAATTGTCCTAAAAAGAATCCTAGACATACCCAAATCCATTAGCCCTGAAATTTGAGTTCTCCACAAGCCAAATGGGTGGAATAATGATAGAAAATGGGTAGATAAATAAGAGTGAGATAATGCCTAAATGAGTGGTAATTATCCTAAAAAGGAGTCCTCATCCCATCCTAACATATTACCTACGAAATTGGATCCCTTTCTAACTCTATTAGGTGGATAAATAAGAGAAAGTGGGAGATAAAGAAGGAAATTCGGAGTTTAATGGAAGGGAGGACTCTTATAATGGCTAGGACTCCTATAGTTAGTCATATACCCCCAAATTTTGACCCTAGCAACCCTAGTTCGTGTCTAAGCTCTTTGGAGACGAAGAGGAGAAGTTCTGGACGAAGAGCAAGGAGAGGAGGAGGCTTGGAGCTTGGATATTCTCTTCTTTTTCGTCATCAAACTAGGGCTTTCTTACTCCACAAAAAAGGTAGGCAATCTCTCAAGCAAAAACCGTGTAAAAACTATCCTAGGTAGCCTTCATGTACCTCTTCAAAAGCCCTATGATTTCGTTGTATTCTGTTCATCCATTTGGACGAATTTAATTCATGAAGCCCTGCTGTTACGATGAACCCAAAAACTCATATTTTCTCTAATCCCTTGCACGTACTTGTTCCCATGCTATGAAAAATTCTCATTGATACTACCATGCAATAGCTTTCAAATGCCCCTAGGTTCGTGCTATTTCGATCTCCCATAAGGGAGAATTAATTCTTTGAATTCCTGTCAGATCCATGCACCCGACCCTTCTTGTTGGTTTGTGAACCTCGTTCATGCTTAACTTCATACCATGATAAAATTATCATAAATACTACATCCTGTTAGATTTTGAACGCCCCTACTTTCGGAATTTTTCATCATGTATCCATCTCTAATTAATTCGTTGAACCTTGACTTTGCCTGGTTAGGTCATCAAATTGTAACTTGATCACAACATGTTTAAACCTTGTCTATTTCAAATTAATCATGCATGTTGATAGATGTATATGTCTAATTTCGTTTAAAACTGGTTTCGTGATTTTTGGAGCACCGTGCGATTTTATACCGAATTTAGAATGACCCTGTGTCAAGAAGTGTCCACCCAGAGAAAAAGGGAAAAAGGCCGGACATCCCTGTTATCGCGACGGCGCGACCCGCCGTGATACCGGGAGGTCGCGGCCGGCGAAGGTGACGCGTTCAGAATGCGGCGGCCTGCACCGCCGTGATTCCAGCGCAAACTGCTGTCGCGCCCGGGCCGACGACTGCGACAGAAATCGCGTCCGTGATCCCCGCCGCGATTTAAGCTTTTCTGCCATAACTTAAAATTGTGCTTATATCCCTACTTTATATGGCATTTAATCTTGTACAAGTTAAACCATGTACTGTTAAGCTTAATAAATGGCCTGAATATTTTTATTTACTAGTTTTTAAATAATTCTTATTAATTTAAAAGTCGTGAGCACGACTTATTCTTGGATTTCGTTTTCGTTACAGTTTTTTAGTGTCGCCCTGTGGGAGCGCGCACGTCCGAGTACGACATTGGGGTAACGTTAGTTAATACTAATCATTCCCAAATATCAATTATTATAATTTATGACTAATGCTTAAGTCCAATAAATTTATTATTCATGTTTTTCAACAAATAAAAATATTCGGGGTGTTACAACTCTCCCCCACTAAATGAAATTTGGTCCTCCAAATTTAATTACACAAGGATGTGGTTACTGACCTATAAACAACTATGGATACTTGTTCTTTATGGCATCTTCCAATTCCCATGTTGCTTCTTCTTGTCCCCGCTTATTCCACTGAATTTTTAGTAAATGAACTTCCTTATTCCGAAGTTGCATGATTTTTCGATCGAGGATTTGTACTGGTCTTTCTTTATATGCCAAATTTTCTTGTACATCCAGATCTTGATATCCAATAATGTGTTCCGGATCATATACATATTTTCTTAACATTGACACACGAAAGATATCATGTACATTGGATAATTACGGTGGAAGTGCCAGTTGGTATGTCATTTCACCAACTCTCTTCAATATTTCAAAAGGTCCAATGTATCTTGGACTCAATTTTCCCTTGATAACAAATCTTTTGATTCCTCTCCGGGGTGACACTTTAAGAAACACATGTTCCCCTTGCTGAAATTCTAACTCTCTTCTACGTCGATCGACATAGCTTTTCTGTCGATCTTGAGCAGCTTTCATTCGATCTTGTACCAACTTGATAACTTCTATCGTCTCTTGGATCATTTCTGGTCCAAGAATATGCATTTCTTTTAGTCCTACCCAACATAATGGTGATCTACATTGCCGACCATACAAAGCTTCGAAAGGTGCCATTCGAATGGTAGACTGGTAGCTATTGTTATATGCAAATTTCATAATTGCTAGGTGAGTGTTCCAGTCATTTCCGAACTCTAATACACAAGCATGACACATATCCTCAACAACTTGATTCATCTGTTCAGTCTGTCCATCTGTTTGAGGGTGAAATGCAGTACTAAATTTTAATTTAGTTCCCAAAGCATCTTGCAACTCTCTCAAAAAATGCGAAGTAAATTTTGCATCTCGGTTAGAAACTATGTTCTTTGGAATTCCATGCAACCGTACTATTTCCTTCATATACAGTGCTGCCACAATATTAACAGATCATCTTGTCTTTATTGCTAAGAAATGAGCTGATTTGGTAAGTCTGTCAATGATTACCCAAATAGCATAAAATCCACTCCGTGTTTTGGGTAATCCCACAATAAAATCCATACCAATGCTATCCCATTTCCTCTATGGTATCTCAAGTGGTTTTAATTTTCCTGCAGGTTTCTGGTGTTCTGCCTTAACTTTCTGACATGTTAAACATTTTGCAATAAATTCCACAATATCCTATTTCATGTTGCACCACCAGAAATGCTTCTTCAAATCCTGATACATTTTGACAGCTCCGGGGTGAATAGTGTAGTGAGACCGATGAGCTTCTTCTAAGATCTGTTTCTTGATTTCGGGATTATCTGGTGCACACAATCTGTCCCAGAATCGAAGATTCCTATGATCATCTTCATTAAAATTAAGTTTAGAAGCCAATTTTTCTCTAATTCCTACCATTATAGGGTCATTGTCTTGTTGCTCTTTAATTTGCTTTAGCAAATCTGACTGTACTATCAAGTTATTAATTACAACCCTTTCTTCTTGGGTTTCAACTTTTAAGCTCAAGGTAGAAAATTCCTCTAACAATTTCCATTCCCTTACTTGCAACCGAAATATCTTGGCTATAGGATTTCTACTGAGTGCGTCAGCCACAGTGTTTCCTTTTCCTGGATGATATTCAATCTTGAAATCATAGTCTTTGATATATTCCATCCATCTCCTTTGTCTCATGTTCAGTTCTTTTTATGAAAATAAGTATTTGAGACTCTTATGATCGAAGTACACTATGAATTGGTTATCATATAGATAGTGTCTCCAAAGCTTAAGAGCAAAGACCACAACGACCAATTCTAAATCATGTACTGGGTAATTCCTCTCGTGAGTCTTCAACTGTCTTGATGCATAGGCAATAACTCTTCCATCTTGCATTAATACACAACCCAGTCCAATGTTGGAAGCATCAGTATAAACCTCAAATAATTTTCCCTCTACCGGCAAAGCTAGAATTGGTGCAGACGACAAACATTCTTTTAACAATTGGAATGCTTCCTCACAATTCTCATTCCACAAAAATGCAGTTCCTTTTCTAGTCAACTGTGTAAGAGGTGAGGCAATTCTAGAAAAATCCTTAACAAATCGCCAGTAGTAACTGGCCATGCTCAAAAAACTTCTTACTTCAGTGAGATTCTTAGGTTGCTCTCATTTCTGTATAGTTTCAATCTTTGAAGAATCTATTGATAGACCTTCTTTAGAAATAATGTGTCCTAAGAACACCACTTCCTTCAACCAAAATTCACACTTGCTAAACTTTGCATATAACTTATTGTCCCATAATAATTGCAAAGTGACCCGTAGATGAGTTTCATGTTCCTCCATACTTTTGGAGTAGATCAGTATATCATCAATGAAAACAACTACAAATTGATCTAAATAAAACCTGAACACATCATTCATTAGACGCATAAATGCAGCTGGTGCATTTGTCAATCCAAACGGCATCACCACAAATTCATAATGTCCATATCTTGTTCGAAAAGCCGTTTTATGAATATCTGATTCTTGAATTCTAAGCTGATGATATCCGGACCTTAAATCAATCTTGGAGAAACATTGAGCTCTAGACAACTGATCAAATAGATCATCAATTCTCGAAAGTGGGTACTTATTCTTTATAGTCAATTGATTTAACTGCCGATAATCTATGCATAACTGCATAGTTCCATCCTTCTTTTTAACAAACAGTACCGGAGCACCCCAAGGTGAGGTACTGGGTCTAATAAATCCATTCTCTATTAATTCCAACAATTGCCTTTTTAGTTCTTTCAGTTCTTCTATTGACATTCTGTAGGGCGTTCTTGAGATAGGCGTAGCTCCTGGTACCAATTCAATTGAAAAATTCACCTCTCTATTAGGTGGTATGCCAGGTAGCTCTTCAGGGAATACATCAAGAAACTCCCTTACAATCAGAATATCTTCCAATCCTACTATGTTCTGATTTAATAAGGTCACAGAAGCCAAATATCCTTGACAACCTTTCTGTACTAATTTACAAGCTTTCACTGCTGAAATTATTGGTATTCTTTTGGATTGGGGTTTATCAAAGGTCATGGAATGGATTTCCTCTTCTAAGAAAGTCACTTGTCTTAATTGGCAATCTAAGTTTGCATGGTATTTAGATAACCAATCAACCCCGAGGATTACATCATAATCCCACATTTCTAAACATATCAAATCACCGGGTAAATCATGTCCTTTGACCATGATCTGATTAGCAGGGTAATATTCATTAAGTTTTTTACCCTCACTTAAAGGAGTTGCAACTTCCAGTTGTGCGGGTAATGGAACTGACTTTACTTCCAAGAATTTAGCAAACTCATAGCTAATGAAAGAATGCGTAGCTCCAGAATCAAACAACACAAATGCAGGTTTTGAGTTCACTAACAGTATACCTTCAATCAATCTGCCCTCCTGCGGGGATTCATGTTCCATTTCCCGAATGGCTTGTAGTCTTCCTTGCTTTACTTGGGGGTTCTTATTTGTTGGTGCTGTCTTGGCCATTGGGCAGTTCGGGATTCGGTGTTGAGTGCTTCCACAAAGGAAACATGCACCCAATTGATGCCAACGATTCTCAACCTTATGCCTGATATGATGGAAATGCTTACAAACATCTTTACTCCCTACTGGAGCCTTGCCTTCCTTCTTAGTAGTTTGCTGAACCTTTGGGGCATTCCCCGACTCATACTTCCTTTTTCGATCTGAAGACCCTTGTCCAGATTTCCCTCTAATCTTATCTACAGTTTCATTCGCAGCTTCCAGTGCCAAGGCTCTCTTTACCATTTCTGAATAAGTAGTGATCAGGTGAGGAGTTAGCTGCGTAATAAAATTAAGACGCAGTCCATTCATAAACCTTTTAGCCTTCAATTTCTCTGTGGTTATAAGATGTGGAGCATACTTTGACAACCGGGCAAATTGGGCCTCATACTCCGATACTGACATCCTTAGCTGCTTTAGACTAGCAAATTCATTTGCTTTCTTCTCCTGAACCACCTCAGAGAAATATTGTTCATTGAACAGTTCCACAAACTCTTCCCAACTAACTTGATTTGAATCCTCCAGAGTAGCTTCCACAGTTTCCCACCAAGCACTGGCATCCCGATCTAACTGGAATGTAGTTAGATGAACCTTTTCCTCTTCCGTACACTTAATCATTCTGAATATTCTTTCAATGTCTTTTAGCCAATTCTCAGCTTCATCCGGATCCGTACTCCCTGTGAATCTCGGAGGGTCCAGGCTTCGAAAATCCTTATACAAGCTTGTCCCATTGTGACTATTATTTTTGGCTACCACCTTCATTGCTCGGGTTAGATCATGCATAGAACTCTCCATCTTCCTCCAATTAGCATCACCTCTGTCCATTACTAAATCGAGAAAGTAGCTGAAACATCCAATAATACACACATCAATTTTTACAATCATTCCAAACTTACATCCATCACATACATCATTCAAATTCACATAACACACCATCCCTATAAACAAGTCAAATATTTACATTACAATACATTCCCATGTATCCCCGAAATACCATAACCTTTTCCTTCCAAGTTGTCATACTTACAAAATTCCAACCCCCACTAACCTCTCACTCCACATACACATTGGAGTTAGGTATATACACCCAACATTTACACAAAAGGAGAGGCTTACAAAAAGAAAGACAAGTTGCCTAAGTCCTTTCTAGTTCTGGGTCAGGTCTATAATAGATTCTGCAGGTGGTGGCTGCTGTGCTTCTCCGGCTCCATGGTATAATTCCCTTGCCGCATCGGTTAAAGCTTCCCAATACCCTTCAAACTGGTGAAGTAGCATATCTTGCCCCAGCCTGAGATTGTCCAACCTACACATAACTTGAGTCATGACATCTAGTGAAGCACCAGGATTGCCGACAAAGAAAGCACCCGTAGTCAAATTAAGCACTTCTTCCTTAATTTGCACATGAGCTTCCTACTGGGCTTGAGCATACAGCTCAATGTCTTGACGTAACATTTCTAGCACTGCCACCATCCTATCTTGGGCATTCATATCCATACTGAAACAAATATCAAGTTAAGCATTTATATAATTACAAAGTCATGCTAACTAATCCCTACCCCAACTCACTGGTTTCCCTAGGTTTATCGAACTAATGCTCTGATACCAAATTATCTGTCACGTCCTAATAAAAGGCTATTTATCAGAAGTGACAGAAAACATGCACAAAAGGTAAGAATTATTTATCCATTCATAACATCATAAGCGGAAGTTTATTACACAAGTGCTCCTCATAACCACTAAGAGAGGAGTAGATCAAAAACAAACTCTTTCTAATACATCTTATTTTATACTACTATAAGAAAACAGTAGAAAGTTTGCTTGGCTTGACACGACCATTCACTCTGCACACATTCCCTTAAGCTTCACCCCCATATGAATTACCTGAAAAGAGTTGGGAATAGTGAGCTAACTAGCTCAGTAGAATTCAATCCATAATTCAAATTCATAGTTCCGGAGTGTACACATGATAATCAAGACAAGGATAGGACAGACATCAAAGAGATAGTACCAGATTTCAGAACAGTAAACTTGATACAATAACAATAAAACTCAGGTCATACTCAGATATATAGCTCAAGAATTGATTCATATATCAGTTACACAGTACAGGACTTATGATGACCGTATTAAAAAAGTATTTGATGCAATGCCAGACATCTAGATGCCCTTTATCATTCCACGTGGTCCGAAAATGAATTCGGGTGCTCCTCCCAGGACTGGACCAGCCCTATTTGCACAGGCATATAAATCACAGGGGATACAAAGACCCAATAAATGTCATCATCAATTATTCACATCTCATAAGGTGTTCAAGCATATGAACTCTCAGGTGATCAGATTTTATAAACTCAGTTACCGAGTACCGAAGAATAGATTCAATCGGAGTGCTATTCGAAATTGACAACTTTAAGACTAATTCAATGGTGAGTAAGGTACTTCAAGTGGGTAATCTTTACAGTAGAATGGCAGAAAATACCCAAGTAATTAAGGGGGTAACTTGGTAAGCTATTAGGATGAAGTTTAAGCAAGAGTTCTATCATGAAAAGTTGCTGAAATACAAGGCAGGACAGGTGCTGTCGACAGCCAGGAAGGGGCTGTCGACAGATGGCAACAGATAGAGCTCAGGTTTGCTGGCTCTGAGGGTATCTGTCGACAGAAACAAGAGGTCTGTTGACAGATACACACAGTCCAGAAATCTGGAGTTCTGGAAGACATGCGCCTGTCGACAGCTTTGGGCTGGCTGTCGACAGGTAGTAGTAGAACTTCCAGAAATGATGTTTAAATCCATTCTAAACACCCTAATTATGGAACTTATAAACCAAGACATGTTTTATATCAAATGGAAGAGTCTAATTGGAGTTTTCACAATGGTTTATAAACTGAACAAGCGAGATGAAACGAGAGGTTTACAATTCAAGTTTGTCTAGCTAGAAACTAGACATAATGTAGTACTGGAAGCCTGATCTTGTTAACAATGGTTTATTGGGAAGATTCCTACAAGATAAACACTAAAACTCCAAGTGTTTCATGGATTTAAATCAAGGCTTGGAGTACCTAACAATTAAGTAAAAGTTCTCACATAGTTCTTTAGACATTAAAGCTTCTACACGAACAAAGATCAAAGGTAGAGGAAGAGGATAGGAATTGATTTTTAAAATAGAACCAAGTTGTTCCTTTCCCAACAAGAGTAATTCTACCATGACTGGAAGGAAAATAGAGAATCACAAGTATAACAACTTATCCGGTCCTCACGAAATCCTTGTTACATATGGAGAACCGAATTGAAACAGAGGGATATGAATCCTACCTTACTAAACAGATGAACTTGCAGGTATCCTTGATGAAGATCCTACACCCAGCAAGAGAAGAGTTCCCACAGAATTGATGGGGTGTTCGCCAAAAGACACTCCACAGGTGGAAGCAGCAACACCGTACTTCAACAGCTAGGAGCCAAACCAGCAGAAGAAACAACTCCAGCAATAGCAACTGTCTCCAGGTAAGGGCAGTAGTAGCAGAGAAAACCAAGGGCAAGAGCTGAATAAGGTGCAAGAACAGAAGAAAACCCAAGAAGCTTGCGTTGGAAAGGCTCCCTTGCTGTTTACGGAGTGGGTTTTATAACCCCAAGCTCACTTCATGCACACTGCCATGCATGCTCACAGGTGTTGGGGGGGGGGGGGGGGGTAAAACCATTTTACCACCCACAGACACCTATCTCATGCAAATCATTCAAGTTACACATGGTAACTAACGTGTTACCTTCTCCCTTAGGAACACTGGCCTCCCCAATGCCTCCCACGTAGGCAGCCCATAATTCAAAGGAAAATTCCTCCCGTAATTAATCTAAAATTCAACTGGTCTATTAGACTTGATGTAAATATGTTCAAACAAAGTCCGTTTGTACTAAAATTTCAACCATAGACTAATGTGATGGTTTTACAAATTATGGTGATTTTATTTTAATTTTTGGAATTTATTTCATATGAGGTGAAAAATCACCCGGAAAATGGTCGCGTCGACTTAATCTTGAAATCCGTACGTCGAAAAATTCAAATATTTATATTTTTGAGATCTCCACATTTTTCTGGAAATTATGGTGTTCTCAGATTTCATTTTCGTTATAGTTTTTTAGTGTCACCCTGTGGGAGCGCGCACGTCCGAGTACGACACTGGGGTAACGTTAGTTAATACTAATCATTCCCAAATATCAATTATTACAATTTATGACTAATGCTTAAGTCCAATAACTTTATTATTCATGTTTTTCAACAAATAAAAATATTCGGGGTGTTACAGGCGTGGTTTTTGTTGTCTTGCCCCGCCTGTTCGCCTAGTGCTTGGCACTTGAGGGATTGTCCCATTCAGAAGTTGTCTTCATTGCCTGGGACCCCCATCCTCAGAAGCCTGTTGAGGGAATGCTCTTGGCTACGAGCATGCTCGAGTTGGTAGCCGAGTTGGCGGACTCTAGAGCGGAGGAGAAAACGAGGTTTGGACAGTGACACCGAGTCGTCTATAGAGCTCTCTTGTCTGTGGCGAGACACCGAGGTCGTTAAGGTGTTTTCTTTCCGGTGCAGCTCAGACAGTCCTTTTTCTCATTGCCACTCTTTACGTTGGTTATGGAGCCACGTAGTGGTGCTAGGCGTGAGGCTGCAGCTTGGCCAGGCTGTGGTGGTGCGTGCGTTCTTGTGGTATTCTGTGGGGGCTCTGTCTTGCTCTTCCAGGGAGGTTAGAGGTAGAAGCCAGTCTGGCGAGCAGAGGGAGTGGCTGGCGTGTCCTCCTCTTGGCTGCTAGTGGCAGTGGCTTGGTTGTTGTTGTTGTGATGACATTTCCTCATGGCATTTCCTAGCGCAACTCGTTGCCCTAGCCTGCACGATGGTTGTAGCCTCGCCGTGTCTAGCTTTCATGGGCATAGTTGGTTTTGGCCTTGTTGGCCCGTGCTTCTGGGGGTTTCCGCTTCACTGTTCACTGACCTCGCGGTGTGTTCGCGGTCCAGGGTGGTTTTGCTTGTGGGCCCTCGACCTTGTGTAGGTCTGAGATGGCCATGCTTGTGGTAAGACGTCCTTCTCACATGGTTGCTCTGTGGTCTCCGTGAGACCCCTATCTCGGCAGGCGTGTTGAGGCTTGTTTCTGTTTTGTGCTTGACTCTGTTGGTTTTTGCAGGAGTCATGTGTGTGTCACGACGTTGGTTGGTGGTCGTGGTGTTGCATTGTTCTGTTCCGCTGCTTAGTAGTACCCTGCTGTAGGTGTTCCTCACTTTACAACTTTCTAGTGTAGTTTCCTATTTTTCGGAGTTCCTACTACTCTGGCCTGTAAGGGACTGGTAATCCCTACTAGGCCTTGTTCGTGAGGCTCACCCCCCTACTCTCTTCAACTAGGGGCTCATCATCGCAGGAGCTCGGTGTCGGACGGGTTGCAGAGATGGTTGTGGCACCGTGTGTTGTTAGCAGCAGTGAGAGCGAGTGTTGTGAGCTCTTGTACCTGAGTGAGTTGAGAGTTGTGCTTTACAAGTTATCGGGGTATGCCCCTTAAGGACTACACCTTTCTTCTTGTACTTATGCTTTTATTTGGGACATGTTGTACAAACTTTTGTATATTGTATATCTTTTTATAGTTATTTAAATTTAGTACATATCTCACTAGACTATTTCTTCTAAGCCTTTTGAGTCTTCAGATCCGTGGGTGGCGGCGTGAACTTCAGGGTCCCTGGCGGGGGGGGGGGGGGGGGGGTTCGGGAGGTCGAGTCGTTACACCAAACCAGAGATCTCATCTCGAATGAAGCCCATCATCTCACTGGGAGAAGTACATGGAGCACCAAGTGTGGTGAATGCACTAGTCGCCTGTGAGCCTGAACGCGAGGTGCCAGATAACACCTTGCTCATGTCCATACTGTGCCCAAAACCATACACATGGCCTTCCTTTGGGGCACCAGATGCCGCAACCCATACCTCAAAATCTAACTACGGTTGTTCCTCCTCCCCGGCGTACTTCTCTGTCATCTGTTGGCTATACGACTCCTGCAAAAAATCAAATTGAAAATTTAATATTAATCTATAATGAGAAAAAATATATAGTGAATAGACTGTAAATACTTACCGCAACCTCCCAGGCTCTGTCGCTGATGTACTGATATGTCCCCTTTTTCTTATGTGTCTTATCAAACACCTCCTGAAATGTTGGAGGCCGTTTTAGCTCCTTTTCCTATTTCATAAAAAAATATTACATAAACGAGTATCTATATAAATAAAATATATCACAAACAAACATATGACTTATCAATCTGGAGTGATGGGTCACAAAGGAGACAAACCCACTTGTATGCTTGTTGGCATCTGGATTGATAGCCCGATTCACTTTCATTATTGTGGAGGTTTCTTGTCACACCCCTCCAATTTAGCAGTGGAATAAATTAGAGGAAAACGTGAGCAACGAGTATGGTAACATAAATTTACGCATACAGACGCAAACATCAGAGCATCTAACGAAATAATTGGAATAACTCTTGATTTCATTATAAAATCACTAAGACTATTACAACCACTAATTCGGAGCCATGCACAAGGCTCATTGACATCACTACATTAGAAAGAAATCTAAAGCAATAACTATTAGACTCCATGGTACTAGAGTAACTTCATCAACTAACTCCAGGTCGCTCATCACTCTGGTCCTGTCCCATTGATGTGTGTAACGTCATTGTCTGACTTACCTGAGACACAATAACAAATAACGAAGGGTGAGCGATAACGCCCAGTAGGACTTAAATCTCAATAGTCAAGCAGGCTTTAAATGATTAATTCTTTAAATGGCAGAGTAACTAATGATAGAGAGAGTCATGTAAAGTCGAGAAAGTAATAGCACAAGTAACATGGTTCAAATAGCAGATGAATCAGGTATAGCACGATGATTAAAGTCAAGTCACGATAGTAACAATAACAACAATAGCAAGTAACGACATTGTCAAGAAATAGCAAGCGACATGTATAGTAGGGAGAGAGATAGTAGTTGGCCATATAGAGAGTAAATTGCACTTTGACTGATTTTCATCAATCGAGATAGTATAGCACTTTTGATTTAACCTTCGTTAATCGAAATAGTAATGGCACTTTGGTTATCCGTAGATAGCCGAGAGAAAATATAGCACTTTTATTGCCAATAGACAACGAGAGAATATGACACTTTGAACACGATTATGTCACGATAGAAAGTGATGACTCAAGATATCTAGTAACAAATAGAGCAAGGAGAGAGTATGACAAGAGTCGCTCAATAACAGGACAGTAGCAGTTCAGTAACAGTCAGTGGTAGTACAATAACAGTGTAGTACGTCTGAACTAACAGACTAACAGTAACAGTATAATAGTCAGATGTCTAGCTAAATCAAAACAGTCAGTCAGAACCAGTGCAAATGCAGACACCGTCATTAGCCCCTGCAGGTATTTTTGGGTGGCTCTCCGCCCCCAGGACTAGATTGGAGCCTCTCGGACACTCTCCGTGCCCTCAGAAGTATGCATTCAAGTCAGTAGAGTCACAAGACCCATTTTAGCGCTAGACAGTCATGAACAGTACAAAACAGTAGGAGCCACACAGCTCAAAAGGGTACCAAGAGAGTACTAGATGAATAGACAAGATAAACGAGATAGTAGAGTGAACGTGAATAGATGAGCGAGTAGAGTATTGATGAGAGCTAGTGGACATTGCACATGAAACGTCGAGTAACGAGCGATAGCAACAGTTGCACAACACACGCGTTTGGTGTTGGCAGTCAGGTGGAATACACAACCCTTCCGCTGGCCTCGTTATGCACAGGTCCAGAGGTTCGGCGTGATTCAAGATAAGATCGAGAGCATCTAAGGCCGTTTGGATCTTGCTGATCCCTAGAGGTGTCATAAGTGTTAGGGTACAACCAGCTCGTCGACCATGTGAGAACCCATAGACAGAGGAGACTTACGGAGGCCTTGAACAAAGACTCACTAGTCCGGCAGAAGGAGTATCCGATGGAGAGTTCGTCCAAGTCAAGAGAGAGAATGTATATAGAAATAAGTGCTCGACGTTCTAGAGGAATTCTAGAACAGTGGAGCGTCGGTATCGATGTTCCCAAAACAACGCGAGGTACTGAAGACGAGTCCATTTAAAATAGGGAAATTTAAATATATAATTACCAAATGTTTGAAGAGATATTTTCATGCCAAGTTCAGCCATATTTGGATGGTTCAAAGTGTGTGTATGTGTAAGAGAAATTATAGATAGAAAGTGGTCATGTGTATGTATTTTAAACACACATAAATGTTCAGTTTATGACAAGTATATTTACTGCATGTATGACTGTTAATAGAAGGTACAGGCACTGTAGAGGGTCAAAGCATCACGAAATAGGGGTTTTCATGCAAAAAGCACAGATCGCGACGTACCCATATGTGGGTCGCGACGGGGTAAGAACAGAACGCGAGATGGCCTTGTAAAGAACGGGACGTGCTTGTCTGATTAAGTGGCCAGAACGTGACGACGGCCCCCATCGCGTTCATAACGTGACGGGGTGCGCTGTCGCGACCAGTCCTGAGAATGCGGCCTATTGGGCCGTCGCGTTCTCAGGCACTGTACTTGAGTTTGAGCGGGAAAAGGACAGAGCATGGGATTGCGGGCCAAGTTTCCTTCTTTTGACACATGGTGATTTGAAAATTCATAACTAAATGTACAATCGATGAAAAATCACGAAACAAGTTGCAAACTGATCTAGACATACATGGGTACTTACAGTAAAGAGGGATTTGAAAACAACAAAGGTTTCGGCATGGGTTAATCAAGTGTATTCATGAAGAACATAGAACAGTGTACAGTTGAGATGAAAGATTTAATTCGAGCAACATGGTGGATGAAAATTAGGGCTTTTAGGGGAAAACGAAGCCTAACTAGCATCAATACCTCCAGTTAAAATTTGAGAGCATGGGGTCGAGTATACATGGAGAACAAGAATTTAGAAGAGAGTTCGGGTTCATGCTAGTTGCATAACATGAATAATCTTTTTTTTTTTTTGGCAAAAGCAAGTGTAATAGGATCAGCGACTGGTCGAGTGCATTCTACCCCAGCAGGGTGAAATGAAACCACTCCCCCAGGTGATTAATCGATGACACTGAAAAATTTTATTCATGAAACGTAGATAGCTTACAAATAACGGCGGGGCATACCCCTGAACAGATACAAGGCCAATAAGCGCCATGGTAAAGGAGGGGAACAAACCCCATTCAGACTAGTCTAATATGCCCCAGGCCTGTTCTATCAAGAACAACCGCACCTTTACAAGAATGTGGGAGGCTATGGGCTCCCTAGAAGACCTGATTACAGCCGGTGTCTACAGCAAGATTAGCTAACTGGTCAGCCACCATGTTCGCCTGACGGTATACGTGGGTGAGGGGGATGTGATTAGCATACAACATGTTCTTGACCTCACGCCACCACCTGAGAGATAGCCAGGATATACATCTGTCTTGATTCAGCGAGTTGACGAGGGAGAGAGAATCCGACTGGATATGTGATAGCCGAACTCCAAGGGATTCAGCAAACCGAAGTCCATCATACAAAGCACGGGTCTCTGCCTGAAGGCTGTTCCCTATTCCATAATAATGGGCAAAGGCAGCTATCACCTCACCAGCATTGTTCCTAATACAGCCACCACCTCCACAAATTCGTGGGTTCCCTTTAGAAGCCCCATCCACGTTTAAACAAAAACTGTCGTCAGGGGGGATCCAGCGAACTAACTTTATTTGTTTTCCGGTGAATAGAGGATTAAAACCATAAGTGTGCAGCACCTGCTGCTCCTCCAGCGTTGGTTCAGATTTGAAGGATGTCTTGCTAAGGGCAAAGGATATATTAAACTTGATACTTTTAATAATCTCAGAAGCACAGATTTGTTTATCTTCAAACCTTGCAGCACATCTGCCTTTCCATAACTCCCATATCATAATCATAAAACCATAGAGAGAAGAAAATCCCATGGGGAGCGAATGTTACAGAATTTAATAAACTTCCATGTCCAGACTGTGATATGATCATGCAGATGAATCTTATTACTCACCAAAGGAAGAAACCAGCGCCACAGCTGGACTGCAATGTCACCTTTAATGAATACGTGATCTAAGTCTTCAAGCTGTGGGGAAGAGCAGCAGTGGCATCTTGAGACCATGGGGACTCCACAATCAAAAATCCTGCTATCTACAGGGACAGCGCCATGCAACAATCTCCAAGTGAACAAGGAAATTCTTGGAGTAAATGCAGATATCCAAATCTTGAGCCATTCAGAGCGGCGGGTTCCCCTATTTCTAATCTTGGAGTAAATGCATAACATGAATAATCAAGAAGAAAAGATAGTCTCTATGGAAAATTATGAAACAAGAGGGCTTTTGTTCCTGATGCATGGAACAATCTACAGACAAATTTAATTTGGTTTTGCTCGTGAGAATGCCAACTTTGACTCGATTTCCTCTTCTGTGGCTAGAACATGAAGAACTCGGGTAGAAGCTTTGAGAGATCCTCTCCCCATGAATTCTCCTCCTCCTTGGCCTCTCCTCCAGGTCCAGCAACCCTTGGCAATGAGCTAGGGCCGGCCATGGGGGATTTATGAGAGTATTTATGCTTCCTATGTTTCTATTCCCTAATAGGACTCGAACTCCTATTTAATTCTGAGATTTCCTATTTAATTCCACCTTCCAAGCTTGTCAACTTCTAATTGGGTTAGGATGAGATCTAAATTCGTGGCCAACCTATTAGGGTAGGTTTAGGAATCCAATTCCATCTTAAATTAGCTATTTTAATGCTTAAATACCTCTTTTCTATTTAAGTAATATTTAAGTTACAAATTTATGGTATTTTCCTATTATTCTTCTTTTAAAAATCCTTATTTTGACCCAATAAATTCTAGAGGGTCCATTTAACAAAGCCCATTCTTAATGGAATTTAACTTAGGAGAATTCTCTATTTTAAATAGGGAAATAATATAATTTTGGAATTTATTATATTTTTCTTACTTGAATTTATTCATGGGCCATGAGAGGTCCATTGGTCCAATTCCGATAATGGGTAATCATTTCATGATGTTGGAAGTCTCTCTGACATGTCTGTTTAATTTATGGGCGCATTATTTTTTCATGTTAACAGTTTTCCGACTTAGTTTCCTAATTTGGATAATGAGTCACATTGTGACGTACACTTGGCCAATCAGATTTTTCGTTGCTTGATTTCTTAGTAGAACACTTAGGAATAATGTCTGGGGTTGATTTATAATTTTAAAGAAATTTTCTGATGGATTCTTGTGCATACGATAGTGGTACATATGTTTCTATTATTCGATTTTAAAGAAATTATTATTTCGAATTTTTAAGTATTAAATTTTCCGGGTTGCTACATTTTTTGCCATTTCTCTGCAGCCCATATGTTGCACAGACCTTCCCAATAGTCTCTCCTCATCCATGTTAGTGTGCTCTCCCTCCCAAGAGTCGGGTCTAGACTCTAACAAACTCTCTGTGCGTTTCTCCTCGCATTGTACAACAGATGTTTAAAATTTGATCGGGCGGTGATCGTCCATACTGATCGAGACCGCGCTTCGTCTGAACGATGCGTGAATCGATGATTGCTCTGTACATATAAGAGTTAGTATACTAAGTGTAGGAGTAAGAAAATAAATAAATTATAATAAGAAGTTACATACCATGAACATATGATACAACAACTCCTGGATGTCCATCGGGGAATCGTTGAATCTATGAATAGGCCCAAGAAAGTGTGCCTGAATTGATCTTGTGATGAATTGAGATGTTTGGGCGGGCTCTATTCTATCCCTATAATTATGTAACTTGTTATAATGAATTTATGAACTAAATAATTGTCCTTAATAAAAGATACATATAAATTTATTACGTACCCATTTATCCACACCTCCCGCAGAGTGTCATCATAAAAACTGCCTCCCCCCTTCTGTAGACTGACAGCATCCTCTGCCTCTGGCACAATAGATGCACCTGCCAAAAAATTGGAGGTGCGGAAACACTCAGTCCTGGACAAAAATTTGAACGATAGAAACAATGTACAAGAATATAAAATGTTAAAGAATATAAATAATGACTATACAAATACTTACAAATTTAAATATACATATCTGCTATTATAGTTGTCTGACATGTTGACTATCCTTTGGGTTCCTATCATCATGATTTTGAATTTCATATTGTTGTATACAAGCAAATCCAGATGCATCAGAAATACCACGAATCTTTTCTCCAGACTTACATGCACTACATGATTCTTCTGCATTGACATAGTCCTTTCGAGGTTTCTTCAGTGGTGACAATCCAAGATGCTTTTCAAGTCATTTCTCAATATAGAAAGCATATTTCTGAAGCCCTTAGCAGCATTCCTCAGTATGATCTTTGGGTTGTTTAAGTACAAAAAAGTGCCCAGAGAGACTTTGGGTGGAGCCGAGTAAGAAATTCGGCTCTCTAGCCTATTCGTGGAGTTGTCTGATTTAAAAAATTTGTATGTTGTTATGTCTTCTTGTAAGTTATCCAGCCGAATAGGCTCATACAGATTGATTTTATCAAGTGCAGGTGTATATGGAGGTTGGTTACAATGAACTCTATCAGGTGTACATTTTTGTTAGAAGATTTGACAGTGATCAGATAAATTATATATTTGCTCTGTGCAACTATATATTTGAAAAAATATAATTTTATTTTTTTGTTCTTTCAACTATGTCTTGGTAGCCTTTGTTTCAGACATATATGCATAGTTAAAGAGATTTGATCAACAACAACTGGATATGTTACATGGTTTCCCAAATAGGTAACAACCTTTTGTTGGGTTTCTTATGAATCGTCCAGCTCATTTGTTGCATATTGACAGCAACAACAAATATGAAGAAAACATTTCATCCAAAGTTATAGAAGGGTCCTTATAATATCATAATATAATTGATTGGTAGAATGGGAGGCTACCTTTCATGACCCCACCTTCCGATTGTTAAATTCCGATATGACCCATAAAAAATATGTAGAAGTAATTAAGTACTTGAAAAAAAAACATAGATGCTCGCACAAAAAATTCCCACAAAACCCAACAAGCTCATAAAATCCCAAAAATTCCAAAAAATCCCCAAGAACTCATAAAACCCCAGAAAATCCAGGAAAACCCCTAAATAAACCATGAAATCCCAGAAAATACCAAACCAAACCCTATGAAATATCAAACCAAACTCCATGAAATACTAGAATGCCAAATACCCTAAGTTCTTTAAATCTGAAGTACCCAAAATCTTCAATTACCCCTAATTCTTTAAATTTGAAATGCCAAAAACAAAATCCCCAAATATCCACTAAAGTTCCCATTCTAAGCCAAATACCCCTTTAAACCAGAAATTCCCAAGTTTTGCCCAATCCTTTAATGGCCCATGAGAAATTACCGTTGAACAAGCACCTCATAGATTACTTCTCATCTTCACCAACACCCTCACTCCCTCCCCTCCCCGCCCAGTTCCGGCCCCCCACCCACAACCCTTACCTGCTCCCCTCCCCACCCACAGTCAGCCCCCTCACCCACAATAGTCACCCCCTCCCCTCCCTACCCATAGTCGGCCTCCCTCCCCCCTCCTACAACTGGCCACCCTCATCACCACCCACACAGAGAGAGAAAGGGGGAGCATCGGTCCCCGTCGCGCGCACACACACGCACACACACACACACACACACACACAAGAACTCACTGAAAAGAGTTCATTATTCAATAACAATGTTTCTCTAATACATCAACTACTCAATTGTCTATTTCTAAACTGTCAACTATTCATATGACGGGTGCTCATCACTCTTGCCCTGCCCCATCCGACTCCTCTAGTTCCTCATCACTACCTGAAAAGGGCAGGATGATAGGGGTGAGCGAACTAGCTCAGTAGGATTTACATCTCAATAACGTGCGGGCACTAGTATACATGATTAACATTTTAAATAGGTAGATATGCATATGAATATGAAGACAATGCATGCTTTTCTAACAAGTTGAATAGCAGAGTAGAACGGATATCATATCAGATCAAATGTCGAGTTGCATATGTACAGTGGACAGATATTCCAAGAATAGAATCATATCAAAAGATTGGCCATATTTAGACAGATATCATACGTTCACATGATCAGACGTATCATATCAAATCATATCATATCAGATCACATCAGACTTATCATATCAAACAAAGGCACATTCATACAAATCTTGCATATCGTATCAGTGCCATGCCACGCACCACAAGTCCATACTCCCGCGGTTAATAAGTACGTTGGGGTGCTCCTCTCCAGGACCAGACAGGGCCCTTATTGCACAGGCATTAGTCAAATTTGGACCGGAGTCCCACGTTGTGCCGAACAATCATATTCATATTATGGCCATAGAGTTTCAATGACAAGCTCATAGTAAAAAGAAACACGATCATTCATAGAGTCAAGGAATGACAGACAGCTCAAAAGAACAAGGCAAGATAACGACGCATCTTATGTTTCATAGTTCATTAATGTCTTGACAAGAGGATGTTTCTAAAGACAGATCGTATGTAGAGCAAATGCTTTCCTAACATGTATGCATATGACAAGTAATTAATTGAACGTCGGAAAACATGTAACCATGAGACTCATATGCCAATCATAATATTAACACCACTAACATGTCCATACTAACACGTATTCATCCCCACATTCATATCATATTCTTATCTTATCAATTGACAATAAGCAAGATCACAAGATAATCTAATGAACATAAGGACAATCAGGATTACACATTAGAATCATATTCGTATCATTATCATTTTCTTCAATGGGTTGATTTATTTTAGGTCCATGCATACTATATAACATCATGCTCATGCTTTTAGACATCATGGAATGATCAGACCTAAAATATGCAAAATCTTGTAAGGGTAGTGTCGACACACCCCTGACTGGTGTCGACACCATGCTTTAGACACATGGCAAAATAATGCAAAACTGGCCAAGTAGTGTCGACACTAGTCCAGGTAGTGTCGACACAGTGCCTCAAATACAAGGTAAAAAGGTCAAGTAGTGTCGACACTAGTCCAGGTAGTGTCGACACAGTGCCTCAAATACAAGGCAAAAAGGTCAAGTAGTGTCGACACTAGTTCAGGTGGTGTCGACACTAGAGACAGCTCCCAGAACACCTTTTGGTCAAGCTGGGACAGTGTGTCGACACTAGCTCAAGTAGTGTCGACACTAGAGACCTTCCCAGAACACCTTCTGGGCTGTTTTGGGACAGTGTGTCGACACTAGCCCATGTAGTGTCGACACTAGTGCCCTTCCAGAACAAAACTTATAAGTCATGTGGAACCCGAAAACACATCTCATGCAGTGATTCACTTCCAACTCTCATAACTCTCTAATAAATGACATTTGGACAAAACATTCAACATGAAAAATGAAGAGAACAACTAGTGGAAGAACTTTTATGTTGAGGGTTTGATCAAATTCGGTCTTGAATCCCGAGAAAACATGTGAAGAACAAAAATTAAGTGAAACCCAAAATCACAGTATCAAACAGAGACTCTCTTATCATGCTCCTAACTCTCTAAAAAAAACCTTTGGACAAAATGTCCAACATAGAAGATGATCGTGACTTCAAGTAGAAGAACTTTCATGAAGCAAGTTTAGTCAAATTCAGTCTTGAATCGTGTGCACAATAAGAAGAACGGGAAAAGCCCTAACTGTGCGAGACTTCGGAAAAACGACGAATACACAACGTATACTCCATGAAATTGAGTCAAACCAAATGAAAATGATCCTAGACTCAGAGAACTACATGATGGTGTTGGTTTTCTTTAATCTTGGCCCGAGAACACCTACCTTTATGAAGATCTAAGTCCAGTCGACGTTCTGGATGTAACAGAGGATGCAGGGGATGAAGCTCCGGGTTCCCAGCCTTTCTCCTGCTCCTCAGAAGTTCTAGTCTGCCTCCAAACGACTCCAATTCATTGTTAAACCTTCCCCAAGAGTTTAGGATGAGTTCTTATAGATTTAGGTTGTACTTAAGAGTCCTAACGATACTAGGAAAGGGCTACGAGCTCTGTTTCCTAGTTTCCAGGAAATCTGGGATTCCCTTACCCAAAAGAGGTAGCAAAGGTTTAGGAAATCACCAATTGGGGTTGGGTTCAGTTTTGGCTTCCTTTACATGACTATTCACCCTTATTTTAACCCTAAATTACCCTCTCTAATTATGGCATAATTATCTACACGAATTTCTGGGTAATTTCCTGTCCTAGTTCATTTATATCCTTGGGCCAAGTGTGTTCTATAGGCCCATTCTTGTTAATGGATCATTATTACATGGTGTTGGAAGACTCTCACATATGTTTAATTAATTTATCCCCTTATATTTCTGAAAATTTTAAATTGCTAAATTTTCGGGGTGTTACACACAGAGATAGAGAGAAAGGGGGAGCACCCCCTCCGCCATCGCACGCATACACATAGTAAACAGAGAGAGAGAGAGAGAGAGAGAGAGAGAGGCCACAGACACATAGAGAGAGAAAGAGAACATACTGATGGCGGCAGTGGCGACGGGGTCCGATGATGATGGCGGGGACTGGGTCACAGCGAGGGTGACGGCGGCCACGTTCGGTGGCGGGGGCGACGGCAGCAACCTTTGGTTGGGGAGAACAAGAGAGACGGAGAGAAGAGGACAGGCGAGGGAGCGGCGGCGACGATGGGGGATGATGGTGGTGGGGGCAACGACAGGCTACGACGGCGACCTCTGGTGGCGTGACCTCTTGGCATCGGCGAGAGAGAGGGAGAGAGAAGATAGGAGAGGTGAGCTCGGCGTCGGCGAGAGAGAGGGAGAGAGAAGAGAGGAGAGGTGAGCTCGGTTGGGGGGAGATGAAAGGACGATAGCGGCCGACACATTTTAGTCGCTATCTGGTCGCTAACCCTGCATAAAATAGCGACCAAAAAAATTCGGTCGCTATTCGGTTTCTCAAGCCTACAAATTTTATGACTAAATATTTTGGTCACAAATTCGGTCCCAAATCTAAGACCGATTTGTGACCGAAATATTTGGTCACAAAATTTGTCTTATACTACTGCAAAAAGCCAAAACATTTGTGACCTAATAGCTATCAGTCATAATTCGGTCTCAGATCTAAGACTGAATATGTGACTGAAATATTCGGTTATAAAATGTCGACCCTAAGCCCGCCAAAAGATACTATTAGTGACCGAATTTTCTTCAGTCACTATTCGGTCTCATATCTGAGACCGAATTGTGATTGCCATTTTTTCTATCACTAAATCTAAAGCTTAGTGACCGAAACTTCTTAGTCACTATTCGGCCTCAAATCTGAGACCGAATAATTCGGTCTCAGATTCGGTCTCTATTGCGGTAATTTCTTATAGTGTAGGACGCCGAACCGGTTGTACTATAAACTTGCATGTGTTGGTGCTTGTGTTTTGAATGCGCCCATATTGGCCGCTACATCTTCCAGATAAATGCGCCACTCACCTTGACTGTGTTCTGCTCACGTCCATAGTGCAAGCCAGGTTCAACCGTACACTGTCTGTACTCGTGAGTACTGTATAGTAGTCGTTCCTCATGTATTTTCTTGAGTTGTGCCATGTATAACCCCTTTGTATGTTTCTAGAATGGCAGAAACACTCTCTTCTCTTATCATCCATGTTCTTCTCATCTATTCGTCCTTAATTTCTCATCTTATTCTTAGAACTTTATGGACATTGATTGATTGTTTAGATATCACATAGGATCTGAGATCCATAACCATGCTAGGCAATTATAGGGCTCAGTCTGGTCTTGAGAGAAGCGTCCAAAAGTGCATGCGCTCACGGGAGTTTATTGACTAGCGTGTTTGGTATTATATCCAAGTATTTGACTTATTTGATTGATCTATGACAATCATCTCTTGAATGTGTGCTTGATAAAGTTATTGACTTGTACATGTTGCCCTTGTGGGTATTTACTCGTGAAGTGACCAATTCTATCTGTTATTGCTCTTGATAGTCTTGCTAGTTATTGCTTTTGGTACTTGATATTATCAAGTTCTTGCCCTCAATATCATCTAGACTCATTGCTTTATCTATAAATGTTAATCACTTAAAACATGCCTAGTTCATGAGATATAAATCCTACTGAGCGTCTCGCTTATCCAATTACTACTCTATTTTTCAAGAGAGTTTGATGATGACGCACATAAGACGAGGAAGGTCAAGAGTGACAATCGACCTGGCTGATCGTAGTGGCATACTGAAATTATCCTAGTGTCTTAGTAGATTTGAGTATGGTTAGTTTGATTTATTGATTTCAAATGTAAATGTCATGATGGGCCCTATGTGTAGCAACCCTAGATATTTATGCCCAAGAAGGCTCCATATCTAGATCCACCTCTCGTGAACAGACTGTAGTCTCACAATGGATATCGCACATACATGTGTAGTAAGAATATAAAAGACAATCACATAGATATAAAGATGTATGATAAAATACATGATCTTATACACATCCATAGAATTACATTGTCCTAATACATTGTTACATGTCCAAAAGAAAAGTACAAGAGCCTAGGGCATACATCAAGGTGTACAATAAGAGCAAAGAACATGTTCGCCTCCAAGAAACTACACCCACTAACACATCTGAATGGGGGTGTAGGGGTGTGAGCCTCACAAAATCTGAAGCTCAGTAGAGAAACTCCTCAAAACAAAACATATATAATCCACGTGTAACAAATGTAAAGCACCAAATAACATAAGTCCACCGATTAGCTCACACATAACACTTTAAAGGAAACTCACAGAAAGTTGGAACCTAAGCATGACTCTAATCAACACAAATCATCACCTCATTACTCACAGCTAAGCAACTAATTACACATTATAACTATAATTAATAGAAATAATAGTAAATTCACAATTACTCATAAGAAACTATCACTTAAGAGCTACTTAAACCAGACAAGACTAGAAGTAAACCACTGAGCAGAAAATACGACAACTACATCAAGAAGTTCCATAACACACACTACAAAGTAACTCAGCAAAGCAGAGTTGGAAGAAGCGATGCTAACAATCGAGTCACGACTACTGGTTCATGGAGACAATATCCAACTCAGACAAGCCAGCACAAGAAAACACCTCTTTACCTCTCACCATGGATGAAAGGTCCAACTACGGCTCCGCCTTTACAAGTACAAGCAACTATGGAGACCAACCAACACCACTTTAAGACAACAAGTTGTAGACCCATGCCTGACACACCTCTAAGGGTTCCCGGGCCCTTAGAGTGATGCTGTGGCAACACAAGACTACCTGAGGACCAGTATGTCCACTGGTGTTTGTCCCTCAATTACGAGCATGCTACAAGGGACCAAACAGAAAGAATAACACACCACAAGTCGTTGTCCCACTGTCATCTTTCCCTCAGTTGGATAGGTTACTCAACAAATGAGTGGGGTGTCTAAGAAGATGACACTGAGCTCGACGGTACACATAGTATTAGGACAAACCCTGCGTATAATGTGCCTGGCTTATAGAGAATCTGGGGTACCCGACTGGAGAGGCATTCCAGATTAAGTGTCGGACCACCGAACTCGGCGAACCACAACAATTCATAGCAAATCACTATGACTTATTGAACAAACCTTTAAATTTCATGCTCATAACCTTTAAACCTTTCATTTATAAGCCACTTTCTCATTACTTACATGAAAATACCTTACATGATACACAATAACTTTACATTATCAATAAACCACTCAATTCCCTTAAAGCCACATGTAAATAACATCCACATTGTTTAAAAACATTAAACTGGTGAGAAAAAACAAAATTGGGCCCCCAATGAACGCACATTACAATGCATAAAACTAAACACTTCGGGAAGCAGAACGTTACTGGGCCGACAGTCGCGTTAAGAACGCAACGGCCCGATTTGCCACGTTCACAATGAGAACACATCAGAGTAGGAGGCCATGTTCTGAACGCGTCCCCGTGACCTGTCTCGTTCTTAGATAGAATGCCAAACCCTCATTTCTCATCCAGAAACCTCAACAAAACCCTATTTCCATTTAATTCAAACCTCTACAAATCGACTAACTTAATCAGAAATCACATTCATACACCATACCATGCTTTTCATACTTTAAACCACCTAAACAATGGCAAAAAGCGAAGGAATTCCCCTACCAATGTGAAGAACGTGAAGAACACCATTCGAATGGCGTTTCCACACTCCAAATCCCGTCCTCATGTGGAAACTGCGCCAAAACCAAAGCTCCCTCACCCAAATCGTCGAAGACTCCTCCACTAAAACCTCCCTCAGCCAAACAAATCTCTCTGCTCTGTTTGGCCGACAAACAGAACATAACGCCTTCAGATTCAAGAATGCATCGGGGGTATCTGTTGCATTTAGAACATGATGTACCCCGAGGCTGCATTCACAAACACAGTGCCACATGGTAGGTCGACACACCATGCATTGCACAAGCGGACAAAACTCCAAAATAGGCGGCAATGAGATCACGATGTAGGGAAATGCCGTGCTCAGAACGTGTCGCCCACTCCTATCGCGTTCTCAACAAGAACATGTGGGATATGTGGGCCAAAACCTCCGGCCCACAACTCCCACACAACACCCTAGAGCCCCAAGACTTAATGGCACACATTGACCCAAACACCACACTAAAACCACTAAACTTGTATTTGATAGATCATGACATTACACTATGTAATAGATATTAATTAGTAGATGTAATAGACCATTAGTGATTTGATTATGAATAAAATTATCAGATGATTATTGGTATCATTCGATTGTCTAATGGTTTGTTTTTCTTTCATTAGTATTGTACTCTATTTTACTCGCATGATTACTCCATCAGGTATTCTGCTTAGAGAGGTAGACTTCACATTTACTAAACTTGGCATATAAATGATGCTCTCGCAAAATCTGCAAAGTGATCCTCAAGTGAACTGCATGTTCCTCCTCGGAAGATGAATATACCAAAATATGGATGGAATATTTTGTTCATCAAATTCATAAATGATGTCAGTGCATTAGTCAATCTGAAAGGTATAACCACAAACTCATCGTGTCCTGAAAATTGTTTTATCAATATCTTCTTCTCTAATTCTCAACTAGTGATATCCCGACCTCAAATCAATCTTGGAAAACACCTTGGTTGACTGTAACTGATCAAACATAGCATATATTCTCAGAAGTGGATACTTTTTCTTGATTGTAACCTTATCCAGTTCAACTGCCAATAATCTATACAAAATTTGAGTCTGGCATCTTTCTTTTTGACAAATAATACTGAAGCTCCTAAGATGAGTGACTAGGTCTGATAAAACCTTTCTCTAACAATTTCTATAACTGCTTCTTCAACTCTTTCAAGTCTATTGGTGCCATCATATATGGTGCTTTGGAGATCGGCATTGTACCTGATTGTAACTCAATAGTGAAATCTGCCTCTCTATGAGGAGCCAACCCTAGCAAATCTTTTGGGAACACGTTTGCAAACTCTCTAACCACTGGAATATTCTCCATAGACTTACCAGACTCTACCAAACTCACAAAAGCTAAATACGCTACACAACAAATATTAATCAACTTCCTGGCCTTAAGTGCATAAATAATAAACTTCAGAGTGTAAAATGGCATACCATGAAATTGAAACATTGATCCATTGGGATGACAAATTTGATCCTTTTCTTTCTACAATCAACTACTGCCCCATAGGTCTCTAACCAATCCATATCCAAAATAACATAAAAATCTTTCAACTGCAAATCATACAATCTAGCCGGTAATTGGTTTCCTTGAATCATTATAGGAACCTCATCTAAATAACTGGAAGTGAGTATGTTGTAGACACCGCCGACGGGTGAATGTTCGGCGACGCGCACAAAGAGGGTGGCGTTAGGTGAGAGGAGGATCGTGATCACCAGGTGCACGTGGGCACCGAATGGAGAATGCACGACAAAGGGTGCAGATGGATGAGTGATCGCGAGCGTACCTTTTTGGCGGGGAGATTGTGCGGGGATGATGTGGGCCCTTTCTTCCTCTACGAACACAGCTGGCCGCAGTAGAGGGTGTTTCCTCGTTTGATTACCCTTGCAAAAAAAAAGACAAATAAGAGAGGAGCGGATTAGCCGGATGTAGTATACAAATCTTCAAAATGAATGAAATGAATATGAATAGAGGGAGAAGAACACACCTTGTGGTGGTTTTTAAACCCCTAAAATAGGTGTGTGTGTGTGTGTTTGCATGCATGTGTGTGTAAAAGGAAAAGGAGGGCCACGTGAGGCCCGAAGGAGGTGAAAACGTAAAGAGCCATGTGGGGCCCGGAGGGAGTAAAAATGCATTTAAAAGAGAGAGAGAGAGAGAGAGAGAGAGAGAGAGAGAGAGAGAGAGAGAGAGAGAGAGAGAGAGAGAGAGAGAGAGAGAGAGAGAGAGAGAGAGAGAGAGAGGGAGGAGGGTGCTTCCCAAAATATTGGTGCAGCGTGACGGGCCGTTGCCAGTTGGATGGAGGAAGAAGAGGAGGAAGATGCTCCCACCTCGTTCCGCTCCGGTACACGTGGAAGAAAGCGACAATGGCGTCGGACTCCAAGGAAGAAGAATGGTTCGGCGAGGAATAGCTCGGAGTCGAGGCGAGGATCCGGCAGGGCTTCGCCGCTTCGTGGAACCCCCCATGAACAAATGATCCTCGAGTCCAATTTATAGGCAACAGATTCTTGAATCACGTCCAAACAGGAAGCCACGATTAGGTGTTGAATTGCGTCTGGGCGGCATGCCGCGACTTGAATCGCGTCGGGTATGGGCGTCGCGACAAGGATGGAATCGCGTCTGGGTGGCAGACCGCGATTCAGAAAGTCAACTTGATGAGACAGACGTCTGACTGCCGTCAATGTCTCTGAATCGCATCCTGTCAGGATGCCGCGATAAGGAATGGAATCACATTCGCTATGGTTGCCGCGACTTGAAATGTGGTGGCCATGGCCGACGCGATTACCTTAGAGGCAATTTCAAAGGCAATCAACTCATCTGCTGATATGAATAATGATTTGACCTCTCTAAATTGCGTCTGGGCGGCAAGATGCGGTTTTAGGATTTTCTGACGATTTCCTGGCGTATGCTCTCAAGTGCGGCGACTTCTGGGGGCATAGCCTTTTTGACTTTATAATCGCGGCGGTCATGCCAGACGCGACTCCAATGTGTTGATAAACGCGTCCGGTATGCCCGACGCATTCATGATTGCGCCCCCGGAGGCCGTCGCATTAAGGTTGCGCCTTCTATAGCCGTCGCGATAAGATCCTGAATCGCGCCCGCATCCTGGACGCCTTTCATAATGCAATTGCCATACCCGTCGCGACAAGTATTTGAAGCTTATAGTGCCCGAGGGATTCTGGAAATGAAGAGGAAGCACCAAGGAAGAATGTGGGCGATCCAGAATGATAGGGAAAGTACTCTTTCAAGGCAAAATGAAGGCCATTTGTGGCATACAGTGCAATATGAAATTTGCCCGCGGTGGAGCCAAATTCATGTGTCTACAGCTACCACTCCTTGGCGTCTGCTTTGCAGGGGAGCAAAGAAGAGACATGAATTGGAGTGTAATGGAGTGAAATGCAATGAAAATAAATGAAGTGTAGCGAAGTGGAGTGTAGCAGGAGCAGACTGAAAAGTAGACGCCAAGGTGAAAAATAGACACGCATTATCATTGGGGACTGCCACCTGATAAGAGTCTTTCACCAACACCCATGGAAGTCACCACCAGGAAGAAGACCTAAAGAAACAATGTTTGGACAGAGGAAAGAAGAAAAGGTGTGCACAAATGAAAGGAAAGGAAAGACCAACTTCCAGCGTCGGGGAAGTACCTAAGGACACAATCCGTTAGGTTTCACCATTGGGGGCGTCTGCCACTGCCGCAGGTGGATCTTGGGAGGAGAAGGAGAGATCAACTTTCAGCGAAGAGGAAGTACCTAAGAACACAATCCGTTAGGTTGCACCATTGGGGGCATCTGCCACTGCCTTAGGTGGATCTCTGGGAGCAAAGGAAAAAGGATAAGTCCAAACCAAGGAATCTCGAGGAAATCTGCCCGGAGGCGACAACAAAGGGAGTTGGGTATTCGACCCAGAATGGAATATTTCAAGGTTGCTTTTGAATTTGAGGCGTGATGACCCTTAAATTGGCTTGGAAGACTGGTTTTCCCACTGAGATTTCAATATGCATGTATGCTGGGCTAAAAGGAAAATAAGATTAAAAGAGGAGTAGAAAATAACCAAGGATAATATTGTCATGCCGGTGAGTCAGGACCGGGGGGGGGGGGGGATGCATGGGTCCGTCGTCCTCTGGTGCCAAATGTAACGACCTATCCGTGCGGCTAACGATCCGCTGGGATAATCACTATTTTTGATGAAGGGGAACTCAAATCCAGATTCCTCAAAGCCACAAGGTCCTTGGTGTGCTCTAAGGGTATAACATATAGTAGATGCAGATAGGGATGGTAAAGGCAGCAACATCCTGATGTAGCGCCAGATGAGGTAACTCAAATCCTGCGCTCAAAACTCGTTAGCCAAGAAAACAAATGTCATGGAAAAATAGCATTCATTCATAGCATGTCTTGGAGCATTAATAAAGCATTAAATAAATAGCTCATTTTGGTTTGTTTGTTAGACCATGAGGATAGGTGATCTCTGGCTAAGGAGAGTGGAGTTAAGGATGGGAGGAACCCATGAAGGGGAAGATTTGCATCGTCCTGGTGCAAGCAGGAGGCGCGACATGCTTTTTACAAGACCATCAGAAACTTTTTGGATTTTGAAAATATTCAAAAAAAATTGCGAGATTTTTGATGTATTCAAATTTTTATGGGATTTTAAAAATATTGATTTTTTTTTTTTGGTTTTGGAAATATTCATCTTTTTTGTTGATTTTGAAAGTATTCATCTTTTTTGGTTTTGGTTTTGGTTTTATATTCATCTTTTTTGTTGATTTTAAAATATTGTCATGCCATGGCGGTATTAAGGTTATGAGAACCGACTGGCGAGGGGTCCTTGTTACCTCCTGTGTCATTAAAGAATGCCCAGAGTAGGGTGTGCAGTTTAACGTGGTGCCCACGGGCTGGTTGCACTCGGTTAACGGTGCCACTATTAAAGCCATGCCTAAATAGGCGACTAAGTCCGACAGGGAGAAGGGAAGAAAACTTGGAGATAAGCTTGATATGGGTTTTGAAGGGTTGGGTGTTGGCTCCCTTCCTTGGTACAACCGTCAGAAGGTTCTGTCTCATTTAAGCACTGGGGCTTTTGAACTATTTTGGAATCTTGAGTGATGACCAATTGATTGTAGGGACATGCGTACGACCGGGTCCATTTGGATCTCCGCGGGGACTTTGCCACTCTTTGCCATGCCCTATTTATCATGATTTGATTTTGATTTTTTTTTTGCATGCATACGTCCAGATCCATTTGGATCCCTGCGGGGACTTTGCCGCTCTTGACATGCATTGGACTTTATTTTGATTGGTCATTTGATTTTTGCCCAATTTAGAGACATCCTCTTATGACGGGGTGCTTTAGGTTGGTTGCCTTACCCAAATTACTTCTACTACCTATACTTCAGTCGAAGGAGGAGAGAAACATACATTTGTGCCATTCAGGTGTGGCTGTGACAATGACGGTGTCTACTAGGAGCAATCGGCTTTAGGCGCCGTGAAGTGTGTGCGGTGCCCATGCTAAGGGCAGACCTTAATGAATTAAGAGGGAATTCCAGACTCCTGGCGCGGAGTTCTCATAGCAAAAATGCTGCGATAGCATGGCAATGCTGAAATATTCATTTATTTATGGATTTTTGAATTTTTGACACTGCTAAAATATAGTAAGATTTTGGAGGGTAAAGGAGGACGAATGCCCTGTGTTGGGGCGAAACTCAAAAGTCTACAGGAATTTACATTTTTTATTTTGAATTAAAATGACGAGTGGGGGCTAAAATCCCCAAAACAATGCGAGAAGGGTCGAAGGACCCAATTGAAAATGGAGAGGAGAAAGCGGAGGAAAGACCTTAGAGACTCTGGCGGGGCCGGAGGGGTTTGGAGGAGAAGGAGGGCGTGGTGCCCCGAAAGAGGGGAAGAATCCGGATGAGCCGGAGGAGAGCAAGGAAAAAGCGGGTCGCGAGGGGCCAAAAGGGGAGGTGAGTAGCGCAGGGCGCAGGATGGAGAGGTGCCGCGTGGGGCACAGGATGGAGACGTGCCGCGTGGGGCACTGGAAGGAAATGTGCCTCGTGGGGCATTGGAAGGAGTTGTGCCATGTGGGGCATGGGAAGTAGATGTGCCTCGTGGGGCACGGGAAGGAGTTGTGCCACGTGGGGTACGGAATGGAGAGTAAGGAGTACAAAAAGGGGCGCGATGCCTAGCGCAAGAAAATGAATTGTAGAAAAGATGAAAATAAAATGCCTCCCGTGGGGAGGAAATGTGGAGAACCCACGGGAAGGTGCTGAGAAGCACAAATGACGATTGGAAGGGAAATGAAAAAGATGGAGAAGATCCCCTGGTCTTTTGCCTTGCCTGGCGTTTGGGCTTCTGCTTGGGAATCGGCGTTCTGACCCTCAGGTGCTTCCTCATAATTTTTTCCCAGTGGGCAGAAAATCTTGCTCTTCTCCGAGGGATCGAGCAGCTCTCAATGATTGGATTGTTGACTTCCGTCGGAGTTTCAAGCGAAAGTGGCAACTCTCTTGGAATGTAGTGAAATAAAAGGGTGGGGAGTTCCACCGGTGGAGTTGGAAGCAACAATGTGGGGACCGTGCTCGAAGATTGTAAAATGTGTGATATGGAAAGAGGAACGACCCCTTGGATAATAGATTGTGCCAGAGATTTGGCCTTGGCGTGCGTAAGCACAATCTGAGAAGCTAACCCCTTCACTAGAGTGGGAAGGTTCACAATGATGGTGTGAGGAGTCATGAGAGCTTGGAGGGTGAGATTCCCTATGAGTAATCGGAAATGACGCCGGTTGGCAACTGGAATGATTGGCCTTTGATTAGAAGGCCTCTTAAAGGCCATGATTGGAGGGGAGGACTCCTGCTCAGTGAATGTGCTCGGTATATTGACAATGACTAGCATGCGAGGAACATAATCTTGGATTTTGAAAAGCATGCCAGGTCCCGAGACTTCCTTCCGCTGACTCTGCTTATTACTCCTTAAAAACTTGCGCCTACTCCGTTGGATGGGGGTAGAGGCAGATGGAGTGGAAAGCTGTATGGCATGTGGAGGCGTAATGGGTATGAATGGGAAGATTTGCTCGGCTTGGGTTCCCAGGGGTGTTGGCGTAATGGGAAGTGTGATGATTGGTGTAATAGTGGGTGGAGGCTTAATCATGGAGGGTTTAATGGAAATGGATGGCAATGTAGGAGGTGTAGGTAAATGGCATATGAACATGACCTTGGAAGGTTCATCGTCGTAGCACCAAGTGGTTTCTTGGAGGGGTTCGGCGTTGGAAACTTCAGCCTGAGCAACAGGCTGTGGTGGAAGTGGAGGTTGTTGTGGTTGTTGTGGTGGAGGTACGGGAATCAACATGGGAGCTGGAGCAGGCGCAACGTAGGGTGCAGGAGCTTCTTCATGAAAAATAGGGACGTCGTAGGGCCCAGTTGGAGGTTGCTGAGTCCGAGGAGGACGAATCAGTGGACGCCTGGGTGGCATGTTGTAGTAGATGGGTGTTTTCGGAGGTACACATGGGGTGTATGTTGTATGTTGGTGAGGTGGATGGTGGATGGCGTCCACTGATCCGTTCTTTTTCGGTTTAATTTGATCAAAAAGCTCCACGATTTGGGAGTCCATTAAATGGGCTTGAATGTAACGTCCCCGCTCGTAGAGCTCCTCCATGGAGGTGATTTGATTCATGTCCAGGATGTGTCTGAACTTCAGAGTAGAGTTTGAAATGATTATTTTAACTTGCTCTGACTCCGAGAGCTTATACTGCAAGCGCGTGGCCATTGACCTCCAACGGTCAGCAAATTGTACAAAGGCCTCATTGGCCCTCATCTTCTCGGATGTTAGATCCGTGATAGAAAGATAAGGGCTGACGCGATCTTTGTATCTTTGAAGGAATCTTTTGTGCAGAGAGCGGAAGTCTCCTGCCTCACTTGGTTCTAAGGAGTAGAACCATTCGAGCGCAGGGCCGTCAAGAGATTTTCTAAACAAATATGCCAACGTGATAGGATCACGTTGCCAATGGGAAGACTCATAAAGGAATTCTTTGATATGAAGGTAGGGATTACCCGTGCCATTATACAGTCGGTACGTTGGCATCTCCGAATGATGAATATAAATTTTTGGGAGAGCCGGCATGGCGGCGACGGGGTCACCAGTGGAATTTGAAAGCTTGTTGATTTGTTCCTCCAAATTATTCAATTTTTGGAGAAGAGCATTTTGGAGTGGAGTGGGTTACCGCTGGGCAACTGAGGAAGTACATGGGGGTGGCCTTGAATTAACGGGCCTTCCCAAGGGTTGGTCTGTTCAGACCGTAGCACGAGAATGCAAATGGCCAGGGGGCTGAGGTGATGGGGAATGTACAGGGGTATGTGGCGAAGTTGCCGTAGTGTACAAAGGCGGGTGCCTGGGGGAAGGAGAGGGAGGAGGAGTCACATCCTCAACTAAAGATTGGATCAGATTGAGTTGTTGAGGTGTGAGCTGATCAATGGCATGTAGGACATGCTGGACAGTGGAATCATGGTGGGGGACAGGCTCTTACCAGGTTCTGATTGGTGGTAAATGTGAGGGGACATCAAATTGGTTAGTGCATGGTGTGCGCACATAACCATAAGAAGTGGAAGGCTGTCCCTCACGGTAGTAAGATGGACGGACATGGGATTGGAAAGATAGAGATCTAACATTATCGTCATAGTCCTCATAATAAAAATCGGCATGATAATATGGGTCCATTTTTAACAAAGCAATAAGCAAACAAGGTTGAACAAAGATTAATCAATCAATACGTGGTTCAAACAAGTTGTAATGCTTAACGCTTGTTTTAAAGGAGTTTCACAATTATTTAAATGGATTAAAAAATTTATGTCACTCCAGGTGAGATCCTAGTTAGATAGAAGATAGATACTTCGGCGTATAACTAGAATCACCTTCACCACACGATAGGATAGCTAACCCGGTCAACAGAATGGTACCGCCAGCTCGATCCTCCGTGAAGGAATCCACGGGGTACGGAGTCTTACGGGGCTCTTGGCAAAGGTTCACTAGTCCAAAGAGATGGAATGCCCAATGGAGAGTTTGCCCTTACCAAGAAATGTGTGTGGAGCCTAGGATATGAGGGAAGGAGGTCCCCTGACCGATGCAATATGCCCTGTATGCACAGTTTATAACAAAGATGGCAGAAGGGGCGCGTTTATGTCAACACTCTGAATCGCGTCCAGCACAGGGGCCGCGAATCAGTAATCGCGTCCAGTCACCTGGACGCAGAATCGAGAGCCCCGTAAGGCTGTCAGCACTAGCCTTGTCCCTATGGACGACTGTTGGGAGAAACACGTCGGCCTTTGCCGCCGCGATAAGAACGTAATCGCGTCGGCTTAGGCCGCCGCAATACAAAGCAGATACGCGTCCGGTCTGTTGGCCGCGTTCTCAAATAGAATCGTGTCCTCTGTAGAGGACGCGAATCTAAAGGCAACTCGAGAATAAAAAATAAAGCAGTAAAAGGAGAGACATGTACAAGAAATAGAAATAAAAATTAAGATATACACACATGCAGCATAGTATAAAATAAATGTAAAAAGAGAGTGCCACGTGGGGCACTAAGGGTGGGGGTAATCAAAAGGAGAAAACGCAAAAGATGTCCCACCGTGATCGTCAATTTGTAGACACCGCCGACGGGTGAATGTTCAACGACGCGCACAAAGAGGGTGGCGTTAGGTGAGAGGAGGATCGTGATCACTAGGTGCACGTAGGCACCGAATGGAGAATGCACGGCGAAGAGTGCGGATGGAGTAGTGATCACGAGCGTACCTTTTTGGTGGGGAGATTGCGCGGGGATGATGTGGGCTTTTCTTCCTCTATGAACACGGCCGACCGCGATAAAGGGTGTTTCCTCATTTGATTATCCTTGCAAAAAAAAAAAGACAAATAAGAGAGGAGCGGATTAGCCAGATGTAGTATACAAATCCTCAAAATGAATGAAATGAATATGAATAGAGGGAGAAGAACACACCTTGTGGTGGTTTTTAAACCCCTAAAATAGGTGTGTGTGTGTGTGTGTATGCATGCATGTGTGTGTAAAAGGAAAAGGAGGGCCACGTGGGGCCCGGAGGAGGTGAAAATGTAAAGAGCCATGTGGGGCCCGGAGGGAGTAAAAATGCAGATAAAAGAGAGAGAGAGGAGAGGAGAGAGAGAGAGAGAGAGGGGAGGGGGTGCTTCCCCAAATATTAGTGCGACGTGGCGGGCCGTTGCCGGTTGGATGAAGGAAAAAGAGGAGGAAGATGCTCCCACCTCGTTCCGCTCTGGTACACGTGGAAGAAGGCAACAATGGCGTCGGACTCCGAGGAAGAAGAATGGTTTGGCGAGGAATAACTCGGAGTCGAGGTGAGGATCCGGTAGGGCTTCGCCGCTTTGTGGAACCCCCCTGAACAAATGACCCTCGGGTCCAATTTATAGGCAACAGATTCTTGAATCGAGTCTAAACAGGAAGCCGCGATTAGGAGTTGAATTGCGTCTGGGCGGCAGGCCGCGACTTGAATCGCATTGGGTATGGGCGCCGCGTCAAGGATGGAATTGCGTCTGTGTGGCAGACCGCAATTCAGAAAGTCAACTTGATGAGATAGATGTCTGACTGCCGTCAATGTCTCTGAATCGCGTCCTGTCAGGACGCCGCGATAAGTAATGGAATCGCGTCCGCTATGGCTGCCGCGACTTGAAATGCGGCGGCCATGGCCGACGCGATTACCTTAGAGGCATTTCCGAGGCAATCAACTTATCTGTTGATATGAATAATGATTTGACCTCTCTGAATTGCGTCTGGGTGGCAAGACGCGGTTTCAAGATTTTCTGATGATTTCCCGGCATAGGCTATCAAGTGCGGCGACTTCTGGAGGCATAGTCTTTTTGACTTTATAATCGCGGTGGTCATGCCGGACGCGATTCCAATGTGTGATAAACGCATCTGGTATGCCCGACGTGTTCATGATTGTGCCCCCCGAGGCCGTCGCATTAAGGTTGCGCCTTCTATAGCCGTCGCGATAAGATCCTGAATCGCGTCCCGCATCCTGGATGCCTTTCATAATGCGGTTGCCATACCCGTCGCGACAAGGAATTGAAGCCTATAGTGCCCGAGGGATTCCAGAAATGAAGGGGAAGCACCGAGGAAGAATGGGGGTGATCTAGAATGATAGGGAAAGTACTCTTTCAAGGCAAAATGAATGCCATTTGTGGCATACAACACAATATGAAATTTGCCTGCGGTGGAGCCAAATTCACGTGTCTACACATGTAACCACCCGAAAGAATCTCCACAGTCAATTCACAATGTTTCTCTTCTATGGGATTTACTATACTATCCATAAAATATTCAGAAATAAATGAATGAGACGCTCCAGAATTAACTAATATTCGTGCAAAAGATTCAAAGATATGAAATATACCTTCAATCAGATTGGATGCCTCCGTCTGAGCTCTAGTAACTACCATGACTCTCCCTTGACCTCTTTGAAACGATGAAACTCTACCTCGCTCTTCTGTTGTCTACTGTTGGGGTGCTCGTCCCTATTCCCTTGGGTAGGGACAATCATTATCAAACACCCTGGCTGCCCATAATTATAACACGTGTAGCCTGGAGGAATCACTGGCTGTCTAGATGTACTCTGTTGTGACTTCTCGGGCTCTGGAATGTATCCTATGCCCTACTTCTATGGCGGTCTTCCACCTCCTCTAGATTAGAACACTATCTTCAATTTTGATCCCCACTTAGCAAATCCTGAACCTGATGATGATGCTCCAGATGATGCTTTAACCTTGCTAATTCTTGGGGAACACTGTGAAAGTTGAAAATTATCGGACTCATGTGACTATCTGGACTGAATAGTCATCTCCATAATAGATGCTATCTAGGCCACACGTGACTATCTGGACTGAATAGTCATCTCCATAATAGATGCTCTCTAGGCCACTGCCTCTACAGTCTCGCATATGAGGGGTATCATTGCATCCTACAGCTCTGGCCTCAATCCTCTAATGAAGTACTCTACCATCATAGCATCATTTGTAACCACATAGGGTGCATATATGCTCAATGCCATAAACCTCATCTGATACTCTAGTACTGATAAGTTCCCCAACTGTAATGTCCTAAAATATTGCTCCCTCGTTGCCTACTGAATCTAAACTGGAAAGAAGGTATCATTGAAAACCTGAAGAACTTTTAACATGTCACGATAAGGATCTATGCCACCTTAGAATGCACACCATGAACATACGTAATGTGGTTATGTATCTAACATTCACACACACAAGTACTCCCAGTGCGATTCAACACCAGTAATGATAATTATACCTCATGGTTAACAGTACATTTTTAGCTCTCTGCCGAGAGGGCTATACTAGAGCCCTTAGACACTCGCCGTGACTGATCCTGCATCTCAAGTAATTTAAATGTAGTTACCCACAATCAAGCATGACCAATTACAAGAATTTCAAGAAGTCAATAGTACAATATCATGTCAGTGATGATTTCAACAATAACAAGTCTAGTGAACATGATTTCAAGGTGTCCAGAGAGAAATTCAGTAGCATAACGACACATAGTTTCCATTTAGTTCAATCTTTATATTAGTGACTTCATTTCATGCATATAAAAATCATGCTCTACGAGAAAGTTGGTTACAAAGGAAGTTCACTCTATCTTTAGAGAACTTTAATGGTACAATAGCTCGATCTCCATGAGGGAATCCATCGAGTACGAAGACCTACAAAGGTCTTGCTAGAAAGGTTCTTAATCTGCCATGACAGAATGTCCAATAGAGAGGTTCTAATCTGCCAAGAAGGGGTTGCCTATCATGCATGTGTGTAAGTGAAAAGGCATGCCTCACAATATAGGTGTTGAACATTGCATTAAAACATAGCAGAAAGCAATAGCATGGTAGCATGGAATAAAATAACAAGCAAGATGATAACAACATAAGTTTATACATATTAAAGGTATGAAATTTTAGTTTATGAAACAAGCTAGATCATCAAGATGGAATTAAATAATCACATGATAGAGAGATCAATCAAGACAATTAAGAGCAATTAGAATAATTTTGCAAGTTGTGAAAGTGTTTACAAGGGTTGAAATCTTTTAGGGCATTGAACAGGCTTAGACTGATTGTAACAACACACTTAACACGACTGACAAGATAAAATACGGTATCTGGAGAGCTTTTAAATTGCATAATGACCAGTTGCCACCTTTAACCAATGTTTAAAATAGAGAAAATAGGCTTTTAGAACAAAAACAGGCCAAGATTAAATCACGTCAAGATAGGGAGACACACTTAAATTGCGTTAGGGGTAGACGACGCGTTATCAATTGAATTACGTTAGGACAGTATGATGCATTCATATCGGTTCATGATAGAATCGCGTCAAGTATGTATGACACATTCATCAGCCTACTTTGACTCTATGTTCAAATCAAGCACGTAGATCGAGGGTGGAAAAACATATTAAATCGCGTCAGGTATACTAGATGCCTATTACCTAGGGCACATAAATCAAAATGGCTCACAATTTGATGTGTACCAGGAATATGTTCGGCCATGGGCGGTCTGAATCATGTCAAGCCAGTGTTACACATTTCAAGTAGAGTTGTGTCCGATCTAGATGCGATAAGGATTACCCATATTCGCGTCCACTAGTCAGGACGATTTTGGGTATCAACCCAAAACACACGAAAATTGACTGAGATCAAATATTGGGCTATAACTCAGGTTTCTAGGGGTTCTTGGATGAGACCTTTAACATGAAAGTTGTTGGAAACATGAATTAGAAGAAATCTATGGCTTTTATTTGAGTCAAAACTACCTAGGGATGCATGATTTAATAGATGAACTGAAAAGCCCTAAAAACAAGTTACGAACACAAAACGCTTAATACATGCAACACACTCAATAAAAGTTTGGAAAAATATGTGCAAGTGAAAGTAGACTTGAAGAGCTTTAGATGGTATATAATTTGTTTAGTTTGTGTTCGAGATTCTCTACCTTTGATCGCTCCAAAGATACGGTTTGCACAGGATGAAGCAAAACATGAGTTGGGGAAGAAGGCTTGGGTTGGGGTAGAAATCATCCTCCTCTAGTGCCCTAGCTCACCTCCACACGACCTCAAAAACTTGCTAACTCGACCCCAGAGGTTTAAGGTGGATATTTATAGATCAAGGGTTGTTTAGGAGTTTTATTGTGACTAGGACTTAGGGGTTCCAAGTTTGTGTCCATCCTTCCCTTGTTTTGAGGATTTCCATCCATGCTAGGGTTGGAAGGTCATTATGAAACCTTCCCTCATGGTGGGACACAAATTTGGACCAATTTAAGAGCCCACTAATGGTGTAATTAACTTTATTTAACCCATCTATTTATGTTCATTTGAATATTGTGTATTTCATGTTAATATTTTCATTTGATTTTATTTTTAGTTCAAGAGATTTTTATTGGCCCAAATTCCTTGGTGGGTTGTTGGTTATACATGTTTAGAGTCTAGCCATGATTTTTATTTAATTTATGGAATAGTTTTTTGTTCATGTGATAATAATGTTATATTTTGTTTTCAATTTATCATAATAAGTCACAATAAATCTTAAGCTTGACCCATGAAATTTCTTGTCTACAATATCATGATGGGTCATTGGGAAACATTGTTTGAAGCCTAACTCTGATTTTTATTTAATTTTTTGAATACTTTTAATACATGTGATGATAGAGTGTATGTATTTAGCTAGTAAGATCATTAATTGTTAGATTTTGATTTATCTCTAATTTTAATTACTGAAAATTTTCAGGGTGCTACACAGGTAAGCTACCAACAGAATTAAAGGTATAAGAATTATGTGCTACAAGTAAATAACTGTAAAGTGTTGTAACTAAAAAAATAAACAGTAAGTCATGCATAGGTGCACAAGCTAGCGGGGATCGACGCTACACTCGAGTCACGAAGCTTGGTTTGCGACACTAGCTAGTGACCCGGCCGGACAAACCATATAAGACTACCTCTCAGTCTCGCAGCTATGCACGAAAGATCCAACTAATGCTCCACCTCTACTAGTATAAAAAATTGTGGAGTCCAACCAACATTACCTGCAGATATTCAAGTTGCAGACTCAAGCCTGACACACCTTTAGGATTCTGAGGTCTCTAGAGTGAGGTTGTAGAACGCAGGACTAGCTAGCGATCAGTACGTATACTGGTGTCTGTCCCCAACCATGAGCGCGCTACAAGAGATCGAACAGAAAGTAAACACCGCCACAAGTTGCTACATCACTGCAGTCTTTCCCTCAACTGAATGTACAACTCGACAAATGAGTAAGGAAGTCCAATAAGATGACACAGACCTCTACGGCACACATAGTATCGGGATAAAATCTCGAGCACTAACGTGTCTAGCTCACAAGGAACTTTGGGTACCCGACTAGAGAGGAATCTATGGTAAGTATCGAACCACACAACTCGGTGTCGCACAAATCAGGATTCACGTAAATCACACTTTATACAATGTAAGCCAGGAGGAAAATCCAAACCCATGGTGAACTGTCACGTCCTAATAAAAGTCTATTTATTGGAAGTGACAGAAAAATAGGCACAAAAGATAATATTTAGTAATTATTCATTTATAACATAATGTGCGGAAGTCTTATTACAAAGGTACTCCTCCTTATGAATAAGAGAGGAGTAGATTAAAACAAACTTCATTTATTACATATTGTTCACACTACCAAAAGCAGTAAAGGGTTGGCTTTGCTTGACATGGACGGTCCACTCAGCACACATGCCCTTAAACTTCACCCCCATGTGGATTACCTGAAAAAGGATAGGATTTGTGAGCTAACTAGCTCAGTAGAATTCAAATTCTCCAATTAAAAGAGTGAATACATGATAGCCGAGGTAAAGAACATGACTGATATCAAAGAGAGACAATTAACATCTTAACATGGCAGTGATTGCAGAACAGTAGCATTAAAACACAGGGCATGCTCAGAAAGTACCATAAAGCTCAGAAATTCTGGTTCATATAAACATTCACACAGAACAGGCAATATGATGACCATAATCAACAGTATTTGATGTAATGCCAAACATCCAGTTGTCCTTTATCATTCCGTACGACCAGTAAATGAATTCGGGTGCTCCTCCCAGGACTGGATCAACCCTAATTGCACAGGCATATTAATCAAGTGGGTCCATGGACCCAATAATGGTCATCATCATTATTTATAACCCACTGGTTATTCAGTATTCATCTTCTGGAAAAACATTCTTGACAGAAAAATACAAGTATGGAAGTTGACTATAGGAGTTGAAGTGTATATGAGTTGAAGTCTACATGAGTTGGTTCAAGTCTAAATAACATAAAGCTATATAATAAATTTGGGAAAGAAGCAAGTTGGAACAACATGTATAACTCACGAGGAAATCGGTCGACCAGATGGGTAGGGCAGGTTTGACTTTTGGTTCAGTAGGAGAGGGCTTCATTGGAGAAGTCATATATGTGTTTATCATTTTTCATCGGACCTTAGAATTTTAGCATTCTACTAGGTTTATTTGAATTATGAGACTTTAAGGTAGGCCAAATTATAAGGGATTAGAAAGAAGCTATTTTGATGGAATCGCCAAAATCACGTTTTTCTTCTTCGGTGGGAGAGTTGACTTTTTATTAGTAAGAGATATGATTTTCTGACATTTTTATTGGATTCAAATGGTGGGTACTTCCTTATTTACATGTAATATCTTAAGTAAATGAAATATCTCAAATTATAACATTTACTTAAATGATATTACATGTAAATAAGGTGCAAGTTTCAGTCGTACAGGGTGTCTGCGGCCCTTTCTGGAAGCAGTAGTCCTGACAGAAACACAAGGGCTTCATGGGAGTCGAATGTGGAAGTCGAATGCAGTAGTCTATGGCAGTCGAATGTGGAAGTCGAATGTAGAAGTCTATGGCAGTCGAATGTGGAAGTCGAATGTGGCAGCCGAATGTAGCAGTCGAATGTGGCAGTCGAATGTGGCAGTCGAATGTAGCAGTCGAGTGGAAGTCGAATGTGACAGTCGAATCATGTAGAAATCTGTCTACATAAGTCGAATCATGTAGAAATCTGGCTACATAAGTCGAATTGTGACTATAGGAGTCGGATTCTGACTATATGAATCGAATTCTGGCACTCCAATTGCTCAACAGAGAATGGGAAATCTTTTATTTTATGATTTAATCATGCATAGGAACAGGACACACATATAAGGTTATGGACTTATGTGAAATTAAAATCAGAGCTTGAACCTTCAAACAGCAAACTTAATAACAAGTTCTAGGATAAGGTCAAAGGAAAGGAGAGAAGTTTGAATCCTACAGACGCACATACTAAAACATGATTACAATTTTAAAGACAAGTATGTAGGTGAATATGAACTGTTTAACAAGGTTAGGAGACAATGATTGAGAAAAGAAAAGAGAATAGAATTCTACCTTACTGATTAGAGTAAGTTTTCCCTCAACACAGAACTTTCCAGAAATAGGGAAAAGAAGAAAAAGCATGCAGTAGCTGGAGAGATATAATCTTTAGCAACCGAAGCAATAGCAGCACCCAGCAACTAGCTCCAACCACAAGAACTGCAGCCCCTTTGTTCAGAAATAGTAGCAGAAAATAACTAGAAGAAGAACCGAAGAAGGGTGCTAGACAAGGAGAAAATCTAGTAGAAGCTCACTTGGGAAGGTTAGTATGCTGCGCACAGGGAGATTTTTATAACCCAAAGCCTTTCTTATGTGCAAGGCACGCAGACTCATAGGTGTTGGGGTAAAAAAAACCCTAATTAATCACCCATAGCCACCTGGTCCAAGCATCACCCTACGATTAGCACATGGGTAAAAACGTGTAAGGGATTTAACCCACCATGACATAGGCTTACGTTACCCATGGTATGTAAGCATGCAAAAATCCTTGCCGTAATTAACCCGTAATTCGGCTGGCCCAAAAATCCTCTTGTAAACATATTTTAATGATGTCTATTTGTGTTGAAATTTCAACCATAATCTAATGTAATGGTTTTACAAATTATGGTGATTTTAGTTTAATATTTAAATTTATTCTTCGCTGGGTGAAAAAAAATCACTCGGAAAATAGTTGCATCGGCTTATTATCAAAATCCGTACGTCAACAATTCCAGATATTTACATTTCTGATATCGCCACATTTTTCTGAGAATTATGATGTTCTTAGATTTCATTTTCGTTACAGTTTTCCGGTGTCGCCCTGCCGGAGCGCGCACTTCGGAGTATGATACTGGGGTAACATTTATTAGTACTCATTAATCCCAAATATTAATTATCCCAAACTCATAATATTAATCAAGTCTAATAATCATATTATTAAAAATTTTCAGGGTGTTACAACTCTCCCCCACTAAAAGAAATTTGATCCTCCAAATTTTAATAATAGGAGAGTATGATTACTGACCTGCAAACAATTCTGGATATTTCATCTTAATGACATCTTCTAACTCCCACGTTGCTTCTTCTTGTCCTCGCTTGTTCCACTGAATCTTTAACAATAGAACTTCCTTGTTCCGAAGTTGTTTAATTTTCTGGTCAAGGATCTGTACAGGTCTCTCTTCATATGCCAAATTTTCTTGTACCTCTAGACCTTGGTATTCAATAATGTGTTCTGGATCATACACATATTTTCTTAACATTGACACATGAAAGATATCATGTACATTGGATAACTGTGGTGGAAGTGCCAATTGGTAAGTCATTTCCCCAACTCTTTTTAGTATTTCAAATGGTCCAATATATCTTGGACTCAACTTTCCCTTAATACCAAATCTCTTAATTCCACGTCAGGGAGATACTTTCAAAAATACATGATCACCTTGTTGAAACTCTAATTCTCTCCTTCGTCGGTCAACATAACTTTTATGTCGGTCTTGGGCAGCTTTCATTCGCTCTTGAACCAACTTAATAATTTCCGTTGTTTCTTGGATCATTTCTGGTCCAAGAATGTGTGACTCTTTCAATTCCACCCAACACAAAGGTGATCTACACTGTCGACCATATAATGCTTCAAATGGTGCCATTTGAATAGTAGACTGGTAGCTATTGTTACAAGCAAATTCCATGATTGCTAAGTGAGTATTCCAGTCACTTCCGAATTCTAATATATAAGCACGGCACATATCTTCAATAATTTGATTCACCTGTTCTGTTTGTCCGTCAGTTTGAGGATGAAATGTGGTACTAAACATTAACTTAGTTCCCAATGCACCTTGCAGTTCTCTCCAGAAATGTGAGGTAAATCTTGCATCCCTATCAGAAACTATATCTTTTGGGATTCCATGTAGTCGAACAATTTCTTTCATGTATAATGTTGCTAGGACACTAACAGACCATTTCGTTTTAATTTCTAAGAAGTTAGCCGATTAGGTAAGTCTGTCGATGATTACCCATATGGCGTCAAATCCACTTCGTGTTTTGGGTAGACCCACAATGAAATCCATACCAATACTGTCCCATTTCCATTCCGGTATTTCAAGTGGCTTTAACTTTCCTGCCGATTTCTGGTGTTCAACTTTAACTTTTTGACACGTCAAACATTTGGCTACGAAATCCACAATGTCTTTCTTCATATTGCACCACCAGAAATGCTTCTTCAAATCCTGATTCATCTTGACAGCTCCGGGATGAATAGTGTAGTACGACCGATGAGCTTCTTCTAAAATTTGCTTCTTGATCTCGGAATTATCCGACACACACAACCTGTCCCGGAATCGAAGATTTCCATGAACATCTTCAATAAAATCAGGTCTAGCTGCCAACTTTTCTCTAATCTCTATCAGTATAGGGTCATTGTCTTGTTGCTCTCCGATTTGCTTCAGCAAATCCGACTACACTGACAAGTTGTCAATTATAACTCTTCTTCCTGTGGCTCGACTTTCAAACTTAATGTGGAAAATTCCTCTAGCAATTTCCATTCCTTAACTTGTAATTGGAATACCTTAGCTATATGATTCCTACTGAGTGCATCTGCCACAGTGTTACCTTTTCCTGGATGGTACTCAATTTTAAAGTCATAATCTTTAATATACTCCATCCACCTTCTTTGCCTCATGTTCAGTTCTTTTTGTGAAAATAAATATTTGAGACTCTTATGATCGGAGTACACTATGAACTGGTTGTCATACAAGTAGTGTCTCCATAGCTTGAGTGTAAAGATTACTGCGGCCAACTCCAAATCATGTACTGGGTAGTTTTTCTCGTGAGTCTTCAACTGTCTAGATGCATAAGCAATGACTCTTCTCTCTTGCATTAATACACCACCCAGTCCAATACTTGAAGCATTAGTATAGACCTCAAATGTTTTTCCTTCTATTGGTAAGGCTAAAATTGGTGCAGTTGTTAGACATTCTTTCAATAACTGGAATGCTTGTTCACAATTCTCACTCCATTCAAACGCAGTTCCTTTTCTAGTCAATTGTGTGAGAGGCGAAGCAATTCTAGAAAAAATCCTTAACAAACCGCCGGTAGTAACTGGCCATACCCAGAAAACTTCTGATTTCAGTAAGGTTCTTAGGTTGCTCCCATTTTTGTATAATTTCAATCTTTGAGGAATCTACTGACAATCCTTCACTGGAGATAATGTGCCCTAAGAACATTACATGCTTTAACCAAAACTCACATTTACTAAACTTTGCATATAGTTTGTGATCTCTTAACAATTGCAAAGTAATCCGTAAATGGGTTTCATGCTCTTCTATACTCTTGGAGTAAATCAATATGTCATCTATGAATATGACCACAAACGGATCCAAATAAGGTCTGAACACGTCATTCATCAAACGCATAAATGCAGCTGGTGCATTTGTCAATCCAAATGGCATCACTACGAATTCATAGTGCCCATATCTAGTTCGGAAAGCTGTTTTGTGAATATCCTGCTCCTTAATTCTGAGTTGATGATAACCAGACCTTAAATCAATCTTGGAGAAATACTGCGCTCCAGACAATTGATCAAATAGATCATCAATTCTCGGAAGTGGGTACTTGTTCTTTATAGTCAATTGATTCAATTGTCGGTAATCTATACATAACCGCATAGACCCGTCCTTCTTCTTGACAAATAATACCGGAGCACCCCAAGGAGAGGTACTGGGTCTAATAAACCCCTTTTCTAATAATTCCAGCAATTGCCTTTTTAGCTCTTTCAATTCTTCCATCGACATTCTGTAGGGTGTTCTTGATATCGGTGTAGCTCCAGGTATCAACTCAATCGAGAAGTTTACTTCCCACTAGGTGGCACCCCAGGTAACTCCTTGTGAAAAACATCAAGAAATTCCCTTACCACGGAAATGTCTTCCAACCCAATAATGTTCTAATTTATTATGATTACCAAAGCCAAATATCCTTGACAGCCTTTTTGCACCAGTTTGCATGCTTTGACTACCGAAATTATAGGTATGCTTCTGGTGGGGGGTTTATCAAAAGTCATAGAGATAGTCTCCTTTCCCAGAAAGGTTACTTGACTCAATCGGCAATCTAAATTTGCATGGTGTTTGGATAGCCAGTCCACCGCAAGGATTACGTCATAGTCCCACATTTCTAAACATATCAAATCACCAGGTAAATTATGTCCTTTGACTAAAATCTGGCTAGCAGGGTAATATTCCTTAAGCTTCTTACCCTTACTCAAAGGAGTTGCAACCTCAAGTTGTGTAGGTAACATAACTGATTTTATTTTCAGAGATTTAGCAAACTCATAACTAATAAAAGAGTGTGTAGCTCCAGAATCAAACAATACATACGCAGGTTTTGAGTTTACTAGCAGTGTACCTTCTATTAATCCACCTTCCTGTGGGGATTCAGGTTCCATATCCTGAATGGCTTGCAATCTTCCTTGCTTCACTCGGGGGTTCCGATTTGTTGGTGCATTCTTGGCCATCAGACAATCTGGAATTCGATGTTGAGTACTCCCACAACGGAGACAGGCACCCAACCTATGCCAACAGTTCTCAACGGTATGGCCATTGAGATGGCAATGCTTGCATACATCTTTTCCTCCAACCGGAGCTTTTTCGGCCTTCTTAACAATCTGCTGAATCTTCAGGGCATTCCCCGACTCATATTTCCTTTTTCGATCAGAAGATCCTTCTCCATACTTCCATCTAATCTTATCCACAGTGTCATTCGCAGCTTCTAGTGCCAAAGCTCTTTTAACCATTTCTGAATAGGTAGTGATCAGATGAGGAGTTAGCTGCATAATAAAATTGGGACGCAGACCATTCATAAATCTCTTAGCCTTTAAATTTTCCGTGGCTATAAGATGTGGAGCGTACTTGGATAATCGGGAAAACTGAGCCTCATACTCAGATACTGTCATCCTGAGTTGTTTTAAACTAGCAAATTCATTTGCTTTCTTCTCCTGAACTACCTCATAGAAATATTGATCATTAAATAATTCCACAAACTCCTCCCAACTAACTTGAGTTGCATCCTCTAAGGTAGCCTCCACAGTTTCCCACCATGCTCGAGCATCCCGATCTAACTGGAATGTTGTCAGACGAACTTTTTCTTCTTCTGTACATTTGATCATCTTGAAAATTCACTCAATATCTTTCAACCAATTCTCGGCCTCATTCGGGTTCATACTTCCAGCAAATCTCGGGGGGTCCAAACTTCGAAAATCTTTGAATAAGCTTGTTCCGTTATGATTGTTGTTTCGGGCTATTGTTTTCATTACTCAGGTCAAGTCTTGCATTGAACTCTCCATTTTTCTCCAGCTAGCATCACCTCCGTCCATGACTAAATTGTACGAGTATCTGAGACATCCAATAATGCATACATTAATCCAAAATCAAACCATTCTCATATTTATTATGTACGAACTTGAATGTCACATATCATACAGCATTCCATTAACTATTCAAAATATTTACATTACATTAACACTAGCACCTTTGTTACATAAACTGAAAATATTCACAACATTCTTCCTGCTAGACCGTCATTTTTACAATACCATCATCACCATCCAACCTCTCACTTCACATATGCATGGAAGTTGTATGTACAACCACTACTCAAACAAAAAGAGAGATTTACAAAATTAGATTTCCTCCTTCCAGACTAACTTTAATCTGGTACTACAAATCCTTCAAACGGTGGCGGCTGATCTTCTCCCTCGCCATAGTACAACTCTCTTGCTGCTTCAGTCAGCACTTCTAGATAACTTTCCATTAGGTGGAGTAACATATCCTGCCCTAGCCGCAAGTGGTCCAGATGGTTCATGACCTGAGTCATGGAATCTAGAGAAGCACGGGGATTGCCCGCCAGGAAGGCACCCGCGGTCAGGTTAAGAACCTCTTCTTTAATTTGTATATGGGCTTCCCGTTGGGCTTGGGCATATTGTTCAATATCCTGGCGGAGCATCTCCATGGCTGCCACCAATCTCTCTCGTGCATTCATGTCCATGCTGAAATAAATAACGAATTAAGCATATAGATAGTTACAGAATCATTATTACCATTACAACTAATCCCATATTTCTACCCCAACTCACTGGTTGTCCCTAGGTTTATCGACCTAAGGCTCTGATACCAAATTTATCTGTCACGTCCTAATAAAAGTCTATTTATTGGAAGTGACAGAAAAACATGCACAAAAGATAATATTTAGTAATTATTCATTTATAACATAATGTGTGGAAGTCTTATTACAAAGGTACTCCTCCTTATGAATAAGAGAGGAGTAGATTAAAAACAAACTTCATTTATTACATATTGTTCACACTACCAAAAGTAGTAAAGGGTTGGCTTTGCTTGACATGGACGGTCCACTCAGCACACATGCCCTTAAACTTCACCCCCATCTGGATTACCTGAAAAATGATAGAATTTGTGAGCTAACTAGCTCAGTAGAATTCAAATTCTCCAATTAAAAGAGTGAATACATGATAGCCGAGGTAAAGAACATGACTGATATCAAAGAGAGACAATTAACATCTTAACATGGCAGTGATTGCAGAACAGTAGCATTAAAACACAGGGCATGCTCAAGAAAGTACCATAAAGCACAGAAATTCTGGTTCATATAAACATTCACACAGAACAGGCAATATGATGACTATAATCAACAGTATTTGATGCAATGCCAAACATCCAGTTGTCCTTTATCATTCCGTACAGCCAGTAAATGAATTCGGGTGCTCCTCCCAGGACTGGACCAGCCCTAATTGCACAGGCATATTAATCAAGTGGGGTCCATGGACCCAATAATGGTCATCATCATTATTTATAACCCACTGGTTATTCAGTATTCATCTTCTGGAAAAACATTCTTGATGGAAAAATACAAGTCTGGAAGTTGACTATAGGAGTTGAAGTGTACATGAGTTGAAGTCTACATGAGTTGGTCCAAGTCTAAATAACATAAAGCTATATAAGAAATTTGGGAAAGAAGCAAGTTGGAACAACATGTATAACTCACGAGGAAATCAGTCGACCAGATGGGTAGGGCAGGTTTGACTTTTGGTTCAGTAGGAGAGGGCTTCATTGGAGAAGTCATATATACGTTTATCATTTTTCACCGGACCTTAGAATTTTAGCATGCTACTAGGTTTAGTTGAATTATGAGACTTTCAGGTAGGCCAAATTATAAGGGATTAGAAACACGCTATTTTGATGGAATCGCCAAAATCACGTTTTTCTTCTTCGGTGGGAGAGCTGACTTTTTATTGGTAAGATATATGATTTTTATGATATTTTTATTGGATTCAAATGGGGGGTACTTCCTTATTTACATGTAATATCTTAAGTAAATGAAATATCTCAAATTATAACATTTACTTAAATGATATTACATGTAAATAAGGTGCAAGTTCCAGTCTTACAGGGTGTCTGCGGCCCTTTCTGGAAGCTGCAGTCCTGACAGAAACACAAGGGCTTCATGGGAGTCGAATGCATCAGTCTATGGCAGTCGAATGTGGAAGTCGAATGTAGCAGTCAAATGTGGCAGTCGAATGTGGCAGTCGAATGTAGCAGTCGAATGTGGCAGTCGAATGTGGCAGTTGAATCATGTAGAAATCTGTCTACATAAGTCGAATCATTTAGAAATCTGGCTACATAAGTCGAATTGTGACTATAGGAGTCGGATTCTGACTATATGAATCAAATTCTGGCACTCCAATTGCTCAACAGAGAATGGGAAAGCTTTTATTTTATGATTTAAGCATGCATAGGAATAGGACACACATATAAGGTTATGGACTTATGTGAAATTAAAATCAGAGCTTGAACCTTCAAACAGTAAACATAATAACAAGTTCCAGGATAAGGTCAAAGGAAAGGAGAGAAGTTTGAATCCTACAGATGCACATACTAAAACATGATTACAATTTTAAAGGCAAGTATGTAGGTGAATATGAACTGTTTAACATGGTTAGGAGACAGTGATTGAGAAAAGAAAAGGGAATAGAATTCTACCTTACTGATTAGAGTAAGTTTTGCCTCAACACAGAACTTCCCAGAAATAAGGAAAAGAAGAAAAAGCTTGCAGCAGCTGGAGATATAATCTTTAGCAACCGAAGCAATAGCAGCACCCAGCAACTTGCTCCAACCACAAGAACTGCAGCCCCTTTCTTCAGAAATAGCAGCAGAAAATAACTAGAAGAAGAACCGAAGAAGGGTGCTAGACAGGGAGAAAATCTAGTAGAAGCTCACTTGGGAAGGTTAGTATGCTGCGCACAGGGAGGTTTTTATAACCCAAAGCCTTTCTTATGTGCAAGGCACGCAGGCTTACAGGTGTTGGAGTAAAAAAAACCCCAATTAATCACCCACAGCCACCTGGTCCAAGCATCGCCCTACGATTAGCACATGGGTAAAAACGTGTAAGGGATTTAACCCACCATGACATAGGCTTACGTTACCCATGGTACGTAAGCATGCAAAAATCCCAAAAATCCTTGCCGTAATTAACTCGTAATTCGACTGGCCCAAAAATCCTCTTGTAAACATATTCAAATGATGTCTATTTATGTTGAAATTTCAACCATAATCTAATGTAATGGTTTTACAAATTATGGTGATTTTAGTTTAATATTTAGAATTTATTCTTCGCTGGGTGAAAAAAATCACTCGGAAAATAGTTGCGTCGGCTTATTATCAAAATCCGTACCTCAACAATTCTGAATATTTACATTTCTGATATCACCACATTTTTCTGAGAATTATGATATTCTCAGATTTCATTTTCTTTACAGTTTTTCGGTGTCGCCCTATCGGAGCGCGCACTTCGGAGTATGATACTGGGGTAACCTTTATTAGTACTAATTAATCCCAAATATTAATTATCCCAAACTCATAATATTAATCAAGTCTAATAATCATATTATTAAAAATTTTCAGGGTGTTACAACGTTGTCGCGTTGGGTCGAACCGCCGCTGCATTAACCCGTCGACCCAAACGGACACCACACATATACCTTAACGCGTCTCAGAACCCAAACGACATACTAACACGTTGGGTCTCACAGACGCCTTAACCCTCACTAACACGTCGGGGAAACCAGATGCCTTATCAATGCGTCGGCCCCACCGGTCACGTTATCAGACTGAGGCTTCTCAATTTCGGAGCTCAAAACCAAATCTTCAAATGGCCTTCCATGGCCCCAACCATGACTGTAACATTAAAAATGCATAATACAAGCTCTAAACATGCTATTTCCATTCTAAAACATCCATTGCATGCATCACATCCTTCAAATGGATTAATTTAATAAAAAAACTCCATTTAATTAGATAAAATATGAAATTTAAATAGCTCATAGCTAACCACAACTTACTCAACATCCAAAACCTCAAATCCATGTTCTGAAAGTTGTAGAACTCAAAGAAACCACAAGAAAACCAATAGGGGGATGTCACCCTACCATAACACGAAGAACGTACCTGTTGGGTGTTGAACCACTCCTATATTTTACCTTTTTTTTATTAATAAAATTTATGTTTAATTAATTATTATTAAAAATATTTAATATTATGTTTTTCTTAATAAATATAAATTTACATGATTAATTGAATATTAAATGTATTTATTAGCATGATTTTTCTAATAATAAATTAAATATCATGATTTTCTAATAAATATAATTTTATGACATTATTCTATAATGATTTGCACTAAACAGATAAATGGATTCCATTCAATATATATATGGATTTCAGTTCGCAAAGTGCCATAAGGATTCACTGCTATAAGGATTCACTCTCATAAGGATTCACTGCTATAAGGATTCACTGTCATAAGGATTCACTCTCATAAGGATTCACTGCTATAAGGATTCACTCTCACATCGATTTGGTCCCATAACGATTTGATAAGTGACTTTCATATCGATTTGGTCTCATAACGATTTGATAAGTGGCTCCACATCGATTTGGCCCCATAACGATTTGATAAGTGACTTTCACATCGATTTGGTCCCATAACGATTTGATAAGTGACTCCACATCGATTTGCTCTCATAACGATTCGCTCTCATAAGGATTCGATAAGTGACTCTCATAAGGATTCCTTTGTAACTCACACAGACTCCTTTGTAAAAACATGGATTCCTTTGTAAAACATGGATTCCTTTGTAACTCTCATAAGGATTTGATAAGTGAAACATGGATTCCTTTGTAAAACACAGACTCCTTTGTAAAACATGGATTCCTTTGTAACTCTCATAAGGATTTGATAAGTGAAACATGGATTCCTTTGTAAAACACAGACTCCTTTGTAAAACATGGATTCCTTTGTAACTCTCATAAGGATTTGATAAGTGAAACATGGATTCCTTTATAAAACACAGACTCCTTTGTAGAAACATGAATTCCTTTGTAAAACACAGACTCCTTTGTAAAAACATGGATTCCTTTGTAAAACATGGATTCCTTTGTAACTCTCATAAGGATTTGATAAGTGAAACATGGATTCCTTTGTAAAACACAGACTTCTTTGTAAAAACATAGATTTCCTTTATATTTCAAAGTGCCTTTTGGCATCTAGTGAAAAAGTCAATATTCTTGATTTGCGTAATCCTCTATCTTTCTGACAGAAGATCTTTTTGCTTATCTTTCTAGATCTCTTCTCTCCTGCCAACAAAAGAGAGATTACTTACCACTTCTGGGTGGCATCAGGAAACATAAAGGTATGAGCCTTTTTGACAGAAACACTATTTTATCTAAACACTTTTTTCTATGCTTGCAGACCTCGTAGACCACAAATTATCAGAAGAAAGAGAAGATGAGCAACGACTAGAACTCCAACGGATTTATTCAAATTGCTCATATAAAAGATGAAGCAAGGCTGAAGAAGAAGCATGAGCTTTCCTGAAGATTTTTCAAGAGTGTACAACCAGTGAGGAACCTGAACTCCAAATACACTCAAAGAAAAAGAGAGAAAGAGCCTGAGCCAAGAAGAAGTGTTCAAGCATCTGAAGCACTGAAGCATTCAAGCTCCTTCTCCTCTCTTCTCTCTCTCTCTCTGTGCATCTTGTAAATCTGGGGGAGAGAGTCTTTTGCTGAGAGTTCTTGTAGTTGGTTTTTATTTGTTCCAACTCTCAGCTTTGTTCTTTCTTTTCTAAGAAAGACTTCTGTCCAGCTGTAGGACTGTATACAGTGTCTAACCCAGCTAGGGGTTTGTGTCTAGCAGAACCGCACTGGGGTTTGTACCAGGAGGTTGGCTTCTTTACCTGTAAGAGAAGTGGGCTGCCTTCTTGCCCGGGAAAGAGAAGAAGACCAGCTGGGGTGCTGGGTGTTGTAGTGTCCTTAAGGGGGACTGTACCCTTGGTTAGTGAAATCCCAAGAGGTTGCTTGGGGACTGGACGTAGGACTTCCATGTGGGAAGGGCCGAACCAGGATAAATCTCTTGTGTTATTTGTGTGATTGTTTATTTGCTTCCGCACTGCTACTCTTCATCACACTAAACTAACCAAACCTTCAAGTGTTAATTTCTGTGCTTAAGTTTCTATTTCAGATCTCAGAAAACCTATTCACCCCCCCTCTAGGTTAGCTTGCTGCCGTACCAAAAGGGCCAACATTGGGGCCTTCCCCTGATCTGGCCGCCGCCTCCTCTCAAAGACCACACCAAAATCACCCCTAAACTGTTAAAAACCTTCCTCAGCTCAAAATCATTGTAGAGTTCTTCTTCTAGCCATAAATAAGGTAAACCCATGTTCTGGCCGAAGTGAAGAAGAAAACCCCATCGCCACTAACAACATGTCACATCATCAGGATGCCTCAAGAATGCATCAGGGGCAGAGGATGCGTCAGCTAAGAGGGCAACACACAACACAAACATGCAAGAAACAACCTCTGGCTATCCCATCAACCTCGGCCGACGTGATACCAATGCGTCAACCTCCTTGGCCGCGACAGCAACCAGAGGTTCAGGCCCAGGAGAAAGGCCTAAATACAAGCCCAAATGTCCACGAAACACCAAACGAACAATAGACCAAACTCTGAAACCCAATAGACTAGCTAGATCCAGAATGCTAAGATGCTACACCCATGCATCACATGCATCAAACATATCAATTTGGATAAGAGCTCAATTTAATAAAATAAAATGGTCACTCACATGCTCCACAAAGAAACACATCCAACACACTACCTACACCCTCAAATCCATGCTCTGAAGCTGTAGAGCACAAAGAAATTAGAATAAACAAAGAGAGGGGACGTCACCCTATTGGAGCACATAAAACACACCCATTGGGCCCTTCTCAAGATCTAGCCACCTCATTCTCACAAGGAGCACTCCAAAAATGCTCTATGATTGATTAGAAACCTCTGTAACTCGGAATGCTCCTCCTCTGGCCATGAACAGGGTAAACCCCATTTCTGGATAGAGGGGAGAACAAAACCCCGTCGTCTCTTGTAACACATCATGTTGCTCAGACACCTTAATAATGCATCGAGATCAGGGGACATCTTAACCAAGAGGGCAATACGCATCACACATATGTAGAGAACCGCCTCCGACTATCACGTCAGCCTCTGCTAGAGCCACAAGAATGTTTCAGGCACCTCAGCCACGATAGTAGCCAGAGGCCCAAGCCTAAAAGAAAGGCTCAAACCAAGACTAGACATGCACAAAACGCAAAGCAGACACTGAACCATGGTCTGAAACCCAGTAAACCAGATCCAAAATAGTAGGATGCTATAACTAGAATGTCTGACATTACACTTGAATACTTGATTTGCTTAATTGATCTATGACAATCACCTCTTGAATGCATGCTTGATAAAATTATTGACTTGTCTATGTTTCCCTTAGATATTTACTCATGAAATGGCCAATTCTATCTCTTATTGATCTTGATACATGTGTTGCTAGTTATTGATTTAGTATTTGATATCATCATGTTCTTGCTCTCAATATCGTCTTGATTCGTTACATTATCCATAGTTATTCTATTTGTTAAAATATTAATAATTTAAAACATGTTTGGTTAATGAGATATAACTCTTACTAACTATCTCGCTCATCCAGCTACTCTATTTTTCAAGAGAGTATGATGATACACACATAGACGGGGAAGGTCAAGAGTGACGAATGACTCGCCTGATCGTAGTGGCGTACTAAAGTTATCCTAGTGTTTTAGTAGAACCTAGTATGGTTATTTTGATTTAGTTATTTCAAATGTAAGTGTCATGATGGGTCCTATGTATAACTATGAAATAGTGGATGTAATAGACCATTAATGATTTGATTATAAATAAAATTATCAGATGATTATTGATATCATTCGATTGTCTAGGTTTGTTATTATTTCTACCTGCTCTAATTTAGTCGCATGATAACAACTGTCTATCTTGATATTCTATGTCCGAACGTGATATAATGACCAAATAGGCCTTATATCTTAACATAGTTTTCTAGTTTCATTTTTAGTAACCCATGAGAGTACTCTTTTATCTAATATTCTAGAAAAGTCCCATTGGGATTAATGGTTCTTGCGTTTTGTTCTTCGGGAATTTGATTGATCTTCTAATAATATCGTCGCCTGAAAAATTCACTATTTTTCTTATAGAATGACGGGATTCAGACACAGAACTAAGTGTTACTGACCAAATGATGTGTTTTATCAAAATGTTGAGTATCTGAGCTTTTTTCTTCGCCTAAAATTCTCTAAAATAGAATAAATTTGAAGATAATATAATAATGAGAAAAGTTTAGTGCACTTGAGTTGTGCACTTTACATTTGCATTTCTTACTTCTCATTGGATGGGTGTATTGTGTCTTTTTTCCATTAGCAAATAAAAAATGAAAAGTACAAATACAAAGTGCAAAACTCAAGTGCACTAAACTTTTCTCTGTAATAATTAAATACTAAATAAAATAGAAAAAGTTTTGATTCAAGGTTCAACGTATCGATGTACTGCCAGGCGATCATATTGTACCTTACAACATACAACGGTTTGGGCCTTTACTATACCCCAGAAAAGGAAGGTTTGAATTGAATGACTCTTGTACATATACTATATTTAAATACTGTAATCGTCCAGACATAGTTAGCTATGTTCGAATCATGCCATTACAATTTGGTCGATGAACCATCTTTTGAATACAATACGACATCTATCCTAGAGGTTCAAACGAAGAACGAATGCAAAGTGCATCTTGATTTAAATCTATAATAAAACAAGAAGTATTTCATAACTCATGATGATGTTAGTAATTAAGTATGGGGTTCAAACGAAGAGTAAGATATAGAAGGAATACAAAGCGTATATAAATCTAAATCTTTAATAAAACAAGAAATTCATACCTCATGATGATGTCAAATTGCGTGGTGTTCAAACAAAGAGTAAGATATAGAAGGAACACAAAGCACATATATATTTAAATCTACAATAAAACATGAAACTCATAGCTGATAATGATGATGTCGTCAATAAATGTTGGGTTCAACGAAGAGTAAGTTATGGAAAGAATAAAAGCACATATATATTTAAATCTACAATAAAACTAGAAATTTATAACTCGTGATGATGTCAATAAACGTGTGAACTTTAGCAAGTACTAGCAGTACTTGATAAAGTATGAGATAGTCCCATAAGTTTGTTTCTTATGTATTCTCTCAAAAATCAAAATGACCCATAAAACTAATACACATTTTCACATTTATTACCTTTCAAATAGAATACCCATTATCGGTATAATGTTTTTTAGAAAAATTATCGGCTTAAATCAATGTCATCCGTCAGGTCGTCGATTTATTATGATGACCGATGGATGGTCATAAGTGTACTGAACGATTCCAGATCGTTACCAATATTGCTTTAGGTGGCGGATCTAGAGTATATCACTGCATTTTTAAAACTTTATTAAGGAAATTATAATTTTTATTAAATTGATTTGATTAGTGTGGTTGCAGGTTCTGCAACCTAAGCCCATCATGACCCGTCACGATCCATCAAGGCCCATTAAAGCTCCCCCATGGGACGTGGCCTCTCCGTGTTACGCCACGACCCCGCGAGGATTGCGCAAAGGGCCCCCAAGAGGCGATCACCCTGACCGGAGCACCGCCGAGCTCCCGGGTCGCTCTGACTGGTACTCCTCGGACGGGTCAGTCCGAGCTCCTGCCATCGACCGTGCAGGACGTACCGAGCAGCCTCTCCGCATCCTCACAGCGGTTGTAACCGCCGCGGGCCACGCACCCCACTATCAAGAGGCTCGTTAACTGCTCGGTCTTCTAACAGACGTCTGAATGTGTAACCCCCTCGTTACACGTGCCAATCAAGGCGCCTTTCCAGGCACCATCCAGAGACGTTACATCCGTTCGCCTCAGCATCCATGCCTATAAAAGATACAGGTATAACGCCATGAAGAGGTACGGCGTTCCTCACACAAACACGCCTCATCCACGAGAACTTCCATCCTCTTCAGTCATCAACTGACTTAGGCATCAGAGGGTACTCCCCGGTTCTTCAGCCGGGCCCCCCTGATCTGTTTTCTAGTTTTGCAGGCTTTCGTCCGCCTCCTGCGTCCTTCCTCCCTTCTTCTAGTGTAGGCCCACCACGCTCCGGCCCAATCAAGGAAAGGCCTCCACACTTTTGGCACCGTCTGTGGGAACGACGCAGCCATGGCTCGCGGACGATCCTCTTACCAGAACATTGGGAGCAGGGCGACGAGATCTCGCCAGTCACGTGCAGATTCTCACCGTCGTGCCCCTCCCGTTGACGTCAACGTCACCCCCGCTGGCGTAAACAATGACGTGTTGGGTTGAGTGTGAATATAATTCATTTCTCCTCACATTTTGATGATGACAAGTTGTGATTTTAATTCACAACCATTGGAACATGTGAAATACATCACACCTGAAATTACAATATTCAAAAAGCATGTTTCCAATCACATTTATCATTTATATTCATGATAATACATTTAACTAATGATTTATGTGTTATTTTCTCAGGGACAACATTTTCTTGCTAAGGTAGTGTCGACACAATCATCAATGGTGTCGACACAATGGCTCAGATCAAAGGCAGAAATGTGAAGAAAAGATCAACTGGTGTCGACATTAGTCCAGGGCAGGTCGACACTAGTAACAAATCCCAGAGAAATATGTTAACAGGTTTCTATCTCAGGTCGACACCACATGGAATCAGGTCGACACTAGATGGCTCTCCCAGAAGGCCTGTTTTGCTGTCTGGGATAGCAGGTCGACACCAAATGATCTCAGGTCGACACTAGAGACCTCTCCCAGGGAATAGTTTTGCCAGTCTGGGACAGTGTGTCAACACACCTCTTGGGCAGGTCGACACACTCCGGAATCTCTGTGACTTAAACATTGTCCTGGACACGTGGCACCCTAGGGATGTGTTGGATCAGCCTTGGATCGTGTGCCCACGACCCCCAAGGGTACACTTGGACTATTTAGGGTATAAATACCCTCCAATTGGCCATCCAACATGCAAGAACCCTTTTCAGAGCCTCCAAGAGATCCTGTTGGCGGCTAGAAGGTTCTCCTCCTTGTTCTTGCCTTCCTGGTGCATCCTCGAGCCAAATTCTCTTCTGCTCAAGCAAGAGAAGTGGCAATTGATCATTGAAGAAGCAACTGGAGAACCTCAAGGAAGCAGATCAAGTAGAAGCCGATTTCTGTGAAGAATTCGAGGAAGATCCTGAAGATCAAAGTGCAGAGCATCGTCCAGGAACTTCCAGGGATCAAAGCACTTCCAATTCAACTTTCTACAAGGGAGTACATCTGAAGAGAAAAGCAATCAATCCAACTTTCATCTTCATCTTTCTCTTCTAAGTAATTCTGAGATTGTGCATGGGTTGTTGCATGAGTCTCACAAATTCACTCTTGTTGGACTAGATCTCTTGCTAGAGGATCTAAGTCTTGTGTGTTTCTAGCAAGTTGTTTGTGAGCCTATGTTCTCAGGAGTTTGTGAGTCGTCGTACTCACTGTGTGGTTTGAGCCGTCGTGCTTAATTTGGAGTCGTCGTACTCCGGTTGTTGTTTAAGCCGTCATGCTCAGTTTGGAGTCGTCGTGCTCCAGGTGTTTCTTGAGTCGTCGTGCTCAAGAGTGTTTGGAGTCGTCGTGCTCCTGTGTGAGTTGTACTCAGGGTTTTTGAGTAGTGTGGCCTCACTGTGTGAGGGGTGGACGTAGGAGTCACTGGAGATGATTTCCGAACCACCTAAAAAGTCTTCTGTGCAATGGTTTGATTTGTGGTTTGACTTTGCATTTCGCTATATACATGCATAGGGATTTCGTTCACACTACTAATTAATTTGCTCACACTCTAATCATACTTCAGATTAGTAAATTAATCGGTTGTTTTGATCTCTGATTCAATATAATTTTAAATTGCTTAAACTTCCGCGTTAATTGGTATTAGATCTATTCAACCCCCCCCCCTTCTAGATCTGATCCATCCACCCCCGTTCCTAACAATTGGTATCAGAGCGGGTTAATGTCTGTTACTGATCTGATTTGATTGCTTCTGGCTGATCTCTGTATTAATTGCTTGATCTGTGTGCTTAATCGCTCTGATTCCTCCTTTTGGCATTAGAGCAGATTAACCAATCTAATTGTTAGATCTAATTCCTTGTCACATTGATTCACTGTGATTAGATCTAATAGTCTTTTGTGAGTCTTGGTATAATGGCAAATCTATTTAATCTGCATGAATCTCCGGTTATAATTTCAGAGAAATCACCAGTCTCACCTCCATCAAGTTTTTCAAGGGAAGCACAAAGAAAAGGAGCAAAAGAGATTCACAAGTACATTATGGCAAAGAGGAGCCTCAACGAATCCAGAAAATCAACAATTCATAAGGTTTTGGCTTTAACATCACATTTTAAGAGCTCAGAGCACTCTTCATCCTCTTCAGAACACAAGAATTCAAATGTGTCTAAAAGGTCAGGTAAATCAACTCCAGATCCATTTGTGTATTCTAATTCTAATTCTGATGAAGATGAAGATGAAAGTATGTCTTATGCTGAGTTGATTAAATTCTGTAAAAAGATACAAAGTCTTAATGTACAACTGAACACTAAAAATAAAGACTTGAAAAAGAACTTAAAACATTGCCATAAAGAAAGTGAAAACTTGAGAAATACACTTGAATTGAACCAGAACAATGATAAGGATCCTTCAGAAGAAAATGATAATTTGAAAAATGAAGTTGAAAAATTAAATTCTGAAAAAGAGAATTTGGAAGATGAACTCCAAATCTGTGAAAATAAGCTGAATGGACTAAAAGAAAACCATGAGCTATTGAAATCAAAAGTCATTGATCTGGAAAATGAAAAAGAAGAATTGATTGATCTCAATAACAATTTCAAATTTGATAATGATCAATTAAATAAACAAATCTCTAATATGGCTCATGATCATCAAATAAATGAAAGATGCAAACAACTTGTTGAAGAAAATCATCACCTAAAAAGGAAGATTGAATGCTTGTACCATAACAAATCATTGGACAATGAATGCAGCAATTTGAGTAATAAAATCGCCGATTTGGAAAAACAAATTGCTCAATTTGAAAATGAAAAGAACAAGATGAAAAATGGTTTGGATGTCATGCTAAACAAGCTTCAAATTTCAGAAAAGGAAGTAATTGCATTAAAATCTGAAAAACAGAAGCTTCAAAATGAATTGAAGATCACAAGTCTTGCTTCTGTTAAAGATAAGAAAAATAAGAACAAAACAAAATTAACAGTTGTTAAATCTGCTACAAACAAGAACTCTTCTAAGTCTAATGAAAAGCTAGTGCAAGTTCTTGTTCAGAAACAGATAGGGAAAGCGAGGAATGCTACTGTCAAGAGGACTCATCTACTTCCTCCATCAATCCAAAAAACTCCAAGGCAAATTCCAAATTCACATCATGCCAAGAGCTACAAAGAGGCACCTTCTTCTTCTCATGGTAAGCCTCCTCACATAAAAAGGAGATTTCAGCAAATGCATACATGCCAAGGTAAGCACCAGGTAAGAAATCCTCTCATTTGCTTTAATTGTAATAAATATGGTCATCTTGCCAAACATTGTTGGAATAAAGATCAACATTTCAATAAACATGCCAAATCAGTCCAATGCTTTTATTGTCATAAATTTGGGCATACTTTTAGGGAATGTTGGTATAGAATTGATAATCTTGTGCATACTCCCATGTTTCATGTTAATGTACATAAGAATAAAGATCATGTTCATACTAAAACACTCAGAAATTCTATGTACATGAAAAAGGAATTATTGCACAAAAGATTTCTTCTAAATTCCATGCTAAAAATCTCCATGATAAAAATCTGAAAAATAGAAAACAAAATGTTCAGAGTGTCAGTGGTGCATTCTATACCAATAACTCTAAGATTAGAAACCAAAATTCCAGTATTTCTAGTCTTCAACAAAATGCACCCAAATAAAATCATTTTGGATTCAGAAATTTTTGTTGCAATCTAACATTGATTTCATTGTAGGACCCAAGCAAGTGTGGGTCCCAAAACCAGCTTGATCAGCAAGCTAAGAAGTCTTGCAGCCATACATTGTAAATGGATTCAAGATATTGGCTGTGCAAGACTAGAAATGACTGGAGAACACAGGTAAAATTTTTAAGAAAGAAATGAAGACTGTTCAGGTAAAATTTCTTTATCATTTCAAACTTGAATTGCTTGAATTGAAATGAATGGTTAATTTTTATCTGAACAATGAGAAATATGTTTCAATGTTGCTCCCAACAGTGAACTTTATGTCATAACAATTAGAATCATGTTTATGTTGTCATGCATGCTTAACTGTTCCCATGAGTCTGTGTGCATACTAATTGCTTTGACTTCTTGGTATATCAAATGATGACATGTGGAAAAACAAGTTATGCTTGTTTGGAAACTATCATTATGCGTGAGTACAATACTCCGCCAAGTACCAAAAGTCATGTTATGCTTAAAGCTAATTGTGCTCATAATCATGTGTGCATTGCATGCTAACTTTTTCATTCCATGCATAAATTAAGGGGAGTAAATTTGAAAAAGTGCAAAAATTTTGTTTAATAAATTGTCTATTAATGCATGCTTGATCATGTTCATATTCTATCGGTGCAAACTACTTTGAATGAACATATCTGAATTGCATGTATGATCATTTCAAATCATGTATATCTTATGGGAAGTGAGCTAGAAGAATCTTTGAGTGAAATGCTGGAGAAATATTCCTTCATGTCTGATTTATCATTTCTTGAGAAATGAGGTAGCAAAGATATCATTTGAACTCCACTTCATAGAAATTGAAAAGCAAATTGCTGACATCTTCACCAAACCCCTTCCTGACTGTAGATTCTCATCTTTAAGGAGAGAACTTGGTCTTTGTAAATGTCCATCTTCTTGATTTCTCTCTTTGGGATTGGGTTGAGTGTTAGGCATCTTCTGAGGGGGAGTTCTTTGCAATATCATACTCATTTGCTTCCTTTATTCATCATATCTCTCTCCATTTCACTTCCATTTCTTTTTGACAATGAATTCTTCAACTCACATTGTGTTGAACTTCTTGGTATATCAAATGGTGATTTGGAGATGGACAAGTTATGCTTGTCTGGACACTTTTACTATGCGAGAGTATATGTCTCCGCTAAGTACCAAGAAATGAAAATGCAATTATTGAGGGGGAGCTTTTATTGTTCAAGAAGAATCTTTCCTGATTTCAAAAACTTGCATATCTTTATTCTGATGAAATGTGGTTGGAATCCTCATCTCAGGGGGAGCTAGAAATTCAAATAATATTCTTTACAAAATTCAAGACTTCTCTTGCATTACATCAATTTCCTTGCATGATGTCCTAATTCAGGTGTCTAGAGTCTCAAAATGATCCTTTGAGTGATCTATTACATTCATTTGTCAACTCTCACCTATATTCTTCAAAACTATAGAAATTCAGATTTCTTTCTAAAACTGAAGGATAATGTGTGTCTTGATTTTAAACATGCTTTTGTTTGCAATTGATGTTGGATATAGATGATGTCTTTTTGTCAAAAACTCTCTAAAATTTATCAATTTAATAGAGCAATGGCACATGTGCTGAGAAACTACACACATTCACAATGAATGAAGTGCCATGTATGTCATGAGGCACTACTGCTATCTCTGTTCAAAGGGGATTAAAAATAAAAAATAAATGCAAAACAAAATAATTATGCCCAATTTTTTATGATGACCGAGTAACTAGAAATATTGACGTCTAACAAACGTATATTTTCATGTCAAAAGGTCATCATTTACCCCTTTGAGACTTGATAATGGATAAATCTTTAGTATCCAGGGACTATAGTGTGTGAAAAGCATTAGTTCTTGAGTGAACAAGATATATCTCATTTGATAGTTTGTTTCAAACCAAAATATATATGTCATTGGAGAATTTATTTTAAAGAATCACTCTTATCCATCATCAAGTTGTTCTTAAAAATATTGTTTACTGTCAACACACTTAATTTCAGTCTAAAAGATTTATTTTTTTCTTCTTCTTTGGAATTGAAGAATATGGTAGTGTGTAGTTGATTGTTAAATGTCTTATATCCCTCAAATCATCACTTTCAGGACTTAAGTCACTGAATGCTCATATCCTGTTGGATATTGTGTAAAACTTGATTTGTGTTGAATCTTTTCAAAAATATAACAAATGAATTTTTTAGTCTCTTAAATATCCTTGAAATGATCATTCCACCCATTGATTATCATTGTAAAGTTATCCCAAAAGCTCACAAATTTTTTTTTCCAAACTCAAATCTAAAATTTTCATCAGGCCAGGTCGACACTACTCTATCTAGTGTCGACACACTTTCACTCAGGTCGACACTAACCTCCTCTAGTGTCGACACTGACCCCCTGCCAGACTCAATTAAACTGTGGGCGCCGGTTAAGCGTTTGATGTTTCTGCGGGGTAGCACACCTAAAACCCCCTTTTCTTCTCTAAGTCGACCCGACGGTCGCCCTCCTCTTGGATTCCGGCAGGCGTTTTGAATACTTTCCACCTCTTCTCTCCTCCATCCCATCTCCATCCATCTTCTCTCATTCCTCTCTCTCCATCATCCCCGATTCCACTCTATATTGCATCCATGGCACCCAAGCAGATCCCTCGCCGTGGAGCAAAATCAAGGGCTACGGCAAGGCCCAATCCGGCGGATGAGGTTCCTCCTACTAAGAGGAGAACCAAGAGACGCCATGATCCTGCAGAGCAGCCAGGATCTTCATCTGCTAAGAGAGGTAGGGCATCCTCTTCTGGTCAAGGGTCTGTGTACCCTAGGAGGAGAACCCTGGATTCTTCTCCTGAAGCTTCTGAGAAGTCCACATCTTCATCCTCATCGTCAGAGTTTTCCCAGCCCTCTAAGAGACCTCCTTCCGAACCCCTTAGTGCAGGGAAGACCATCCTGAAACCCAGGGCAGTGGACCTAGATGACAGTGAATTGATTGCTGCTTTCCCTGAAGTCTTAAATTTCTTCAAATTCCAGTCTTGGCAATCATTTATATCAGAATTTCGTATCATATACCCTAGACTTGTCCAAGAATTCTATCAGAATTTGGAATGCACAGATGAAGGGTACAAGTCAAAGGTTAAGGGAATTGTCATAGACATGCCAACAGAATTAGCAGCCACTATTTTAAAGATTCCAGATGAAGGAGAAGATTACCACAACTTTGAGTTCAACCTTCATGAAGCCTATACCATCATGACTGGTTTGTCTGCAGATGAGTCTGATCCTAAGCAAACCCTTGTCACCAAATTCAATACCAACACTTTTCCCCCTGTGTTGAGGCTTACTCATCACATGCTCACTACCATCATCACACCCCAAGGTGGTGGGAGGGACAAGCTCACAGATATTCAAAGGTTTGTGCTATATTGTATGAGCAAGGACATCAAGATAAACCTCCATGTCATCATGTATCAGATTATTTCTGAGACCACTAGGGCAGATTTGCATAGATCACTTCCTTATGCAGCCCATTTGACTACAGTTTTTAAACACTTTGGTGTGTCTCTGGAGAATGAGAAGTCTAAGAAGATTCCTAAGTCCAATATCTATTGCTTTAAGCATGTTCAAAAATTCATGGGCTTTAGGATTGTGGGTGATCAAGTGAGGAGAGTGCCAGCTGCAGTAGAGGCCCCTATGGTCCAAGAGGAACAGCCTCCAGTACAAGAGGAACAGCCTCCAGTACAAGAGGAACAGCCTCCAGTGCCAGAGGAATAGCCTCAAGTGCAAGAGGATCAGCCTCCATCTCCAGAGGATCAGCCTCAAGTTCATGAGAACCAGCCTCCCATAAATGAGGATCAATCTCATATGACAGCTCAAGTTGATGAACCATTCATTGCCCCTCATTCTCCTCAACTTCAGCCATCCTCCTCCATGAACATTGACACTGAAATCCCATCCTTTTCTCCACAACCTCCAGTTCATGCATCATCCTCTTCCTTTGGTGGACCTTCTGTTCCACCAGAGTTATACACTCTCTTGAATGATAAGTTTGATGCTTTGAACACCTCCATTCAATCTATGTTAGAAAACTTTGAATTGAGGATTCAAAGATTGGAGAATTATGTGTCTGCTAGATTCATTGAACATAAAGCAGCCTCTGACCATGCCACCCAAAGATTCAACAGGCTGATTGGCACCTTGGCTGATGCTTCAGTGGACCTCAAAGAACATCAAGAGAAATTGGATACAGTTCTTAAGGGAATTTTGGCAAATTCCCAAGCTGATGTCTTCAACACAACGGAGACACTTTCTCAGATAAGTAAGATAAGACTATCTTTTGCACATTTGGTAGATAACTTGGAGAGCATGAGAAACTTATCTGCTCATATTGATGAAGAGATGTCTGCACTTAAGAGGGAATTCAAAGTTTTGAATAGGCCTGGTTGGTCAGCTGGTTCTTCTTCCTCATCACAGCCAATATCAAATGAATTCACTGCACTTCAAGCCTCAATGTCAGAAAATTCAGAGAGAATGGAGCATCTTCTGCATACAAGACTCTCAACAATCCAAGCTCAAATGAAGTTTAGTCTAACTTCAATGGAAAAGAGGCTAACGGATATTGAGACTATTTTGTTACCCATTCCTCCTCCTCCTCCTCCCCAATAATGTAATTTCTTTTGATAATGTCAAAGGGGGAGAAGACTGTTTGAAAGATTGTAATGTTCACATCCTTAATGAAATGAATAGAAATTTTTGTGCCCATCTTTGTGCTTTGAATGTGAATGAAAAATATTTTGAATGAATGTGAATGTGATGAATGCTTGTCAAGCTGCTTGACCTGTGTGTGAAAATAGCTTATTTCTAGTAACATTGTGTCTATCATGTGTGTAACTTTCAATGTCACTAAAAATGTTCAAAGGTCCTTGACAAGTATAAATAAAAGAAAATGAAAATGCTTAAAATCATATTTCATTGAAACTTTCCAATTCTATATGAATTTAATGTTGCCATCATAAAAAAGGGGGAGATTGTTGGGTTGAGTGTGAATATAATTCATTTCTCCTCACATTTTGATGATGACAAGTTGTGATTTTAATGCATAACCATTGGAAGATGTGAAATACATCACACCTGAAATTACAATATTCAAAAAGCATGTTTCCAAGCACATTTATCATTTATATTCATGATAATACATTTAACTAATGATTTATGTGTTATTTTCTCAGGGACAACATTTTCTTGCTAAGGTAGTGTCGACACAATCATCAATGGTGTCGACACAATGGCTCAGAATAAAGGCAGAAATGTGAAGCAAAGATCAACTGGTGTCGACACTAGTCCAGGGCAGGTCGACACTAGTAACAGATCCCAGAGAAATATGTTAACAGGTTTCTATCTCAGGTCGACACCACATGGAATCAGGTCGACACTAGATGGCTCTCCCAGAAGGCCTGTTTTGCTGTCTGGGACAGCAGGTCGACACTAAATGATCTCAGGTCGACACTAGAGACCTCTCCCAGGGAATAGTTTTGCCAGTCTAGGACAGTGTGTCGACACACCTCTTGGGCAGGTCGACACACTCCGGAATCTCTGTGACTTAAACATTGTCCTGGACACGTGGCACCCTAGGGATGTGTTGGATCAGCCTTGGATCGTGTGCCCACGACCCCCAAGGGTACACTTGGACTATTTAAGGTATAAATACCCTCCAATTGGCCATCCAACATGCAAGAACCCTTTTCAGAGCCTCCAAGAGATCCTGTTGGCGGCTAGAAGGTTCTCCTCCCTGTTCTTGCCTTCCTGGTGCATCCTCGAGCCAAATTCTCTTCTGCTCAAGCAAGAGAAGTGGCAATTGATCGTTGAAGAAGAAACTGGAGCACCTCAAGGAAGCAGATCAAGTAGAAGCCGATTTCTGTGAAGAATTCGAGGAAGATCCTGAAGATCAAAGTGCAGAGCATCGTCCAGGAACTTCCAGGGATCAAAGCACTTCCAATTCACTTTCTACAAGGGAGTACATCTGAAGAGAAAAGCAATCAATCCAACTTTCATCTTCATCTTTCTCTTCTAAGTAATTCTGAGATTGTGCATGGTTGTTGCATGAGTCTCACGAATTCACTCTTATTGGACTAGATCTCTTGCTAGAGTATCTAAGTCTTGTGTGTTTCTAGCAAGTTGTTTGTGAGCGTGTGTGCTCAGGAGTTTGTGAGTCGTCGTACTCGCTGTGTGGTTTGAGCCGTCGTGCTTAATTTGGAGTCGTCGTACTCCGGTTGTTGTTTGAGCCATCGTGCTCAGTTTGGAGTCATCGTGCTCTAGGTGTTTCTTGAGTCGTCGTGCTCAAGGGTGTTTGGAGTCGTCATGCTCTTGTGTGAGTTGTACTCAGGGTTTTTGAGTAGTGTGGCCTCACTGTGTGAGGGGTGGATGTAGGAGTCACTGGAGGTGATTTCCGAACCACCTAAAAAGTCTTCTGTGCAATGGTTTGATTTGTGGTTTGACTTTGCATTTCGCTAGATGCATGCATAGGGATTTCGTTCACACTACTAATTAATTTGCTCACACTCTAATCATACTTCAGATCAGTAAATTAATCTGGTGTTTTGATCTCTGATTCAATATAATTTTAAATTGCTTAAGCTTCAGCGTTAATTGGTATTAGATCTATTCAACCCCCCCCCCCTTCTAGATCTGATCCATCCACCCATCCGTTCCTAACATGACGTCCCTGCACCAGCGGCCCCTGTGCCGGCAACTGCCCTGGAGATGGCTGAACTCCGAGGGCAGATGCAACAGTTGACGGGCATCTGCCTGGCCTTACAGGCTCAGTTGGCTGTGCCACCAGCCCCAGAGCCTTCCCTGCCGCGGGAGAGGTAGGTAGGATCATCCCGCCAACGATCTCGAATCCTTTCGGTGCCCCAGGATCAGCAAGCGGACTCACCGCACCGATCCCACCGAGCCCCGTCTGAGGAGCGGGCACCGGAGCGCCGAGGCCGTTCGCCCCGTCGTTCTGTAGTCGCCCCTCGTTCGCCGCGCTCGGTTGTGGGAGCCAACTCCCAAGGCACCGGCCAAGAAGGCTCCGTCCATTCTGAGCAGGAGCTCGCCAGACGCCTTCATCGTGTGGTCGACCTGGAGCGCCGCGTGGATGCAATGGTTCAGCGTGCAAAGGGAAAAGCCCCAGCAGAGGATGACCTAGACTTCCGCTCCCCTTTCAGTGGGGAGATCCTGGAAGCCCGAGTCTCTCCCAAGCTCCCTCTGCCCACCATCGCACCCTACGACGACACTACCTACCCGGCCGACCACATCCACGGCTTTGAGTCGCACATGGTGTTCCACGGAGCATCTGACACGGCCAAGTGCCGAGCTTTCCCCGCAACTCTCAAAGAGACTGCCAGAGCCTGGTTCGAAACTCTTCCGGCAGGCTCCATTTCCTCCTTCCGCCAATTGAAGAAGTCTTTTCGGGACAACTTCCTTGGTGGGAGGTCGCAGCTGCGAACGGCGGCTTCCCTCCTGACCATACGTCAGAAGAAGAGCGAAGCGCTCTGTGACTTTGTCAAAAGGTTCCAAACGGAGGCGCTTCGCATATCGCGCTTGGATGTCCCTCTATCCACCAGTGCCCTCATCCAGGGCACCCGCGACGGCTTTTTGCAGAGGACCCTCGGCGTCCAGCAACCCTCCACTCTCGTCGAGCTGCTTTCTATCACACAACTCCATGTAGCATGCGAAGAAAGCTTGGCTGCAGGCCGAGCAGAGCAGGGAGAACAGTCGGACAAGAAGAGACCTTCTGACAATGGCTCCGACCGTGATTGGAAGAAAGGACGGCGCAATGGCGACTCGCCGCACCGACCGCGCCCCTTCACTGACTATACTCCCCTCACTGTGGCGCCCGAACAGATCCTGGCCGAGATCAGGAATGAACCGTTCGTTCGGTGGCCTCAAAGGATGCTCTCCGACCCTCGGAGGCGCGATCAAGCAAAGTACTATCGCTTCCATCGCGACCACGGCCACGACACCTCCGAATGCCGCTAGCTCAAGGATGAATTCGAAGACCTTATCAAGCGCGGCTACCTTAGGGAATATGTGCGTCGGAATGAAGAACGCCCCAGACGCCGAGAGCGAACTCCCGAGCAGCTGGTCAACAACGAGCCCAACGGGTAAGAAATCAATGTGATCGCGGGAGGCTTCGGCGCGGGCGGAGAAAGCACTCGAAGCCGACGCGATTACGTAAGGCGAGTGCACGTCGTGGATAGACCATCGGCGCTTAGGCCTGCTCCATATACCACCAGTCCCGTACGCACACCGTCCGAGGAGGCTATAACCTTCTCAGACGAAGACCTTGTAGGGGTCGCTACCCCACACACTGATGCACTGGTCATTTCGGCCACCATCAACCATTGTAATGTGCGTCGGATTTTGGTAGATAATGGAAGCGCCCCCGACATCTTGGCTTACGACTGTTTTGTGCTTATGGGCCTTAAAACCGACCAGCTCACCCCGATAGAATCGCCATTGTTCGGCTTCTCGGGGTTTCGGTACAGCCCATGGGCAGAGTTCGCCTCCCAATTACCTTAGGGACGACGCCGAAGACTGTGACCAAGGTAGTTGACTTCTTGGTCATCAAGAACATGCCAGGCTACAATGCCATCCTTGGCAGAGGCCTGATCAGTAGAATCAGAGTAGTACCTTCATCTCTCCATCAGAAGATGAAGTTTCCAACTCTGAGCGGGATAGGCGAGGTGCCGGGTGTCAGCGCGAGTCTCGCCGGTGCTATGTCCTCTCTCTAAGAGACAAGCAACCACTCGCGACACTAGACCAAGTTCCGCCATCCACCGATCAGCCCTCTACTAGCCGGGGAACGCCTGCAGAAGATCTGCTACCTATTTAGGTAGATGATGACCCCGAACATGTACTTTACATTGGCGCTCTGCTAACGGACTCCGAACAGCAGCGCTACAGGACTTTCCTGTTAGCCAATTTGGATGTGTTCGCATGGTCTGATGATGAGCTACCAGGCATTTCTTCTGATGTCATGGTACATCGTCTCCGATTGAACCCACGGGTTCCCCCGGTTCAGCAAAGGAGGCGACCTGTCAACTGAGAATGGCAGACCGTCATCCAGGATCACGTCGTCAAAAGCCGGTCCGTGGGACTTCTCCGAGAAGCCCAATACCCAAGATGGATCTCCAATGTGGTCATCGTGCGCAAAGCCAACGGCAAATGGCAAGTATGTGTGGACTACAATGATCTCAACAAAGCAACGCCCAAGGACAACTTCCCTCTGCCACACATCGATCAGTTAGTGGACGCAACTTTCGGGCACGAGCTTCTTAGCTTCTTGGATGCTTACTCTGGTTATCACCAGATTAGCATGCATCCCCCGGATCAAGATGCCACCACGTTCGTCACAGACCTAGGGTTATACTGCTTCACCAGGATGCCTTTCAGTCTAAAGAACGCTGGCGCAACGTACCAGCGGCTGGTCAATAGGATGTTCGAGCAGCAGATTGGGCGCAACATGGAGGTCTATGTCGATGACATGCTGGTCAAGACGCTTCCAAGCACCGACCACATCTTCGACCTCCAAGAAACTTTTGAAACCCTGTGGAAGTACAACATGAAGCTCAACCCGTCCAAATGTGCATTTGGAGTGCGCTCAGGTAAGTTCCTCGGCTTCCTCGTCTCGAACAGAGGAATAGAGGCAAACCCAGAGAAGATCTAGGCCGTACTTGAGATAGGCAGTCCGAAGACGGTACGGGACGTCCAGCGTCTTACTGGATGCCTTGCCGCCCTGAACCGGTTCATGTCCTAAGCAGCTGAAAGAAGTTTTAACTTCTTCAAGTTGCTGCGAGGCCCTAAAGGTGCCCCACAGCAAGGGGGGCATGTACGGTGGACTGCGGAGTGTGAATCTGCCTTCACCGAGTTGAAGGCATACTTGGCGGCCCCACCGATTCTCTCAAAGCCAGTGCTCGGAGAACAACTGTTCGTGTACCTTTCAGTTACCGAACACTCCATCAGCGCGGTTCTGATCAGAGAAGAGGGAGCGGCGCAGCATCCGGTGTACTACATCAACAGGGTCCTCCAGGAAGCCGAAAGGAGGTACCCTCGAGCAGAAAAACTTGCCCTTGCTCTGGTCACGGCTGCTCGGAAGCTCAGGCCCTATTTCCAGGCCCATTCAGTGACGGTCCTCACCGACCAACCACTGAAGTCTATCCTTCAGCGGCCAGAGACTTCCAGCAGGCTTGTCAAATGGGCCATAGAGCTGGGCGAGTTAGACATTAGCTTCCGACCAAGGACAGCAATCAAGGCGCAAGCATTGGCTGATTTCGTCGCAGAATGGACACTCCCTACTGAGCAGGACCCGCCATTAGCCGACGAGCCCCCATGGGAGCTCTACGTGGATGGGTCCTCTTGTGTCACAGGGAGTGGGGCAGGCTTGGTTCTCCCCTCTCCGGAAGGGCTAGAGTTCCAGTACGCACTCCGTTTTCGCTTTGAGGCCTCTAATAACGTCGCTGAGTACGAAGCACTATTGTCTGAAATACGCCTGGCTCGGCACCTCGGGGCCCTTCGGCTTAGAGTCTTCAGTGACTCCTAGTTGGTCGCCAACCAGGTGAACGGACAGTTTGAAGCTAGAGAGCCCCGCATGGCTCAATACCTTCAGCAGGTCAAGAGCCGAGCAGAGGGTCTCCTCTGCTTCGAAGTCATACATGTCCCGCGGGAGCAGAACGCGCGAGCCGATGCACTGGCCAAGTTGGCCTCCTCAGGTGACATCACTCCTTCTCGTTCTGTATTCATTGAAGAGCTCGCCTCGCCGAGCACCGAAGTGGACATTGGTGCTATCGAGACAGACCCACAAGCTCCGAGCTGGATGGATCCTCTCCTGGCCTACCTACTTCGAGATGAGCTTCTGCCCGAGCAGGGCGAAGCTCAAAAGATCAGGATGCGCTCTCAGCGCTTCACCCTCGTAGAAGGCAAATTGTACCGACGGTCCCTTTCAAGACCTCTTCTACGGTGCCTCAGCCCCGAAGAAGCACTAGCCGCCACCGAAGAGGTTCACGAAGGGCTGTGCGGCAGTCACTTGGGGGCAGAACGCTGGCCCGCAGCATCATTCGAGCAGGGTTCTGGTGGCCTTCTTTGCAAACGGATTGCATGGCCTTTGCTCGGAGGTGCGCAGAATGTCAGAAATTTGGGCAACTCATCAAGCAGCCAGCCGAACAACTCCATAGCCTGTTCGAACCTCGCCCTTTCGCTAGATGGGGCATTGATATCATGGGCCCCTTCCCAGAGGCCCAAGGTCGGAAGAAGTTCCTGTTTGTGGCCATCGATTACTTCACCAAGTGGATCGAAGCTGAACCTGTTGCCACAATCACCGAACAGGCCGCGTGGAAGTTCGTCTGGAAGAACCTCCTCTGCAGGTTCGGTGTCCCAAAGGTGATCACCTCTGACAACGGAAAGCAGTTCGACAACACATTTTTCAAGCAAAAGTGCGCTGAGCTCGGGATCTATAACCACTTCACCTCCGTGGCGCATCCCCAGGCAAACGGTTTGGTGGAAAACGCCAACTGAACACTACTGCATGGGATCCGCACAAGGGTGGAGGCTGCAGGAGGATCGTGGATTGACAAGCTCCCCAACGTGCTTTGGTGCCATCAAACAACGGCTCGGGTAGCAACGGGAGAAACACCCTTCCACTTGGCTTACGGCTCAGAAGCCGTTGTGCCCATGGAAGTAGCTCTCCCCACCCTCCGAACAACCCACTTTTATGAAACCGCCAACAACCGCGCTCTTCGGGAAAACCTTGACATGCTTGGCGAATGACAGAACAACGCCAGCATTCGTCTTGTTTCCTACCAGCAACGACTCGCGCAATATTATAATGCACGAGTTCGGGAAAGGCGCTTCAATATGGGAGATCTAGTCCTGCGCCGCTGCTCGGCTTCGGATCCCCGAAGAGCGGTCGGCAAGCTCGCCCCTAAATGGGAAGGACCTTATCAGGTCACCCAGGTCCTCGGGAAAGGCTCATATAAGCTAACTACCCCTAGTGGCGAAGCCATACCCAGGACTTGGCATGTATCTAATCTCAAGGCTTATCACTTATGAAAGCCTTTGATCAGCATCCTACTTCTCTTCTCCCTGTTCCTACTGTTAGACAAGTGCCTAGTATACACCTCGGATCGGAACCTTTTTTTTTACGGTTCCCAATGATCTGCGAGGTACATGCAACGCTTATAAAACCTGCGGATCCCGATCCGAGCAGGAACGATGACAAAAGGGAGAAGATAGAAAAAGTGAAGTCTTAGACAAACCCACGAAGCAGAAATATTCATTTATAGAATCTCTGCTTACATGTAGGCCCCTTGGGCCAAGTTACAAAAACTGACAAAAAAAAAGAGGCAAGAACAGAAGGTACAAAAGTGCAGTCAAGGGGCTTGTTCGGAGGGGCCAGTGCCGTCGTCGGCAGGAGGCATCCGCCCAGACTGAAACTGGGTGAATCGCACTCCATCTAAACGCGCGTCGCCCGTACGGCGTCGGCACTCCCCCACTGCTGCCTCGAAGGCTTCCCGGGCCCACTCGATCGTTGATAGCCTCTGCCCGAGCTCCTCTCCGGCTTCGAGACCCACTTTATAACAACGGGCCCCGAACTGCTCCAAGTCCTCCTGGAAGCCCGAACTTGCCTTGTACTTGGCTATCGCCTGCTCCTCGGCTTCAGAAAGGACACGAACCAGAGCCTCCTTCTCAGCACGGACCACAACAGCGTTGAGTTCAGAGACGCGAAGAGCTTCTCTATCTCCTTCTTCAGCTCGGCCTCTTTCGCCACGTGATCCGCCTCCAACCCCTTACAATAAGTAAGCTCGACCTCCCACATGTGTCTGTGGTGCTGCGCCCGCTCTGCTAACTTACTTAGCACGCCCAGGAGCTTGTGATCTCTCCTATCAGCACTCCCACATCGACGTTGTCATCAGATGGGAGTTGTGGCTGATAGGTTGCACCAGGTGGCTCAGGGTCTCCTCTGGACTTAATTCCTGGCACCGTGCCATCCTATCCAAATAAGAAGCGGATGGGCACGGGGAAAGTGCCTCGCTGCAGCCCCTTCCATCCGCTTGAGCGCGGCCTCCAGCGCCTCCTTTGAAGGAGATTTGGGAAGGCCTTTCCCTAGCACCTCAGACAAGGGCCTCTGGTCGTCACCCGAGCCCTGCTCCTCAGCTGCTTGTCCCAAAGAAGGCCCTGCTTCTTCGGCCGTCTGGACAACATCGACAACGGCGGACGCGATGGCTACCTCCTGGCCCTCCTCTGCACCAGCCAAGCCTTGACGCCCCACCTCTTCGGATGGGCTGCACTCTTGCCGACTAAATTTACCTCAGTAATTGCTTTGGCTGCACTCTCGCCGACTAAACAGCCGTCAACAACTACTTCGCTGGGGGGCATGGGGGGAGCGACTTCGCCACCTTCTTGCAGAACACCCTCCGGTAGAAGAGCCGCTACCTCACCGGTATAAGGCGCAGCAGTCGTTTTAAGAGCACCATCCTCGGACGCGACGGCATCATGTGGAACAGAGGCTCCTTCGCTTCCTTCGCGTAGGCCTTCAAGGGTCCTCTCGTTCCCAGCATCAGGCTCAGCACCTCCGGTGGTTGAGACCCCGGTTGGAGCCATCTCCTCGGAATGGTCCTCAGACATGGGTGTCCTTGCCCGCTCCCCCGAATGCTCTGACCCGTCGCTCACCACAACGAGGCCAAGATCGGCCGCCATCTTGGCAATCGCCTCCGAGCGATCTACAATCAAAGCTTGCGGCGTCACTTGCTCCGTTGCCCTTGCGACCTGGCGCTTTTTCCAGACTACCAAGGGCTCCAGGTCCTTTCCCTCCTCTTCGGCCACTCCGCATTTCTTGCGCGTTGCCTGCGGCTCGTCACCCTCATTCTCTTTCTCTTCATTCAAGACGGGGCTTCGTACATCCTGCACCGCCTTGACCAGCTTCCTCTTCTTCTTCACCTGAAGCCGAAGGGTTGACTCTGGTGCAGCCTTGGAGATTGCCTGCTCGCCCCCTTCCTCTGTGGCGCCTTCGGCCGCCTTGGTTTTGGCCCTTCTCGTGTGGCCTATCTGCAGAGGCCCCCGCTTGGTCGCCTGGGGAACATCCTCGTCTAGCCTTATCAGGTAAAGGCTAACAGGGATCGTTTCGGCGTATTTCACCATCTCCTTTTGGCCCCGACCAGCAGCCGCCTCTTCGGCATCTGGAACAAAGAAAGAGGAGTCAGAACCCATGTAGCTGGGAAATTGAGATAAACAGCAGAAGGCTTACCCCAGGCACGGCTAAGCTTATAGTTCACAAGCTTGTACTCGGTCAGGTACCCTTCAGCGTGATTGACCCCGACCGTGTTCAGCGACTGGGAGGCAGCAGCTGCCCCTTGGATCAAGAAGGGGGCCATGTCTGCTCTCTTCGGTGGCTCCACCACCCTAATGGGGAAGTCCTAGTCTGGGACGTTCGCCCCCTTGCTCTGCCCCACGAAGAAAGGCGTCAAGTCCACCCTTTGATGTTGGACAGGTGGGGCGAAAAGTTGATCTGCATCCGGTTTGTACGATGCTTCACGTACACGATGCCCATTCCAGATTGCGGAGAACAGGCCAGGCTGAAGTGGCTCCTGAAGATCTCCGCAGTCGCTTCAATGCCCCTCTTCTTCAATATAATACAGAAGACGAAGATGGTCCTCCAGGAATTCGGCGTCAGTTGAATTGGCGCCACTTTCCAGGACCGGAGGAGCTCCTTTGCGATCTCCGGCACCGGCAGACGGAGACCAGCTTCCAGTAGGTCCAGCGAGAGAACGAAGCACCCAGGCCTCGTGGTCAGATACGACTCGTCCTCTCGCATCAGGATGATGTCGTACTCCTCGTCGATCCGGAATCATTCTCGAAGGCCTTCGAAACTACGGTACTTGGCTGCTTTCGACTTCGCCGGTGGCATCCCGCTGGTCTCAACGACCACCTTCCCCTTCTGGGCCATCACTGGGAGGTAGCGTGCGCGCCGAACGGTGAGGAGGAAGCAAAGGAATGGAGGAAAGCGCGAGGAAGAAGATGACTAGTGGCTCTGGGGACAGTGAGCTCTGGAGATTTTTTGAAGGCGTGGCTCCCGCCTTCGCCCCCTCCCATTCCTTATAAGGAAGGCGAGGCGCGAAATTCAAAGCGGGCCCGGAAACGGCGTTTCCCTTCGCTCCAAGTCTCTTCTCGAATGACCCGTTGGTGACCGTTCGGGGGTGGCGCATGACGTTTCGGGTTCGACACGACCCGCGCTATCATCATGAAGGCTTCATGTTTGAGGAAAATTTCCCCGTAACGGCGTCGCCACAGGTCTGTTCAGATCTCCGAGGACGATACCACATTTATGGCGGAGATGACGCCCGAGCAGGTCGCCGCCCCCAAGCTCTCCGGTTCCTTAGCCGCTCGAGGGCGTGGGGGGCAAGTGTGGTGGCAGGTTCCTGCAACCTAAGCCCATCATGACCCGTCACGATCCATCAAGGCCCATTAAAGCTCCCCCATGGGACGTGGCCTCTCCGTGTTACGCCATGACCCCGCGAGGATCGCGCAAAGGGCCCCAAGAGGCAATCACCCTGACCGGAGCACCGCCGAGCTCCCGGGTCGCTCTGACTGGTACTCCTCAGACGGGTTAGTCCGAGCTTCTGCCATCGACCGAGCAGGACGTACAGAGCAGCCTCTCCGCATCCTCACAGCGGTTGTAACCGCCGCGGGCCACGCACCCCACTATCAAGAGGCTCGTTAACTGCTCGGTCTTCTAACGGACGTCTGAACGTGTAACCCCCTCGTTACGCGCACCAATCAAGGTGCCTTTCCAGGCACCATCCAGAGACATTACATCCGTTCGCCTCAGCATCCATGCCTATAAAAGATACAGGTATAATGCCATGAAGAGGTACGACGTTCCTCACACAAACACGCCTCATCCACGAGAACTTCCATCCTCTTCAGTCATCAACTGACTTAGGCATCAGAGGTTTCTCCCCGGTTCTTCAGTCGGGCCCCCCTGATCCGTTTTCTAGTTTTACAGGCTTTCGTCCGCCTCCAGCGTCCTTCCTCCCTTCTTCGAGTGTAGGCCCACCAGGCTCCGGCCCAATCAAGGAAAGACCTCCACAATTAGATTTAAAAAAAAAAACTTAATTAATTAATAGAGTGACCTCACTGAATAAAATTTCTACGTTCTCCACAAACTCTAGCTACTTATTGGACTAGATACCACACTAATGCTATGCCACACACATCATATATACATATATAGCTCACCTCATATTCTTAGATGAGGTGCCTTAATTAGCATATATGTAACATATTTCAATCATGGCTAGTCTTTGGACTAGATATATAGCTAAATAAAGTTTCCTGCCGATGGCACCATATCTGATGGAGAGTCGGGGCTCTCTCTCTAGACTTTCTAGAGAGAGAAGCTCCAAGTTTCTTGTTAGGGTTCGCTTCTTCGTGACGTTTCTCCAGTGGATTTCGTCGCTGACTGCAGTGGAGCTCGTCTCCAGCTCTTCGGAGGACTTGTCATCAATCGTCGACATCCGGTGTCTTTGTTCGTCGCCTTCGGTCTACTTCTGTCAGGGGTGGGGGTTGATCTGATGCTCCCCAACCCCCTCTCTCCTCGCCTCGAACTTCGTCTTCGCCTTCTCTGATCTGTTCTCTCTCCCCCCACCCTCCCTCTCTCTCGTTTGCTCCCTTCTTTTTCTTAGTCCCAGATCTGCTTCCATTGTCATCCCATAGGCTGATCGTCTTCTTCTCTGCTTCCCTTCCTAGATCTGTTTCCTCCATACTTCTCTATCTCCCCTTCCACTTTCACGCCAGAGGATTTTCCTTCCTTCTAGGGCTAGATCTATGCCCCATCCATCTCTACTTTTCAGTTTCATTTCCCTAGTTTCTCCAATGACACCCGCACTAATCTTCGCCTTCTCCTTTTGCTCGTTTCTTCTGTGAACCTTCAATCTATGAAATGCCCCTTCCACCTTCGCCTCCCCTTCCAACTCGTTTCTTCTGTGAAGCATCCCTTTTTCTTTTCTTTTTTTACCTTCCAGTTTCTTCCCCCTTCTGGCCATTTTTTTGGGATCTCGCCAATGGCAATGCCTGATTCCCACAAGGGATTTCAGGCATTCCGTGCCTTCCATTCGATCTCGGCTTATTATTTAGGTTGCTCTTTTGCTTGGTGTGTTTGCTCCTTTAGTGTGCTCTATTGTTGTAGGATAGGATTCAGTGAAGGTTGAAGGCTCATCGAACTCCTCAGACGTCTTGTACCACTTTTCCTTTTCCCTCAACGTTGGGGTGTTGAAGGTTCTAGTTTTAGCTCATGACTGAGACTTCATCCGCACTCCATATTCGTGAGTACATCTTTCGAGTTTCCCATCTGCTACACATATGTGATGCAACCATTATTCCTTGGAGTATTGGATGTTTGTTGGAGCTTGTTGTTCTCTTCAATTTGACTTTTATTTTGTCGATTTGATCCTATCATTTGCATATGATTGGGAGTTGTTGTGTTTGTAGGTTGATGCTCCCTCTTTTGTCTCCTGTAATTGTTTTATTTTCTTAGGCTTGCAAAATGGGGTAAGGGAGCTGCTGGTATGGGTGCATGTTTTGCTGCCACCTTCCCTACCTGCGTGCATGGGATGGAAGATGTGCTTTCTGCTGTAGGTTCTTTATCTCTCTTGTATTTTTTTGGTTAATATTATAAATATTAGTTCATTGGTCATAAAAAGATATATATATAGCTGAATAATTCAGTGTGTAATATCATAGTCCGTGTACTGTCATATCTTTTAGATTATGTATGTGAACATAGATGAGGAACGAACGTAACGTGTTGTCCACTTCACTCGTCCCCCTACAATTTTGAATTGGATTCCCTAATATTTAGGCGCCAAAAGAAAAAAGAACAACATCCATCCTAGCTAAATGGACATGTACTTTAAGTTGTTCCTATCCATCAGACATTTGATGCTAATTAAGGTGCAAGAGCGCAGGCATGTAGACTCATGCCACCATCAAACTCGGCAATCGTACCACTCGGGCAATTATAATCTCGTGCGTCCACTGCCCAAAATTGGTGTAGAAAATTTAAATAGATGGGACGAGAAGAGTCCATTTTGCACACTCGTTGCAAATGCCCGACGAGGTCGTCTGAGTAGGATACGTACCCTAACCAACCCCGCACCCACCTGCAGACCCAATCAGAGGAAGGGAAAATTCAGAGATTAGGTACGCAAACTTTGATCGTGGGGTTCCCGAATAAGACAAATTAAGCTGACCGCTGAAGAGAGGTTTGAAGTCTCTGAACACAAACTCTTGGGTTTCGGCTTGCTTGTTGTCAAAGTCAACCTTAGAGTGGCTTAGTGGACCGAAACTAGAGAGTTGTGCTGGATCTATTTGAAGTGGGTGGCTGGGAAGCAGCAAACATGGAGTGGAGGTTTCCGTGCACTCTTACGACCGACAAGAAATCGTGTTAATTTGCATCTGTATTAAGCTCGACATTTATCTAAGGTATCCGCTGAATGCAGTACGTGTGCAAAAGTTCGATAAAAGTTGAGTTATAAAATGTGGTATATACCAAATGATGTAGTCTTCTTTGCTTTCTTTTCCGTGAGAATCTGTCCTGCGACTACGCATGGTCTTTTTTATCTTTAATTCCTATGTAGGATGTGGAATGAGCTCTGTGTGGTAAGCTTTAAGGATGCACGCGCTTAGGCCTATTAATTCCCACGAACCCACGCCCACAACTTTAGGATATGTTCGGGGACTGTGCCTTTCTTTGAGAACATTTTTTTAAGAATCGCCATTATCTAGGATCTGTAGTAACATATAAGCTTTATTTTTACACAATTTATATTATTATACGATTTTTTGTCTAGATAATTTTATTCTAATTTTTTGTAAATGATTAAATCTATCAATTTTATATCATGTTTAATTCTAATTATTGTATTTTGTTCATAATTTCTTAAAATTACTTTTATTCTTGTGAGAGAAGGGATCTTAAAATTATAAGTATTTTTAAAGATGTTAATTTCTAATCTCTAACTTAGATTTCAAGTCACACCAACAATGATTTTAAATCTCACTTATTTTAACTCATTATCACATATATTTAACAACATTTTACACTTATTTTAACATATTCGAATACTTATTTTAACTTCTTCAAATTTAGATTTTAATTTATGTCAATAGTTACTTTAAGTTTCACACACTTTAATTTAATTGTCACATATATTTTAACAACTCTTAACTCTTATTTTATCACCGTAAAATATAGACTTTAAGTCATGTTAATAGTGACATCAAAGTCCACATATTTTATTTAACTATCATATATATTTTAACATCTTCAAACTCTTAGTTTAACACATTCAAAGTTAGATTTTAAGTCATACCAGTAGATACACTTTAAATTATATCAACAGTTATTTTAAATCTCACATATTTTAATTCATTGTCACACATATTTAACAACTTCAAATTCTTTCTTTAACGTCTTAGAACTTAGACTTTAACTACTATTGAAGTGTGAATATAATGATCATACATATTTGATGGCACAAAAATAAAATAAAAGGATATGGAAAAAAAATGAAAGATAAAAATTATATTTTCAAAGACTGATCAATAAATACGTGATGTGCACTGAGGGAATACTTTCACTCTCCAAGCAGAGGCCAGCCGTCCTTGGAAAGGAGAAGTTTCTGTATGCAGCAAGTGCTTCGGCTTGTCTAAGCTTTGATAGAGGAAGATCATAATCTGTTCGTCATCCAACTATACAGAGGAATCCTGAAGATGCACCTATGGAAACTAGATAAATCTTCTTGAATGTGAACGTTGAGTTGGTGAAGGGGAAAGAGTGAAGAAAGCTTTGACGTCCTTTGACATGGACGGCAGGTTCACACAGGAGCTTCATAAGATTGTCTTACACGAGGAAACTATACAGAGTCGAGGATTCAAGTATCGTCTAGTAAATTGGGATTGTCAGTAGACATCCGTTTTCCAATGATCTTTTTCTGACATGTTTTAGTGGATGTGGAAATCGTCACTAATTTTTATTTCTATTTTTAATAATATATAATTTGAATTTATTTATAAAGTATATATTTTAAGACCTCCTTGATAATTATTTAAAATTTGAATTTATTTATAAAGTATAAAAGATGACCATCAGCCCTAATAAATATATTCTTTTTGTTTTAAGTAAGTAAGTAGTATATATGTAATTAAATAATTTACAGTGGGGCAAAATGAGAATGCCCCATTTGCCAAAACTATTCAATGCCAAATGAAGGGGTGCATGACCTGATAAGTTGTGGATTATGCTCCCACCAATCAACATAGCCCATCAAAAGAATCATAACCACATAAGCTGTAGACTATGATAAAAGAAAAGTCCACCTAACTCCACTCAAGGGTCAGATAAGTAAGATCTTTCGAAGATAATAAAATCTGAAAGAAAACCCAGGTCAAGTGTCTTCCTCAAGATAGGACGGATTATTTCGCCATCCTTTTAAGTAATAAAAACCTAGATAAGTTTTAACATGATCAGACATAAATTGCATAGCATAGTGTACAACTAGTATTATTATTTTGAGAAAGATTTACTACACTTTAAGAAAGTGCAATAAGTACAATCCACCTAGAATGATAGCTCATGTGGCGCCACATGGGCTGTCAGGTAGTTTTTTTTTTTTTTTTTGAAATCTAAATTTTTTTTTTAGGCTAACCCATCTATTTTGGAGCCCAACTTTTTATTTTGAAACATAAAAAATAGTTTGGCTCCAAAACAAAAGATAAGTTGGGCTCCAAAATAAAAAGTTGGGCTAGTTTTTTTTTTAGAGCCTAATCCATCTATTTTGGAGCCCAATTCATCTATTTTAGAGCTCAACTTTTTTATTTTGGAGCCTAAAAAGTAGTTTGGCTCCAAAACAAAAGATAAGTTGGGCTCCAAAATAAAAAATTGGGCTCCAAAATAGATGAATTGAGTTCCAAAATAGATGGGTTAGACTAAAAAAAAAAGTTAGATTTCAAAAAAAAAAAAAAAAATCTACTTGACAGCCCATGTGACGCCACATGGACTACCATCCTAGGTGGATTACATTTACTGCACTTTTCTAAAATACAGTAAATCATTCTCTATTCTTTTTATCCTCATGTACGGCATATTTCTTCTATCATCACTATAATTAAACCATCAATCGTACCCTCCTTTCAGTGACAGTTGGTGATGTTCGCGCCTGGAAGTTGGCAACTCTACTCTAGGGGTTATTTGGTATTAAAATAAATTGAAGATAAACTGAGAATAATTTTAAATTTTTGAAGATTTTGACGATATCCTCCCTATATCCTCAATCTATATATTAAGACTCAACCAGCCTAACCACTAATAGGATTCATCACGGTCGTGGCAATTATTGCTGTTCCTGGATAAGCATTTATATGCTTGTTCCTTTTTCTTTAAGTGAGTGGAGTTGCTTAATTAATTCTTAACGCCACACGGCAAGGGCATCATCATGCGTCTTCAACCCACCCACCTAACTTTTAAGTGTAATACTTTGTATAATATTGGACGTGGCATTTTGTTGCTAAACTCAACCTCCTTTGGTCCACACACAGCATGGATATGGAAGGACCGGATTTGTAAATTTAAGCCTTTAGTTATTCGATAATTTTTTACGCGATGGCCCAATCCGCCCACTAACGCTGTCCTAGCGCTTTCTGTTGAGGGTGGGCCTGAATGGGCCTCTGTCTCATCTGAAATCACATGCTGCGAATTGGGCCGGCGAAGGGAATTAAGTACACTTCGGCAGCTGCTTCCCTTCCACCTTCTTCTCCGCCATTAACGCTGCTCTTTCCTCCTCTCATCAGGGCTTCTTCGTCGCCGCAGCGGCTCTCTCTCTCAGAAATACGCCTCCGGTCCCTCAGTGGGCCACAGTTTCTTTCTTCCCTGATTGCACACACTGCTTGTTCGGTTGAGTGTGTTCCAGCCACGCAAAGCGCTTCTTCTCATCTATTTTTTTTTTTAAATGGGCATTATTGATTCTGCAGGGTTTTGATAGTTGCCTTATGTTCTCTAGAACTCTGGATTTAACCTGTCACTGTTTCCTTGTGAAAGTAGGGAAAGTTTGTTGTTGCAAGAGGTAATATCTGCTTTCAACGTTATATGCTGGGTTGTCTCTGTCGCTGGCCATGGCCCAGAAAGCTCACTGCCGCCTGCAGAGACCCTCGGACGGTGGCGCAGGTCCATGCCCTTATGATTGTTACCGGGGCCTTTGGCTGTGGCATGTCCAACGGTCATCTGATCGCGGCCTATGCAGGTCTTGGGGACATACCCACTGCCTGCAATGTGTTCGAAAAATCTCCTAAGCAGAAAATCTCCACGTGGAATGCTATCATCATAGCCTACTCCAGGGACAACTCCCCTAATCAAGTTCTCCGTCTCTACCGCCGCATGGTCTCTGAGGGACAGGCCCAGCCAGACAGCTCTACATTCACGGTCACCATCAGAGCATGTGCCTTGTTGCTGGATCTTGAGAGCGGAGAGCAGGTTAGATCGTTGGCTTCCCAGTTGGGATACGGAGAGGATGTATTTGTGTGCTCTTCAGTTTTAAATTTGTACGTGAAATGTGGCAGGATGGACGAGGCAATGCTTATTTTTGATAAAATGCCAAAGAGGGATATTATTTCTTGGACAACCATGATAACTGGCTTTGCAAGCACTGGAAGTGCAAGTGATGCTATTGCAATATATAAAAGGATGCAAACTGAGGGTCTAGAAGGGGATGGCGTTGTAATGGTCGGTTTGATCCAAGCATGTGCAAGTTTAGGGGACATGAGGATTGGTCGGTCTATTCATGGATACATGATACGCCAAAACTTGAAGATGGATGTTGTTATTGAAACTGGTCTCATTGATATGTATGCAAAGAGTGGGTTGTTAGAGCTTGCCTACTGTGTCCTTCAGAGGATGCCTCAAAGGAATGTAGTGTCATGGAGTGCTTTGATTTCTGGCTTAGCACAAAATGGATTTGCTGGGGAAGCTCTTTCTACATTGATCAGGATGCAGGAAAGTAGACTAAGACCTGATTTAGTTGCACTGGTTAGTGCACTGTTGGCATGCTCTCAAGTTGGGTTTGCGAAGCTGGGAAAATCAATACATGGATATATTCTCAGGCATCATGAGTTTGACTGCATTTCAGGCACTGCAGTGATTGACATGTATGCTAAATGTGGGGGCCTCTCAAGTGCTCGGATCCTTTTTGACAGGATTAGTTCAAGGGATTCCATCTCTTGGAATGCGATAATCAGCAGTTATGGTGTCCATGGATGTGGCAAGGAAGCACTTGGACTTTTCCTTCAAATGAGGGAAGCAAATGTTATGCCCGATCAGGCCACTTTTGCCTCTCTTTTGTCAGCTTTAAGTCACTCAGGAATGGTGGAGGAAGGTAGATATTGGTTTAATCTCATGGCAAGTGAATTTAATGTCGGGCCCAGTCAGAAACATTATGCTTGCATGGTTGATCTCTTGGCTCGGGCAGGCCATGTCGAAGAAGCTTACAAGCTCATAGGGTCTATGACAGCTGAACCTGGAATAGCAGAATGGGTAGCTTTGCTTTCAGGTTGCCATAATCATGGGAACCTTGCACTTGGAGAGGAAGTAGCAGAGACAGTCCTTGGACTGGGTCCAGATGACCTTGGTGTCTATGCATTGATTTCAAATATTTTTGCAGCAGCAAAGAAGTGGGACAAAGTGGCAGAGGTGAGGCAGGCAATGAAGAAGCTGGCAGCAAAGAAAGTCCCTGGTTATAGTTTAGTTGAAGTGAAGGGCAGGCTTCATGCATTCCTGATGGAGGATAAGAGCCATCCTCAATATCAGATGATTGCTGAAATGTTGAGAAAATTGGATTTGGAGATGAGGAAGATGGGTTATTTTCCAAAGACAGAATTCGTTTTGCACGATGTCGACGAAGAGGTTAAGGAAAGAATGTTGTGCAGTCACAGTGAGAGATTAGCTATTGCTTTTGCATTGCTGAACACTAGTCCAGGGACAAGGATTCTTGTCATAAAGAACCTGAGGGTTTGTGGAGATTGTCATACTGCTACTAAGTTCATATCAAAAATTGCAAACCGGGAGATTGTTGTAAGAGATGGAAAACGTTTCCATCATTTCCAAGATGGTATCTGCTCTTGTGGAGACTTCTGGTGATGTGGTAACATTCCCTTCCTCTGGATCATGAAAAGGCAATAAAATCTTCTGCTAAGTGTGAGAAGGGGAGGAGATTGACACAGTTGCAGATGTTCATTTTGCAGTGATCACTGATGATAGTGGTGCATCACTAAAGCATTTGATAGATGCAGCCGATGAGTAATCAGTCATGAAACAGATGCCAGATAGTTTGAAGGTTGCCCTCCCCTCACCTCGCTGGAACACCATTGTCTTTTGCGGGTGATCTCATCCTACTCGAGCTCCACCCACGGCGGGCTACACTCGACATCCTGCCACCCCATCCAGCCCACCAACCCGGCGCAGCCTCTGGTGGCCCCACCCTCTACAGCTCCCCGCCTGCCCTCTCCTCTTCCCTTCACGAAATACTGTCCGTTTGTTTCAACTTAAAAATTCATGTCAAAATTTTTTTTCAGAAAAAACTTCATGCAATAGTCTATTTGATACTACTGAAAAGTTAATCCATAAATTTTTTTACCTAAAATTATATATTTTAACATTAAGACTCCGTAAATTATTTTTCTAGAATTTTCTTTTATATAAGATTTTTATGAGTGTGACTACAATCTAAACTATAATTCTTAGTGTTCGATACTTGAAACTTGACGGCCGACAGCTGGCAACCCGACGTCTAGTAGTTGGCGTCCGTTGTCCGACTGTCCGGCGCCCGACGCTTGGGGTTTGTAGCCAGAGCACGGGGTCTGGCGGCCAGTGCTTGACGTCTGGCTCTCGGCGGCCGATGTTGGGCGTTCGGCCCCGTCCGACGTTCGACACCGCTCGGCGGCCAGACGTCTCGAGCCCGGTGGTCGACGCCCAGCATCTGGCGTTTGCTACACGACCTCCGACGTCTATGCGTCCGGTGCTCTGCGCTCGACGTCCAAAGGCCAACGCCCAGGTGATTGGCGTCGAGTGATCGGATGGTTGATATACGGAACATATTTTTTATTTCATAGACTTTAATTTATTTTTAATAAATATTTTATTGATAAACAAATATTAAAAAATCTTTTCAAGAAAAATATTTATGTGGATATCAAATAGATAATTATGTTTTTAATTTTCTTGTAAAAATTAATTCTTGAAAAAAAAAATCCCTATAAATGTATTTTAAAAACAACCGAACAGACTCTTAATATAAAAACACAATTGCATTTGAGTTGGAAGAGTGCCCTTCCATTGGTCCACCTAGGATGGATCAATGGACCATAACATGTTAAACATGTCATTTTGTGAGCCTAACCAAAATATTTATGAGCTCAATTCAAATGTTTATGTATCAACCCAATTTTTTATGAGAAAGACTTTCTGCACTTGTGAAAGTGCAAAAAAACATAGTCATCATGCACTTCTTCCCTCCTATTGGTGAAAATCATCATGATGACTAGATCACTCTTCTCTTCTCCACCAATGGGAAGGGAGAAGTGCATGATGACTAGGACTTTATGCACTTTCACAAGTGCAAAAAGTCTTTCTCATTTTTTATAAGGCTACTTGCAACTCAAGTACAAATGTGTACTTACACTAAGTATATCTTGTTCCCTTTTGGTGCCACCGTTTTTAATGGTGCATCCATATTTTTTTGTCAATACAAAAGGCTATCTATTTAATAAACTTTTAAAATAAATAAATTGACAGATACAGAAGGTTTACCCATGCTTGCCCCTTGTTGCCCACTAGAAACTAACAATACTTTTTTTAGTCTGGAAGCTACTTTTTAATATTTCAATTGTTATTATGGAAGACGATTATTTCATCAAGTAAAACATCAGTCCATATTTCCACACACACAAAAAAAAAGAAAAATCTTTACATTAACTTAGGAAGCTCTGAGCCTCCGACTAGGACAAATAGCTTTCAAGCTAACTTCAGTGTGGTGTGTTTGGATCAACTTCCAAAAAGTATAATCTTTAGGCTTTGGGCCAGTTAGTTGAAGGGAGGAGAATAGGCATATATAAGTCATCCAATGACTTAATAGTTTTGAGGCGTCCTCTACCTTAAACCCCAAATTCTGACTTTTTAGATGGGTGTCTAATGATGACCAAACTGTCCCCATAATAAATAATTCATTTATTTATATATTAATTTTGATGATTAACAAAATAGTACTAATGGATTACTTGAGCCTTGAGAACAGGAAATAAAAGAAAATTGAAAGTTCAAGACAATCAGGTAAGTCTCATCTCACATTCTGTCCAAGTCTTTGTATCGACTTCTTTGATAAGCAGAAACAATTTCCTCTTTGACCGGAAAATTCAAAGCAAATCGATATCGCAACAATTTCTTTAGAACCCGTAACGACTTGACTGTCGTAACGATTTCTTTAGACCTTGTAACGATTTCTTTAGAACTCGCAACGACTCTCTAGCCGTAACGATTTCTTTAGAACTCGCAACAACTCTCTAGCCGTAACGATTTCTTTAGACCTTGTAACGATTTCTTTAGAACTCGCAACGACTCTCTAGCCGTAACGATTTCTGTAGACCTCGTAACGATTTCTTTAGAACTCGCAACGACTCTCTAGCCGTAACGATTTCTTTAGACCTCGTAACGATTTCTTTGAAACTCATAACGACTTGATTGCTGTAACGATTTCTTTAGAGTTCATAACGATTTCTTTGAAACTCATAACGACTTGATGTTCATAACGATTTCTTTACAGTTCATAACGACTTCATGATCATAACGATTTCTTTACAGTTCATAACGACTTGATGATCATAACGATTTCTTTACAGTTCATAACGACTTGATGTTCATAACGATTTCTTTACAGTTCATAACGACTTGATAAGTGCTCATAACGACTTGCTATAACTCATAACGATTTCATCATTATAATGTGATAATGCTCTATCATAACGATTTGTCAGTTATCGCATAACGATTTCATAAGTCATGAAGGCATCGGGATTATTTATATCGAATTTCTTACTGTATCAGTATAATGCTTTTGAATAGCGTTGAAAAGTCAAAGTCATATCTCGTCTGTTGACTGCTTCGCATTAAATGCTCTCTGATCGTATCTCCCATGCATGCAGACGATATCTTCCATTTTTATGCTACTCTGTCTACGTACTTTTTAGACAGAAAGAAGCTTTGCTATATATTGCAATATCTGTTCCATCTGCAACTAACAATCAACGGCAGTCCTAGCTGTCCACTATTTATTGTTGATATGCTTGCAGATATCTGACAAGACTCATCTGTACAACGTTGGATACAAGATACAAGATTCTAAAACATTTCTCTGGCGTGTACTAAAGGATAAAAGACTGAAGATCAGAAGCTTCCTTGGTGACCAGTCTAACGTACACCAGGATAAGAGACAACGGACACTTCAACATTCAAATTTGAATCAGAAGTATAAATAAAAGACTCAAGACGGAGAAGAAGATAGAGAACAACGCTTGCAATTTGAAAAGAAAGAACTCCATCCCATCGAGTCTTTAGAAGATTGAAAGAAGAGCGAAGCTTCCACTCCAACCTTGTTCTTAGCTCTTAGCTCTCAATGATCAAAGGAGATTTTATTTGTGAGAGCTTGTGTAGTCCTTGGAGAGAAAACCTTGTTAAATCTCTTTCTCTCTCGGACCTTGGTAGCTTCAGCTTGCAGCTGGTCAAGCTAGAGTCTGAAGCATGTTCCTACTCTTTCTCTTCTTTAGTTGTGTTCCCTTCTGGACGAAGGAAGACCTGGTGGCATCCAGGGTGGTTGTTTTCCCTTCAGGTTGAAGGAAGACCAGTTGAGGCTGGGTGTAAGGATCCTTAAGGGGGATTGTTCCCTTGGTAGTGAAATCCTGAGGTATTGCTCAGGGACTGGACGTAGGTCTCCTGTGGGGAGGAGTTCCGAACCAGGATAAAAATCCTTGTGTCTTGTGGATGTGCTTTGTGTGATTGTTGTCTTATTTGCTCTAACTCTAACCTTGTTATTAAGTTGTGCAATCCTTTCAGTAAACAGGTTTTAATCAGAGATCGAAGTTTTAATAACCCATTCACCCCCCCTCTGGGCTAGCTAGTTGGGCAACAAGTGGTATCAGAGCCCGTCTCTTCGACAAAGAAGAAGATCCAACGATCTGAAGAGCAAAGATCTATGGCAGCCCAAAGCAACTTCGAAGGTCAGTCAGTCAACAGGCCTCCCTTGTTCGATGGAGAAGACTACACCTACTGGAAGACTAGAATGGAATATTTTCTACAAGGTCATGATTACACAATCTGGTCCATTGTAGAAGAATGTGATCTTTTGGTCACAAACGCTAAGGCTCAATGGACAGATGATGATAGGAAAAGAATATCCTTAAACTGCAAAGCCAAGAGCATATTATGCTGTGCCCTAAGCAAGAAAGAGTTCAATAGAGTTTCAGCCTGTAAATCCGCAATGGAGATGTGGGAAAAGCTCATAATTACCTATGAAGGGACAGACAAGGTAAAGGAGACGAGAATAGATATTCTAGTAGCTCAGTATGAAAGATTCCAGATGCAGTCAGGTGAATCAATAACTCAGATGTTCAGCAGATTCACAGACATTACAAATGGATTAGCTGGATTGGGAAATGTTTATGATGTACCAGACATGGTTAGAAAAGTCCTCAGATCTCTACCATCTTCATGGACTCCAAAGGTAACAGCCATTGAAGAAGCCAATGATTTAAAATTAATGTCATTGGAAAAGCTAATAGGATCTCTCATGGCTCACGAGATAAACATGGAGAGATTAGGAGAATCCTCCAGCAGAAGGAAACAATCAAATGCTCTCAAAGTGAATGATGAGATATCAGAAGAATCTTTGGATAACAGTGAAGATAGCAAAGACAGTGATGATGAAGAACCCATGCTGTCTCGAAGACTTCAGAGAATATTAGCAAAGAAAAAGAAGTATCAGTCCGGAAGAAGATTTTTCAAGAAAAATAAAGACTTCAGAAAACCAGAAGCAAAGGATCAGAAGAAAGGAGAAGTGATCTGTTATGAATGCAAGAAGCCTGGACACATCAAGGCAGACTGTCCAACACTTAAGAAAAATGATCACAAGAAGAAGGACAACTTCAGAAGATTCAAGAAGTATAAAAAGAAAGCAATGGCAGTGCTTGGGAGAACAGCAGTGACTCAGACAGTGAGTCAAACTCGAGCAGTGAAGGTGAAGAAGTCAACCTGGCTTTCATGGCCAACACCGAAGACAAGGTAACTTCTGACTCTTCTTTTGATTCATGCAATGATTCAGATTCTGATAACTTAGAAAGTGCTTTTAATGAACTTTATGAAAAATATAAAGAAGTATGTAAATTACTTAAAATTAGTAAGAAAAATATAATCTGTTTAGAAAATACAAACTCAGACCTAAAAATAGAAAATGAAGAACTTGAAAAACAAATAACAGAACATAAAAGAAGGAATGAATTATTATGTGAAGATTTAAAAGAGAAAAATAAGAAAATAAATCATTTAGAAAAACAAGAAAACTTAAGTGGACTTAAAACAGAAATAGAAAGACTAAATAAAGAAAATGAACATTTAACAAGCACCATAAACAAATTCACAAATAATAAACCTCTTCTAATGATGAGTGGAGCTAAAAGAGCAACCAAGAAGAAACATGGTTTTGGTTATACTCCCTCGGAAAATGAAGAAACAAAAGTCTTTCCCAACACTTATCCAACTCCTGAATTTATATCTGAAAAGGATAAAGAACATAAAAAATTTAAATATACTCCAGTTGAAAGAATAACTAGAATAACATGTTGTACCCATTGTAACAAACTAGGACATAACAAAGCAACATGTCCCACTAAGAACAAAAATGGATAATAAAAGGAAAAATAAATGGTACTAACCTCTCAGGACCCAAAAGAACTTGGGTACCTAAAACTTAGTGTTTAATTTTCAGGGAAAATCAAGAGCATCCAAATGGTATTTGGATAGTGGATGCTCAAGACACATGTCAGGGAACAAGAAGCTTTTTGTTAATCTCCAAGATGAAGAAGGAACAGTCACATATGGAGATAATGGAAAATGCACAGTAATAGGAAGTGGATCCGTAAACATCAAAGGAAGATCAGTAATTGAAGATGTAATGCTGGTCAAAGGGTTAAAGCATAATCTCATCAGCATCAGCCAGTTGTGTGACAAAGGCCATCAGATTCAGTTCCAAGAATCAAAGTGCAGTATATTAAAGGATGGAACAGTTATTTTTGAAGCTTATAGAGAAAGAAATCTGTATGTACTCTATCTAGAAGAACTCAAGGATCAAGATGTGTGTTTGGCAGGTAGTAAAGATCAATCAACAGAGTTGTGGCACAGAAGATTGGGCCACTGCAGCTTGGATGGTTTGAATAAGCTCAGAAAGAGAAAGCTAGTTGAAGGATTGCCAAAGGTCAATTCTAGCTTGGACAGTATTTGCAAACCTTGTGCAAGAGGAAAGCACACCAAGAGCTCTTTCAAATCAAAGACTGTAGTAACCACCTCAAAGCCCTTAGAACTACTTCATATGGATCTATTTGGGCCAATGAGGACCACCAGTCTAGGAGGAAAGAATTTTGGATTTGTAATAGTTGATGATTATTCAAGATTCACTTGGGTATCCTTTCTAGAGCACAAAGATGACACATTTGATAATTTTGTCAGCTTCAGTAAGAAAGTTCAGAAAGATCAGAAGTTCACAATTGTCTCTATCCGATCAGATCATGGTGGTGAGTTTCAGAATGAAAAGTTTACAAAGTTCTGTGATGATCAAGGAATTGAGCACAACTTCTCAGCCCCAAGGACACCTCAACAAAATGGAATTGCTGAGAGGAAAAACAGAACTCTTTTGGATATGGCAAGAACCATGTTATCAGAATATGATTTGCCAAGATACTTCTGGGTCGAAGCCATCAACACTGCATGTTATATCATTAATAGAGTGATGATCAGGCCGATTCTGAAGAAGACTGCTTATGAACTCTACAAAGGAAAGAAGCCAAAGATCAGCCATTTCAGAATATTTGGATGTCCTTGCTTCATCCACAACAATGGAAAAAGGGACATTGGTAAGTTGGATGCCAAATCAGATGAAGGCATCTTTATGGGGTACTCTTCTAAACCCAAAGGTTATAGAGTTTTCAATAAACGTTCATTATTAATTGAACAATCTGTACATGTTATTTTTGATGAATCTAACCCTTCCTTGAAAAAGGAAGAAATTAGTGACATTGATGATGCAGAAGACTTGTCTGAAAAATTAAAGAATACCTCAATTAAGGACAAGGATGATCCTCCTCTGGAAGAACTGCAGCAAACTGAAATTCAACATGAAAATCTTCCAAAAGAATGGAGACATCAGAAAGATCACCCTCCTGAAAACATTATTGGTGATCCATCTGTAGGGGTAAGAACAAGAGGTAATGTAATTCCTTGTGATTATTTAGCTTTTGTTTCTCAAATAGAGCCTAAGATAGTCAATGAAGCTTTATCTGATGAATCTTGGATATTAGCCATGCAAGATGAACTAAATCAGTTCAAGAGAAACCAAGTATGGTCACTTGTTCCTAGACCATCCAATCATTCAGTTATTGGCACCAAGTGGGTGTTCAGAAATAAACTGGATGAGTCTGGAATAATTTTAAGGAACAAGGCTAGATTGGTAGCTCAAGGCTACTCTCAAGAGGAAGGCATAGATTTCGATGAAACCTATGCACCTGTAGCTAGACTTGAGGCTATTAGGATTTTACTTGCTTATGCATCTGCATTTGATTTAAAACTATTTCAAATGGATGTCAAGTCAGCCTTTTTAAATGGTTTTATCAAGGAGGAAGTTTATGTTGAACAACCTCCAGGTTTTGATGATCTCGAATTTCCAAATCATGTATTTAAACTACATAAGGCCTTATATGGTTTGAAGCAAGCACCTAGAGCCTGGTATGAAAGGCTCAGTACTTTCTTATTAGATCATGGTTTCACTAGAGGAAAAGTAGATAGTACATTATTTATAAAATCTCAGGATAAACATATACTTCTTGTGCAAATATATGTAGATGATATTATTTTTGGATCTACTGATGAATCTCTTTGCAAGTACTTTGAAAAGCTTATGCAGGGAGAATTCGAAATGAGCTTGATGGGGGAGCTAAGCTACTTCCTTGGATTGCAAATCAAGCAAGGGAAGGATGTCACTCATATCTGTCAAGCCAAGTACACCAAAGAGCTGTTAAAGAAATTTGGATTTGAAGATGCAAAGCCTTTATCAACCCCAATGAGCACATCAACCAGAATGGACAATGATCAAAAAGGATGTTTAATATCATGGTCATCCAAGAAACAAAATTCAGTAGCTTTATCAACAGCTGAGGCAGAATATGTTGCTGCTGGAAGTTGCTGTATACAACTTCTTTGGATAAAGCAACAACTTGAGGATTTCGGAATTCACATCAAATCAATTCCACTATTGTGTGATAATACAAGTGCCATCAACCTCACCAAAAATCCAGTTCAGCACTCAAGGACTAAGCACATTGAGGTAAGATATCATTTTATTCGAGATCACGTAGCTAGTGGTAATTTAGAAATTTCTTTTATAGATACAAATGGTCAATTAGCAGACATCTTCACAAAAGCCCTACCTGAAGAGAGATTTACATCTCTTAGAAGAGAATTAGGGATGTGCAATGTGTGAAAAGATCTCTATAATTTTATTGGCATAAAATTTTTTCAGATAGAGATGAAATTTTCCCTCTTTAACAATGAGCAAAATTCAGTTTGTTACATTCCTTGACCGCTATCGTATTAAAAGCTGTTTGACCCGTCAAACGATTTTGTCGTTTTCTGGCTTTACTGCCTCTGGCGCTTCACTTTTCGATAAAATAATAATAATTTATTCAAATCGTTCTGAGAACACTTGTCTTCTACCTTTACCCTTTTATCCTCTGTCTGTTCACCCAAAGCCGATGCCCTAACGATTTTGGGATCGACTCTCTGCAACTTTCGAAGCTTTCTCCTCTTCCCGCGAAGAATCCCTTCGAAAGCTTCCATCTCTTCCATCATTTCCCTTCACCAGAATCTCCTCTCCTCTACCTATGGCCGCTCTGATGATCTCCGGAAGCGTAGGGGGCTACAGTGCTGAGTATTTGTCCCCAAAGGAGCAAGAGAGGTTTACGTTTGTGAAGACGAAGATTTGCGGAAATAAGGCAATGGATGTTCAGAATCTTGAGAAGAGTGGCATGTCCAATTTAGTCGAAGCCTCGAGAAGAATGTAGTGGATGGATGTTGTTACTTTCACCGAGGTAAGCTACTCGGATCTTGTGAAAGCTTTCTTCATTTGTTTGAAGTTAGAGGCAGATGGGTCCCTTGTCTCCACAGTAAAGGGCACCCAGATCAAGATAGATTATGATCTTTTGCATTAGTTGTTTGGAGTAAAGACATCAGGCTTTAGTGGTGTGGACTCAGTAAATGATGAAGCTAAGGGTCTTGGCATTATTGGTCCAGGGTTTAAGCTGAAGGATGGAAAATTGGATATAAATCAGATGTCAGCTTTCAATTGGTTGCTCCACTTTATTGTCTGCCAAATCATAGTTCCTCGGAGTGCTACCTTTTCTTCATGCACTAGGGCAGACTCAGACTTGATGTTCTGGGTAATCCAGAACAAGGAGGTAAATCTGGCCGCAGTTATGATTGAGAGAATGAAATTTGCCAGTACTCAAATCTGGGAAACAAAGAGCAAGCTAAATGTTTCCTTGCCTTATGCTCATCTACTCACCAGGATTTTCAAGCATTTTGGAGTAGATGTGTCTGGAGCTGTAGTAGAGAAGATGGCCAGTCTATAAGGTCCAGAAATTTGAAGAAAAGTGGTTTTTCAGTGCAATATGGAATTTGGTCAAAGTCCTCTGTGGCTGAAGGAGAAGCAATTATTGGGGATATCCCAGAAGTTCAAGAAGAAGTAGCAGCAGCAGAGCAAGCAGCAGCAGCAGAAGAAGAAGCAGCAGCAGCAGAGCAAGCAGCAGCAGCAGTTGTTCAAGCAGCAGCAGTACCAGTTGTGTCCAGCCAGGCAGAAGTTTCAGTCTCACCTGCTGTGGAGATTATCTCTCATTCTCCAGAAGTTCAGATGGAAGAAGGTGCAGCTGGTGTGGCAGACTCTTTGCCCACCACCTTAGTCGCCTCAATCTTAAGAGAAGTATTGGATTCCATTCCCTCCACCTTAGCTACTTCCAAAGAAGGTGGATGTGTTGAAGAAGAAGTTATGGCACCAGGCCATACAGAAATTCAGTCTGAACCAATTGCTAATGTTGAGATACAAGCAGGTACTCAACAAGATGTGGTCATGGAAGAAGCTCCTAGCCAAGGGGAGCAAAGTCTCTTTGAACCTGAAGTGCCTGAATCCGTGGCAGAAGGCCACTTGGAGAAAGTTGTGTTGGAAGAAGCTCCTGCTCAGGGGGAGCAAGAAAGTGTTGAACTCCCCGCTCCTATTCAGGGGGAGCAAGGAGGCATTGAGGAAATTCCACCTCCTGCCAGTATTCCTGTTAGTGAAGGCCCAGGTGCAAGCAATATCAATCTTGAGGAGCCTGTCATTCAGCAAGGGAAGCAAAAGAGAGTGGCTCACAAAAGGCCAAGAAAGAGTCACAGAAAAGTCAATCTGAAGCCTATTATGGCATTGCTGAAAGCTCAAGGAGAAGTCTTGTCATCAATTCAGACAAGTGTTCAGGGCATTATTTCTAATCAAGCTTCAACCTCCTCTGACCTATCCTCAATTTGAAATGCAATGAGGTGGTTCAATAAAGAGATGTCTGATATGAAGAAATTGCTGGCTAATCTTTCAAGGTCTAGTGGTGTCCCTCCTGCACCCACTCAGAGAAGTCCAGCTGAAGTTCCTAGGTCACCAGGGCCTCCAGCAGAAGTCTCTCGGCCAACAGGGCTAGCAGTTCAAGCATCAGGGCCACCAGGGCCATCAGGGCAAGCTTCAGGGTCATCAGGACCCTCTTCAGTTGTCAGAGCAGTCAAAGGGAAAGAGCCCATGTCAGCTACTTCGGCCCCTGACACTTCAAATCTTGCAACTCCAGTTTTGTCCTCACCTACCTCTCCTTCTACAGCCCCTCCTGCACCACCAACCATTAAACATCCTGTGCCTCGCACTCAACCATCTTCCTCTCTCACTACATCTCAACCCTCTTTCTCTCCTACTCCCTCTCACACCTCAGGTCCATCATCCTTCTCACCCTCATCACCTCAAACTCAAACCACTCCAATTCAACCCACTTCTTCCTTCAATCCCAAACACCTTTTCTATCCTCCTACTCCTCCTTCCTCTGTTACTTTTATTCCAGAAAAACCTCCTCTACTTGGTGTCTTTGACACAAACTTGCCGGATGACTTTGAGAGAAATACCCTTTCCACCATTCTCTTCACTGCCACCCATATCCACAGGACTGATCCTCCCAGTCCTGCCAAGAAAAAGAGGAAACAATCATCCTCTGTTAGCATCTCCTCCTCCTTATTTCCTCCTCTTTGGTACTCTCTTACCCTTGAACCTCACAAAAGATTCTTTATAAGGAATATCTTCAAAAGTGCATCCTCTCCACCATTTATGGTATTCCCTTTCTCAACCTTTCTGAGCACCTAAATGTTGTTCTTCCTCTTACCCAGTTATCCCTCTCTCAAAAATCCAAAATCCTTGAGGGGACTGAGTTCAAGACTGAAGATCAGTGGGCAAATGTCAAGGGCAACAAAGCTCAATACAACAAGTTCTTGACTGCCAGGGCCGAATCCATTACACATGGAGCTCATTCTCTCACTCTCTCTGAGTGGTTCTTTCTCAAGCATAAGAATTTGTGGGGTCCTTTCATCTTGAAAGAATCCGCATTGCCAAAAGCTTCCAGCAGTACAGTGACTTCTGCTTCTTGAATAAATTGCCAGAAGTCCAGTTCTCTCAATTCCATTCAGCTATAGTAATGTTAAGATCCGAACGTCCAGTGAACATTCCCCTAACAGTGAATTTTGCTGATATCCGGGTTGGCTCTCTAGTCCTTTTGCCAAAGCTGCATTCCCTAGTATTTGATTCAGATGCAGGATCCCATGCATTTGACATGTTTGCCAAGCAGATGGGTAGAATGTCAGCCAAGCAGAGCAGACTGCCATCCTTCCTGCGGTTTATCTTCAGAGAATACCACTCTGGCAGCATCTCCTCTCAGGTTTTGGCTCCACTCATTTCTGAGTGTGAAAGGCTTACTCCCTCCATATGGGCTATCATCTACAAGGAAACCAACCTTCAGTTAGAGGCCATCAACAGTTCCTTGGTTCATCAAAATAAGCCCTCTCTCTCAGCTGAAGCCTTCATGGATCTCAACTCCATAAATCCTATTCAAGAGATTTATGTTCAGTGGGCAGCTAGATATACAGCTTTCTATGCTCTGAAGCAGGATCTAATAGATCAGAAGATCTTCTATCCAATCTCTTTGGATAGATTTCTCCATCGTGCCAGCTTCGGAAAAAGCACTTACTTCAGATTCATTCTGGACCCAAATCAGTATGCATAATTCTTGGATCAGCAAAGGGCTTTGTACATTCAAAGGGCCACCCAATCCATGGGTCCCAACTTCTCTGTTGCTTCTGGGGTTTTCCAACAGACGTTTGAAGACCTTGAGATCAAGGCATGGGCTGTCATCTCACAGCATGCCTCCTTGTTATCTCCCTTGTACTACCTTTCTCATACTTAATACACTATATCTCTCTTCTTTGTCTCACAGCCTATCTTTTTGCTTATTGACAAAATGGGGGAGAAAACTAAAGTTAATCTGAAAAACATGTTTAATTTTTAATTTTTGTATGATGTTTAGTATATTTTGTCATCATCAAAAAGGGGGAGATTGATGACCAAACTGTCCCCATAATAAATAATTCATTTATTTATATATTAATTTTGATGATTAACAAAATAGTACTAATGGATTACTTGAGCCTTGAGAACAGGAAATAAAAGAAAAATGAAAGTTCAAGACAATCAGGTAAGTCTCATCTCACATTCTGTCCAAGTCTTTGTATCGACTTCTTTGATAAGTAGAAACGATTTCCTCTTTGACCGGAAAATTCAAAGCAAATCGATATCGCAACAATTTCTTTAGAACCCGTAACGACTTGACTGTCGTAACGATTTCTTTAGACCTTTTAACGATTTCTTTAGAACTCGCAACGACTCTCTAGCCGTAACGATTTCTTTAGACCTCGTAACGATTTCTTTAGAACTCGCAACGACTCTCTAGCCGTAACGATTTCTTTAGACCTTGTAATGATTTCTTTAGAACTCGCAACGACTCTCTAGCCGTAACGATTTCTTTAGACCTCGTAACGATTTCTTTAGAACTCGCAACGACTCTCTAGCCGTAACGATTTCTTTAGACCTCGTAACGATTTCTTTGAAACTCATAACGACTTGATTGCTGTAACGATTTCTTTAGAGTTCATAACGATTTATTTGAAACTCATAACGACTTGATGTTCATAACGATTTCTTTACAGTTCATAACGACTTGATGATCATAACGATTTCTTTACAGTTCATAACGACTTGATGTTCATAACGATTTCTTTACAGTTCATAACGACTTGATAAGTGCTCATAACGACTTGCTATAACTCATAACGATTTCATCATTATAATGTGATAATGCTCTGTCATAACGATTTGTCAGTTATCGCATAACGATTTCATAAGTCATGAAGGCATCGGGATTATTTATATCGAATTTCTTGATGTATCAGTATAATGCTTTCGAATAGCGTTGAAAAGTCAAAGTCATATCTCGTTTGTTGACTGCTTCGCATTAAATGCTCTCTGATCGTATCTCCCATGCATGCAGACGATATCTTCCATTTTTATGCTACTCTGTCTACGTACTTTTTAGACAGAAAGGAGCTTTGCTATATATTGCAATATCTGTTCCATCTGCAACTAACAATCAACGGCAGTCCTAGCTGTCCACTATTTATTGTTGATATGTTTGCAGATATCTGACAAGACTCATCTGTACAACGTTGGATACAAGATACAAGATTCTAAAACATTTCTCTGGCGTGTACTAAAGGATAAAAGACTGAAGATCAGAAGCTTCCTTGGTGACCAGTCTAACGTACACCAGGATAAGAGACAACGGACACTTCAACATTCAAATTTGAATCAGAAGTATAAATAAAAGACTCAAGACGGAGAAGAAGATAGAGAACAACGCTTGCAATTTGAAAAGAAAGAACTCCATCCCATCGAGTCTTTAGAAGATTGAAAGAAGAGCGAAGCTTCCACTCCAACCTTATTCTTAGCTCTTAGCTCTCAGTGATTAAAGGAGATTTTATTTGTGAGAGCTTGTGTAGTCCTTGGAGAGAAAACCTTGTTAAATCTCTTTCTCTCTCGGACCTTGGTAGCTTCAGCTTGCAGCTGGTCAAGCTAGAGTCTGAAGCCTGTCCTACTCTTTCTCTTCTTTAGTTGTGTTCCCTTCTGGACGAAGGAAGACCTGGTGGCATCCAGGGTGGTTGTTTTCCCTTCAGGTTGAAGGAAGACCAGTTGAGGCTGGGTGTAAGGATCCTTAAGGGGGATTGTTCCCTTGGTAGTGTAATCCTGAGGTATTGCTCAGGGACTGGACGTAGGTCTCCTGTGGAGAGGAGTTCCGAACCAGGATAAAAATCCTTGTGTCTTGTGGATGTGCTTTGTGTGATTGTTGTCTTATTTGCTCTAACTCTAACCTGGTTATTAAGTTGTGCAATCCTTTCAGTAAACAAGTTTTAATCAGAGATCGAAGTTTTAATAACCCATTCACCCCCCCTCTGGGCTAGCTAGCTGGGCAACATCTAACAGGGTACTTGGAGAGTTTAATGCTTATGGGCTGAAATCTTTAAAAGCATGGAAGAAGGTGATGAAGGGCCGCCTTCCCGTTGAGGATCCTTGAAGCTACTCTTGAAACGTCGTGGCGCCTTGCGATAGGGCCACATCCACCTGCCGAACTGGGCCAGGCCATGATGGGTCCAGTGCACGATGGTGGCTAGAAATAGCCACCACACTTGCCCCCCACGCTCTCAAGCGGTTCGGGAATCGGAGTGGTTGGGAGCGGCGGCTTGCCTGGGCGTCATCTCCGTTTTAAATGCGGTATCATCCTCGGAGATCCGAATTGCTACATGGCGGCATGGTTCAGAGGTTTCCCTCAAACACAGAGCTTTTAAGATGAGTGCGGGGGTCGTGTCAAGCCACGGACGCCGCGCGCTCCAGACGAACAATCACCAGCGATGCACCCAAGAACTGACTTGGAGTGGGGGGAAGCACCGCTTCTAGCCCGCTTCGAATTTCGTGCACCTATTTCCTTATAAGGGAAGAGAGGGGCGAAGGCGGGAGCCATGCCTTCGAAATCTTTCAGAGTTTCCTCATCCCAGAGCTTTCGTGCCCCCTTCAAGCTCTTAGTCATCTTCTTCCTTACGCCTTCTTCTGTTCGCTGTTCCCTTTCGCAACTTACGACGATGGCAAGCAAGGGGAAGGCGGTTACGGTCGCCGGGGCGAGTGGAGTCACCATCTCTGCGGCTCGCTGGCCGCGATGCTGCCACTACAGCGGGCTCCGGGAGCGCTTTTGCATCGGCGACGAATACGAGATCATCGATGCGAAGGAAGGAGAATCGTATCTGGTGAACAAACCAGGTTGTCTTCCCCTTTCTGTGGATCATATGGAAGCGGGACTTCGGCTGCCGTTGCCGGAGGTGGCGAAGGCGCTGCTGAACCGGTGGGGAGTTTCCCCAATCCAACTGACGCCAAATATGTGGAGATATATCTGCATCTTCGGCGTCATTTGCAGAATCAAGCAGATCCAAGGCTCGGCGGATGTGTTCCGAGCACATTTTAAGCTTTCTGCTTCGCGGTCGTCGGGGGCGGATGTCTACTACGCCATGCAGCGAACGGACAGAATGCACATACAACTGTCCGGCAAGTATTCCATCAACAAAGGTTGGATGGATAGGTTGTTCTTTGTCCGGGACGGTGCAGAGTGGGGGTTCCCCATCGTTATCCGATCAGCACAGAAGGATAGCTTCCCCAAGTTGATCCAAGATGAGGCGAGGGCCTCAGATAGCCTGCTCCGAGCCGGCGTGAGGAATGGAGAGGGCTACTTGAGAGAGTTCTCGCTTGTTCGGCATGGTCTGAGCAAACCATGGAGTAAGTGCTCGAACTTGTTTTGTTGCGCGCCGGTTTAGTAGCTGTGTTCTAACAACTTCCTCCTTTTTGCAGCCGTTGCGGTGTTGGAAGCCGGAAGGGATCAGGAGGCGAATGAGGATTTCGCCGAACAGATCCCTGTTATGGCCCACATGGTATATGAGGACGACGACGTCGCTGCTGTTGTCTGGGTCCCCTCGGCTGTGAGGGTTGGTACTGCGGTAACGACCGCATTGGTGGCGCCTTCACCTGCCAGGGGACGCCCGGAAAGGACACGGGTCCCTGAGAAGAGGCCCGAAAAAATTCGTTTGAAGAAGAAGGCCACCATCAAGGTGGTTTCAGCAGGATCTCGGCCTTCGTTAGAGGAGGGCGAAGGGGCGACTCGGCCTTCCGCCGTTGTGAAGAAGAGGCCGATGCTGGTCGACGTGGGCGCGGAGGACGCAGACCAGCTCCGTGCTCGGAAGAAGAAGAGGCTGGTCCGTGCTGCCCCTTAACAGAGTGAGGAGGGGACCGAAGAGGAGGCCGATGAGGTGCAGTTGCTGCTGCACAAGAAGCGCAAGGCCGCTGGGTCGGCCAAATAGGAAGCACCGCGGATGCCCCCCGTGGTCCGTCCTGAGGTTGCGCAGAGGATGGCAACCGAGCTCGGGCTCGTCGTGGTAAGCGACGGGTCAGAGAGCTCTGCTGAAGAGCAGAGGGAAGTGTCTGCGCCACAGGGCCCCAGCGAGGGCCGCGAAGAGGAAGTTGCTCGAACAGCGGCTTCGAGCACCGGAGGCGCCGAACAGGATGCTGCTGGAGACGCTGCAGAGACCTTTTTTCGAAGGGGCGAAGGTAATGAAGAGACCTCTGTTGCGAGGGAGGGGACCTCTCCGCGTCTCGAGGTGCCAGAGAAGGATGTTCCTGAGGAGGCGGCTGCTTCGGCTACGGGGGCCACTCCTACCGGGGAGATGCCGGCCCTACAGAAGGAAGTCGTTGAAGTTGTCGTGGCCCCCCTGCCCCCCCACAAAAATGGTTGCGGTAGTGGAGACACCGTCAACCACTTTGGTCTCCACGGAAGTTGGAGAAGCCGCGCAAGGGGCCAAGGAGATGGCCTTGGTGACAGAGGGCCGCGGGGAGGTTGCTGATGCTGCTGCTAATCCCGCTAGAAGGGAGGAAATCTCCAACGAGCGACCAGACGCCGCTGAGGAGGTCATCAGTTCTGGGGAGGACCGGAGACCTCTCTCCGCAGTACTGAAGGGAAAGTCGTCCGAGCTCCCCTCGCAGGCGATGCTGGAAGCCACGCTGGGTAGGCTTGGGAGCGATGCTTCAAGGGTTCTACCCCCATGCCCGTCTGCATCCTACCTAGATAGGATGGCGCGGTGTCAAGACCTGAGCCCAGAGAAGACCCCCGAGTACTCTAGTGCGGCCTACCGCCCAGGGCACCTCTCCGAACACGACGAAGATGACAACATGGACGTGGGAGTGTTGGTGGATGGCATCACGAGCTCGATGGTCCTTTTGAAGAAGCTCACTTTGCATGCCCAGAATCAAAAGCAGATGTGGGAGGCGGAAACGGCCTTCTACGACGATCTGGTCACCAAGCACCGGGCTCGCGAAGCTGAACTGCTAAAGGAGGTGAAGAGCCTCCAAGATGCCCTCCAAGCGTCCGAGCTCAACCTGACCGTCGCCCGAGCCGAAAAGGAGGCAATCGCGAAGGTGTTAGCCGAAGCCAGGGATCAAGGAGTGGCGGAGTACAAAGAAGGTCCTGACTTCAAAACGGACCTAAAACAGTTCGGGGCCTGTTGTTACAAGGTGGGCCTCGAAGCCGGAAAGGAGTTCGGGGAGAAGCTTGCTTGGACAGAGCGTGCCCGAGAAGCTTTCAAGGCTGTTGTAGGGGAGTGCCGGCGTCGTACCCAGGACGCACGTTTGGACGGAGTGCACTTTGCCCAGTTCCAGTCAGGGTGAATGCCTCCTGCAGACGATGGCGCCGGTACCTCCAGGCAGGCCCCTTGAATATCCTTTCCTTTTTGTTTGGCAGCTCGGCCAAAGCGAGCATTAGTATAAAATCTGAATAGATCTCTCTTTTTTAAAAACAAAAATGGCTTCGCTTTTTCTATCTCCTTACCTTGTAAGTGTTCTGTCCGAACCTAAATTCGTTGGTCGTTTAGGAGTGTTCGCAATTACCGCACAGGTCGTTATGAACTGTGGGTGTTTGCGGAACATCTTCATACTAGGAGATGTCGTTACATCCTTGTAAACTAAAGGTATAAGGATGTTTCAAACTTCGTCACTAGTCGGCCAGAAGAACTGGTAGGAGAGAAGTAGGATGCCGAACAGGAGGCTTTTATGAATAGTAAGCTTTCAAATTAGATACATGCCAGGTTCTAGGTATGGCCCCGCCACTAGGAGTATTTAGCTGGTAAGAGCCTTTTCCAAGGACCTGGATGACCTGATAAGGTCCTTCCCACTTGGGGGCGAGTTTGCCGGCTGCTCTTCGGGGATCCGATGCTGAGCAGTGGCGAAGAACAAGGTCACCTTCGAAGAAGCACCTTTCCCATACTCGGGAGTTATAATACTACGCAAGGCACTGTTGATAGGAAACTAGTCTGATGCTGGCGTCGTTTTGGCGTTCGCCAAGCATGTCTAGGTTTTCCCTGAGCGCGCGATTATTGGCGGCTTCGTCGAAGTGAGTTGTCCGGAGAGTGGGGAGAGCCACTTCCAGAGGTACAACGGCCTCTGTACCGTAGGCCAAATGGAAAGGGGTCTCCCTTATGGCTACTTGAGTAGTTGTTTGGTGACACCACAACACATTAGGGAGCTCGTCAATCCACGAACTACCAGCAGCTTCGACTCTCGTGCGGATCCCGTGCAGCAACGTACGTTTGGTGTTTTCGACCAGACTGTTGGCCTGAGGATGTGCCACGGAGGTGAAGTGGTTGTAAATGCCAAGTTCGGCGCACTTCTGCTTGAAGAATGTGCTATTGAACTGCTTCCTGTTGTCGGAGATAATCACTCTTGGGATGCCAAACCTGCAGAGGAGGTTCTTCCAAATGAACTTCCACGCGGCTTGTTCGGTGATTGTGGCAGCGAGTTCTGCTTCGACCCACTTGAGTCGATGGCCACGAACAAGAACTTCTTTCGACCCTGGGCCTCTGGGAAGGGACCCAGTATATCAATGCCCCACCTAGCGAAAGGGCGAGGCTCAAACAACGTATGAAGTTGCTCGGCCGATTGCTTAATGAGCTGTCTGAACTTCTGGCATTCCGGGCACCTTCTGACAAAAAACATACAGTCCTTTTGTAGAGAGGGCCACCAGAATCCTGCTCAGATGATACTGCGTGCTAGCGTTCTGCCCCCCAAGTGGCTTCCGCACAACCCCTCATGAACCTCTTCAGTAGCCGCAAGGGCCTCTTCAGGGCTGAGACACCGTAAGAGGGGTCTTGAAAGGGACCGTCGGTAGAGCTTGCCTTCTATGAGGGTGAATCTCTGAGAACGTAGTCTGATCTTCCGAGCTTCGCCCTACTCATGGGGAAGCTCATCTCGAAGTAGATAGGCCAAGAGAGGGTCCATCCAGTTCGGAGCTGGAGGGTCGGACCCAATGGCTGCTATATCTACTTCAGTGCTCGGTGCAGCAAGCTCTTCAATGAATACGGAGCGAGAAGGGGCGATGTCACTTGAAGATGCCAGCTTGGCAAGTGCATCGGCTCGCGCATTTTGCTCCCGTGGAACGTGTATGACTTCGAAGTAGAGGAGGCCTTCTGCTCGGCTCTTGACCTGTTGAAGGTACTGGGCCATTCACGGCTCCCTTGCTTCGAATTGTCCGTTCACCTGGCCGGCAACCAATTGGGAGTCACTAAAGGCCCTGAGTCGAATGGCTCCGAGGTGCCTCGCCATTCGGATTCTGGACAGTAGCGCTTCATATTCGGCCACATTGTTCGAGGCCGCCAAGAGAAATCGAAGGGCATATTGGAACTCTAAACCCTCCGGAGAGGTGAGGACCAAGCCAGCTCCACTCCCTGTGACACACGAGGATCTATCGACGTAGAGCTCCCATGGGGGCTCGTCGGCCAACGGGGGATCCTGCTCGGTAGGGAGGGTACATTCCGCGACGAAATCCGCCAATGCTTGCACTTTAATGGCCGTCCTTGGACGGTAGCTGATGTCGAATTCGCCTAGCTCGATGGCCCATTTAATTATCTGGTCGGAAGCTTCCGGTCGCTACAGAATAGACTTCAGCGGCTGATCGATGAGAACCGTTATTGAGTGGGCCTGAAAGTAGGGCCTGAGCTTCCGGGCTGCCGTGACCAGAGCAAGGGCAAGTTTTTCTGCTCGGGGGTACCTCCTTTCAGCTTCTTGAAGGACCCTGTTGATGTAGTAAACTGGACGCTGGGCTGCTCCCTCCTCTCTGATCAACATTGCGCTGATGGAGTGCTCGGTAACCGAAAGGTAAACGAACAAGGGCTCCCCGAGCACAGGTTTCGAGAGAACAGGTGGGGCTGCGAGATAAGCCTTCAACTCCGCGAAGGCGGCCTCATAGTCCTCATTCCACCATACATGCCGCCCTTGCTGTGAAGAGCCTCTAGGTCCTCGCAGCAATTTGATGAAGTTGAAGCTCCTCTCTGCTGCTCGGGACATGAATCGGTTGAGTGCGGCTAGCCGTCCAGTCAGACGTTGGACGTCGCGTACCATTTTTGGGCTGCTCATTTCATGTATTGCTTGGATCTTCTCAGGGTTGGCCTCTATTCCTCTATTTGAAATGAGGAAGCCGAGGAACTTCCCTGAGCATACTCCAAATGCACACTTGGCTGGGTTGAGCTTCATATTGTACCTTCGCAAAGTTGCGAAGGTCTCTTCGAGGTCAGAGATGGGGTCAGTGCTCGGAAGCATTTTGGCCAACATGTCGTCGATGTAAACTTCCATATTGCGCCCAATTTACTGCTCGAACATCTTATTGACCAATCGCTGGTATGTTGCGCCCGCGTTTTTCAGACCAAATGGCATCCTGGTGAAACAGTATAACCCCAAGTCTGTGACAAACGTGGTGGCGTCCTGATCCGGAGAATGCATACTGATCTGGTGATACTCAGAGTAGGCATCCAAGAAGCTGAGGAGCTCGTGCCCGGATGTAGCATCTACCAGCTGATCGATGCGAGGCAGTGGAAAATTATCCTTGGGCGTCGCTTTGTTAAGGTCCTTGTAATCCACACATACGCGCCATTTACCAGTGGCTTTGCGTACGAGGACCACGTTGGAGATCTATCTTGGGTATTGGGCTTCCCGGAGGAGCCCAACTGCTCGACTTTTTGGTGGGTTCACATTCCAAATCATAAATACAACATGTTTTTGATGATGATTAATGATGAACAAAGTAAACAAGTGAACAATGTGAATTGAGTTTAAAATTGCATAAGATCTGTACATATGACTTGTCAGAATGTGTTAGCATAATGTTTAATCTTTAAATGACTATAATGTCTCACTAACTATGTTCATTATTTTAGGTGAGATGTTGGGCAAGACATGTACAAAGAACAAGGCCTCAAATGATGAAGATATACATGAAAAGCAAGTACCTGTCGACAGCAGGAAAGGTCCCTGTCGACAGCTAAACTCAAGCCAGAAGGCCAATCTTCAGAACAGATGAGCCTGTCGACAGCACCCCAGATGCCTGTCGACAGGAAGAGGTTCCCAGAACCATGAAATCTTCTATCTGCCTGTGCCTGTCGACAGCACCCAGTCGCCTATCGACAGCAACTGCCTTCCAGAAGCCTTGAATGTTCTGCTTGCTTGCGCCTGTCGACAGGAGCACCTTGTGCTGTCGACAGACGGAGAGAATCCTCAAATACGGAAAGTCTTCAAGTTGCCATAGATGGTGTTTCCACATATCACGACTCTCCATATGTAAACACCTCTATTTAAGCATATTTTTGAAGACCATCATGAACACAAGCAGCCTCCAAGCAAGAACCCTAAAAGCCTCTCAAGAAAAGTCTTGCACTGCTGCTCTGCTTCTACCTGCTGCCCAGATTCAACAAGAGAAGTCTTTCGTGCAGCGGTGAAGTCTGAACGTCGTGGATTCAAGCCTCTCCATCAACTTCTAATCATCAAGACGAAGCTTGAAGTCTACCCAGACGTTCATCAGAAGAGTTTTCAATTGGATTTGATTCTCAACTCTCAAAATCTTCTCTATTTTACTTATATCCATACGTGTGTGTGTGTGGTGTGTTTCAAGTCGTCCTTGGACTTGATACACATGTGTGTGTGAGTTGTAGTTCCTGAACTAGCTCATAAGCAGATTGCTCTGCGTGTGTGTGTGGCCCGTGGATGTAGGATACACGAGTTGTGTATTCCGAACCACGTAAATCGTTGTGTCTCATGGTTTGAACGTTTCTACGTTAGATGGTTGGTAGGCACGGCGCATTTACACACGTCTAATCATCTGCTTGATACCTATCATCGAATCACACATCCACACTAAGTCTAGTCTTTGCCACAATTTCCAGTGATCTGTATCTTATCGAAAAGAAGGCGTTAAGTGTTCTTAATAGACAGTAATCTATTCAACCCCCCTTCTAGATTACCATATAGGGAATTCTGCAACACTTCAATTGGTATCAGAGCAAGGTTTCTTCGTTTTCTGTCACATCTATTTGATCTTACGATCAGGAGATCCTTGATCTTATGGATTCTAGTAAGGGGTATATGGCCGAGGGACATTCAGTCACTAGGCCACCCTTCTTTGATGGCACTGACTATCCGTATTGGAAAAACCGCATGCAGGTGTTTCTTCGTGCACAAAACTTTGAACTGTGGAAGATAGTCAGAACAGGACCATATGAATTTCCTCAAGACGAAAATACATGGACTAAAGATCAGATTGCCAAAGGGACTCTCAATTGGAGCGCCCTCAACATGATGCAGTGCGCAGTCCATCTAAAAGAATACTCTAGGGTCTCCACATGCACCTCAGCTAAGGAGATGTGGGACAATCTCGAGTTAATATATGAAGGTACGTCTGAGGTGAGAGAATCTAAGGTAAACATGTTAGTCTCAGAATATGAAATGTTTAAGATGAATCATGATGAGACAATATCTGATATGTTTGCTAGATTCATGGTTCTGATAAATGGACTAAAAGGTCTTAAAAAGGAATACTCAGACAGTGATTTGGTGAGGAAGATACTCCGGTCTCTTCCATCCTCATGGAACACCAAAGTCACTGTCATTGAAGATTCCAAGAATCTTTCAACCATGAAGGTGGATGAATTGATTGGTTCCCTCATGACCTATGAGTTGAATGTAAAAAGGAAAGAAATTGAAGAGAACCCAAGGAAGCCCATTGCTTTGAAAGCTTCCAAGAAAGTCTCTTCAGATTCCAAAAGGAGTATTCAACAGGAAAGTATTGAGTCTGAATCCTCCAGTGATAGTGAGAATGACGAGATGGCCATGCTCACTAGACAATTTAAGAAGTTCCTCAAATTCAAGAAAAGAGGTTCAAGAAACTCAAAACCGTTCCAAAAGGGTACCAACAGAAATGATTTACCTAACAAAAAATCTGATGTGGTTTGTTATGAGTGCAACAAGTAGGGGCACATGAGAGGAGAATGCCCCGAGCTTAAGAAGAAATTGAAGAAAGACAAATTCACGTTCAAGAAAGCCAAAGCAATGTTGGCTTCATGGAGCGATGAAGATGAGGACAGTCAAGCTACCTCGGAAGATGAAGAGATTCAGTGTCTCATGGCGAAGAGTGACGATTCAACGAGGTAAACTCTTCCTTCGAGCATTTTTCTATTGATGAATGGGAAGAGGCTTATACTGTACTATTTGAAAAATTTTGTGATTTTAAGTCTGAAAACAAAGCACTTAAGAAGAAAATGAATTTCCTTGTTCATGAGTCAAACAACAATGAAGAAATTGAGTCTCTGAACAAGGTAATTGATTTAATGAAAATTGATGAACAAACCCACAGTGATGAATTGGATAGCATGAAACTTAAGTATCAAGAAGTTCAAAAGGAAAGAGATGATCTAATAAACTCTCTTGAAATTCTTAAAGGTGAGCATGCTAATCTGAAAAAGAAACTTGAAAAAGCTGAAACAGAACTAAAAGGTAAATCAAAAGATCTAACAAGTTTTGTAAAAAGCAAACATAACTTGGATGCAATCTTAGGTTCAAATGTTTTTGTTGCAAGACATGGGATTGGATTTCAAAATCCAAAGCCAAAGGTAATTGGCAAAAATGGTGACTGATTTCATTGATCCAACCCCAGCTCTAGCAAACCAAACCCTTTAAAGAAAAGGAAAAATCAACAAAAGGGTAAAAAACAGGAACCTAAAGTCACCAAATTTGTTCCTAGTCAAGAGAAGGAATTTGCTACAAGCTCTAAAAAGGGCCGTCCACAAGACAAACAGCAAGTTTCCAAAGCTAGATTCACCAGGGAACAAAAGGGTAAGATGCCTATGGATGCTTCTAAAAATGTCAAACCCAATGTTGTTTCTAAATCATCATCATGCAAAATCTGTAAAAAGATTGGACATAATGAAAAACAATGCTGGAATAAACCAATTCAAAAGAAAATCAAGCAAGTTTGGATTCCTAAGCATCTCTTATTTGGCATGAATGATTCAATGGGACCCAAAGTAATTTGGGTACTAAAACCTCTCGTCTGATCCACATGTGCAGGAATGCCTAGCAGCCAACAATCAAAACAAATGGTACCTGGACAGTGGCTGCTCAAGGCATATGACGGGCGACAAAGCTAAATTCAGTTTGCTCGTGGAAAAAGACGGAGGTCAAGTGATATTTGGAGGTAACAACAAAGGCCAGATCATCGGCTCAGGTAAAGTTGGTAGGTTTGCCTCTAATTCTATAGACAATGTGCTTCTGGTTGATGGCCTTCATCACAATTTGCTCAGTATAAGTCAGTTGTGTGATAAATGTCACAAAATTGTCTTTGAATCCAACTCATGTCACATTCTTGATAAGGAAACAGGAAGCCTAAAATTTTCTGGAAAGAGGGTGAATAACATCTACATGGTTGACTTAGATGATCCAGAAAATAACAATTTGTGTCTTGTAGCAAACAAACAGGACGAGCTTACACTGTGGCATCGTAGGCTCGGTCATGCTAGTTACAATGTTTTACACAAGATCATGAGGCTTAAGTTGGTAAGTGGTCTTCCTGAAATCTCCTTCAACAAAAATGAAAACTTTTGTGATGCATGTGCACAGGGAAAACAAACCAGAAAATCCTTCAAATCAAAGGCACCGGTAAGTACTTCCAAAGCTTATGAACTCTTGCACATGGACTTATTTGGACCTACGAGAACACTCAGTCTCAATGGCAAGTGTTATGGTTTTGTCATTGTGGATGATTTCTCTAGGTTCACTTGGGTAAAATTCCTGGCTCACAAGAATGAAGCAGTAAATGTTTTTGAAGAATTCTTCAACAAAGTTGAGCATGGGAATGTCAATAAAATATGCTCCATCCGCACTGATCACAGGGGAGAATTTGACAACAACTTCTTTACTGAATTCTGCAGGCTCCATGGGATAGAGCACTTGTTCTCCTCCCCAAGAACTCCGGAACAAAATGGAGTGGTGGAGAGAAAGAACAGAACACTGGTGGAGATGGCTCGCACGCTTCTGGTCGAGAATCAACTAGCAAGAATTTTTTGGGCAGAAGCGGTAAACACATCTTGTTACATTCTTAATCGAGCCATGGTAAGACCAGTATTCAAGAAAACTCCTTACGAACTTCTGAAAGGTAAGAAACCCACCATTGGGTACTTTAAAGTTTTTGGTTCAAAGGTTTTATTCACAACAATGATAAAAGTGATTTGGACAAGTTTGAAGCCAAAAGCGATCAAGGTATTTTTCTTGGATACTCTGAACATTCTAGAGCTTATATAGTGTTTAATCTGAAAACCAGAAAGGTGGAAGAAACTCCACACGTTGTTTTTGATGAATCTCAAATTAAAACTAACAATTCTACTCCTTACAGGTTTGACGATGAATCTACTGAAACAACTCTTGGAGATCTACAAAGCAAGTCAAATGCAATTTCTAAGTCAGTTCATCAAGCTAAATGTGGATATCTTCGCAGGTACGATGATGAAGATGACAGTCATCTACCCAAAACGGAAGAAGATACACCTGCACAAGATCCACAACAAGAGGATGAACCACAACATGAAACTCCTCCAGCCACCCCTCCTCCGGAACAACATCCTCAACTGCAGGATCAACCCGGTCCTTCAACAATCACGAATGTGAGGTACTCAAAAGCTCATCCACTTGAGAATGTCATAGGTGACATAAATGATTCAGTTCAAACTAGGTCTCAAGTAAATCAAATAGTTGAACAGGATCATTTAGCCTTTGTCTCTCAAGTGGAGCCTAAAAATGTTGAAGAAGCATTAAAAGAAAATTCATGAATTGATGCTATGCATGAGGAGTTAGGCCAATTTCAAAGAAATAATGTCTGGAGTTTGGTTCCTAAAACCCCTAAAATTTCTGTAATAGGCACAAGGTGGGTCTTTAGGAATAAACTTAATGAAGAGGGTAAAGTGGTGAGAAACAAGGCTAGACTAGTTGCAAAGGGTTACAATCAGGAATTTGGTGTGGATTTTGAAGAATCTTTTGCACCTGTAGCTAGGCTAAAAGCAGTTAGGATCTTGTTAGCATACGCATGCTCTAACAAGTTCAAACTATATCAAATGGATGTTAAAACTGCTTTCTTAAATGGCTACATAAAATAGGAAGTCTACGTTTCTCAACCACCCGGCTTTGAGGATCATGATAAACCAAACCATGTATTTAAATTACACAAAGCTCTCTATGGTTTGAAACAGGCACCCCGAGCTTAGTACGATCGTCTTAGTTCATTTCTGGTAAGCAAAAACTACTCAAGAGGTAAGGTGGACCAAACTCTTTTTACAAAGAAAGTTCGCAATCACATAATTGTTGTTCAAGTATATGTGGACGATATCATCTTTGGTTCCACTAACCCTACACTGTGTGAAGAATTTTCACAACATATGCACAGTGAATTTGAGATGAGCCTAATGGGGGAGCTTCAATTTTTTCTTGGTTTGCAGGTCAAACAGTTAGAAGATGGATTCTTCATCAACCAAGAAAAATATGTCAAAGAACTTCTGAAGAAGTTTCAGTTTGAACAAGCTAAACATGCTTCAACACCAATGAGCACAAGCATAAAGCTGGAAAATGATGAGAAATGTAAAATAGTAGATGCTAAGCACTTTCGAGGTATGATTGGCTCACTCCTTTATCTTACTGCAAGTAGACCGGACATACAATTCAGCGTTTGTCTTTGTGCTAGATATCAATCTAGTCCAAGAGAAAGTCATCTAATTGCAGTTAAGAGAATTTTCAGATATCTCTCAGGTACGCATGATTTGGGTCTTTGGTATCCAGCAGGTAGTGGCTTCAACTTGGTTTCATATTCTGATGCTGACTATGCTGGATGTAAAATTGACAGGAAAAGCACTAGTGGCTATTGCCAAATGCTTGGTGGTTGCATGGTTTCGTGGGCATCCAAGAAGCAACACTCGGTTGCACTCTCTACTGCAGAAGCAGAATATGTTGCTACAGGGAGCTGTGCAACAAAAGTATTGTGGATCAAAAGTCAGTTGTGTGACTACAACATTGACCTTGGATGCACACCCATCCTATGTGATAACACTAGTGCAATCAATCTTTCAAAGAACCCTATTCAACACTCTAGGACAAAACACATTGAAATCCGTCACCACTTTTTGAGAGATGAGGTAGCCAATAAAGCATTTGAAATTAGCTTCATACCCACTGAAAAACAATTGGCTGATATCTTTACCAAACCATTGGCAGAAGATAAGTTCACCACATTGAGAAGAGAGTTGGGTTTGTGCAAATTGCAATGAAACTTCAAATATTTAAGCTTATGTTCCTTGTGTCCACTAACTGTGAGGTATATCAAATGGTGAAGTGTGGAAGAACAAGTTATGCTTGTTTGGAAACTCTCATTATGCGTGAGAAAACATTCTCCGCCAAGTACCCATGGTCATGTGGCATGCAAGGGACATATACACTAATATGAGAATAGTTTCTTTACAATCTTGCTCATTCAAAATTCTCCTTGAAAAATTGTCAATTTTTGGTAAAATGTCTTTCTACATGCTGGATGTGCTTCATTGATTGATAAATGTGTGCAATTTTGTCTTCATGAACTTGAGTCTTTTTGTTTCACTTGGCACACAATTATGGGGGAGCAAGTAAGGGTTAGATGAATGAAAATGTGAAGGCAATTGTTCAATCTTTGTCCATCTCAACTCCCTCACAACCATTACCTATTTCAGCCCTTCATTCTAGCCTTAAAAACTGCTCTGAACAGGTCCCTGTCGACAGGCAACAAGGGCCCTGTCGACAGCTCAGCCCAGACAGAACACAGACTCTTCTGTATGTGTCTTCCTGTCGACAGGCCTTCCTTTCCCTGTCGACAGCTATACAGAATCTTTGTGTTCATGCTCATTTTCACTCCCATTCTGTGAGCATCTTCCTGATTAACAACTAAGGTGTCTATAAGGTGTTAATGTATGATTGACCACAATACATACAATGATATTTAAGCTATTCTCTATTCCACTATGATTTTTACATACTATTCATGTAGGGTTTAGGTTCTATCATTTAGGAAACATTTCATAACTCTAAAGGATATCCACCTTACTCCTTTACATCAATCCTTAGTGAGCCAACATAGTCTCAATTTACTTGATAAGTTTTTGGTCATGGTAGTGCATATCTAATATTGATTGGTAATCATATCACCAACTTGATTTTGTTCTTTACGACAATACTTGGAGAAATGCTACCTATTTCTAAAAAAAAAAAAAAAAATAATAATGACAATCACCGTGAAGTTTGGGATGAATATAGAGCAATGCTGGGTTATGCTAAGTAACCGGGGAGATGGGCATCACAAATGTCTCCCCTCGCGTCAAAAGGCCAACTCATCATCTCTGTACAACGGTATGATGGAAACTTCCACTAATTGACTGGGGGTATGGGCACGTGTAATGTCTATCCTCACGTCAAAAGGTGTGACGTCTTCTTAAGTACCATTTCCTCCCATTGTACTTCTAAATTAAAAAAAAAATGGAAATAGTGCGAAGCCTCCACTAAGTTATAATTTCAAAGGTCATTGGTCTTGTGATTGTCTTGACATATAGATATCATTTCATGCATCATTTGCCTATCCACAAAATGGGGATTGTGTTGTCTTACATTGTATTTATACAACGACGGGTAAGTGTGCAATGTTCTTTAGATTAAGTGGGTGTTTTCTTAATGCTTTAACCTGAAATTCCTTGGGTATTATGTTAAAATCATTTAGGAAATTGTTATGGTTTACTATATCCTTGTATATGGTAGGTTAACACACATTATTCACCTCTTATAAACCTTCATTTATCACATGGAAGACCTTGCTCACACCTTCTGTTCAAAAATCACACAAACTCACCAAACTGGCCATTTTCTGAAAGTCCCTGTCGACAGGCACAAGGGGCCCTGTCGACAGCCGGCGGCAGAGGTGTTTTTGGAAGTCCAACGGGCTAAATCCGAAAAAGGGTTTGGTGGGATCCGACTCTTCACATACCCTCTCACCTTCTATAAGAGGACCCCACACCCCTTTCCATCTTCTTCCACTTCCAAAAACCCTCCTTTCCCTCCCTCTCTTCAAATCCCTTCTCCAGGGCACCAGTAGGGCACCTCTGCAACTCTAGTGTTTTCTCTTCTATTCTTCTTCTCCTTTCCTTCTACCACCAGTCTCGAGCACGAGCAGTAAGATCTAATGGCCCCTACTGCCAAGAAGCTGGCTTCTCGTCGCCGTTCTCGGTCTTCTCAAGCCGGACAGGACTCCAGGGCCTCCCCCGAACGTCGCACAAAGCACCGGGAGGACCGTCTGCCAGAGCTGCTCATCCCCCCTAATCTCCAATTCAAAGTCACTCATGCAACCTTCACAAAGGTCACGCAGTCTCGCTACGTTGACTTCATCTCCTTGCAGGATTTCTTTCCAGGCCTTTTGCCTCTCTTTGACACTCAAGGTTGGTCACCTTTCTGCTATAGCCACAAAACCTACTCCTCCTCTGCTGTCATGAGTTTTACCATAATCTCCGAGAATCTACCACAGGTGATCTCTATACCCGAGTCAAGGGGAATTCCTTTCACATTTCCCCAAATCTACTTTCAGTATCCTTGCAAATCCCAAACACCGGGGTTGACATCTTCGCACATTACCCTACCCCAGAGGAGTACTATGCCCTCATTACTTCCAAGCCTTACGACCCCACGGATCGTAAGCAATTGAATGCTAATTCTTTTCCTCCACTTCATCGTCTCATCCACCATATATTTACCACTATCATTGTTCCAAAAGATGGAAGTAGGGAACTCGTCACCTCTGTTCACAAGTCCCTCCTCCATAAGTTTTTGCGCTGTGAACAAATTAATCTCCCTGAACTCATGTGTTCCGTCCTTCGTATATGCCTTGGCAATGCAAAGCGGTCCATGCCTTATGCATGTCAGCTCACCTCCCTCTTTTTGTTCCTTGGCATCATAATTCCAGAAGGGGAGATGACCGTCTTGCAGGCCCGTAGCTCCTATGATCTGACTGCTACACAGAGGATGGGCTACAAGTTCGTGGATGGCATAGTCACAAGGGATCTAAAGGGAAAGGGCCAAGCTGTCCCTGTGGATGAAGAAGAAGCTGATGAGGCAGCTGATGAAGAGGTCGGTGAAAATGAAGACGAAGAAGAAGCCTCCCACTCTGAGCCACTAGATGCTCTGGGAGAAGATGCAAGTCAACCTATGGATGATATTGCCACTGAGCCCTCTATCCGTGATCTCCTAGCTCAGCTGCAATTGCATATGACCACTGGATTTGCAACTATCAATGCACGCTTGGACAAGGTTGATACCAGCTTGGAAGAATTGGCTGACAATCAAGTCCGGATCCATCACCGGCTCAACAGACTCTCCACTCATGTTTCACAGACTCCTCAGGCTCCAACACCACCGGGTCCTGATGATGATTCTAGAGTCTAGGTGTCCCGTGTCATGTATTACGTCTTCTGTTGTTCTCTTACTTTGATGGTCATGCAATGTCTTTCCCTTTCAAGTTATGTTTTACCTAGCACGTTATGTATGGCTCAATGCAAAATCAATGAAAATTCTTGTCTTCTTGCCTACTACATGTGTCTATGGTGTGTGCTTTTGGATATTGACAAAAGGGGGAGAAAACTCAATTGTGCACTTGCTTATACTCGCTTAATTGATTAATTTTGTCATCATCAAAAAGGGGGAGAATGTTGGGTTCACATTCCAAATCATAAATACAACATGTTTTTGATGATGATTAATGATGAATAAAGTAAACAAGTGAACAATGTGAATTGAGTTTAAAATTGCATAAGATCTGTACATATGACTTGTCAGAATGTGTTGGCATAATGTTTAATCTTTAAATGACTATAATGTCTCACTAACTATGTTCATTATTTTAGGTGAGATGTTGGGCAAGACATGTACAAAGAATAAGGCCTCAAATGATGAAGATATACATGAAAAGCAAGTACCTGTCGACAGCAGGAAAGGTCCCTGTCGACAGCTAAACTCAAGCCAGAAAGCCAATCTTCAGAACAGATGAGCCTGTCGACAGCACCCCAGATGTCTGTCGACAGGAAGAGGTTCCCAGAACCATGAAATCTTCTGTCTGCCTGTGCCTGTCGACAGCACCCAGTCGCCTGTCGACAGCAACTGCCTTCCAGAAGCCTTGAATGTTCTGCTTGCTTGCGCCTGTCGACAGGAGCACCCTGTGCTGTTGATAGACGGAGAGAATCCTCAAATACGGAAAGTCTTCAAGTTGCCATAGATGGTGTTTCCACATACCACGACTCTCCATATGTAAACACCTCTATTTAAGCATCTTTTTGAAGACCATCACGAACACAAGCAGCCTCCAAGCAAGAACCCTAAAAGCCTCTCAAGAAAAGTCTTGCACTGCTGCTCTGCTTCTACCTGCTGCCCAGATTCAACAAGAGAAGTCTTCCGTGCAGCGGTGAAGTCTGAACGTCGTGGATTCAAGCCTCTCCATCAACTTCTAATCATCAAGACGAAGCTTGAAGTCTACCTAGACGTTCATCAGAAGAGTTTTCAATTGGATTTGATTCTCAACTCTCAAACTCTTCTCTGTTTTACTTATATCCATACGTGTGTGTGTGTGGTGTGTTTCAAGTCATCCTTGGACTTGATACACATGTGTGTGTGAGTTGTAGTTCCTGAACTAGCTCATAAGCAGATTGCTCTGCGTGTGTGTGTGACCCGTGGATGTAGGATACACGAGTTGCGTATTCCGAACCACGTAAATCGTTGTGTCTCGTGGTTTGAACGTTTCTACGTTAGATGGTTGGTAGGCACGACGCATTTACACATGTCTAATCATCTGCTTGATATCTATCATCGAATCACACATCCACACTAAGTCTAGTCCTTGCCACAATTTCCAGTGATCTGTATCTTATCGAAAAGAAGGCGTTAAGTGTTCTTAATAGATAGTAATCTATTCAACCCCCTTTCTAGATTACCATATAGGGAATTCCGCAACACTTCACTTTTGACAACGTGATCACGGATCACGATCTGCCGCTCTTGGTTGACGGGTCGCCTCCTTTGCTGAACCGGTGGGACCCGTGGATCCAGGCGGAGGCGATGCACCATTACCTCCGGAGGGATGCCTGGCAACTCGTCGTCGAACCACGCGAACACGTCCAAATTGGCTAGTAAGAAACTTCTATACCACTGCTGTTCTGCTTCCGCTAGTAATGCGCCAATGTATAGGACGTGTTCGGGGTCGCTATCAACTTGGACCGAAAGTAGGTCTTCGGCAAGAGTTCTGCAGCTTGTGGAAGGCTGGTCGGCTGGCGGGGGAACAGGTGTTGGAGCCGTGAGCGGCTACTTGTCCCTTAGAGAAAGGGCATAACACCGTCGAGACTCGCGCTGGCATCCGAGCACCTCGCCGACTCCACACGGGGTGGGGAACTTCATTTTCTGATGGAGGGACAAAGGCACCGCCTTGATCCGCCGATCAAACCTCTACCTAGGATCGCATTGTAGCCAGGCATGTTTCTGATGACCAAGAAATCCACCACCTTGGTCACACACTTCGGAGCCGTTCCGAGGGTGATCGGGAGGTGAACTCTACCCATAGGCTGAACCGACACCCCCGAGAAGCCGAACAGGGGCGATTCTACAAGGGTAAGCTGGTCGGTTTTAGGCCCATAAGGAGATAACAATCGTAAGCCAATACGTCGGGGGCACTTCCATTATCTACCAGAATCCTGCTCACATTACAATGATTGATGGTTACCGAAATGACCAACGCATCAGTGTGCGGGGTAGTAACCCCTACAAGATCTTCGTCTGAGAAGGTTATGGCCCCCTAAGACTGTGCGTGTGCGGGACTAGGGGGATAAGGAGCCAGCCGAGGTATCGGTGGTCTATCCACGACGTGCACTCGCCTTGCGTAATCGTGTCGGCTCTGAGTGCTCTCTCCGCCTGTGCTGAACCCTCCTACGATCACTTTGATTTCCTGCCCGTTGGGCTCATTGTTGATCGGCTGCTCAGGAGTCTGCTCTCGGCGTCTGGGGCGGTCTTCATTCCGGCGCATGAACCGTCCGAGGTAGCCGCGCTTAATGAGGGATTCAATTTCGTCTTTAAGTTGGCGGCATTCAGAGGTGTCGTGGCCGTGGTCGCGGTGGAAGCGACAGTACTTTTCCTGGTTGTGCCACCGGGGATCAGAGCGCATCCTTGGTGGCCACCGAACATATGGTTCGTCCCTGATCTCTGCCAGGATCTACTCGGGTGCCACCGTCAGTGGTGTGTAGTCGGTGAAGGGGAGTGGTCGGCGCGGTGAGTCTTCGTTGCACCGCCCTTTCTTCCGATCACGGTCGGAACCGTTGTCGGAAGGCCTCTTGTTGTCTGTCGACTCTCCGTGCTCCGCTCGGCCAGTAGCCAGACTTTCTTCACACGCCGCATGGCGTTGTGTAGTGGAGAGGAGCTCAGCAAGAGTGGAAGGCTGCTGCACTCCCAGCGTCCTCTGCAGGAAACCATCGCGAGTGCCCTGAATCAGGGCACTGGTGGCAAACGGGACATCGAGGGGTGGGATGCGGAGAGCCTCAGTCTGGAACCTCTTAACGTAGTCCCAGAGCGCTTCTCCCTTCTTTTTCCGAACAACAAGAAGGGAGGCCGCGGTGCGCGGCTGTGATCTTCCGCCCAGGAAGTTTTTCCGAAAGGACTTCTTCAACTGGTGGAAGGATGAGATGGAACCTGCGGGGAGGGCTTCGAACCAAGCCCGAGCAATTTCCTTCAAGTGGCTGGAAAGGCCCGACATTTGGCCGCATCAGATGCTCCGTGGAACACCATATGCGACTCAAAACTGTGGATGTGATCCGCAGGGTCAGAAGTACCGTCGTACGGCGTGATGGCTGGTAGAGGGAGTTTGGGAGAGACCCGAGCCTCCAGGATCTCCGCAATGAATGGGAAGTGGAAGTTCAGGTCCTCTTCGGCCGGAGCCTTTCCCTCAGCACGCTGGACCATCGCGTCCACACGACGTTCCAGGTCGACGACGCGGCGCAAGCACCTGGCCAACTCCTGTTCAGAGTGAGCCGAGTCCGCACGGCCAGACTTGTGGGAGTTGGCTCCCACGACCGAGCGCGGCAGGCGCGAGACCGCCACAGAGCGACGGGGCGAACGGCCGCGGCGCTCCGGAGCTCGCTCACCAGACAGAGTGCGGCGTGACCTCCGCGGCGAATCAGCATGCTGCTTCTAAATCGACCCCGCCGGGGCAGGAGGCGCGCGTGATCGTCAATGAGACGATTCTGCCTGGTGCTCCTGCGGAACGAAGGCTGCCGGGGCCGGCTGCCCGGCAAGTTGGGCCTGAAGGCCCAAGCAGATGCCCGTCAGCTACTGCATCTGTCCCCGGAGTTCGGCCATCTCCAAGGCGGTTGCAGGCACGACGGCGGCGGGTGCTGGGATGCCCCCCGTTGCGGTAGCAGGGGCTACAATGACGTCGACGGGGGGAGCGCGTTGACGGGAGTCCGCCTGCGACTGGCGGGACCTCGTCATACGGCTCCCTATGTTCTGGTACGAGGATCTTCCACGAGCCATGATTGTTCCTTCCCACAGACGGCACCAAAAGTGTGGACACTTTTTCTTGTTTGGGCCGGAACCCACTGGGCCTACACTTGAGAGGGAAGAAGACGGTCGCCGGTAGTGGACGAAGATCTGCAAAACCAAAAGAAGATCAGAGGGGCCCAATTGAAGAACCGGGGAGAACCCTCCGATGCCAAAGTCAGTAAGGAACATGAGAGGAAGGGGGTTCTCGTGTGTGAAGCGCAGGGCTTGTGTGAGCAAGGGTGCCTTGGATCACGTACCGCTGCATAGAGGCTTACCAGTGCCTTTTATAGGCTGGAGTGCTAAGGGAGAGGGACAGAACGTCCCTAATCAATGCCGCAAAGGGCGCGCCTATTAGCGTCCTCCACGGGGGGCGCCCGTTGAGGAGCTAGGCAGTTCACGCACCACTTGATCGTGGGGTGCGCGTGGCGTAGCCGTTGTAACTGCTGTAAGGTGATGAAGGGCCGCTCGGATTCGTCCTGGGAGGAAGGTACCGAATAGGTAGCATGCTCGGTAGTCAAGCCCGCTGCTCGGCACCTGGTGCCCGGAGGCATGGCTTGCTGTCGGATGCCTGACACAAGGACGTGCTGTCCGTTTCGAAGGGGTTTTTGGTACAAGTCGAGCAGACCCTGTTCGGAAGGAAGGGCCTTTGTCCGATCAGACTGTGAGGCGCCCGGAGGCGGCTTTTGGGTCCTGCTAGTGTCCGAATGCAAGAACCAGACTCAGATCCTTGAAGCTACTCTTGAAACGTCTTGGCGCCTTGCGATAGGGCCACGTCTGCCTGCCGAACTGGGCCGGGCCATGATGGGCCCAGTGCACGATGGTGGCTAGAAATAGCCACCACAATTAATATATATATGTCCAAAAGAAAAATATAACAGCCTAGGACATACCCCGAGATGTACAATAAGGGCAAAAGTTCACACTACTATTAGTGGTACAAGTCCTTCTTCAAGAAACCACGCCCGATAAAGCACCTAAAAGGGGGGGGGGGGGGGTAAGGGTGTGAGTAGGGCTGCAAATAGGGGTCGGGTTCGGAACCGAAAACACAGATTTCGATTCCAATAATTGAAATATGGTTCCGATTCCAATTCCGATAAAATCGGAATGGTTAATTCCGATTCCGTTCCGATTCTGATAACATTATCGGAACCGAAATTCCGATAAGCTAAGGTGTTTATCATAGTTTTACCTTTTGAGTTTATGATAATTTATCGGAATAACCGATACCGATTCCGATTATTTTTCAATTCCGATTCCGATAGCTTATTGGAATATCTGATACCGATTCCGATAAGCTATCGGTATCATTTTTCGATTCCAAAACTGATAATTTTTATCGAAATCAGGTCGAAATATCAGAATATCGGGTTCCGTTTACACCCCTAGGTGTGAGCCTTACAAAGTCATTAAATCAGCAGAAAAACTCCTCAAAACGACATATGTATAATTCATGTGTAACAGAAGGACAACATAAATAACACAATCCTACCGATCGGCTCACATATGGTAATTTAAAAGAAACTCACAAAGAGCTGGAATCTGTGCATGTTTTCTACTTACACCGGTAAAGACCTCAAACTCACAACTAAGCAACTAACTATTAATGGAAACTCATGATTACCAGAACTAGCAATAGTTCCAGAGTTCTCCAGAAATACCCCGTCAACTAAGAGCTACTTTAAACCAGACAGACATTGAAAGTAAACTATTGAACGAAAAGTAAGGAAATTGTAGACTAAAGTACAAACGAAAAGTACATTATTGACTTCCACTTCACACACTACGAAGTAAACCATGAACTTGAGTCGGAAAGGAGCGATACTAACACTTGGGTCACGACTACTGATAAATGACGCCAATATCCGACCTGAATAAGTCAATATAGGAAAACACCTCTCAGCCTCGCAGCCACAAACAGATGGTCTAACTATAACTCTACCTCTACAAGTACAAGAAACTATAAAGATCAACCATCACCACCTATAGTCTAGTCAGACTGCAGATCCATGTCTGACACACATCTAAGGGTTCCAGGACCTTTAGAGTAAGGTTGTGGCAACACGAGACTAGATGGAGACCAATACGTCTACTAGTGTCTATCCCCCCCCCCCCCCCCCCCCAACACCAACCACAAGTGCACTACAAGCGACCGAAGAGAAATAGCAACACACCACAAGTCGTTGTCTCACTGTCATCTTTCCCTTAGTTGGACGGACAAATCGACAAATGAGTGAGGATGTCTAAGAAGACGTGACAGACCTCGACAGTACACACAGTACTGGGACAAACCGCTAGCACAAATGTGCCTGGCTCACACATAATCTAGGGTACCTGACTGGAGAGGAATTTTGGATTAAGCATCTGACCACCAAACTTGGCAAACCACAACTATTCACAATTAATCATTACCGGTCACTGAACCACACCTTGAAATCCTATGTTTAATGCCGTTAAATATCTCATTCACCATCAAACTTAACATTTACTTATATTGCAATAACTAGAATAATACACGATAGCCTTCAACTAACAATAAGCGTCGATCAATTCTGATAAACCATATCTAAATAACATTAACGATGCTTGAATACACTTAACTAGTAGAAGAATACCAAAATCGAGCCCCCACTGGACCCACATAGCCATTCACAAAGTCTGTAGCAACCCACTATTTATACATTTCATAAATCAATTAAAACCATGAATAAGATGAATAAGTTAAAACCCATTAAGTATAAGCAAGTGATGGGCTTTAATAAATGATTCATATAAGAGTTATTGGGTCAAAATAGGAGTTTTAAAAGATATAATAAAAGAAAATACTATAAAATTCGTAACTCCATTATTTCCTAATTAAAAAAGGGCAATTAAATCACTAATATGACTCATATATATCTAAAATAGACTCCTAACACTATCCTAACTTGTTAGCCACGAAATTAGAGTCTCATCATAAGTCAAATAGGAGGATAAATGCTAGGAAAATACTAGATAAGCATGAAAATTTGGAGTTGGGAAAAATTAGAGTTGTATTAGGAGACAACACACAAGATCTTTAAATAAACCCCAAACCCCTCATGGCCGGCCCTAATGTTCATTTGAGATCTCTTGGACGTGGGAAGGTGGTCAAAGGAGGAGGAAATCGTGGAAAAGAAGGCTTGGAAGGAGATCTTCAAGTGTCTTCATGTTCTTAAGCCCTAGAAGTTTAACTCGTCCAAAGGTAGGCAATCTCTCAAGCAAAACCTAATTACTCTCGACCAAAGATAGTCCATGATACCAGTAACAAAAGCCCCATGTTTTTTCCAATTTCTATCATGACATTTATGAGTATTTCATGCTCAACATTCGGCTATTAACATGTACCCAAGCCCCTTGTTTGATCTCAAACTCCATGAAATCTATGTCTATTTATTTGACTCTTGTTTCTATCATGATTAGAATCTTGTTAGCAACTTTTCAAAATTGATTTCGTGGATTTTTATTGTTGTATGCATCGAGATATAAGCATTTTATCCTAGATTTGTCAACTAGGCGTTCTCGGCCTGAGAATACGCCGCTCTCATGCGGCGCGACCAAGTCGCGCCATCGTGATGCGGCATGACGCGACATGAATATCGTGTCAGCCATGTCGGGCGTGACCTGAACACGTCGCCACGGTCCGTCACGACCTAAAGATCATGTCAGCCCTATCAAAGCCAATCTGAACGTGTCGCCATGATCTGTCGCGATGGGGATCAGCATCGTCGGGTTGGCCTGTCGGGCCTAACCTGAACACGTCGGGACGATATAACGCGACGAGAACAAGGTCATTGTGTCGGCTGGTCGGATGCGACCTGAACGTGTTGTCGTGATCAATCGTGAAAAGAACAAAACCATCGCATTGGCCTTGTGTGTCGCGACTTGAACACGCCGTTGGCCAACGTCACGACCTGCCTGTGTATTTTCAGAAACCAAAAAAATGCCTTTTCATGCAAATTTTACCTTGATTATTCACTGTTAATCTGTTGAATTTACTGTAACGAAGTAACTAATGTTATTTAATGATGACCATGCTATAATTCTCTTTTAAAGACATGTACACGATCTTAATTCGCTATCTTTTGATTCTCTTTCACATGCACATATCAAAAACCTTAACCTTCTGCCAGACAATGTTCAAGAAATCACTTCATAATATACCTAGTAAAATATTGAATTTATTTTATATTGGGACCTTTTAATTAAAGGACTTATTTACATTTCCTATTGTTCGTTTTGGATATCGTTTTCGACGCTTATCTACCTTTGAGCACTCAAGGCAAGACTGGAAAATGTTTTCTATACTCACTTTTCTTGACTTGGATGGACTCTCCATTTGGGAAGACTCTTATTCGGACTAGGTAATCCTTGTTTAAGGCCTCCGTAAGACTCCTTGGCTACGACATACGTCCATGGCCGATAAGCGGGTTGTACCATCAATACTTATATACCCTTAGGGATCGGCATGATCAAACGACCTTAGAGTTCTCTCTCTCCTTGAGATCACACTGAACCTCTGAACTGTGTTCTTAGCACTGCCAATGGATGATTAGTAATTCTACCAGACTACCAGCACCAATCATACGTGTTGTCCAACTATTACTATCGTCTGTTTTAACGTCATTTTATGTGCGTTGACTTGTAGTTCTCATCTATTCTATATTTACTCATCTATTCACGTTCTCTATATACTCTTGTCTATTATTCAATTACTCTCATCTATTCTTGGTACTCTATTTGGTCATCTATTGATTGTCTAAGATAACAAAACATAATCAATGTTTGACAATATATAAAAAGGCCCGATCTGGTCCTAGGAGGTGCGCCAAAAGTGCTATTTGCCCGCGGGAGTTTCTTAATCAGGGTGTTTGGCATTACATCCACTATATTATCTAGATTAATCTAAGACAATCAATCAAAATGCTATACTATCTCGATTGATGAAAATTAATCAAAGTGCTATATTATCTCGATTGATGAAAATCAATCAAAGTGCTATTAATTTACCCCAGTGGGTATTTACTCTCTATATGGCCAACTTCTCTCTCTTTGCTATACATGTTACATGTTGTTTGCTGGATATTGATGTTTTACTTGATATCGATTTGCTATTACTATCTCGACTTTTCTTGACTCTTTCTATTGTTAGTTACTCTGCTCTTTAATGCATTAATCATTTAAAGCATATTGTTTGACTCATGAGACTTAAGTTCTACTGAGTGTTATCACCCTGCATTATTTGATATGTGTTTTCAGTGAGATTGAGGAGGATACCCACACTCACGAGGAAGGGGATGACCATGAGTGATCCGAGAGTGCCCTGGCATACTAGCGTTATCTTAGAAGTCTAGTTTAGCACTTTACTTTTTCTTCAATGTAATGATGTCAATTAGGTCCTAAGTAATGGCTCTGAATTAGTGGTTGTAATAGACATTAGTTGAATTATCAATGGAATACTTTTGATTTAGTGTTATTCAATTGTCCAATGGTTGATGTCTATTATATGCTCTATACTCGCTTATTTGCAGCTATCTCATGTTACGATATTCTGCATTGGGACATGACAAAGTCAAACACTTTGGGAAGCAAAACGTGACAAGGCCGACGATCACATTAAGAATGCGACGGCCCGATATACCACGCTCAAGATGAGAATGTGTCAGGGTCACAGGCCACAACCTGAACGAGACCACCCGATCCGTCGCGTTCCCAGACAGAACGTAGAACCCTCATTCTCACCCAGAAACCTCAAGAAAACACCATTTCTATGTAGTTACATAGTTACATGTATAACTGCGTAAGTATGTAATTACAAACTTACACAGTTATAGGATTTACATACTTACGTAGTTACATACTTTTGGTATATTACGGATTAAAATAACTAGGTAAATCATTCTAAAACTATGTAAGTATGTAACTAGGTAAGCCCTAATTACAGAATTACAAACTTATAAAATTTCTATGTAGTTACATAGTTACATGTGTAACTGCGTAAGTATGTAATTACATACTTACACAGTTACATGATTTACATACTTACGCAGTTACACATGTAACTGTGTAAGTATGTACTTATACAGTTACACACTTTTGGTATATTATGAATTAAAATAACTAGGTAAATCCTTCTATAACTATGTAAGTATGTAACTAGGTAAGCCCTAATTACAGAGTTACAAAGTTATAAAATTTATATATAGTTACATGTGTAATTGTGTAAGTATGTAATTACATACTTACACAGTTACAGGATTTACATACTTACGCAGTTACACATGTAACTATGTAAGTACGTACTTACGCTGTTACACACTTTTGGAATAACGGTTACACACTTTTGAGATAACGGGGGAGGACAACGAGAGTTAAAAATAGGGACTTAAAGATAAGTCCTACATAAAGTAGGGATCAGAAGGTTGTTGAAAACCTGACAGAGACTTGAAAATAATGTCAGATCCTTGCCGGAGACTAATAATTAATTCTCCCTATATTATATATTATATATACTATTGGATTTGGAAATCTAATAATCAAAACAATTTTTGTATCTGATTTTGATAGTTTATCGGAAATATTTAAATCTGAGAAATTATCGGTAATGAAATATATTTTAAATCTTATATTTTTATCGAAATCAAATCGGATGATCATATATTTGACACTCTTAAATGAAATTTTTTCTTTCCATTCTCTCCTTTATGTTACACACTTAAATATGATTTCATAAAGTTGATTTAACTTGTTCAACTAAATGTCTTATGAATTAAATATTTAATATCTTATTCTTTTACTTTTATCATGTTTATGTAAATTAATTAGATACGAATTAAATAAGCCAATTATAGGCATAAGACAAATACTTCTCTTCTTAAACCTGAGAGATGGCATGTCCGCATGTGCATTTTGAGAGGATTTGGGGTATCTACACTTTGGCTCCAAGTCCCAACAACCCCTCACCACCCGTTCCTATATGTGTTTCGTAACAACCAAACGACACATTATAGATTTATAGGTCCAGCCAGCTCCCTTCCGTCTGTATCTCGGACTCGGGTGTCTCCCCTCCATCATGGATGGATCTAGAGAACAAGCAGTGGTCAGTGGGGTCACGTGATCCTACTGAATTTTTTTTTTTTGTTTAAATGACTATGTAAATTTTATGTTTTGGGGGGGTTTAGAGGGGTGACTTTACTGAAAATTTTTTTGGTTCAAATGGCCATGTAAATTTTGTGTTTTGGAGGGGTTTTATAAGAGGTGACCCCACTATAAGAAAAGAATTAATTGTAATGAATTGTCTCATTACTATTAAAATATTTTTTATTTTAAATATTTATTTATATTATTTATAATATATATAATTATATAAATATTAAAATATAATTCGAGTGACCCCACTGGACAAAATTTCTGCGTCCGTCCCTGCCCTCCATGGACGGTAAGAATGCTACATCCATAGATATATCATGTGATCCATGCATAGATATATCATGTGAAATTATATCCGTCTTTTAGTAAGATTAAAAATAAAAGAAATATGAACTATTCAATAAATATAATTGTAATTTGTGTCATCTTATATTCGTGTTAAATATGAGTGATATATACAAGTGAGAGTTTTTTTTTTTTTTTTTTGACGTGCTAGACTGGTTGGCCAACTACATTGAGCAAGTGAAGACACATTTAGGGTTCAAGATTTAGGACACGTGTCTATATATATTATATTAATTTATAATTTAATAAAATCTCTTTAGAAGTTTGCCAAATTTTAAAATCAAATCTCACTCACCTGATGTACATCGAAACCTTCAACTAAACATACCACTCTTGAGATATGTGGTACAAGAGATAGTGATGGCAATGTTGAGGGACTTTTATGAACACTAGGCCATATTTGATATTTGGTTATAGAATCTCACTCCTATTCAAATATCAAACATAATCTATATAATATTTATTTTCTAAAAAAAACATGGGATTGGAGGCGTCCTTAATACCCTAAGTTGACAGGTCTGAACGAAGAAAAGTAAAAAAAAAAAAAAGGCGTTTGTGTAGTGGACTCTAATGCTTTCTAACTGTCTTCATATGGCTCCAGATAATTAGTAGCCGCGGCGGCAGGTTGGCCTAACCACCTTGAAAAGACACCGAAGTATCTACTTCTTAAAAGCCCACTAATGCATGATGCAATCAGGGATTCGTGTGAGAAAATATTTTTAGAAAAAAATTCATATAATAATATGTTGGTACTTCTGAAAAGTTAATCTATGAATTTTTTTTATAATTATAGATTTTGGCATGTTTGATGAAATTCTGATGTCAAACAGCCAATGTTCAATACTGGGCGATCGACGTCTTACGCTTGGCACATATGGTGCTCGACATCGAACAACCGGTGGTCGACTTCTAACTCCCGACGTCTAACGACTTACATTCGATAACTGACGTCGAACAGTTAGCGATCAAGTGGGCCACATATAGAACATATTTTTTTATAAAACAAATATTTATAAATATTTTATTAAAAATAAATATCAATTTTTTTAAAAAAATATTTACATGAGTACCAAATGGATAAATATGTTTTTAATATTCTATAAAAATTAATCTTTTAAAAATAATTCCTATAAATACATTTTACAAATAACTAAACGAACCCTAAGTGTTTATAGATAGCATCGGGATCTTGCAAGCATTGAGGGAGACAGTGGCGGATGCAGGTGGAGTTTAGTGGGGTCCAGTGACCTCACTGGATCTCCCACCTAGTCCACTTTTCTCCTTAAGTTTATGTTTAATTTTTTTTTTATTATGGTGACCCCACTAAAATTGAAGACTGGTGCACCCATTAAATTTGAGGTCCATCTTTTTTAATGGATCAAATAGTCATTTTCATTGAAATATATTTTTGTTGTAAATATTATATTTTATATAATTTATTAATTAATTATTAAAAAATATTTCGAGTGACCTCACTAAACAAATTTTTAGATCGGTCATTGGAGGGAGAATCCCTTAGTATTATCGGGAGAGGGAAGGAGGGTGAGATATTATACATTTAAGTCTATTTTTGGTATTTGGATAGACTGGAGATAGGGTAGAGTGAGGTTATCCATAAAATTTTGAAGATAACCTCACTATTTTGAAGATAACCCCACTCTATCTCCAGCTTATCCAAATACCAAACATAAACTTAAATATAAAATATATCCTTCTCCCCTCTATGTACCGAGAGTCATTTCATTGCACCGAGGGGATCTCCACTATTTACGGATGGCGTGCACACTACAGCCATGAACGTACGTCCGAGAACAAGGAAGATAAAGTCTGGGAAGGATGGTAAAGAACGAGTTTAACCATGCACTTCCAATAAAAGAATAAGCTTCTTTTAAGCGGAGTTGTGACGTGAGCCCATGGAAACTGGCTAGTGATTTTAGATGATTCTGCGCAAACGATATTTGAACTCCCCCCTATGTCCTCTTTAACATGGTAGATTCTTATGTAATTTCCTATTCACAACGTGCGTGTATAAAGATCCTAAATGTATTCAAATCACCAGAGTGGAGGGAAGTGCAAATGTGAATAAATTAAAGAAATATACAGTTTGCAAATCATGCTTGGTTTCCAACAAATTAATGTCTAAGTGGCCAGGACACTCTCACTTAATTGATCGCATGAGGGTGATAAGATAAAAATGCGGACTTTACTCTTTTTTTTGTGAGAACATTTTTTTTCTCATATCTTATCAATTTGATAAAAATCAATCACATACGAGTCAGAAATATTTAAAAGGGGAAATTAATAAGATAATTATTCATGAGTATTCAACACGAGGGGGGGTTAATTAATAAAGTTAAAAAAATTCTTCACATGCCCATCATAAGGAAAAATTTTATGCAAAAAATTAATAAGATAAAATTTTATGCAAAAAAATGGGGGGGGGGGGGGGGGGGGGGGAATTGCCCCCCCTTGACCCCCCGGCTCCGCCACTGCGCCCGTCCCACCATTTTGTGCGTGTATATGTATGGGTGGACGAAGAGATAAAGACAGAAAGTGGGGTTTGCATCCCTACACGAGTTCCCAACAACCCCACCTCCCATTCAGTTCGGTCATCCCTCCCTGCAGTTTCGCAGCAACCAAGTAGCCCACTCTCACTCTGAGTCCAGCCATGCCGAGGAGCTTCTCTTACGTCGTTGTACGTATGTGTTCCTCCCCAACTGCAGTTTTGGGTGAGTGCGGCGTGGTCCCCACCATTCACAACTCGTTTTAGGGAGATATATATATATATATATATATATATATATATATATATATATATAGAGAGAGAGAGAGAGAGAGAGAGAATAGTGTTATGATGCAATGATATGGCTTCGCAGTATCTAACGGTAGAAAATTAAATTTTTTTTTTGAAATTCCTGCCCTTGCACGCATAATGCACGGATGAGTGGGGGCTATCTGATCGTGATCCACCGGTCCCGCTAAGGTGCGCCCTAGCCGCACTAAAAAGCCTAGCCGGATCGTGATCCAACGGGTTGATATTTACATATTTGATAATAAATTAATTTATAATTTTTTTTACTAATTTTTACCTTTGTGTTATACTAAAATACTATCTAATTAATTTTATTAGATTATTATCCTCAAATATATTCAGATGCTATCCATATCTACTATGTATGCAAAAGATATTTAATTAAAAAGATATATTTTGTATCTAAATTTTATTCAGAGTAGATATGAATTATTACAATGGACATGAAATCGCAACCTTATTTCAAATATGTTGAGTACATTGAAAATGTGCAAGACAACTACAGCTGATGTTATAAGAAAGATGATAATTAAGATGAGATGGAAGTAACCAGATTATTTTCATTTATGCAATCTTTTACATATATAGGAACTAGCTAATGAAATCGAAAAATTTGGAGAGTAATTACAAGCACACCCTTTACTTAAGGACTCACTTGAAATCACAAGAAGATCTTTAAGATTAAGCCAAACACATCCCTATGCAGCCTGTAAGATGCTCCTCAAACTGTGTGTGACCTGTCCTTTGGATCCCTAACAAAAAAATAATTGCACCTTCACAGTCATGATATTATTTATTTTTCCCCCTATTTTGGCAAAGGATGGATCAGATTCCCTGAGTGCGTCGGGCTCATCATCGTCTCAATATTTCTTTTATACCCTCGTTAACAGCAATAATGATCAACACAACAGCAATAATAATAATATAACAAGAATAATTAGGCAATTATTGACCAATGACAGTGCGTTACGGGGCAGGCCCTGCGCACGAAGGAAGAAGGGAAGCATCTCCAGACCTTTCGTCAGCTCTAACAAACGGCAAAACCAGGAACCGTCACGTGGGATGATCTGACGTTGGCAGACCGGATCCTAGCTGCGAGGCATCAAGAGTTCGTCTGCCGTCGGATCATCTCATCGGACAGCGCAGAAGGCTCGTCGTGTTTGGGGGAACTAAACATTTTCTCCAGCTTTACCTGGGGAGAGTGGTTACTGCCCACTGGTGGGGAAGGGGGGCTCAACTTACACTTTCCTATTATTTATTAGTTCGTTAATTAGTATATTGATTAATTAGTTAAAATTATCTACCCACCTGCTGTAGCAGATGTGATCTGTTGTGAGCAGGGTGGTACTTTTAATAGAGTGGCCTGCGATTTCTGAACGAATCAGAGCTTTCACGTGCTCCCGCGGCTAATTGAGAGCCGTCTGATAGGAGTGACCCGCGGCACGATTTACAACCTCCCGTTGCCAGCTGGCCCTGCTGCAGCCGTAAGAGCTCGGATCACGAACCGTTAGCTTACATAACCTTCCTTTTTGCGATAGTTTGATGGAAGACGGTGGAAGACGGTTTGTTGACACTATTTTATAATACATATATTTGACATAAATTTTAAATATTATATAATATTTTAATTTTATATTGTAGAAGTAGTGTTAAATATATGTGTTAAATAAGTATGTTACTAAACCATTTTTCTAATTCAATTACGTACCTTGCGATTGCCGTAAGATCCCACTTCTCATAGCTATGGAAGGTGATCGCATAGCCTCATAACCGGGTCCTTTGGGGGCCTGAACCAGGCAAACGCATAACATGGTAGTACTATTTTATGTCCCATAATCTTAGCTTTTACAAAAAAATGTGAAAAATACTTAATTCATACCAACAAGGTATATACTAAGATGAGTACACCTAATTAGAAGGTGCCACTTTAATTTTAGGGATCTTTCATATACGTACCCTCTAATTCTTTTTTTCATTTTTAATCCTAAAAATAAGGTGGTACATCTCTATTGAATGTGTCCTATGCACTAAATAATTTTCAAAAGAAAAAGACTTGTCACATATCAAGAGAGAGTGATGTTCACGCACATCATTCCATTAGTTGCCTATCACTTTATGTGATGGACAAGTCAAAGACTCGCACAGTGCCCCTTATAGTATGCACTGAGACCATGTAATAGAAAACATGTCAATATTAGTGGAGAGATGCTACGCGTCCGGCAATCTGGACACGCGATTTACTCGGACGGCTGAGTTGGCGCTGCCCCGTTATCATTTGCTCGGACGGCAGGGTATTAAGCATTTCCCATACTAGTGTCTCACAAGTGGAAGAAGAAAATAGAATCCTCTCATCATATAACACAACAGTTTCTAGTCCAGTTCATGGGTCTTCCTATGAATGCATTTTTCCGGTCATTTTGACTATGATGAGATAGTGGTGTCAATTGGGCCGGGCCGACCCGGAGGCCTGGAAGTCCGGCCCGGTTTTAACTGGGTTTGAGCCGAAAAAATGAGCCCGTTACAAATTTTTGGCCCGGCTCGGCCCGGAAAAAAATAGGATCGGGTTTGGACTTTGTGTGGTCCGGCCCGGTCGGCCTGCCGACCCGGAAAAAATAAATATAATTTATATTAAATATAAAATTTATATTTAGAAAGAGAGTTATATGTATTTTTCTACAATAAATCTACTCAAAAATATAATCTTTTACAAGTTAAATGTTAATATAGATATAAGTAAAAAATATATATATTTTTTATAGATGTATTATAATAGAGGTATTAAAATTATATATTATATAAATAAAAAATAAATACTTATTTATTTTTCGGGCCGGGCCGGACTTTTCGGGTTTTTTATGGGCCGGACCGGGCCGGGCATACCGGGCCTACCCTCGGGCCTTGGCCGGGCCCGGGCCGACTTTTATAAAACCGGGCCTGTGCGGTCTAACAAGGCCCGATACAGGCTGGCCCATTGACACCCCTATGACGAGGGAGGGGAAAGGATCAGAAACTGAATGCATGTTTTTTCCCCCCTAAGCATGGGCTTCTTGGAAGCTCCTAAAACAAACACATCTCACCAAACTCTTCAAATGGTGCATGAAGGATCGAAGAAATTATTGAGGCCCAGCAAGCACCGATATAGCTGTACTACGTTACCTGTAATATTCTATAACTTTCAGAAAAAAGAAATGGAAAAAAAACAACGCCAACTGTATATGAGATTTGTTCTCACTCTCCCCAAGATCAGAAGAAAACAAAGATTCAAATTTGAAAACATTAGAAAATGGTGCTCCCCTTGCCTACTTAAAGACCTCTGTACCACCCCTTGTATCTCCATCCAAGGTCACTGTCCCCTTAAGCTCCCTTCTTCCACGCAGGTGATGCCAACAGGACATCTTATTACTGTAGAACTTACTGCTGGTTTCGTTTCCTTGTTTGAGCAAGGTTTCTAAGCTTTCCCCGTTCCCTCTTCTTCTTTGCAGAAATGGCTTCTTCTTTCTGTGTCTTGCTTGTGTGCTTCCTGGGTCTGGCCACCATGGCCACGGCTGCTGCACCCAGGAAACCTGTGAATGTGCCATTCCATCAGAACTATGTGCCTACTTGGGCTGGCGACCACATCAAGTACTACAACGGTGGCAACGACGTCCAACTCTTCCTGGACAGATACACAGGTGAAGACACCACAGAAACTCCTCTTCTTGCGGGTGCTCCGTATGTGTCATTGTCTAAAACAAAACTTGGACATCGGGACCTGCTTATATTAGCTACCTGATCACCTTCTCAATGCACTCACTCGGTGGGCTGCACTTGACAGGTACCGGGTTTCAATCCAAGGGCTCCTACCTGTTTGGCCATTTCAGCATGCAGATAAAGATGGTTCCTGGTGATTCTGCTGGAACGGTGACTGCATTCTATGTGAGTGGTCTTATGTATTTATTTATTTTTTGAATGTAGAGCTAGATTCTGGCCATTACAAGGTTGAGGGGGAAAGCTCTTTATTAATTTTCTGCACTAACTGTGTAGTTCTGATCCTCCCTTCTCTTTTTGTTGTTGTTGTTGTACACAGCTTTCATCCCAGAACTCGGAGCACGATGAGATAGACTTTGAGTTCCTTGGCAACAGGACTGGCCAGCCCTACATACTTCAAACCAATGTCTTTACAGGAGGCAAGGGAGACAGGGAGCAGAGGATCTACCTCTGGTTTGACCCAACCAAGGATTTCCACTTCTACTCTATCCTCTGGAATATGTACCAGATAGTGTATGCTCTTCTCCTCATCCCTTTTCCTCGAGTAGTTTCTGTAAGTAGAGCACTCACTTAAGTAGAGCATCCTACATTTTTTTTCTTTCTTTCTTTCCTTTCTTCATGTGGAAGCACACTTCTGCTGGAAATAGTCCTCACACTCACTTAAGTAGAGCATCCTACATTTTTTTTCTTTCCTTTCTTCATGTGGAAGCACACTTCTGCTGGAAATAGTCCTTAAGCCTTCAGTCCAAAACGTCGGAAGCCAGATTACCTGAGTCAGGAGCTCGTGAAAGGGTTTCTTTCTCACCAAACAACGCAAAGCAAGAGTTCATGAGAAGTTGTTTTCTATGATTCTGCATGTACTAAGATTTCATCCGGCATTGCTTTCAGGATGTGACCTTTTCCTCCAAATGATTCCCCTCTTTCACATGATCATCCATTCCCATCAGATTCCTGCACTTGTCACCCATTAAGGATCATCTGATCCCCAACATCTTTCTTTTCTTTTTGGTGAGAACCCCCAACAGTTTTCTATTCTTCCCACCCCTCCATAGTTTTAATAATTATGTGGACGGTGGGGTTCATTAGGTTTTTCCCATAAACAACAATCCAGACAGTTCATGCCTTGTCTTGATATCAGTGCATTGAATTTGTTTGATAAGAGATGGCCCATGTGAAGCTACTTCATAAGCAGCAGAGCATGGCACATCTTCAGAAAAAGGCATCCGGATAAGAAGCCTCGAATTGCGGGGACCTTTCTTTGACTCTGGTCCTTCTCGATACATAGACGGATTTTTGCGAAAAAAAGTTTTCTTTGAAATTTTTTCAAGTTTCTATTTATATTTTAAACAAAAGATAGACGGTCCCACCATTTTCCCTTATAATATTCATTGAGTCCGATCCTCTCATATACTGAGAGGATCCAGACTGCTTTTGTTTTGGTCTTACTCAGACTCGTAAGTTGTGTTATGTGACAATGGACCTCATGCCGACTTAATTAGAATTGACCCACTCTAAAATATGTTTCCACACCTCATCATCGAATCAATATTGCTGTGTTACAAGTTTTGATCAAAATGCACCACATTAGTTCTTCATGACCTTTAACCGGCGGCGATAGAATTGGCTTTCTTCTGTTAGAGAAGAAGAGATTAATAAGGATTAATCAAGAATGCTATTTATATACGGCGATGTTTGGATTATTAACGGGATCGATCTGTGTGTTTGGTACATGTGGGAAATTTTTGAACAGGTTCTTAGTGGACGACGTTCCCATCAGGGTGTTCAAGAACAGCAAAGACCTGGGGGTAAGGTTCCCCTTCAACCAACCCATGAAGATCTACTCCAGCCTGTGGAACGCCGATGACTGGGCGACTCGGGGCGGCCTCGAGAAGACCGACTGGAGCAAGGCCCCCTTCGTCGCATCTTACCGCGGCTTCCACGTCGACGGCTGCGAGGCCTCCGTGGCCGCCACCTTCTGCGCCACCCAGGGCCGCCGCTGGTGGGACCAGCGAGAGTTCCAGGACCTCGACGGCCTCCAGTACCGCCGCCTCGCCTGGGTCCGCCGGAGGTACACCATCTACAACTACTGCACCGACCGCTCCAGGTACCCCACGATGCCGCCGGAATGCCGGAGGGACCGCGACGTCTAAAGCTACCACTACTATCTGCCCTCTGCATGCCATGCATGGACTCGCAGCCTCGATATCACAGAAGGAAGGAAACCAATTAAAGATCACCTACTTTCCCACAACTTGTGGGTGATGCATGAAGCAACTGCAGCACTCTTAACTCTCATCAGCTTGATGGAGCAGGAGTTTTACAAATGCACATATGTGGGTTCTGTGGGTTGTTGCATCCTTCAGTATCACGGGAATTTTTATTTTGTTCTTCCTTGTTTCGTTTGTTTCTTTTGGTGGTGTGGTCTATTATTTTGTGAAGGTGATCGTCTCGTATGTTATCGTGAACTTGGGATGTTGTTATTCGTTGAACAGATGGAAAGCGGCTTATCATGGAGTTGTTATACCGGAAGGTGGGGTATTATTATAAATTGATATTCGTTGCATTATATCTTTCACATCTCTGCTGTTGGATAGGCCCTGGGTTTGTGAAATTAAAAGAAAGGAAACAAATCTTTATACATATAATTCAAGTATCAGAGCTTCCCCATGCAAACAGCAGTGTGGCCACTGCGTCGCCGGGGACCTGCAAGAACTTGCAGAAAATATTGTTGGGACTTCAAGATCCGTGAAGACTCACATGCAGGAGCCTGTTGCACTCACTTGTTGTCCATGCTCCACTATATATGCACATGAAATGGGATTCTTGTCCACTAGTAAAAACTCTCATTTCCTCTGTTTCTGCCCTCACCCATGATCAGTCTCATCAAAAGAGAATTTTTTTTTTTTTGATAACGAGAAACCCGCCCCGTGCGGCTTTGTGGGAGAGAATGTTTGTTGTTAAACAGTGTTAACAATAAAACTGAAGTGGATTACTTATCAAATAAATTTAATTGTTGGAGAAGAGAGGGAAAGAAGGGTCTAACAAGATCCATAGTTGCTTTGGCAGGGGGTTGCCTGTCAGGTTAGTGTTGTGCCTGTGACACCCCTCTCGATCGGTTAAGAGACACCCCATGCACACAAACGAAAAGTCTTAAGCACATCTCTTATGGGATGGGTTTCTGTGCTGCATGCAGTAAGTAACCAGTCCAATCACAAGGATAAAGCATGGTAAAGATACTAATACACTTTAGTGAAGAAGTTATAATTACAATTGAACATAGGAATACAAGTAACATAGTGTGTTTAGTAATTACATACCCAAAAGTTGCTACTTAAAAGGGTGACACCATCACTCCTAAGCACAAAATTCACAATCTCTGCCAACGAGAAGAGTCAACAGGGGCAAGGGAGGATGGCTTAACCGAGGGAATCACTTTAGGTTGCTAATCTAGAAAGGTATTCAAAAAAAAGATATGAGTTCGAAAGGAACTCAGTAGACAGAACCAACATAAGAATCTAACAAATAAGCATGAAATATGGAGCAGTTCATAAGGATACAGAAGCATAAGAACTTATACAAAGAGTACACCATAAAGGTGGCTTAACTGATTACATGCGCGCATAAAGGCATGCAACAGATTTCAAACATAAAGGATTGACAAGTTTTTGAATTCAAACATATCAAATGACATCATCAAATCTCTTGTGGGGATGTATAATATATAGCTAACTACCTGCCGAAATAAGATCCTTACATATACATACATAGCTAAAAATGCCCAACGAGTTGAACCTAACCACCCATGTTTAATCTGTGGGATGAAAACGTCGTTACAGGTGACCGCTCATGTATAACACCAACCATGAGCAGTCTTAACCACTTCAAAGAGTGAGAGAATTCAATATATCTTGCCAAGATATTCGGACATGGAACATAGAAATGCTGGTAGCATGAAAGGAATTAGATAGAACTTCTAGAACATACATACAGGCTTACAAATGGCACTGCTCTAAGAAGATGGAGAGGTTTCAAAAGGGACAAAGTAGGTCTCTGTCGTGCCTACCTGTAGACACCCGATTCTGGCTTATAGGTTGAACCACATTTCTTGTTAACTTAGTGAGCCCCTAGTTGGTCACTCACCTTGAGCCCACCATTAGCCTTACTTTGAGCCCATTAACAGCCAAATTTCCATGAAAATCCCGTCCATTATCTTTTAAAGAGTCCATGAGCCCTAATGATCATTATCCTCCTATGTGATTGTCCAATAATTCAAGAATAATCGATTTTCTTTAACGCGACGGGTCGTAGCGCCGCGTTACTCTCTGTCGCGGGCCGCCGCGACACCCATGCATATCCATGCACGTGACCTCATTGTCGCGTTCCTCATGGCCATCGCGATCATTCTTGTCGTGCCCCTACGATGTGTCGCGACTTCAGCCGCGTGGGCTGGCCTCCGCAACCACCTTCTATTTATCTCCTTAAGGTCTTATCCCTATCCATTTGAACCTCCCAACCTCCATGGCTGCGGTTTGGGGCTAAGGGTCTCCTTGGGAGTCTCCCTATGACTCTACCCAGGATTTTTAATGAGATTTATCCTCTCATATGGGTATTTATCACCTAATAATGTGATTTTCTCTCTCATTTTCTATATAAGCAAGCCCATTTTCTTCAGAGAAGAGGGGACCCCGAGTTTCACCTCGAAGGGCTGCCAAAATTTTCTGTGAGCTGGACTTAGCTCGAAATCAACCCTTCCCCTCTCATTTCCACACATTCTTCACACCAAGCCATGGCGATCTCTTCATCAATGGAGCTTGGTGAGTGAAGAGGGCGACCCCACCACCTTTCCTCAGTATTTGAAGCATCCGAGGACGTCCACCACGCCATAGAGTCGCCCCATACAGAGCTCCTTCTTTCCTCTTCCTTCTTCCTCTTCATTTCATGCATTTTTATCACTTTATTAGATATCAATCTATTTCCTTTTCCTTTCCTACGTTTTCCATACATCCAAGGGGTTTAAAACCACCCCCAGGTCCGTTCCCACCATGATTCATCTCTTCTTTTCATTTTTGGATGGATACTATGCTTAATATGTTCTAACATGGTTCCTTTCCTTATTTTCGTTGTTTTGGCAGGTACTCAATCTAGTTCTCACAAGGAGCTCTTGTCCTCTGGCCGGCTGGAGGGCAGGAAGAAGGTCCTTCCACACTTCTCCCGCACTGCAGAGAATGCGACAGAGGAAGGCGACGCGACACTGAGGACGCGCCCCTATAGGGTGTCGTGAAACCAGCTTCATCGCGACGGGGTTCCCTGTCGCGACCTCAGGTCAGTATGGTGTTCTCTCTCCTTTTCCTAGATTAGTTAGCCCGTGTTATTTCTATTTTTAGGCAACTATCTAGGTGGCGATCACATCCTCTTTTCCATGACTTTATATTGAGCACATATTTGTGTGTATTGGGGGGCGCACAATCCCCGTGATTACCCTACCCTCTAGAGCTAGAGAATCTAGTTGAGTTCCTTCCAGAGGGTTGGAAGGTGTCACGTCCTATCATTTAATATCTCCAATAAATGCCGAGATGCGAGCGGAAAGGAAATCAAGAGTAAACTCAAAATTTTTCGAACAGAAATTGCGTAGGGTCAAGACCTAAAATAAAAATATTTAATTGTTATTCTTAAAAATCATAGTATTACATAATTCTCAAACTATAAATAAAAAGAGCAAACGTATCAAGGGTTGAACTCTCATCACACAATTCTCATCATCCCGCCTTCTAGGACTGACGATAACCTAAAAAAAGAGTATGTATGAACAGTTTTGCCCAGTATTATTTATCTTCTAATAACAAGGAAATAGATATTGAAATCAAGAAAAATTTACTGCACATGAGGATAATAATAACAATGTTCAAGAAAAGGGATAATAATGCAAATTAAGATGTAACAATATTGAACCATGCTTAAATAATAGTAACAAGAATAACTCGATATGTTAATGAACTGAGCCAGAATAACAAGTATCAGACATATAATGACATTTCGTCATTTATCAAATGTGTAATAACTGCTAAGCAGTTTCTGAACATGTACTAGCTATTCGTAACAAATGCAAACTAGTTGAATTATGCTGATGGAAATAATAACCCACCTATCAAGTAGGTAGCAGTGTCGATTCCCAACACTAAAAACAGATGGTTCATAACGTTCTGTATGGCTAATAAACGAATTCAGGGGCTCCTTCCAGGGACTGAATCGGTCTTTATTTGCACAGACATCTAAGTCCAGGTGAGTCCGAAGACCCGAACAAATATGTAAACATTCCTTATAGTTATGTTTCCAAACAATTATTCATGCAACAATTCAGAGTTTCAATGATAAAGCATATGTACAAGATTGTCTATCATAAGGATCACAAAAGAGTTGGAAATGATTGGAGCTTCAAGTAGTAATAAAGTTATGCAAGATGATAATTTTATGCTAGAAGCCGGTATTCAAATCGAAATATCGAAATTTATAATTGAAACTAGTGTATCCGGCCTAAAATTAGGATCTACATTAAAAGCACTCTAGATTATTTAGTTGTAATATAGAAATTAACTAGGGTTTTCAAATATCAAATTAAACACGGGAATGTGGTTGAGCTTGCTAGACTTAATTCAAGGTCATACTGGATAAAGTTGGCTTGAAATAGTTATTCAAAAGTTAAAATAATTGTAGTAACGGTGGTATTCGAGTATCAACTTGGTATAGTCGCTTTAAAACCCAAGAAAATAAAACATCTAACTTGATCCCAAAGTTTAGAATCTTATTGTCGAATCAATCTGGGAGTATATGTTTACCTGCTCAAGAGAACAACAAGTGTTGACACATGAACAGTAGACATGTGAACTGATAACAGGCTTCAGGGTACTAGCTGATGGGAGTGAAGTACTTAGAGCTACTTAACACATTCGGTTTTGTAATCTCTATCAAGAAATCAACAGAAGAACACTTCATAAAAATCTCAAAATAAAACACGATAATCCAGACATGAACCAGTCAAGTGGACAGAGTCGATCTAAAAAAGGCATGTGTCAACACACTAGGACGTGTGTCAACCTGCTGGTAGTATGTGTCGACAAATTGGGTGTGTCTGTCGACAGACTGGGTGTGCATGAAAATCGATCATCCAAAAAGATTAAATCTGTCGACCGGAAGAACCAAATCGATTGACTGGAAGGATGAAATCTATTGACCGAAAGAACCAAATTGGTCGACCGACCAAACCAGTAGCTTGGTCTTGGATTTAAGGTGAAATCGGTTGACTAGAATCTAGGAATCAGTCACCAATTTTGATAAAAACCAGAATCATACCATAACGCCCCGACACGGAATATCAGAGCGATATTACAGTTATTAAATAGTACGTAGTAAGAAAATAAATAACAAACCATTGCACAATTGAATAACACCAAATAACCTCCAATTTCATTAATAATCCACAAAAACTTTATTACAACCTCTAACATCTCATCAACTTCATAGACTAACTATTACATCAATGTATCAGAGCCAAAACTAGGGCCCAGAGTACTTTATTCAAATCTAAACTAATACATAAGAGCTAACTGACTCATAACAATACTAGATAACTACTAAAGCAGTGGTTGCTCAAACGGGTCACTCTTAGACATCATCCTCGTTCCCCTCCTCGTGAGTGTGGTCATAATCTGACTCACCTAAAACACATGAAATAAATACGCAGGATGAGCGAATAACGCCCAGTAGGACTTAATATCTCATGAGAACAAGCATGCTTAAAGTAATTAATGTCTTTAGGAGGCAGAATACGAGAACAAGATGTCATGTATAGTCAAGAGAATGATGTAACAAGATAATGTGAAACATTAACACATTCACGAGAGTATAACATCACAATAATTGGCCATATCACGAGATAGCAAGTAAAACTAGTCACGATAGCAAGTATGGGTCGGTATTCTTTCAACCTTGAGTTCAAGTAACAAACGAATGATTGATTGATTGTTATAGATTAAATCTTGCATGTCATGCGTTAGGTGTATGCCATCACCCAGATCATTAGACCCCCGCGAGTTATAGCCTTTCAGGTGCTCCTCCCAAGGACCAGATCGGACCCTTATAATGTTCCCTAGCATAGTCATGTTTGTTATCTTAGACAATCAATTGACGGCCAAGTAGAGTGCCAAGAAGAGATGAGAGTAATAGACGAACTAGATGAGAGTACAGAGTGAAGGGGAACAAATAAGAGTAACGAGATAGTAGATGAGATAGGGGTACAACCATAAAATAACGTTTAACCATGATAATAACAGTTGCACAGCACCAGGTCGGGTGCCGGCAGTCTGGTCGAAGTCACAACTGCCCACTAGCCGTGCTGTGAACACGAGCCTGGTGGTCCGGCATGATCACAAGATAAGGAGAGAACACACTAAGGTCATTGATCATACCGATCCCTAAGGGTGTAACAGGTATTAGAGTACAACCAGCTAGTCAACTAAGGATGTGTGCCAAATCCAAGAAGACTTACGGATGCCTTGACAAGGATTCTCTGGTCCAGTCAGAAGTCTTCCCAGTGGAGAGGTGATCTAAGTCAAGAGAAAAGTGTGTAAAAACTGGTCCGTTGTGCCTCGAGTGCTCGAAGGCCGAGGGAAAATGGTAACGGAATTCAAAACGCACGTATAAAACGAAGACAATTGTATTTAATTAAATAGGAATTTAGTAAATTATTTCACTAATTTACCAGATACATTATTGAATAATTTATTAGGATCAAATGGCAAACACTAATGTTATGTGTGTGCACGTGTAAGAAATCAAGAGAACATGTATAGTTGTGCATATAGCTTTTAAATTAATAATTTTATTGTAATTAATACTCATTATTAATTAGCAAGTTATTATCTAACATGTTAGCACTTAAACAGGGTCAAAATGTCATAAAGACAGGGTTATATCAGCAAACCTTATGTTCTGGTCAAAATTCAGAGGTTGCGACGTCGACCTCTGTCGCGTTCAGGTCGCGACAAGGCTAACCAACGTGTTCAGAAAGTCCGGTCGCAACGGGATTGAAGGCCGCAATCAGGTCGCGACCCTCAGGGCTGTCGCGTTAAGGCCATCGCGACACCCACGCATGTCGCGTTCAGTCGAACCGGCACTAGGGGTGAACCGGCGGGCATGTCGTGACCAGTTGACCTGTCGCGTTTAGATCGCAACAGGCCCTGGTGTCGCAACCCCCTTTGAGGTCGCGGCTGATCGGGCCGTCGCGATCTCAGGGAGTGGCCCGAGCCCAAAAAGAGGGATTTGCCCTTTTCTAGGTGGGTCTACATGATATAGGGCTATTCAAAATTCGATATAAAATCACTCAGTGATCTAAAAAGTATGAAATCAATTTTAAACGGAAGTAGACTCATAGATCTACCAACAGACATGATTAATTCGAAAATAGACAAGGTTTAGGCATACTTTGATCAGGTTACATTTCAATGACCTAAACATGCGGAGTCATGGATCAACGAATTAATTAGTAATGGATACATGATGAAAATTAGACAAAATAAGGGTGTTTGAAAGCTAACATGATGTAGTATTTATGAGAATTTTCTCATGGTATGGGATCAAGTATGCACGAGATTTGAAAGAAAACATGAAGGGTCGGATACATGGAACTGACATGGATTCAAAGAATTAATTCTCCCTCATGGGAGATCGAAATAGAGCGAAACTAGAGGGCTTTTACACGAGATCGTGAAGTCTTCCTAGGGTAAATTTTACATGAATTTGGCTTGAGAGATTGCCTACCTTTTTTGCGGAGTAAAGAAATCCCTAGTTGGTGACGAAAAATTAGAAATCCCCTTCTTAGATCCAAGCTTTCCCTCCTTGTTTCTTCGTCCTCCAGCCTTCCCCTTCGTCTCCCAAGTCTCCAGCAGCGTTCTAGAGTTAGCTAGGGCCGAATTGGAAGAGTTTTAATGTCTAATAGAGTCCTACCATCTTCTAACTCTTCTCTTCTCCTCCAACTCCAAAAATTAGTAATTATCCTCCTATTTTCTTTCATTTATCTGCCTAATGGGGTTGGGAAGAGAGCTAAATTCGTGGCCATGGGATTAGGATAGGCTAAGGGCTCTTGTTTTAAATAAATACAAGTTATTTAATATTTATCCTAACCTTTTACCATTTACTAATTAATTAAATCCGAATTTGGGATAATTATTTTCCATCCCATGATGGGCTCCACTTTATTAGGCCCTTATTTTATATTTGAGCCATTTACACAACCCATTAGGGTTTTAACTTAATGGGCTTGCTTAAATTGCCTTTTATTTCCCTTATTTCTCATTTATTGTAATTAAATCTATTTACCTCATTTGTTTAAAATAAAAATTTTATTTTATTTAGATTTTAAAAATTAAGGGTGCTACACATACGGTCGCAAATCGCACAGTCTAAACAGGCTTGAATAAACACTCAGAAATTGAAGGGAGGGACCTATACTTCAATTGTACATTTTTTCCAGATTTAATAAAGCTCGTTAAACCTCTCTTTCACATTCTTTTCTCTTTTATCAATCGAACTAGAGAGAGAATCGATCGATTGAAATGTTAAAATCAGTCATCCGATTCTGGTAAAAACCAAACTCATAAAAGCTCGAATCACATAGTCCAAATATGCTTGGGAATTGAAATAAACAATCAGTAAAGATAAAAAGGAACTTACTTTACAGTTGGATGTGACTGTCAGATCAAGATGGACTTCTTACCCTCCCCATCTCTCTTCTTTCTCCCTCCTCAGTGCTCTGCAACTTCTCTCTCTCTTCTTTCTATTTCTTATCTCTTCTCTTTGGCATGGTGGTGTTTGAGCATAAAGGATGAGGGAGTGGCGGTGGTGTGATGGTGGTCAGAAGAAGAACAAGAAGAAGGAGAAGAAGTAAGAAGTAGAATAAATGGAAGAAGATGGTGCTAGAAGGAGGTGAAGAAGTGGAAGAATCAGAAGATGTAGAAAGAAGAAGATGAATGGCAGGAGGGGTATAAATAAGGCTAGCCATGCGGAGGGGGGGTGAGGATGATCCTTATTATTCACCTCCAACCCACCTATTGCAACGACCATCCTTAGATAAGGATCATCGGAGTCTGACACACCGCCTCCAATTAATTATGTAAGTAAGCTTGCATAAGAAGGCTTATGTACAAAGGTAGAAAATTCAAATTTATTTATTTATTTAGGTCAATAATTTTCTATTTAAATAATTTCTAATCAAGGTAAAACTTGACACATAAGCTAATCAAGAGGTGATACAAATTATGGTGATTTTAGTTTAATTTTTCAGATTAATTTTTCATCAAGTGAAAATTACTCGAAAATTTATCAAGTCGGCTTAATCTTGATATTTGTGTATCAATAATTCATGATATTTATGTTTTTAAGATCAGTACATTTTTTTTTGTAATTATGGTGTTTTCAGATTTTACTTTTGTTATCGAATTCCGATGACGTCTTGTTGGAGTGCACACATCTGAAGACAGTACTGAGATTATATTAATAGTATGAAAGTATTCTGGATTTAAGCGTAATCATTTTTCTTATAAATATTATTTATTTTATGAGAATTAGAATCTTTTCTAATGTCCAATATCTTATTATCATTTTTATATTAAATCTTGGGGTGTTACAGGAGGCCTACTCCACCAAAAAGTTGCTATGTCTCCAAACTCCCGCCTTCAGCTTCTAGAGCAGTAAGAGGAATTGGCTAGCTAAAAGGGTATAAGGGTTTAAAAGGAGTTCAAATCAAAGTTGATCGATACTAACAATGTAACACCCCAACGCGGAATATCAGAGCGGGATTAAAGTTATTAAATATTACAGAGCGAAAAAATAAATGCAAACCATTTCACAAATGGAATAATACCAAATAAACTCAAATTTCATTAATAATCCTCCAAACTTCATTACAATCACTAATATCTCATCAATCTTCATGAACTAACTATTACATCATCGTATCAGAGCCAAAACTAGGGCCCAAAGTACTTTATTGAAAAACCAAACTAATACATCATAACTATCCGACTCATTCTATACTAACTATCTACTAAAGAAAGGATTGATGAACGGGGTCACTCCTGAGCATCCTCCTCAGTCCCATCCTCATGAGTGTGGTCATCATTTGACTCACCTGAAACACATTAAATAAAAACACAAGATGAGCGAAAAACGCCCAGTAGGACTTAATAACTCATGAACACAAGCATGGTTTAAATGATTAATGTCTTAATGGTAGGTTAACTAGAGAGAATAGTCACGTGGAACTAGTAATGATAACGAGAGAACAATAGCATTTGGCACAGGAAAAATAGCTCAACGAGAATGATAATAGAATGGCCATGTAACGATATATCATGTAATTTGCACAACATTCTCTAGTAACGATAACAAGTGTACTGGTATAGATAGTACTTTGATTGTCATAGATTAATCTTGATAGTATGCTGACACTAGATGCATGCCGTAACACATCCTTGATCATTTTAACTCCCATGGGCACTGGCACTTTTGGGCGCTCCTCTCAGGACCTAATCGGGCCCCATTGCGCTCGCATTAGTTATTTCTTTATCATAGACAATCACACGAATGGCCAATAGAGTACCAAGAAGAGATAAGAGAGTACTAAACGAGATAGATGAGAGTGTAGAGAGAACGTGAACAGACGAGAGGATATAGATAGTAGATGAGATAGGGACAATATCGTAAAATGCGATAAACGATGATAGTCACAGTTGCACGGCACAGGGTCGTGTACCGACAGTCTAGTAGAAATCATCACCGCCCACTAGCCGTGCTGTGTACACCGGCTAGATGGTTCGACGTGATTATAAGATAAGGAAGGAACACACTAAGGCCATGGATCGTCCTGATCCCTAAGGTGTAACGGGTTTTAGGATACAACCAGTTCGTCGGTAATGGATGTGCACCAAAGCCAAGAAGACTTATGGAGGCCTTGACAAGGAGTCCCTAGCCCATTCGAGAGTATTCTCGATAGAGAGATGGTCCAAGTCAAGAGAAAGTGTATAGAAACGGGTCCGTCGTGCCTCGAGTGCTCGAAGGTCAAGGAAAAATGATAACGGTATTCAAAACTCGCGAATAAAAGGAAGACAATTGTATTTAATTAAATAGGGAATTTAGTCATTCGTTTCGCTAATTTACCAGATATATTATTGAGTAATTTAATAAGGTCATTTGACAATTAAGAAGGTTTAGAGGGTGCAAGTGTGTAGAAATCATGAGAGTAGGATAAATCGTGCAAATGGCTTTTAAATAATTAAAATTTATATAATTATTGTCCATTATTAAGTTACCAGGTCGAAATAATTATAACAAGGGTTAATCATGGCCAATTAAGGGGTATATAGCTTAATCAGTAGGGGTATATGCAAAATTAAAGTTTCTGGCCGCAATCTTTGAATCGCGGCGGGCCTACCCGTCGCGATTCAAGTCGCGACGGGCGGCTCAGGCGCGATCCACAGACCGGGCCGGCCTGGCTCAGACTGGGAGGGAAACGCGGCAGTGAGGCCCACCGCATTCAAGACGCGACCGGGCGGCCGAGCGCGACCCATCTGGTATCGTGGCGGGTCGCGCCGCTGCGATATCAGAAAGGGGTCCGACGCTTTCCCCTTTTTCCAAGGTTAATACTGGTTGATACAGGGCACTTCTAAATTCATTATAAAATCACACGGTGATCCAAAAAGCATAAAACTAGTTTTAAACCAAAGCAAACATATAGATCTATCAGCATGCACAATTAATTTGAGAATAGACAAGGTTTAGGAATGATTTGATCAAGTTACATTTCGATGACCTAAACATAAGCAGTCAAGGTTCAATGATTTAATTAACGATGAATACATAGTGAAAATTAGAGAAACTAAAGGCGTTTGAAAGCTAACATGATGTAGTATTTATGAGAACAAGTACATGCGGGGGTATAGAGTAAACATGAGGGTTCGGGTTTATGGTAACAGTAGGGTTTCAAGCAATTAATTCGCCCAAATGGACGAGCAAAATATGACGAGACAAGATTGCTTTTGAAGAGGTTCATGAAGGTTTCCTAGGGTAAATTTTATACGACTTAAGCCTGCGAGATTACCTACCTTTTATGATGGAAATGACAACCTTAGCTTGAAAACGAAAATTTGAAGAAGAACCGCCAATGTCCAGCCTCCTCCTCCCAGCTCCACGTCCAAAATCGCCTCTCCTTCGTCTCCCAAGGCTCTAGACTTGATCTAGGGTTTGGTGAGGGTGAAATGGTGGAGTTTTGATGTTTATTCGAGTCGAATGTACTTCAAACTCTCTCCTCCTCTCCAAATTACGAAAATTCATATTTATCCTCCTATTTCTAGCATTTATCCATCTAATTGGGTAAAAGAGAGACCTAATTTCGTGGCCAAAGGGTTAGGATGGGATAAGGGCACTTGGTTTTTATAAACATGGGTTATTTAGTGTTTATCCTAGCCCTTTACTATTTATCAATTAATTTAGATACGAATTTCACTTAATTACCTCTCCTCCCGTGACGGGCTTCACCCTATTGGGCCCAAACTATTAAGTTTAGACCCTTAGTTTAATCCACTACTAATTTGGCTTAATGGGTATTAGTTAAACTTCTTTTTATTTCACTCCAATTCTATTTATTCTTCATTTATTCAATTAAATTCATTTTTCACACTTATATAAATAAAATTTTTATTTTATTTTGGATTTTAAAAATCAAGGGTACTACATCCTCCCACTCTTAAAAGGAATTTGGTCACTAAATTCATATGATTGTGAGAGGAAGAGTGACTTACTGAATATCTCCAGATAATTCCGGTGCATTGTTGCTTCGGGCTCCCACGTGGCTTCTTCAATTTCGTGATTTCTTTACAATATCTTAACCACGGGTATAGATCGGTTCCGAAACTGTTGCATCTTTTGTCCAAGATCTTCACTGGCCTTTCTTCATAGGTCATATCTTTGTTCAGAATGATATCATCATAGCTGATTACGTATGATGAGTCATACACGTACTTCCTCAGCATGGACATATGGAACACATTATGTATGGTGGAGAACTGAGGAGGTAGGGCCAGTCGACATGCCACCTCGCCAACTCGATCCAACACTTCAAATGGACCTATGAATCTTGGTCTTAACTTGCCTTTCATCCCAAACCTTTAAAATCCTCTGGTCGGGGATACTTTTAGCATTACATGATCTCCAATCTGAAACTCTAAATCTCTTCTTCGCTTATCAGCATAGCTCTTCTGCCTAGACTGAGGTATCTTAGATTCTTAATCCTATCTCTGATAATCTGTATATCTCTGCTAGTGCTCTGCACCATGTCTGGTCCCAGCCATTGCTGTTCTCCTACCTCATTCCAGCACACAGGTGATCTTCAACTTCTGCCATACAGTGCTTCAAAAGGTGCCATCTTAATGCTCGCCTGATATTTGTTGTTGTAGGCGAATTCAATCAGGGATAGCTGTTCATTCCAATAACCTTCAAAATCTATAGTGCAGGCACGAAGCATGTCTTCCACAATCTGATTTGTCCTTTCTGTTTGTCCATCCGTCTGTGGGTGGAAAGCAGTGTTGTAATTGAGTTTAGTACCCAACGCTGTCTGAAGTCCCTTCCAGAATCTAGAAGTGAATCTGGGATCACAGTCTGAGATGATGGATACTGGGACTCCATGCAATCTTACAATTTCCTTTACATACAAAGCTGCTAACACATCCACACTCCAGGTGCTCTTAATGGCAAGGAAATGTGCGGACTTAGTCAAACGGTCCACAATGACCCAGATAGCATCGAGTCCACCACGAGTTCGGGGTAAACCCATGATGAAATCCATTCCGATGCTTTCCCATTTCCATTCAGGTATGTCTAGGGGTCTAAGTACACCCGCAGGACGACAGTGCTCGGCTTTCACTTGTTGGCACGTGAGGCAGTGTGCGGCATGCTCAGCCACCTCACGCTTCATGTTTGGCCACAAAAATGCCCTTTTCATGTCTTGGTACATCTTGGTTGCGCCTAGGTGAATGGTATACTTGGTCTTGTGGGCTTCATCCATCAACTTTCTCTTCAGTTCTTCATTGTTAGGTACACAAGTCCTGGCGTGGAATAATATTCTCCCATCTTCAGCGGTGGAGAAATCTAGCTTGTCAGCTATGGTCTCCCTGACTCGGACTAGGAATGGATCGTTTGTCTGTTGTTTTCTGATCTCGACAAAGATGTCGGGTTGAGCTCCAAGATTAGCCACCAACATCTTATCATTTCTTTCCTCAATATTCATATTCAAACTGGCGAATTGCTCAAGCAATTGCATCTCGCCCATGACTAAACAAGATAAAGAAGCTACTGGCTTCCTACTGAGTGCATCAGCTACTGCATTACCTTTACCTGGGTGGTACTGGATATTGAAATCAAAGTCTTTCAAATACTCCAGCCATCTCCGTTGTCGCATATTAAGTTCCTTTTGAGAAATCAAGTACTTTAAACTCTTGTGGTCGGAGTAGACAATAAATTGCTCCCCGTATAGGTAATGCCTCCAGATCTTGAGTGCAAATACCACAACTACTAGCTCTAAGTCATGGATAGGATAATTGACTTCATGTGGCTTCAATTGCCTTGAGGAATATGCTATCACCTTTTCATTCTGCATTAACACACAGCCTAAACCAATTCCAGATGCATTAGTGTAGGCTGAGAATCCTGCGCCCTCAACTAGTAATACTAGGACAGGTGCAGATGTAAGCAATTGCTTCTGTGTCTGGAAGCTCTTCTCACATTTCTTGCTCCAGACATAAGGGTTCTCCTTCCGCGTAAGACGAGTAAGAGGTACAGCTATTTTGGAGAAACCTTTTATGAACCGTCTGTAATATCCAGCTAGTCCAAGAAAGCTTCTTATCTCTGTGACATTTGTCGGCCTTTCCCAGTTGGGTACAGCTTCTACCTTGGAACGATCGACAGCGATAACGTCCTTGGAAATAACATGACCCAGAAATGACACATCCTTGAGCCAGAATTCACACTTGCTCAATTTGGCGTAGAGTTGATTGTCCCGTAAGATTTGCAGAGCGATCCTCAGATACTCCTCATGCTCTTCCTTGGTCTTGGAATATATGAGAATATCATCAATAAAGACCACGACGAACTTGTCGAGGTAGGGCCAATAGATGTTGTTCATCAGTTGCATAAAAGCTGCAGGAGCATTGGTTAGTCCAAAAGGTATGACTACAAATTCGTAATGACCGTACCTGCTCCTGAAAGCTATCTTGTAAATGTCTGCATCTTTAATCATCATCTGATGATATCCCGATCTAAGGTCAATCTTAGAAAAATACTTTGCTCCTGATATCTGATCAAATAATTCATCAACACGAGACAGAGGGTACTTGTTCTTGATAGTGAGACTATTCAGCTGCCTATAGTCAATGCACAATCTCATAGATCCGTCCTTCTTCTTGACGAACAACACTGGTGCTCCCCAAGGAGAAGTACTCGCCTGATAAATCCCTTTTCTAGAAGTTCCATCAATTGCTCCTTCAACTGTTTCAATTCAGCGGGGGACATCCTATAGGGGTGGCGTGATACCGGTGCAGCTCTAGGTACGAGATCAATTGAGAACTTCACATCTCTCTCGGGTGGAATGCCTAGTAGCTCATTGGGAAACACGTCTGGATATTTTGGTACTATATGAATGTCTGATATTTTAGATGCTTTCTTTTCAACCACAATTGCGGCAAGAAATGCTACACAATCCTTTCTTATCATGTTTTGTGCCTTTATAGCAGAGACGAGAGACAAGTGTCTCTTGTGTCTACGTCCCGTGAAGGTCAGCTTAGGGAATTCACGAAAGGAAATTTTTCCTCTTCTACAATCCACGATAGCCCCATACGTGGATAGCCAGTCGGCTCCCAGAATAACGTCGTAGCCCTCCATGGGCATATAGATCAAGTCAGCTCTTAGATTGAGTTCACCAATCTTAACATCAGCTAATGGATAATATTTATTCAATTGAGCCTTTTCTCCTAGTGGTGTTGTGACAGGTAATTCAAATACCATGGATGCAGGTTTTTCATTTAATGTGTCAGCGAATGCTTGTGATATAAAAGAATGTGTTGCGCTAGTATCAACTAATACAAAAGCTGACTGAGAGAATACTAGTAAGGTACCTTCGACGACCCCACCTTCCTCGGTGGTTTCCACTTCTTGTAAAGCCTGCAGTCGGCTGAGCTTCTTCTGTCCCATAGGACGCTTTTCATTCTCCTTAAGCAATGGGCACTCAGGAATCCGATGCTTTCTGCTCCCACAACGAAGGCATGCACCTGCCTTCCTCCAGCACTCTTCTGCGGTATGGCCCAGCTTGTCACAGTGTTTGCATCTGGGCTTGTTGTTTGGGGCGGTAGAAGTGGGGACTTTGGGCTTTTGCTCCTGGCTTGGCCCATTAGTGATACTTAACGGCCTTAATTTCTTGCCATTAGTAGGCTTGCTCGGCGCTCCGGAGGTCTGCTCCTTCTTGAACATTCTGCCCTTGATGCGCTCGGTGAGTTCAGCCGCATCCTCTAGGCACTGTGCTCTCCTGACCATCTTCGGATAGGTCTGAATGTCAAATGGTGCCAGCTATGTGATATATGCGGGTCTGAGCCCATTAAGGAAACGCTTGGCCTTCATTCTTTCAGTGCTAACCAAATGATTGGCATAACGAGCCAATCGTGAGAACTGAGCTTCATACTCAGCAAAAGACAGGTTCCTTTGCTTTAACGCAGCAAATTCCGATGCCTTTCTCTCTTAGACTCGTTCGAAATGTACTTGGAGTTGAAACGCTCCTTGAACTCTTCCCATGTAAACTGAGCATCTGCCCGTGTGGCCTCAATGGACTCCCACCACGCACGGGCATCCCTTTCTAACTGAAATGTTGCTAACAACAGCTTATCGCCATCTGCGCATTGCATAACGCGGAATATGCGGTCAGTCTCCTTGAGCCAGTTCTCTGCCTCATCAGGGTCTGTGGTTCCGCTGAATCGAGGCGGATTTAGATTGCAGAAGTTCGGATGTAATTCACCAGCTCCTCGATTGTTATTGTTGGCTCCAGCCGCTTGAAGTAAGGCTTGAGTAAGCTGCTGAATAGTCTGCTGCATATCACAGAGTTGTGCACGATCCGCTGCCATTGTTGTGGTTTAAGTTCCTTCACAAGAGAATTTAAATGTAAGTCATTGAGTTTGCACTAAGTTTGTGCGTGTGTGCATTCATTTTATCTTAAATACCCTTGGTTCTACCCTTCTCACATAGGTATGGAATTTAGACTCTAAGTCGAGGCAGGTCAAACCTAGATCATCCTATACTTAAGAATAACCTAGGCTCTGATACCACAAAACTGTAACGCCCTGATGCGGAATATCAGAGCGGGATTACAGTTATTAAATAGTACAGAGTGAAAAAATAAATGCAAACCATTTCACAAATGGAATAATACCCAATAAACTAAAATTTCATTAATAATCCTCCAAACTTCAATACAATCACTAATATCTCATCAATTTTCATGAACTAACTATTACATCGTCGTATCAGAGCCAAAACTAGGGCCCAAAGTACTTTATTGAAAAACCAAACTAATACATCATAACTATCCGACTCATTCTATACTAACTATCTACTAAAGCAGGGATTGATGAACGGGGTCACTCCTGAGCATCCTCCTCAGTCCCATCGTCGTGAGTGTGGTCATCATCTAGTTGCCCAGTTGACGAGCCCAGAGGGGGGGGGGGGGTGAATGGGTCTTTAAAAATAATCTAGAAGATACCTGTAACTCAAAACAATTACACAAACGTTCTTCGAAATAGGTTAGAGATAGTTAGTTTAAATAACAATCACACAAAGAAGACAGTCACACAACACAAGGATTATCCTGGTTCGGACCTCCTCTCCTTAGGAGTCCTACGTCCAATCCCTGAGCAACAACTCAGGAATTCACTAACTAGGGTATAGTCCCCCTAAGGACGCTACAACACTCAGCTCAGCTGGTCTTCCTTCACACTCGAAGGGAACAACACCCTGGATACCACCAGGTCTTCCTTCACACTCGAAGGGAACAACACCCTGGATACTACCAGGTCTTCCTTCACACCCGAAGGGAACAACACAGAGAAGAATGAATGACCTTCAAGCCCCTAGATCAAGCTTTTGATAAGCAAGGATCTGAAGCAACTAGAACTAAGAGCAAAAAGGATTTTAAGCAAGGCACACTCTCAGAACTATACAGGCTCTCTCAAGATTTTCACAAACTAGTGGAGAGCAACAGAGCAAAAGCTGAGTGGAATCACGGATCTTGGCTCTAGACTTTCTTTTGAAGAATTTGAATGCTTGAATGCACGATCAGTCTCTATTCTTCTGACTTGTATATATATATATATATCTTCAATTTGAAATGTAGACGTTGAAGTGTCCGTTGTCTCTCTTTTGAGTAGTCGTTAGACTCAATGACAATTGGAGTCTTGGAAGCTTCCTGTCAACAGTATTTTGATTTCTTGAACACGCAAAGAGATGAGATCTTCAAAGATATCTGACGGCTTCTATTTGTTTAACATTGTACCATGAAGCTAGTTCAGAAGTCTGCACAGATGTCAATCTCAAATAGCAGACAGATAAGCTGTCTCTGATGTCAGTCAACGTCAGTAGCAATAGTCAAGAAAATAGTAATGCCAAATAGTTTAAGTCTGAAGGACGTTATCAGAGTAGGCACGATAAAGGATGATATGGTATGCATGCATGCAGAGATACGTTCAGATCTCATAAATGAAAAAGCGTCAGAGAGATGTCTATGTGGACTTTGACTAGTCAACGCTTTTTAGATGAATAAGATATCAAGATATGAAATCGATGGCTATATGACTTATGAAATCGTTATGAATGAGTCAGATTGACCAAGTCGTTATGACACAGAAGAAATCGTTGTGAAAAGCAAATCGTTATGAAGTGCAAGTCGTTGCGGATTCTAAAGGAATCGTTGCGATCACTTATGAAGTCGTTATGACAAGTAAGTCGTTACGAGTTCTAAAAGAATCGTTACGATGACTTATAAAGTCGTTATGACAAGTAAGTCGTTACGAGTTCTAAAAGAATCGTTGCGATCACTTATGAAGTCGTTATGAGAAGTAAGTTGTTACGAGTTCTAAAGGAATCGTTACGATAACTTATGAAGTCGTTATGACTGACAAGTCGTTATGAGTTCTAAAGGAATCGTTGCGATCACTTATGAAGTCGTTATGACAAGTAAGTCGTTACGAGTTCTAAAGGAATCGTTACGATAACTTATGAAGTCGTTATGACTGGCAAGTCGTTACGAGTTCTAAAGGAGTCGTTACGATAACTTATGAAGTCGTTATGACAAGTAAGTCGTTACGAGTTCTAAGGAATCGTTACGATAACTTATGAAGTCGTTATGACTGACAAGTCGTTACGAGTTCTAAAGGAATCGTTGCGATCACTTATGAAGTCGTTATGACTGACAAGTCGTTACGAGTTCTAAAGGAATCGTTGCGATCACTTATGAAGTCGTTATGACAAGTAAGTCGTTACGAGTTCTAAAGGAATCGTTACGATAACTTATGAAGTCGTTATGACTGGCAAGTCGTTACGGTATCGATTTGTTTGAAACATCATGACTTTCCGATCAGAAAGGAAATCGATCATAATACTTATGAAATCGTTATGCTTATAAGGAAATCGTTCTGGACTTAGAGAAATAATATGATGAGGAGATCAAAGCTTCAGAGAAGTAATGCATACCTTTTGTTGGCTTGTTTAACCTTGGTATTTTTTCTGTACTTAAGACTTATGAAAAACATTCATTATTAATGTTTTGTTAATCATCAAAATTAATATATAAATAAATGAATTAATTTATATGGAGAGAGTTTTGGTCATCAATCTCCCCCTTTTTGATGATGACAAAACTTAATCAATATTTCAACACTACTTAACGGTAAGCAGAAATAGAAGTACTGAAAATATGTTTCAAAGATATTTCAGATATGTGTAAGTATTTTCTCCCCCTTTTTGTCATTAAGAAAAAAGAAATAGGACGTAGACAAAGAATAGGAGACAATGAGGAGAAGGAACACAATCTTTTCATTAAGCTTGAGGAGGTACAGGCAAATAATATGCAGGAGAGAGAAGAGAGGCAAAATGAGAAATGGCTTCCCAGGCCTGCTCTTCCTGCCTAGCAAAAAATTGTCTGAAAGCCCCATCAGAAATAAAGAAATTTGGTCCCATGGTAGAAGCCATCTGAGATAGGTAGATGCTGCGTTGCTTGGAGAGAAAGTGGGCAAACTCATCAGCATCCATGGAGCTCCAGATGAAGGAGGTTTTGCCAAAGCTTGCACAGGCAAGGAATTGATCCATGGTAACAGGGTAGAAAATCTGTTTCTCCTTGAGAACTTGGCGTAGAGCTACAAACACCTTGTATCTTTCAGCCCATAAATTGTAGGGATCAAGTACAAGATGGATGGAGTTCATGTCCAAAAAGGTGGCAGGAGAGACAGGGGCTTTTCCTTCCCTGGCCTGAGCAGCATTGAGATGAGTTAACTGCTGAGCAGACAAGGAATACAATTCAGACCATTCTGAGGAGTTTAGCCGTTCACATTCTGAGAGGATGGGAGCAAGAACGTCAGATGACACAAACCCTCTGTGATATTCCCGGAAAAGAAATCTAGGAAAACCAACTTGGAGAGTTTTCTGAATTTTGATTCTGCCCATGACCCTTGCAAAACGCTCAAAGATAAGGGACCCAACAAAGATTCCATGATTAGGAAGTGAATCTGAGGCAAAAGGATCTCTTCAGGCAAAAGGAGTGTGGCAAAATCCACTCTCACTTCTTCAGAGTGCCCAGAGCTGGATAGGACCTTGATGGCTCGCTTGAATTGGCTTAACTGAACTTCAGGTAATCAGTTGAGATACCGGTAGTTATTGAACATCTGAAAGTGCCTGATCATCTTGATTTCTTTCTGGATAAAAGGAGCCCAGGTGCTCTGGTGATGAAATTTGAACCATTCAGAAAGGGTCAAGGAGTGATCCCTGGGAGGAAATCTGGCTGCCTTAGCCTGAAGGAAACGATTGTAAAGATCTTTGTGAGATCTAGCCCATTGCTCCTCAGTCTTGGAATGGGCAGAGGAAAAGATTTTGGATTTTTCAGTTTTTGAAAGAGGAGTGTAAGGAAGAATGACTTCAAGGTGGTCAGTGAGGTTGAGAAAAGGGAGGTTGACAAGAGTGGCAAAGACAACCTTTTGTAGATATTCTTTGTATAGAGATGTGAGCTTGTTTGTCACTGTAAGAGAAAACCACAAAGGAGGGTAGAGAGGAGTGTCGGAGGAGTTGAGTTTTCTTTTCTTGGAGACAGTACTGGAGGAGTCTATCTTGGAAATGTGGTCTCCTACCTTTAGCACAGACCTAATGATAGCTTCTTCAAACTCATCCTTAATTTGTGTAAGATAAGGAGAGTTGAGTTGAGCACTCCTAGGAATAATAGAGATAAAAGAGGGAGGTGCAGAAGGGTGAAGGAAATCATCAGTGGTAGAAATGCCTACTGCTGGTACTGAAGGAGGATCAGAAGAGGATGATGCTCCAGCTGAGGATGCTGGAGGGGCCTCTAAGCTAGCAGAGGAAGGAAGATGGGAAGTGGATGAAGCAGGGGAAGATGAAGTATTAGGAGAAGGAAAAGGTGTGGGAGAAGAAATAGGTCTGGATCTAGGTCTTTTGAAGGGAGGTGGAGCAGGTGGAGCAGTGGAGGCTGTGGGTGGAGATGAAGGAAGAGGAGTGTGGGTGGAAATGGGAGCAGGGGGCAAAGGATCTGAGATCACTTCTTCAGGCAAAGATTGCACAGAATCCAACACTTCTGGCCCTGATTCCATCTCAACTGGCCCTGATGGCCCTGGCACTTCAGCTGCTGCTACTGCTGCTGTTTCTGCTGGTGCTGCTGCTGCGGTTGGAGAAGGAGCTGGAGCTCCAACTGCTTTAAGGATTTCAGAGATCATGCTCTTCATTGTGCCCATCTCTTGATTGAACCACTTCATAGCATTTCTGATTTGTCCCAATTCTTTGCTTGCTGAGGCTTGGCTCAAAAATATAGAGTTTACATCTGACTGAAGAGTACATAAGAGCTCACCTTGCACATTCAGCCTTTCAATTACTGGTTTCAAGTTGATGACAATTTTCTGCTTGACCTGCCTCTCAAAAGGTGTATCAGCCAGGAGAGGAACTTCAGAGGCAACTTCTTTTCCTTTCTTCTTGCCTTCTTTTGCTGGAGGAGGTTGATCATCTTCTGAGCTAGAAGAGCTTGCAATCTCTCCTTCTCTGTCATCCAGGTTTTGAGAATCTGTACGCCTTACCTCCTGACCATCAACAACTGGAGTTGGTTCTGCTGAACCTTCTTTTGATAGCTCCCCCTCAATAGGAGCATCTTCTTCATTTGATACTTGCTCCCCCTGAATGGGAGTCCCTTCCATCACAGAGTCACCTTGGGCAGCTGGGTGCTCTACCTCGACTTGAACATCTTCCATTTGTACATCACTGTGGCCGGATGCCACAGTTTCTTCTACAACTCTGCCACTGGTTTCTGGAGCACTTGAAATGAGAGGAATTGAATCAATGATGTCTGCCAGAATAGATGCAACTACAGTTGAGGGTAGTGGGTCCTCAACTGGAATAATGTCCTCTGGGAGAATATCCTCAATTCTCCCTTCTGAAAAACTTTGAACTGATTCTTCTGGAAATCTTGAAGCTTCTACAGACGCTCTTTCTTCTTCTGCTGATCTTTCATATTGAACTTCTGCAATGGAGGGGCCTGAAGATTCTGCTGCTCCAACTGTTGTAGCTGAAATTGACTCCACTGGCAGTTCTGGAATCATATCCGCTGATCCCATCTCCTGATGAGTGTCGTCAATGATGGCTTCGCCTTCAGCAACTGAAGCCTTGAACCAGACACCACTTTCCACAGAGAAACCACTCTTCTTTAGGTTCCTGGACCTGATTGCTTGGCCCATTTTCTCTACAACTGCCCCAGAAGGATCAACACCGAAGTGTTTGAAGATTTTGGTAAGTAGGTGGGCATAAGGCAGGGACACATTGAACTTACTCTTGGTGTCCCAAATCTGATCTCTTGCAAACTTCATTCTTTCCATTATCACTGCGGCCATATTTATCTCCTTATTCTGAATGGCCTAGTACATCATGTCTGAGTCGGCCTTTGTGCAAGATGAAAAAGTTGCACTTCTGGGAACTAAGATTTGACAGATAATAAAATGAAGGAGGCGGTTGAAAGCAGATAGTTGATTTATATCGATCTTGCCGTCCCTCAGCTTGAATCCTGGCCCGATAATTCCCAAACCTTTCACTTGGGCGTCCATGGTGTGAACCCCACTAAATCCGGAAGTCTTTACATTAAATAACATCTTCAGCAACTCAGGGTCTATCTTAATCAAGGTTCCCTTTACAGAAGAAACTAGAGACCCATCTTCCTCTGTTCTCATGCACACGAAGAAAGCTTTTACCAAGTCTGGATAACTAACCTCTGAAAATGTGGTAATTTCTGTCCACTGCATCTGATTGATCAAATCTACTACGCTGCTCATTCCACTTTTCCTCAGATTAGCGACATCTACTGCTTTATTGCCGCAGAGCTTTGTCTTCACAAAAGTAAACCTCTCCTGCTGCTCAGGAGTGAGGAACTCGGCGCTGTAGCCACCCAAACTGCCGGCGATAACTGGTGCGGCCATAGATTCAGGTGGGAAAGGTTCTGAAGGGCTGTGAAGGAAGGAGACGAGAAGGAATCCTCAAGAAATTTCGCGGGAGGAAGAAGAGAGCTTCAAACTTGCAGAGGATGGTGGTAAGAGTCGCTAGGGCATCGGCTCATGCGACAGGATGAAAGAGGGGAAAAGGTAGACGATGAGATCCGAATCGTTCTGTCATCGATTTTATGAATAAATTAATGCTACGTGGAAAGTGAGGCGCCAAAAGGCGGTGGAAAACGACAAAAGGTTTTGACTATTCAAACAGACTTCAATGAGAGAGCGGTTACAACAATGCAATTTGAATTTCTTTTGCTTATCGCCATGGAAGAAAAAATTACTTTAATTCTGAAATTTAATGTGCCACTTGTAAGCAAACTTTTATCCTAAATTGCACATGCCTAATTCCCTTCTAAGAGATGTAAATCTCTCTTCAGGTAAGGCTTTTGTGAAAATGTCTGCTAATTGGCCATTTGTATCAATAAAGGATATTTCAATATTTCCATTTGCAACATGATCACGAATAAAATGATATCTAACCTCAATATGTTTGGTCCTTGAATGCTGAACTGGATTCTTGGTGAGATTAATGGCACTGGTGTTGTCACACAGCAAAGGGATTGATTTGATATTTAAACTGAAGTCTTCAAGTTGTTGCTTTATCCATAAAAGTTGTGTACAGCAATTTCCAGCAGCTACGTACTCAGCTTCAGCAGTAGATAGTGCTACTGAATTTTGTTTCTTTGAAGACCAAGATATTAAACATCCTGCATGAAATTGACAACCACCACTGGTGCTTTTTCTATCTAATTTGCATCCAGCATAGTCAGCATCAGAGTAACCTACTAGGTTAATTTCACAATGTTTTGGATACCATAGACCTAAGTCATGAGATCTTGCTAAATATCTAAATATTCTTTTCACAGAAATTAAATGTGATTATTTAGGATCTGCCTGATATCTAGCACACATGCATACACTAAATAAAATATCAGGTCTACTAGCTGTTAAATAAAGGAGTGAACCTATCATACCTCTGTAGATCTTTTGATCTACTTTCTTACCATCCTTGTCACTGTCCATTCTTATTGATGTACTCATTGGTGTTGACAGTGGCTTGGTGTTTTCGAATCCAAATTTCTTCAAGAGTTCTTTTGTGTACTTTGCTTGACAAATGTGAGTTCCTTCCTTTCCTTATTTGATTTGTAGGCCAAGGAAATAGTTGAGTTCTCCCATCATACTCATTTCAAATTCTCCCTGCATTAACTTTTCAAAATACTTGCAAAGAGATTCGTCAGTAGAACCAAAAATGATATCATCTACATAGATTTGAACTAATAGGATGTGTTTGACTTTTGACTTTATAAACAGTGTACTATCTACTTGACCTCTACTGAAACCATGATTTAAAAGAAAAGAACTAAGCCTTTCATACCAGGCTCTAGGTGCTTGCTTTAAACCATATAATGCCTTGTGAAGTTTGAAAACATGATTAGGAAATTCTGTGTCATCAAAACCCGGAGGTTGCTCCACATAAACTTCCTCTTTTATAAATCCATTTAAAAAGGCAGATTTAATATCCATTTGAAATAGTGTCAAGTTCAAAGCAGATGCATATGTAAGTAATATTCTAATGGCCTCAAGTCTAGCTACAGGTGCATAGGTTTCATCGAAATCTATGCCTTCCTCTTGAGAATAGCCTTGAGCTACCAATCTGGCCTTGTTTCTTAAGATTGCACCAGTTTCATCCAGTTTATTTCTGAACACCCATTTGGTGCCAATGACTGGATGGTCTGATGGTCTAGGAACAAGTGACCATACTTGGTTTCTCTTGAATTGATTTAATTCATCTTGCATGGCTACTATCCAAGATTCATCAGAGAGAGCTTCATTGACTGTCCTAGGCTCTATTTGAGAAATAAAAGCTAGGTAATCACAAGGAATAACATTACCTCTTGTTCCTTACCCGTATGGATGGATCACCAATAATATTCTCAAGTGGGTGATCTTTCTTGTATCTCCATTCCTTTGGAAGGTTTTCATGAGTAATTTCTTCTTGTTGCAATTCTTCTAGAGGTGGATCATCCTTATCCTCAATTGATGTATCTTTTAGTTTCTTGGATAGTTCATCTGCATCATCATTGTCGCTATCTACTTCCTTTCTTAAGGAAGGGTTAGTTTCATCAAAAATAATATGTACAGACTGTTCAATCAATAAAGTGCGTTTGTTAAATACTCTATAGCCTTTGGGTTTAGAGGTGTACCCCATAAAGATGCCTTCATCTGATTTGGCATCCAACTTACCAATATCCCTTTTTCCATTGTTGTGAATGAAGCAAGGACATCCAAAAGTTCTGAAGTGGCTGATCTTCGGCTTCTTCCCTTTGAATAATTCATATGCAGTTTTCTTCAGGATTGGCCTGATCATTACTCGGTTGATAATGTAGCCTGCTGTATTGACTGCTTCAGCCCAAAAGTATCTTGGCAGATCATATTCTGAAAGCATAGTTCTTGCCATATCCAATAGGGTTCTGTTCTTCCTCTCAGCAATACCATTTTGTTGAGGTGTCCTTGGTGCTGAGAAATTATGCTCAATTCCCTGATCATCACAAAATCTAGCAAACTTTTCATTTTGAAATTCACCACCATGATCTGATCTGATAGAGACAATGCTGAACTTCTGATCTTTCTGAACTTTCTTACTGAAGCTGACGAAACTTTCAAAAGTGTCATCTTTATGTTCTAGGAATGATACCCATGTGAATCTTGAGTAGTCATCAACTATGACAAATCCGAAATTCTTTCCTCCAAAACTGGTAGTCCTCATTGGCCCAAATAGATCCATATGAAGCAGCTCCAAGGGTTTTGAGGTGGTCACCACGGTCTTTGACTTGAAGGAGCCTTTAGTGTGCTTTCCCTTAGCACAAGGTTTACATACACCATCCAATTTTGTACTAACCTTAGGTAGACCTTCCACAAGATTCCTTTTTAGCAATTTTCTCATGCCATCTATGCTGCAATGTCCAAGTCGTCTGTGCCATAATTATGTGGATTTATCTTTATTTGCTGCCAGACAAACATTTTGAACCTTGAGTTCTTCAAGATAGAGCACATACAAATTCTTTTCTCTATTAGCTTCAAAGATGACTGCTCCATCCTTCAGTATACTGCACTTTGACTCTTGAAACTTGATCTGATGGCCTCTGTCACACAGCTGGCTAATGCTAATAAGATTGTGCTTCAATTCTTTGACTAATAGCACATCTTCTATGACTGTCCTTCCTTTATTATTCACAGAGCCACTGCCTATCACGGTTCCTTTCCCATTATCTCCATAAGTAACTGTTCCATCTTCAGCTTGGAGATGAGAGAACAACTTCTGGTTTCCTGACATGTGTCTTGAGCACCCACTATCCAAATACCATTTGGATGCTCGAGGGTTAACCTGAAATAAAAACATTAAGCTTTAGGTACCCAAATTCTTTTGGGTCCTGATTGGTTAGTATCATTAATTTTGCCTTTTAATATCCATTTCTTATGTCTTGTTGGGCATGTAGTTATAATATGTTCTAACTTATTGCAGTGACTACAGCAGGATAACTTAGTTACTTTTTCTATGTATTTGAAATCAGCTTTGTATGCTACATCCTGTTCAGGTACAAATTTTGGTGTTGGATATGTTTTAGGATAGCCTATGGTTTCTTCATTATCTGGGGGTGTATATCCTAATCCATTTTTCTTCTTACCTGATCTCCTAGCACCTTTTAATATTAGAGAGTTTTTACCATTAGTAAATTTTTCTAGTGTGCTTGATAATTTATCATTTTCTTCATTTAAGTTTTTAATTTCTTTCCTTAATTCATCTGTGCTTTCCTGTTTTTCTAGTTTAGTTATTTGTTCATTCTTAGCTTTTAGGTCTTCACATAACAGTTCATTTCTTCATTTAAGTTCAGTTATTTGACTTTCTAATTGTTCATTTTCTGATTTTAGATCTGAGTTTGTATTTTCTATACAGACTATGTTTTTCTTACTTACTTTTAATAATTTGGTTACTTCCTTATATTTTTCATATAGTTCGTTGAAAGCCTCTTCTAAACTATCGGAGTCTGAACCATTGCATGAATCAAAAGAGGAGTCAGAAGTTACCTTATCTTCAGTATTTGCCATGAAGGCCAAGTTGGCTTTTTCTTCATCACTGCATGAGCTTGATTCACTGTCTGAGTCGCTACTGTTTTCCCATGCTGCTGCCATCGCTTTCTTTTTGTATCTTCTGAACTTCTTGGAGCTGTCTTTCTTTCTGAATTCCGACTTCTTGAATTTTGGACACTCAGCTTTGATGTGTCCTGGCTTCTTGCATTCATAGCAGATGAGTTCTCCTTTCTTTATTTCTTTTCCATCTGGCTTCTTGAAGTCCTTGTTCCTTTTGAAGTGCCTTCCACCAGATTGGAACTTCTTCTTTTTAGCCAAAATTTGCTGCAATCTTCTAGATAGCATAGCTTCCTCATTTTCGTTGTCTGCATCACTTTCGCTTTCAGCTGAACTTGCTTCTGGTGAATCTTCTTCAGCTTTTAAGGCGTTGGAGTGCTTCTTTCTGCTAGAGGACTCTCCTAGCCTTTCCATATTGATCTCATGGGCCATGAGGGACCCAATGAGCTTTTCTACAGACATTCTCTTCAGGTCATTAGCTTCTTCTATTGCTGTGACTTTTGGAGTCCATGAGGACGGTAAGGATCTAAGTATCTTTCTTACCATATCTCCCATCTCATAGACTTTCCTCAGGCTAGCCAGTCCATTTGTGATGTCAGTGAACCGGCTGAACATTTGAGTTATGGACTCACTTGATTGCATCTGAAATCTTTCATATTGAGTGACAAGAATATCGATTCTTGTTTCCTTCACTTTGTCTGTGCCTTCATAAGTAATCCTGAGCTTTTCCCACATTTCCATTGAGGATTTGCAGGCTGAAACTCTGTTGAATTCCTTCTTACTTAAAGCACAGCATAGGATGCTCTTTGCTTTGCAATTTAGGGAAATCTTCTTCCTGTCATCATCTGTCCATTGTGCTTTCTCATTTGTGACTAACAGATCACCTTCTTCTACTATGGTCCAAATTTGATAGTCGTGCCATTGTAGAAAGTATTCCATTCTGGTCTTCCAGTAAGGATAATCTTCACCATCGAAGAGAGGGGGTCGGTTGACAGACTGACCTTCAAGGTTACCTTGGGCTGCCATGGATCTTTACTCTTCAGATCGTTGGATCCTTTCTTTGTCGAAGAGACTTGCTCTGATACCACTTGTTGCCCAGTTGACGAGCCCAGAGGGGGGGGGGTGAATGGGTCTTTAAAAATAATCTAGAAGATACCTGTAACTCAAAACAATTACACAAACGTTCTTCGAAATAGGTTAGAGATAGTTAGTTTAAATAACAATCACACAAAGAAGACAGTCACACAACACAAGGATTATCCTAGTTCGGACCTCCTCTCCTTAGGAGTCCTACGTCCAGTCCCTGAGCAACAACTCAGGAATTCACTAACTAGGGTATAGTCCCCCTAAGGACGCTACAACACTCAGCTCAGCTGGTCTTCCTTCACACTCGAAGGGAACAACACCCTGGATACCACCAGGTCTTCCTTCACACTCGAAGGGAACAACACCCTGGATACTACCAGGTCTTCCTTCACACCCGAAGGGAACAACACAGAGAAGAATGAATGACCTTCAAGCCCCTAGATCAAGCTTTTGATAAGCAAGGATCTGAAGCAACTAGAACTGAGAGCAAAAAGGATTTTAAGCAAGGCACACTCTCAGAACTATACAGGCTCTCTCAAGATTTTCACAAACTAGTGGAGAGCAACAGAGCAAAAGCTGAGTGGAATCACGGGTCTTGGCTCTGGACTTTCTTTTGAAGAATTTGAATGCTTGAATGCACGATCAGTCTCTATTCTTCTGACTTGTATATATATATATATATATATATATCTTCAATTTGAAATGTAGACGTTGAAGTGTCCGTTGTCTCTCTTTTGAGTAGTCGTTAGACTCAATGACAATTGGAGTCTTGGAAACTTCCTGTCAACAGTCTTTTGATTTCTTGAACACGCAAAGAGATGAGATCTTCAAAGATATCTGACAGCTTCTATTTGTTTAACGTTGTACCATGAAGCTAGTTCAGAAGTCTGCACAAATGTCAATCTCAAATAGCAGACAGATAAGCTGTCTCTGATGTCAGTCAACGTCAGTAGCAATAGTCAAGAAAATAGTAATGCTAAATAGCTTAAGTCTGAAGGACGTTATCAAAGTAGGCACGATAAAGGATGATATGGTATGCATGCATGCAGAGATACGTTTAGATCTCATAAATGAAAAAGCGTCAGAGAGATGTCTACGTGGACTTTGACTAGTCAACGCTTTTTAGATGAATAAGATATCAAGATATGAAATCGATGGCTATATGACTTATGAAATCGTTATGAATGAGTCAGATTGACCAAGTCGTTATGACACAGAAGAAATCGTTGTGAAAAGCAAATTGTTATGAAGTGCAAGTCGTTGTGGATTCTAAAGAAATTGTTGCGATCACTTATGAAGTCGTTATGACAAGTAAGTCGTTACGAGTTCTAAAGGAATCGTTACGATGACTTATGAAGTCGTTATGACAAGTAAGTCGTTACGAGTTCTAAAGGAATCGTTGCGATCACTTATGAAGTCGTTATGACAAGTAAGTCGTTACGAGTTCTAAAGGAATCGTTACGATAACTTATGAAGTCGTTATGACTGACAAGTCGTTACGAGTTCTAAAGGAATCGTTGCGATCACTTATGAAGTCGTTATGACAAGTAAGTCGTTATGAGTTCTAAAGGAATCGTTACGATAACTTATGAAGTTATGATTGGCAAGTCGTTACGAGTTCTAAAGGAGTCGTTACGATAACTTATGAAGTCGTTATGACAAGTAAGTCGTTACGAGTTCTAAGGAATCGTTACGATAACTTATGAAGTCGTTATGACTGACAAGTCGTTACGAGTTCTAAAGGAATCGTTGCGATCACTTATGAAGTCGTTATGACTGACAAGTCGTTACGAGTTCTAAAGGAATCGTTGCGATCACTTATGAAGTCGTTATGACAAGTAAGTCGTTACGAGTTCTAAAGGAATCATTATGATAACTTATGAAGTCGTTATGACTGGAAAGTCGTTACGGTATCGATTTGTTTGAAACATCATGACTTTCCGATCAGAAAGGAAAACGATCATAATACTTATGAAATCGTTATGCTTATAAGGAAATCGTTCTGGACTTAGAGAAATAATATGATGAGGAGATCAAAGCTTCAGAGAAGTAATGCATACCTTTTGTTGGCTTGTTTAACCTTGGTATTTTTCCTATACTTAAGACTTATGAAAAACATTCTTTATTAATGTTTTGTTAATCATCAAAATTAATATATAAATAAATGAATTAATTTATATGGAGAGAGTTTTGGTCATCACATCTGACTCACCTGAAACACATTAAATAAAAATGCAGGATGAGCGAATAATGCCCAGTAGGACTTAATATCTCATGAACACAAGCATGGTTTAAATGATTAATATCTTAATAACAGGTTAACTAGAGAGAATAGTCACGTAGAACTAGTAATGATAATGAGAGAACAATAGCATTTCAGGAAAAAATAGCTCAACGAGAATGATAATAGAATGGCCACGTAACGATATATCATGTAATTTGCACAACGTGCTCTAGTAACGATAACAAGTGTACTGTATAGATAGTACTTTGATTGTCATACATTAATCTTGATAGTATGCTGACACTGGATGCATGTCGTAACACATCCTTGATCATTTTAACTCCCATGGGCACTGACACTTTTTGGGCGCTCCTCCCAGGACCTGATCGGGCCCCATTGCGCTGACATTAGTCATTTCTTTATCATAGACAATCACAAGAATGGCCAATAGAGTACCAAGAAGAGATAAGAGAGTACTAGACGAGATAGATCAGAGTGTAGAGAGAACGTGAACATATAAGAGGATATAGATAGTAGATGAGATAGAGACAATATCGTAAAACGTGATAAACGATGATAGCCACAGTTGCACAGCACATGGTCGTGTACCGGCAGTCTAGTAGAAATCATCACCGCCCACTAGCCGTGCTGTGTACACTGGCTAGATGGTTCGGCGTGATCATGAACACACTAAGGCCATGGATCGTCCTGATCCCTAAGGTGTAACAGGTTTTAGGTTACAACCAGCTCGTCGGCAATGGACATGCACCAAAGCCAAGAAGACTTACGGAGGCCTTGACAATGAGTCCCTAGCCCAGTCGAGAGTATTCCCGATGGAAAGGCAGTCCAAGTCAAGAGAAAGTGTATAGAAATGTGTCCGTCGTGCCTCGAGTGCTCGAAGGCCGAGGGAAACCGATAACGGTATTCAAAACTCGCGAATAAAATGAAGACAATTGTATTTAATTAAATAGGGAATTTAGTCATTCGTTTCGCTAATTTACCAGATATATTATTGAGTAATTTAATAAGGTCATTTGACAATTAAGAAAGTTTAGAAGGTGCAAGTGCGTAGAAATCATGAGAGTAGGATAAATCATACAAATGGCTTTTAAATAATTAATTTTTATATAATTATTGCCATTATTAAGTTACCAGATCGAAATAATTATAACAAGGGTTAATTATGGCCAATTAAGAGGTATATAGCTTAATCAGTAGGGGTATATGCAAAATTAAAGTTTCTGGCAGCAATCTTTGAATCGCGGCAGGCCTACCCGTCGCGATTCAAGTCGCGACGGGCGGCTCAGGCGCGATCCGCAGACCGGGCCGGCCTGGTTCGGACCGGGAGGGAAACGCGGCGGCGAGGCCCGCCACGTTCAAGACGCGACCGGGCGGCCGACCGCGACCCATCTGGTATCGCGGCGGATCGCGCCGCCGTGATATCAGAAAGGGGTCCGGCTCTTTCCCCTTTTTCCAGGGTTAATACTGGTTGATACAGGGCACTTATAAATTCATTATAAAATCGTACGGTGATCCAAAAAGCATGAAACTAGTTTTATACGAAAGCAGACATATAGATCTATCAACATGCACAATTAATTTGAGAATAGACAAGGTTTAGGTATGCTTTGATCAAGTTGCATTTCAATGACCTAAACATGAGTAGTCAAGGTTCAATGATTTAATTAGCAATGGATACATAGCAAAAATTAGGAAAACTAGGGGCGTTTGAAAGCTAACATGATGTAGTGTTTATGAGAATTTTCTCATGTCATGAGAACAAGTACATGCAGGGGTATAGATCAAACATGAGGGTTCGGGTTTATAGTAACAGCAGGGCATCAAGCAATTAATTCGCCCAAATGGACGAGCGAAATATGACGAGACGAGAGGGATTTTGAAGAGGTTCATGAAGCTTCCTAGGGTAAATTTTATACGACTTAAGCCTATGAGATTGCCTACCTTTTATGACGGAAATGACAACCTTAGCTTGAAAATGAAAATTTGAAGAAGAACCGCCAATGTCCAGCCTCCTCCCAGCTCCACGTCCAAAATCGCCTCTCTTTCATCTCCCAAGGCTCTAGACTTGATCTAGGGTTTGGTGAGGGTGAAATGGTGGAGTTTTGATGTTTTTTAGAGTCCAATGTACTTCAAACTCTCTCCTCCTCTCCAAATTACGAAAATTCATATTTATCCTCCTATTTCTAGTATTTATCCATCTAATTGGGTAAAAGAGAGACCTAATTTCGTGGCCAAAGGGTTAGGATGGGATAAGGGCTCTTGTTTTTGATAAACATGGGTTATTTAGTGTTTATCTTAGCCATTTACTATTTATTAATTAATTTAGATACGAATTTCACTAAATTACCTCTCCTCCCATGATGGGCTTCACCCTATTGGGCCCAAACTATTAGGTTTAGACCCTTAGTTTAATTCACTACTAATTTGGCTTAATGGATATTAGTTAAACTTCTTTTTATTTCACTCAAATTCTATTTATTCTTCCTTTATTCAATTAAATCCATTTTTCTCACTTATATAAATAAAAAATTTATTTTATTTTGAATTTTAAAAATCAAGGGTACTACAAACAAGAAGGTTTAGACACCTTGCAAACAGGCAGCCCAAGGGAGAGCCACTAAACCAGCAATGATGACTGATGGAACTGAGAGTGACAGGGTTAAAAGGCAAGTGGTGAAATTCTTAGAGAAAACTTGATTACCCTGTCAAGCATTGAGATCGAAGTCAGAAGTTTGACTAGTCAAAGGGCTTGGTGAGGTTGACTTGTGATTAATAACATGACACCTACTGACGTTTCAAAGATTTGCACTTAAAACTCCATATCGATTATAGAAGGAGGTTTCTATCGATTAGAGAAAAAATCATGTACCGATTGGTGAACAATTGCTAAACCGCTTGGAGAACAAAGAAAAACTTCTATCAATTAGAGAAGAAGTCTCATATTGAATGGAAAACAAAGTTTTTTTTGTGTGTGTGTTGGAGAGCCCAGCCATTGGGCGAACAAAACCTTGCCTCGGGTTCAAAGCCCGGGGCCCCTCCCACCCTCCCTTCCCCTAGACAAACCTCTTAAAAAATGTATTAGAAAACCTCTTAAAATCACCTATAAAGTGCCATAAGCGCACCTCGTAGGTTCAAAATCTGCACAACCGGGTGTGCAGCGGGGGCCCCAAACCATTGGCCCATCCCTCACGCATAGATTGGAGAACAAAGGGAAACTTCTATCGATTAGAGAAGAAGTCCTATACCGATTGGTGAACAAAAGAAGCTCCTTTCGATTACTAAAGGGTTGTTTCGATTACTAAGGGCTTTCGATTACTGAAGGGTTCCGATTACTTCAGATGTTTCAATTACTTAAGAGTTCTAGCCCATACTTATTAAATATTTTCCCTTATAAGTGATGAGTTCTTGATTTTAAGTATGGGGTAAATAGCTAATTCAAAATAAAAGGGGTCAAAATTCAGAAATAATTTCTAAGGGTAAACTTAAAGGCACTGGACTAAAACATAGGATATTACAGTTAGGAAGAGGTAGCCGTTAGATTTAGACCTAGCTAGTTTTGGCACGGGGGCCTGGCTAGCCTAACCCGAGATTAAAAAGTTAATCTGGTTAAAAAAAGGGGTAAAAGAAGGGTCAGTATACTCCACCCTTTTTGGAAGACTGATTTTAAACCACTTTAATTTTTGAACCTACTTAAACTTCTCAAATTAAAACTCTTTAAAATGATATTAAACAACCCTCAATTATTTTAACCAGAGTTTTTTTATCCCCTCCTTAAATCGGGCCTAAAATTGTTTAACAAATGATCCATTCAGATTTTGTTGTCAGTCTAGTCCGGCAATAAACATTTCTGCTCATCGAAATTTAAGAATGGGATTTGAGGGGTGGGGCGGGGGGAGTGTTTGTATTGGATGCAATCATATAGGATGATGCGCACCACCCTTGTAACAAACTTTGTTTCCATATCACTATATATATGACATGAAGGCCGGGCTACAGGTGTGCGCAGTCACCATTCTTTTCTTGCAACATTTCCTTCTCTCTTCTCGTATCTTCATGTTGCCTATACGATACTCTGTTTTCTAACTTGGTATTAGATCATACCGATCCTGTTCTGCGTCTCGTTACCACCCTGGACGTTTATGGTTGTTGCTACCAAAGGCGTTGATACTGCTTCTTCTAGGAATGGAGCTGCATCTTCCTCCGATTTGGAGATTCCTTATTTCTTTCATTCTTTAGATAATCTAGGTTTGTTGCCATCATCTCCTATTGCAGTGCCAGCTCTCACTGCTGAGCAGTATGCCCAGTTGATGAAGGTTCCCAGCACAAATAATCTCTCTGCCACCAGTCTGCATGCTAATATGGCAGGTATTCCTTATCCACCAACTCCAAATTGGATCCTTGGCTCTGGTGCCTCCGCTCACATCGTATCTTATTCTACTCACCTTTCACCCTTGTCTATTGCTACCGCACCCACAAAGATCACACATCCCACTGTCACCAATTGCAGGTCTTGGTTCGTTTCAGCTAACTAATTCCATTAATCTTTCAATTGTTTATCCAACTTCTCTTACAGTTTGATTTCCATAAGTCGACTCACCAAGGACTCTAAATATTGTGAAGTCATCTTCTACCCAAACCAGTGTGTGCAGTGCTACAAGACCTCTCGACATTGCGGGAGATTGGGCGGGGGCTGTGAACACAATGGTTTGTACTACTTTGAGGAAGCTGCACCCATCATCTGTTCAACCACTTCAAAAGTTTCCTTCAACCTTTGGCACCAACGTCTTGGGCATCTTTCTAAGCAATCCCAAATATCATTTCCTCATGGCTCTTTTGTACCTTAAAAACCTTTTAAACTACGATTTTTGGGGTCCCCATTCAGTAGTTGTTTCGCGCGGTGGTGCATGTTTCTTTAATTTTGAGACAAATAGAGAACCGTCTGAAAATCGTGTATTCCTCCTTTGTATTATTCACAAGTATATACAATTACAAGAGCCCAAAACAGGGCAAGAAGCCAGCAGGCCAGCACCGAGTAGCTAGGTGTATATACTAAAATACAAGGATTACTAAGAATAGGACGACAGCCAGAGACGGACGGACGTTATGTATTGGGGGGGCCATGGCCCCCCCCCCCCCCCCCCCCCCTGTTAAGTTTTTGTTAAAATGGTAACTGGAGTCTGGATGTGGTGACCAAAGTTTCAGAAAAAAGTGATGCCATTTTAACATAATTACTTAACAGTTGGGGGGATCTGGTCCTCCGGTTTTTTTAAAAAAAATTGAACTAATTTTTTTTAAAGAAACAACCAACTAAATATTTTAACCTAATAGGCTTCTTTCCCCAAGCGCCTCCCGTGCTCATAGCCACCATTTTTATTTTTATTTTTATTTTTGAAACTTTGGTCACCGCACCGTATCCAGTTATTCCTGGACTTCAGCTCATTCATTCCGTTCGTGTGTGTGATCGGCTATTTCAATTTGGTCGGAGATGATATATGAGAGGACGGCAGCGGAAACCCCCCCCCCCCCCCTACCGCACGCGAATGTGTCGAATCTGCAGTCCACTTCTGTTCGGGCGTTGCCATTGCTTGTTATTTTTATTGAATTAGAGATCTAAAATTAAATCATGTATTGACGTAATGCAATTTTATCATTTTTTTCAGATTTTAATATCAAATTTTTATGTTTCTTTTTTGTATCTGTGTGTTTTATATAAATTTGTATTTTTTAAATTTAATGATAATTTTATTTGATATAAATTACTCTTATTTGCTAATTTTAAAAAAAATCTTATTTCATAGTGGTTGATTAGTTATCCAACGATAGTCAATGACCAGCTAATAATACGTCAACACTCATTGCGAATTTTCAACTTGTTGGCCCTTACGAGTCGACACCAAGGTAACATATCTATCTTTTAATTTTTTATATTGTGATCCAGCGAATTTGGGTGATAACTCATTTATTATGTAAAATATTTAATTTTTTATACTGTGATTCAACGAGTCTGGATGGTGGCTCATTTATTTTAAAACATATTTAAATTTTTATACTATGATCCAGCAAATTTGGATGGTGGCTCATTTATTATGTAAAATATTTAATTTTTTATACTGTGATCCAGCGAGCATGGATGGTGGCTCATTTATTATGTAAAATATTTAATTTTTTATACTGTGATCCAGCGAACCTGGATGGTGACTCATTTACTATACAAAATATTTATATTTTTATACTGTGATCCAACGAGCTTAGGTGGTGGCTCATTTATTGTGTAAAATATTTAATTCTTTATGTTTGTGATAAATCCGGGTGATGGCTCATCTGTTATATATTGTTTATTTTTTTATAACTCATAGAATGATTTGACAAGTTTTGATGTTGGTTCTATTTATATTTTATCTTTTAATATGTGTAGGAATATAGATATGACCCCTACTAATATATATGCAGATATTTTTTACTTGTTATTTTAGATGAAAAAATTTTCTACAATCAAGTCATTTTTCAAAAGAAAGAATGTAGAAATTGTAGAAGTTAATGAAAACATTTCACATCTTCTCATTTTGGCCCCCCTTATATTTTATCCTGCATCCGTCCCTGACAACAGCTGTACATACCCATTAACACCCCCCCTCAAGCGCATGGTGGATCAAAGACCGAGAGTTTGCCAATTAATTCACGAAATCATGGAGTAGTCTGCGACTTCGTGAAGAAATCCGGCTGAGGAGACATGAGGTAGAGATAGATTGCCAGCAAGATAGTGTTGACGAACAAAATGACAATCAATTTCAATGTGTTTTGTCCGCTCATGAAAGACAGGATTGCTGGCTATTTGAAGAGCACTTTTATTATCACAATAAAGTGGAGTTGGAGTGCTAACATTAACCCCAAATGAGTGGAGAAGACGACGTAGCCAAATAACTTCAGCAGAAGTGTCCGCCATAGCCCGATATTCGGCTTCAGTGCTGGAGCGAGAGACAATTGCTTGTTTCTTGCTGCGCCAAGATATGAGCGAGGAACCTAGAAAAATACAATATCCAGTGGTAGAACGACGATCAGAGAGATCCCCTGCCCAGTCGGCATCAGTGTGGGCACGAAGCTCCAGAGAAGAGGTAGAAGAAAAGATGAGGGAGCGATGAATAGTGCCACGCAGATATCGAAGAACTCACAAAAGAGCAGTATAGTGGACAGAGGTGGGAGCACTCACGAATTGACTTAGAACATGAACAACATAAGCAATGTCAGGACGGAAAATAGTGAGATAAACCAAAGTGCCAACCAGCTGAAGATAGCGTGTGGGATTGTCGAGAGGAACACCATCGGTGGGACAGAGTTTAACATGCTACTCCATGGGGGTGTCCACTTGTCGAGTATCAGACATAGAAGCCCGATGAAGAATATCGACAAGATACTTTTGTTGCGATAGCAAGAATCCCCGAGAAGAATAAGCAACTTCAAGGCCAAGGAAGTAGCGGAGAAACCCCAAATCCTTCATATCAAATTGCTGCTGAAGATGGGCCTTGATGGAGGCAATGGCAACTGAATCATCACCAGTAATAACCATATCATCAACATATAGAAGTAATACAGCACGACCATGAGGAGAATCACGAACAAACAAAGCATGGTCCTCGGCGCTCTCCTGAAAACCTGCCTCAACAACTACACGACGGAAACGATCAAACCAGGCATGGGGTGCTTGCTTGAGTCCATAAATGGCTTTGCGAAGACGACAAACATGTCCTTGGGGAATAGGAAATCCAGGAGGCGGCTGCATGTAGACCTCTTCTTGGAGCTCACCATGAAGAAAGGCATTCTTCACGTCAAGTTGATAGAGAGGCCAATGACGACTGGCGGCAACCGCGATCAAGGTACGAACAGTAGTCATCTTTGCCACAAGAGCAAATGTTTCCTCATAGTCAATGCCGTACTCCTGAGAGAATCCACGAGCTACAAGTCGTGCCTTGTGACGCTCGATGGAACCATCAGCCTTGGTCTTAATCTTATATACCCATTTGCAACTAATAGGGGAGATGCCGGAAGGAAGCGGTACAATGTCCCAAGGTGTGTGTCTTCTGAAGTGCTTGAAGTTCCTCTTGCATAGCTTGACGCCATTCTGGTAGTTGAATTGCCTGTCAATAACTCTGGGGCTCCTGGTGGGATTGTATGGCTGTAAGGAAGGCAGAAAATTGAGGATAGTAAAAATCAGTGGGAGCAAAACCATGCCTATCAGGAGGACGGTGAGAGCGTTGTGGATAACGCCGAAGTGGATCCATAGACGGGGGAGGAGGATCAGAAGCACCAGGGGCCTCAAATGAGGATTCTGAAGCATCTTCCAAGGCGGAGGCACGTCGACTAAGAGTCGAGGAAATAGGAGATGGCGAAGAGCAAGAGGGCTCACGCTCTAATGGAGGCACAAAAGGAGATGACTCATCTGAAGGTAGAAGACCGGGAAGACCAGGTATGACAGAGGAAGGAGGAGAGGGATCAGGATCATGAAGAAATGAAAGATCTTGAGAGCTAGTGGAGAAGAAGGGAACATGCTCAAGAAAAGTGACATGGCGGGAGATCCGAAGGCGTCGAGCAGGAGGATCATAACAACGATATCCAAGATGCTCAAGGCTGTAGCCAAGGAGAACACATTTAACTGCTCGGGGTGAGAGTTTGGTTCGTTCATGAGGGGGCAACAACACATAGCAAGTACAACCAAAGCTACGAAGCCGACTATAGTCGGGGGAGGTAGAGTAAAGCTGCTCATAAGGAGTGCAGCTCGACAAAACAGAAGAAGGAGTGATATTGATAAGGAAAATAGAGGTGAGAACTGCCTCGGCCCAAAAAGCACGAGGAACAGAGGCAGAAAGAAGTAGAGCACGAGTAGTCTCAAGAATGTGACGATGCTTGCGCTCAGCAACACCATTTTGCTGTGGAGTACAAGGACATGAGAGTTGAGGAAGTGTGCCATGGGAGGTCAAAAGAAGTCGAAGGTTAGAGGAAAGATACTCACGAGCACCATCAGTTTGAAGAACCTTTATACGACAATGAAAGTGAGTATACACCATCTCTGTAAACTGACGATAAACGGATAGAAGATCAGACCATCGATGAAGGAGATAGACCCATGTAAAACATGTACAATCATCCACAAAACTTACATAATATAGAAAACCAGTCTTGGAGGGAAGAGGTGAAGGACCCCAAATATCAGAGTGAACTAAATTAAATGGAGAAGCAGCAATAGACGCACGAGAAGAAAAAGGAAGAGCAGTATGTTTGGCAAGCTGACAGCCCTCACAATGAGATAAAGAAAAGGGCACACTGGGGCCTAAAACACCAGACTAAAAAAGAGATCGAAGACGAGCTTCTGACGGATGTCCTAGACGACGATGCCATAGGTCGATAGAAGAAAGGGAATGACTCGAAGATGTCGATGCAGCAAGCGCAGATGGAGGAAGATGCAACATGTCCAAATAGTAGAGTCCACCCACTCTATGACCTATTCTAATCCTCTGGCCGGTACGTGGATCCTACACATCACAAGAAGAGGAAGTAAATGATACAGTATATCCAGAATCAGTTAGGCGACTAACAGAAACAAGATTCATGGATAGGTTTGGAACATGAAGAACAGAAGAGAGAGTGAGGTGGCCAGAAGGGTCAGAATGAGAGGTGATGGAGCCACACTTGGAGACCAAAAGAGAGGTACCGTCAGCAGTATGGATTCGAAGGTGCGGTGAAATAGGGGAACAATTAACAAGAAGAGAGCTATCAGAAGTCATGTGGTGTGAAGCCCCAGAGTCAAAGATCCAAGCAGAAGCAGTACCAGTGGCAGCAGACGGAGCAGAGGAATCAGAAAATAAACCAGCAGTCTGGAGAAGCTGTTGAATATGTTGTATCTGACTGGCAAGTTGGGTTACAACAGGAGAGCCACCAGAAGAAGTCGTAGACGACGGAGTAGATGTGGATGACTCTGCCATAGCAACAGTGGGACGAGATTGACGTTGACGCTCCTTTCGTTGAAGTTTCCGACATTGATCAATAGTGTGTCCTCGTGAACGGAAATATTTGCAATAGAGAGAGATCTGTGGCCCAGTAGAGTCACCAGAGCGAGATGAAGAGTCTGTGACACGCGGGTTCGTTGGAGTGTCCATAAAAGGGGGAGGTCTTGACTGCTCCGATGAATGAGAGCGTGAGATAGCAGAAAGCACTGTCTCAGATGGAGTGCTAGGGGTCCCCAGAGCACGCAGGCGTGTCTCTTTTGCAATAAGCTCAGTAAATATATCATCCAAGCTCGGCAGAGGAGACCGATGAAGAAGCTGACCACGGAGTGCTTCGAACTCAGGTCGTAGACGCATCATAAAATGATACAGATGTTGTCAATCATGCTGAGGAATACAAGAGCATGTGGAGACATGACCAGTGGAGTGCATAGCATCCAACTCCGACCAGATCCGTCGAAGATGGGTGAAGAACTCCTGGATTGATAGTTCTCCCTAGCGAAGACTGTCAAGCTCACTTCGAAGTTGATATTCCCGAGCACCACTGGACTGAATATATCGCTTGGCAAGATAAGTCCATTGAGCACGAGAAGTAGTAAACTCTAAGAGATCGAGGAGAATAGAAGGATCAACCGATCGAAAAAGATAACCCATAACTATTTTGTCGATATCTGTCCACCTTTGCAAAGAGGCAGAGGTACCTTTCTCTCCAGGACATGGAATGGTGCCATCTACATACCCCCACAACTTAGCAGTACGAAGATTGCTCCTTAATGTGGCTGCCCAGACAACATAGTTCCCTGCACCGGCAAGTTGAACATCCATTTTTGGAACATCAGAAATGTGCACAGAAGTCTTTGAATCGGGTGCACTCGCCATCTCTGCGGATGCAACATCACGTAAAAAAAAAAAACCCAACAGCAAGCAAAAAGATGAAGAGAGTTCGCTCGGAGAAGGGGAAGCCCACCAAACAACGAACGCACGAACAGATGAACCAGCGAACCGCAGATGAGGTCTGACAAGAGAGTTGGCGATGCAGCTTGATCACGACCAAACCCAAGCGTTACAGACGCCCGGGGGGAAGCCTACAGACGAATGGTGCGAATAGCACACCTGCTGCAGGAGTAGTTGCACAGGGAAGGCGGCAGCAAGGAGCAACGTGGTTTCAGACCTGGCTCTGATACCATGAGACAAATAGAGAACTGTTTGGAAATCGTGTATTCCTCCTTTGTATTATTCACAAGTATATACAATTACAAGGGCCCAAAACAGGGCAAGAAGCCAGCATGCCAGCACCGAGTAGCTAGGTGTATATACTAAAATACAAGGACTACTAAGAATAGGACGACATCTGTACATACCCATTAACAAATTTGACCACTGTTGGTGATTGTATGCAATTTATATGGGTTTATATGCTAAAATTTAAGTCGCAAGTCTTCACAATGTTTCGCCATTCTACTTCCTATGTTACTACAACATTCCTTCTCGCCGCATACTTCGCATTCACACTGACAATAGTAGTGAATTCTTTAACACACACTTCACTGAAAATCTTGCATGCAATGGTACCGTTCATGAGCTCACTTGTGTCACCACCTCTCTGCAAAATGGTGTCGTTGAACGAAAACACCAACATCTACTTGATGTGGCTCTAGCCTTGCACTTCCATTCTCACCTTCCTAAAACTTATTGGAGTGATTATATTCTTACAGCTGGTCATCTCATTAACCGTCACCCAACAGATGTTCTTCATGGACGAACACCAAATGAAGCACTTACCCATAAATCTCCTCCTTATTCTCATCTCCAGACATTTGGGTGTCTTAATTTGTTATTGTTGGTTTACGAGTAAGAGGACATACCTCGCAGCGGAAACGAAATAATAATAAGATCACACGGAAGTAGATAGACGGCTACCAGAGTCGCCTACACAGCTTCACACCTTAGATCCGAGGTCTGACAATGACGCACCTCCGTCGGCCGATACCCTTTAAAGAGAACACCTGATGTCCCACACCTGGGACAGTATCTCCTCACACAGAGAAGCCTACACACAAGACACACTTGCATGTACCTTCATGCACTACACACTAACACTCCTCACACACTTGCATGCACACATGCATGCAATGAAAGCACTTGGGGTGCTGGGATGCCTTCTCCCTTCAGCCCTCATGGGGTATTTATAGGGACGAAGGTGTGAGGGTGGGAGGAGGTGAGGCGGCGAAGGAGGTGGGGCGGTGAGGCGACAGGCGGTGGGGCGGCAGCCTCTGCCGCCTGAGCAGAGGCGGCACTCGCCAACGCACCCAGGTGCGTTGGCAAGTTGCCAGCTGGCCAGCGCCCAAGGTGCTGGCGTGGCTGGCGCCCCCTCCACCCGCCCAAGGCGGTGGAGGCGGGCCCCATGCAGGGGCCCAATGGGCATTTTGCCTAACAAGCTCCCACTTGCCCATTGAGGGTTCATAGCCCACTTACCCACACAGGGTTGACGGCGCACCCAATGTTCTCTATGGCATTCGACATCAACGGTCATACCGAAAATAAGGCGTGCAACCTCTGTGAGATTTGCCGAGTCACCAATAAGCGTTCCATTAAGTCGTCATCTTACTAATGGAACACTTAATCTCAATATGTACCTCTTGCTCTTAATATTCACCTGATTCTGATACTCCGGATCTCTCAGAAGGCAGTATCGAATCCAAAAGCGTAACACTCATGACTCTATTACCACATAGGCAATTGAGCCTCTCGGGATATGAGTAATTAAGCATGGTGAAATAACAAGATACCTTCCCTATGCTGCTTATGCCAATTCAATTTGTCTTAACCGCTTTCCTAGACATGTTCCGCTGGACGGTATCAACCATCACCCTAAGTAACATGCTAAAGTAGCGACATCAAGCTTCCTTGTCATGGCACAACGCTGCAGGTCACTAGGGGTACATCGGGAATCACTGACAAACGTGATTCATGAGCTCACACAATGATGAAGAGAGAATCATTCATCATTCTCATATGCGGTTGTATATTACACATGTGGTATGATTCACATGCTGTGATGTTCCTCCATTCATATGGGCGTGTCATATAACATCGCACGGATACAAGTCCAATTGTAACAAATACAATCGACCAGAGTCCCGCAAACCAGTCGCTCTCATTTAGCGCCTTTTTACGACTCACATATCCGGATATAACAGGCTATACCAGATTATATCAATAATCCACATGGTCAATCTAAACTAATTCAGATTTCATCTCGGCCTCTGCCAAGGCGGCATTCTAACAAAACTCGGGATATTGTGTTCGACCTCTAGTCATCTAGAGTTCCACAACATCAAGTGCCTCATCTTTGCTCGCTATCAATAAGTGCCAAAAGCGAATCACCCGTGTGAGAGGGCTAATCCTCAGCCTGGTGACACTCTAACAATGTATAAAGCAATCATTTGTTCACATAAATAACACTTTATGATGAACAAAACTTTAATGATGTCAAAACATTGTAAATTACTATAATTTACAAAGACCCATAGATCCACAATGGGTCACAAAACTCTCTCTGGCTAAAGGTTTCGTTAGTGGATCTGGTATCATTCTAACAGAACTAATCTGACGAAGCACCACTAACCTTTTTGCCACCAAATCCCTAATATAGTGGTAACGAATATCAATATGCTTCATTCTGCCATGAAATTTGGGATCTTTGGCGAAGGCCAATGCCGAGGTACTGTCAACATATAACAGTACACCCTCATTCTGATGAGGTGTAATCGCCAAACGCTGCAACAAACTTTGCAACCAAATTGCCTCTTGGCTAGCAGCAGAACAATCAACATATTCGGCCTCCATTGTGGATAGGGCAATGCAAGACTGCTTCTTGCTACTCCACGAGATAGCTCCACCAGCCAACAGGAACACAAAGCCTGACATGGACTTTCGCTCATCTCGGTCACCAGCCCAATCCGCATCACTATAGCTGATGATTTTCAGGTCGCCACCCTTGTAACGTAGTGCATAATCTGACGTCCCTCGCAAATACCGTAAAATCCTTTTAACGGCTTTCCAATGCGCGAGACCAGGGTTACTTTGGTAACGACTTACCAAACCTACTGCGAAGCTAATGTCTGGCCGAGTACACAACATAACATACATTAGACTTCCAATCGCAACGGCATATAGCACTCTAGACATACTTTCTATTTCTTCTTTACTCTTGGGGCATTGACAAGTACTTATAACACATCCTTTATCAAGTGGAGTATCAATGGGTTTAGAATTGTGCATTCGGAAACGCTTCAAGATCTTATTAATGTATGTCTCCTGAGACAAACTCAGTGACCTTTCCGAGGGATTCCGCACAATCTTCACTTCGAGCACATAGCTCACTTCACCCACATCTTTCATCTCAAAGACGGAAGATAACCACCTCTTAGTGGCAGCGATCAACTCCATATCATTTCCAGCCATTAAAATATCATCAACATATAATGATAAAATGAGGAGACTATCTACCACTCGCTTAACATACACACAGTGGTCCTCTTCAATCATCTCAAAACCATATGAGATAATAGCCTTATGAAATTTCATATACCACTGTCTAGACGATTGTTTCAATCCATAGATTGAACGCTTAAGGCGAAAAACTTTTTGCTCCTCGCCTTTAGTCTCAAAACCTTCTGGTTGAGCCATGTATATCTCCTCGTCTAGTTCTCCATTGAGAAATACAGTCTTCACATCCATTTGGAACAATTCCAAGTCAAGATGCGCGACAATGGCTAGAATAAGGCGAACAGATGAGAATCTCACCACAGGTGAAAAGGTCTCATCATAATCTATACCCTCTTTTTGGGTATAGCCTTTCGCCACAAGTCTTGCTTTATACTTGTCAATAGTCCCATCAGCCTTGCGTTTAAGCTTGAAAACCCACTTGTTTCCAATCGCCTTACGCTCAGGTAGAAGATAGACTAACTCCCAGACTTCATTCTGTGCCATTGAAAGAATCTCCTCCTGCATGGCTATTTCCCATTCTTTCCTAGATGATGATGCAAGAGCTTCCTAAACAAATCTAGGCTCTTCATCATCCGTGGTTTCACAAAGAAGTACCTCACTGTCAATTTCAAAAAATCGACGAGGAACATTCCCACGCTTGCTACGACGTAAAGGATCTTGACTTTCTATTGGTGCACTCCCACTGGACGCACGCCCACTAGACTGACCATCTCTATCATTTTCGGCAGACATTGGTATGGGAACACATTCCCTCCCTTTGTCGGAAGATGGTAGGATGTTCAATTGTTCATCTATTTCAAAAAGATCAAGATTCTTCTCACTGTCGCCAAGACTAGGAAATTCATTCTCTAAGAAGACAACATCTCGGACCTCATGCTCTATCATTCCTCCATCTGGATGATGTCCATACATGACATAACCTATTGAGCTCTCAGGATATCTCAGAAAGATAGACTTTTGAGCTCTAGGGCCAAGTTTCCCAAACTTACTCGTCATGTGATGAACATATCCAGCTGATCCCCATGGACGTAAACAATTTAAGTCCGGTTTGTGGCCATGCCACAATTCATATGGGGTAGAAGGAACTGATTGAGAGGGCACTCGGTTAAGAATGTAGGCAGTAGTTAACAGAGCATCTCCCCAAAAGGAGATTGGCAAATTTGCCCGCGCCATCATTGACCTAACCATGTCTAGCATTGTTCTATTCCTTCGTTCTGCAACACCATTTTGTTGCGGCGTATATGGAATAGTGAGTTGCCGACATATACCTTTTTCTTCACATAATGCTCGGAACTGATTCGACAGATATTCGCATCCACAGTCTGTCCGAAGAGCTTTAACACTCCTCTCTTTTTTATTTTCAACTCTAGCTAAGAAATGCTTGAAACAATCCAGCACTTCATAACGATGAGCAATCAAATAGACATATCCGTACCGCGAATAATCATCAATAAATGTGAGAAAATAGTAATATCCATGCCGAGCTCTAACACTCATGGGTCCACAGACGTCAGAATGGATCAATTCCAATGGTTCGGAGGTTCTAACAGCCTTTCTAAAATGCTTACGGCATGCTTTTCCTGCCAAGCAGGGCTCACATATGGGCAAGTTGACCTTAGCGAGCGACCCTAGAAGACCTTCTCTAGCTAATCTAGCCATTCTATCTTGTCCAATATGGCCTAAACGAGCATGCCATGTCACAGAATCTAAATCTTTTTGAGCTAACGTAGGCATAACCATAGAAGAAGAATTGGAAAAGTTGTCAATCAGATCTAAGATATAAAAACCATCACGTAGCAATGCATGTCCATAAAGGACGTCATCCAAGACAATGGTTATAAGATTGCCAGAAAAGGATAAGCAAAAGCCCATTGCTTATAAAGTTGAAACTGACAAAAGATTATATTAGATTCTAGGCGCATAGAGTACATCACTTAAAAGTAACGTACATCCGTTCGTAAAATAGAGCTGGTATGAACCGACTCCACAGACTTCTTCACTGGCACCATTGCCCATGAAGACTCTTTGCATGCCTTCTAGAATCCGATGATAATCCACGAAACCCGCTCGATCCATCGTTATATGTTTTGTTGCTCCTGAATCCATGATCCACACAGGATTAGGATGAGCAGTCAAAACATGTGTACAGAAAATGTACATAGAGAGCTAGGGAAGTGAGTTACCTTTTTTGGCTCAGGACATTCATGAGCGAAATGGCCTCACTTTTTACAGTTGAAACACTTCAGACGGCTTTGTCTTTCTTGCCGCCACGCTTCCCACGTTGGCGCTTGAAAGATTTATCCATGGTGGAATCTGGTGCAGTGTCTGATCCTTCGTCCTTCTTTTGCGACCCTTTTTTCTTGAAGTGTCTGCTACTCTGAGCGACATTAGTAACAGCGCGATGCACAATCTCGCGCTCAGCTTCTAACTCCACATGCCAAGATATATCAATTAATTTTTTATATTCTCATTATGCGTTAGAATTTGCTTCAAATGGGTCCAAGCATCTGGCAAGGATCGAATCACCGCCTGCACCTTCTGTTCATCAGTGACATCATGACCTGCAACCTTCAAATCACGGACCATAGATGAAATCACCCTAAGGTGTTCACCAACCGTGTGGCGCGAGTCCATCCGATAGGTCTCAAATTTCAAAATGAGAGCCCTTAATCCGGTGACTGAGGTCCCACCATAAATGAACTTTAATTGATTCCACAAATCCTTAGCAGTGGCGCAGTTCTCAAACTCGCCAATAAGATCGTCGGCCATAGCGCTTAACAAAGTAAAGCGTGCACTACGATCTTTCTTAAACCATGCTACATAAGCTTCTTGGTCTGTTTTGCTACTGCCCTCAATGGGCGGTGACAAGGACATCGTAAGATGATCAATCACATCTTGTTCATCTAGAAAATATTGCATTTTACGATGCCATATGTCATAGTTCGTGCCATTTAACTTTTTACCCTTAGTGAGATCAGCAATAACGTTTTTGGCAGCCATAGATTACCACTATAGGAAAAGAGTTTTGACATCAATTTACACATTATTCCTATTTGCTTCTAGAAATCCAATCTAATTACATTGATCATTTCTTATATAGTAAAATCAAAAGTAAAGCTAGGCAATTACAATCATCTCCTACTTATATAAGATAAGTCAATATAATTAAAATGATTTTGAGTAAATATCTCATATGCAAAACTAATTTGCATGGCATTAAAAAAATATGTACAAAACATACTAACTTTAAACATACTTGATTATGCAAAACTAATTTGCATAACATTAAAGAAAATATGTACAAAACATACTAACTTTAAACATATTTGATTATACATAAAACATATTTATATATAAATATATAAAGGTTACATGTACTATTTCCGATGCAAGCGTGAACATACTCATGCGCAAAGACGGAAAACAAAATTGCGCTTCAAAAACTAGCGCAGTACATGACCATAATCTCTATCTCTCTATAAAAGCTGTATATAACCCTCTACCACCACCAAATCTCCCTCGGTAGTCCTAAGGGTGATAGTGAGAGGTGGTGCAGGGAGGGGAACAACTGGCACATGCAGCTCCCAGACTACCGGCCATGGTTCCCAAGGGTCTGTTCAGAAACAGGTGGGGACCAAGGATTTGACACAGTCAGAGGAGAAGGTGTATAAACACTCAGACTATCCAATGTATCTACTCTAGGAAGTGATGGGACCACTTGGAACTCAGAGTCAGCTGTGCCGCTGGCCACTGCCTGCGCATCTGGACTCGGTACACTCGTCCCGCTGGTTGCAACATCGACCAGGTCCAACGCCTGTCTATAATCTGCTGCCAGCACACTAGAGTTGACATCGACCAACGTCAGATCTACATCTGAGAACCAATCCTCGAAATATTGATCCGCCAACTCAGGGTCCGACTGTGCTGGGGAACCTGCCATCTATACAGTTTACAAGAGAAAGAGAAAATTAAAAACAAACCAATTGGCTCTGATACCAATATTGGTTTACGAGTAAGAGGACATACCTCGCAGCGGAAACGAAATAATAATAAGATCCCACAGAAGTAGATAGACGGCTACCAGAGTCGCCTACACAGCTTCACACCTTAGATCCAAGGTCTGACGATGACGCACCTCCGTCGGCCGATACCTTTAAAGAGAACACCTGATGTCCCACACCTGGGACAGTATCTCCTCACACAGAGAAGCCTACACACAAGACACACTTGCATGTACCTTCATGCACTACACACTAACACTCCTCACACACTTGCATGCATACATGCATGCAATGAAAGCACTTGGGGTGCTGGGATGCCTTCTCCCTTCAGCCCTCATGGGGTATTTATAGGGACGAAGGTGTGAGGGTGGGAGGAGGTGAGGCGGCGAAGGAGGTGGGGCGGTGAGGCGGCAGGCGGTGAGGCGGCAGCCTCTGCCACTGAGCAGAGGTGGCACTCGCCAACGCACCTAGGTGCATTGGAGAGTTGCCAGCCCGCCAGCGCCCGCCCCCTCCACCCGCCCAAGGCGGTGAAGGCGGGCCCCATGCAGGGGCCCAATGGGCATTTTGCCTTACAGTTATGCGCCAACAAGTCATCTTGAACATGCATGATAAATTCAATGCTCATGCTTGTCGCTGTATTCATATTGGACTCCCACCAGACCAAGACACCTTTCGCCTACTTGATTTAGATATGCAAACAAATTTTCACAAGTAGGGATGTTGTTTTATTATGAACACATTTTTCCCTTCCCTGATTTTTCTCCAAGCCATTCCTGATCTCCTGTTGTTCCCAATTAAAGCCCATATTATAACAAACCAATATCTTTTATTCACCGCTTACTAACGACTGACCGACCACACCTATATATATATCTCTAACCCAGAACAATCCACCCCTTCTTCCATTGCGTTACTAGAGTCTCAACAAACTGTCCCTATACTAATTGGCCAATCAGAAACAAAAGACAACTAGCTTAATTATCTCAAGGATTACATAACAACATTCACGTCCACTCCTAATCTCAATGCTCAACGATCCTCGGTACGATATCCTATCTCCCAATTCTTACGTACTAATTACTTTCACTCTTCCCATACATATATATAGCCTCTCTCTCTTCTCAGCTGACATCTAATACAGAACCGACTTCATATAAAGAGGTAAACAAATCACCACATTGGCAAAAGTCTCTGGTAGAGGAATTGCATGCACTTGAGCTTAACAACACATGAACTATTGCCCCGTGTCCTACAACCTACAGGTAAGCGGGCAATTGGATATTAAATAGGTGTTTTAAAATCAAGTACAATACTGGTGGTTCAATTACACGATACAAGCCCCGTTTAGTAGCAAGAAGATATGCCTATATAGAAGGCTTCATTACCATGACATATTTGCTCTGGTTGTGAAACTTTTTAATGTTTGCTGTTTGCTTTCTATTGCTGTTAATTGTTGCCAATGGGATCTTCATCCATTAGACATAAATAATAAGTTCTTACACGAAAATCTTGACGAAGAATATGTTGTTAAAACAGTGGAAATATGGCATAAAGCATGGTAATCCATCATCACGTACATCAGTGCAAACCATATGGAAACCATAATAAGACGTAACATGTTCACAGGCACACCCCGAAAACAGAAATATAACATGAATATATTGATCATAAGCATGGTGATTGAAGAATAATGATCAAACAAAAGCAAGCTGTGTAGGCGTTCCATAATGGAACTCGTCTTAGAGAAAGTATCGCCCCCACTATACGGTGAGATGGGGTCTGGCGACCTTTTCCCAGGGTACAACCACGAAACACAGAATCGGTCTCGCACAAGATCGACTCTGTAAGTCGAAAGCTACATGGAAAACCTAATCCTCTTTAACGGAAAGTAAGGGCAAAAAGCATGCACCGAACACCGGAGAGAGCGTTCGACGATGGTCCCGGCGCCCGTACACCAGAGAGCGACTGCGCACCCGAACAGAAGAGGGTCGGCGGCGACCTCAACGGTGAGTAGTCCGGCATGGAGAGGGGGCGAGAGAGAGAGAGAGAGAGCAGCGTCCCAACGAGCGATTCCTCCCAGGGGAGTCAAACGACGTGTCAACAGTAGTAACCGCGATTAGGGAGACCCTAATCTCTATTTGAAACATCCCACGCCCGCAAGAGCCAAGACAATGGGCCAGTTCAAAGAACTGGCCCAAACATGCCCAATCTCTCCAAGAAAAGGGAAAAATGCAAAAGTAGCAAGGCAAGCCGACATGACCACGCCATCACACGCCCAGCCCAGCCCGGCCCGACGGCGCGCGTGTGTGATATGGTCTTGCATACCCCCACCTTTGTCTATAGGACATAGTCTCATGGACAGTTGGGGTTATGAAGCCCTACATCTTCTTAGAGATTTCTCATGTGGGACTAAGGCCCTCACATAAGGGACAAAACTTGCACACCTTTTTATGCACCTTTTTTACTTTATCAAATTTTATGTTTCTTTCTCCCTTTCTTAAATTGCCCCTCCTCAAACCCTTTATTATCCAACATTCCCCCACAAACACAAGGTTTGATAATGAGGAATAAACAGAAGAGGATAAGCATACCATGCTTTCAGTAAAGGTACCTTTCGGGTTTGAACCTTTACCTAAGTATGCCAAATCTGACTCCCACATAATCGAAGTGAACTAAGTCTTGAACTTGATTCTTTAGGGTGAGAGTTGTCAAAGGAAACAGCATAATATAGGTTAAGATAGCAATCATAAAGGTGGCGCATTATGGCCATACGCCCTTTCCTGTATCATAAGTACATTAAGGAATAACCCAATTCCTTAACTACAGCCTCACAGTAGTACTTATTTAGGTGGGATTCTCCAAGGATGCACTACTGACATCCTGCCTTACCAGGTTCAATTAAGAGTATACAACTCATCCTAATCTTGCAGTTATAGGCACTAGCTTTAGGATTCAGGGGAGGAACTCAGATATGAGATATCTAATAATTTGAGTGCCTACTAGTTCTCTCAATCAACTTGTTATTACCACATTGAACCTTCTTTGTAGGATCTCTACTCAGATAGGTTGGGTTGCTACTGAAGGAGAACATCTGATGGGTTTAAGTCTCATCCCCATCCTAAATTTCTAGACTTGAATTTTATTCAGTCCCTTAGTCAGAGGATCAGCTGTGTTGTCCTTGGTACCAACAAAATCCACAGCTATCACTCCCTGAGACACTAACTCCCTTACAGATTTCAATCTGAGTTGGATGTGTCTCCTTTCTTTCTAATTATACTTTGAACTTTTGATCTTGACAATTGTAGTCATATTATCACAATGCACAGAGATCGCATGTATAGGCTTACTCATCAAGAGAAGCTCAAAAAGAAGACCCCTGATCCATTCAGCCTCCATACTAGTGGTGTCCAAAGCACACAGCTCAGCCTCAAAAGTAGATCGAGACAAGATGGTTTGCTTAGTCGATCTTCAGGCTTTGGACACCACTGGTATAGAGGCTGTGACACCATTGCTCCCTGAGTTTTCAGCTATCCAGCTTGCATCACTATATCCTTCAAGGATAGTAGGGAATTTCCCAAAATGCAAGCCTAGAGTCATTGTACCTTTCAAGTACCTCAACACTATCCAAGCCTTCTCAGTGAGTATGGTCAGGACAGCTAGTGTATCTACTGAGTTTAGACACTGCATATGAAATGTCAGGTCTAGTACAGTTTTCAAGATATATTAAGCTTCCTATAATTTGGGAATACCGCAATTGAGACACAGGAGTGTCATTCTTATTCTTACATAAAACTCTAGAAGGATCATAGGGTGTACAGACAACTTTGCAATTCTCATAGCCAAATTTCTCTAACACTTTCTCAATATAATGAGACTGAGAAATAGCTATCCCTTCAGCTGATCTGGTCAACTTTAGTCCCAGAATTACACTAGCTTCACCCATATCCTTCATCTCAAAATTTCTACTCAAGAATGATTTAGTCTTAATTATCATTCCCAAATTGTTGTCGAACAACAAAATGTCATCTACATACAGACATAGGACAACACAATCATCACCATTTATCTTGTAGTAAACACACTTATCAGACTCATTGACTTCAAAGCCAAACGACATGATAGTCATGTCAAATTTTTCATGCCATTGCTTAGGGGCTTGTTTCAATCCATATAAGGATTTAACAAGTCTACAAACTTTGTTTCCACTACCAGGTGCTGTAAACCCTTCAGGCTGATCCATATAGATCTCTTCATCAAGATCACCATTAAGGAAGGCAGTCTTAACATCTATTTGATGGATAGTCAGATCATATATGGAAGCCAAAGCAATTAGTACCCTAATAGTGGTAATCCTGGTTACAGGGGAATAGGTATCAAAATAGTCTATCCCCTCCATCTATTTGAACCCCTTAGCAACTAACCTAGCTTTAAACTTGTCAATGGTCCCATCAAGATTTAGCTTCTTCTTAAAGACCCATTTGCATCCAATGGTTTTAGAACCAGGAGGAGGATCGACCAACTCCCAAGTGCCATTAGCAATAATGGAATCCATTTCACTCTTTATGGCTTCCTTCCAATGTCGTGCCTTAGGAGAGGCCATGGCATCCTTAAAGGTGGGAGGATCACCCTCGATTTCGAAAGCAATAAAATCACTTCCAAAATCCTTGGCAATCTTTTGTCTTTTCTCCTTCTAGGTTCTACTTCCTCTTCCTGACTATCAGAATCAAGATGAGAGCTGGATGTGCTTGCCCCCACATTTGTTATCCTTTTCACATGATCTGGAATGGATGAAGATGTAGAAGGCCCATTCTCAGAAGAAACATATTGAGGTAAACCAATCTTCATAAGAAACACATTGTCAAAGAATGTCGCATCACGAAACTCAACTATGATGTTAACATCTATGCCAGGAATCTTAGACTTAATCACTAGAAACCTGTACGCATAGCTGTTTTCAGCATAGCCTAGAAAGACCGTGTCAACTATTTTGGGTCCCAGCTTTTTCCTTTTGTGTTCAGAGACAAGTGCCTTAGCTAGGCACCCCCACACTTTAAGGTATTTCAAGCTAGACTTTTTATTTCTCCAAAGTTCATATGGACTACTATCTTTGTGTTTTAGGGGAACATAATTCAGAATACGGAAAGCTGTATTCAATGCTTCCCCCCTCTTATAGTTAGGCATTCCTGAACTCTGCAGGAGAGAGTTGACCATGTCTATGAATACACGATTCTTTCGTTCAGCTATCCTATTAGACTGTGGTGAATAGGGGGAGTTGTCTCATGAATGATGCCATTGTCTTGGAAGTATTCACCAAACTGGTTGGATGTATATTCTCCACCCCTATCAGACCTCAACCTCTTAAGCACCCGACCGGTTTGTGTTTCTGCTTCCTTCTTAAAGATGATAAACTTTTGTAAAGCCTCATCCTTAGACTTAAGCAAATACACATAGCAGTATCTACTACAGTCATCTATAAGGGTAATGAAATACTTTTTATGATCCCTAGTCAATATGCCATTAAATTCACAGATATCAGAATGCACAAGATCCAGAATTTCTGAATCTCTTACCACAGACTTAAACGATTTTTGGGCTGTTTAGCCTGTACACAGATATCACACCTTTTAGAATTATCAATAGTATAATTAGGAATCAATTTTAGGTTCATCATTCATTTCAAAGAATTGAAATTGATATGTCCTAAACGTCCATGCCATAAATTAGATGAATCAATGACATTATATGCCATAGAAACAGATGTAGAAACAACATCAACATCTAAACTTTTATTCATCATATGGTTCACATACACTTTAAATAACCCATCAGATAAATAACATTTACCAATAAAAGTTTTCTGACACAAAATAACAACTTTATTACATTTAAAGTTCAACTCATAACCCTCCCTAACCATTCTAGAACCTGATAAGATGTTCCTCCTAACACTAGGAACATGGTGCACACTATGTAGAGACAGTATACATCCTGAAGTAAACTTCAGATCCACGCGTCCAGTTCCCATCACACTTGCAGTGCTGCCATTACCCATCGTCACGGAGCAATCACTGCTGGCCTGATAAGACACAAAGTTAGCCCTATCAGCACATAGATGTAGATTGGCTCCAATGTCTATTAACCACTCATTAGGTTCATAAATAGTAAATAGCTGAGGGTTTAGAGAAACATACGAGTCACCAGAAGAGTCCCCACCGGTCACTACGTTGACCTGAGCTAGATTTTCAGCAGTCTTATGGGTTAACTTTTCTTTCCGTTTAGGACAATCCCCACGAAAATGACTCTTTTGACCACACACTCAGCATTCTCCTGACTTCTTCTTCTTTTGTATCTTTCCTTTGGGTTTCATTTGTGTAGTGGAACCTGTCTTGGGTTTGCCTTTAACATCTTTATTCTTATACTTTACCATAAAGTTTGCACTAGCCTCCACAGGCATCCCTGGTTTCTCCTTTCTATGCTCCTCTTCAATGGCAATGGTCCTCATCAAGTCATCAAGAGAAATAGATCCCTTTCTATGTTTGAGAGCCATTCCAAAGTCCTGCCAGGACTTTAGAAATTTCTTAATTATGCACATGACTTGAAGTTTTTCAGGGAGTTTCATATCACCCTCTGCCAAGCCATGGATCATAAGGAGAAACTCATGTGCTTGTTCGGCTACAGATCTGTCCTCCAACATGTGAAACTTGAGGAACTTGCCTACAGAATACTTCTCCAGACCTTGGTCCTCGGTATTGTATTTCCGGTCAAGTTCATCCCACAGTGCCTTTGAGTTAGGAATGTAGAAGAACTATAGACATCAAACAGGACGTCTGGCAGTGCAGCAAGTATGCACCCATGTCCAAGTCTATCTTTCTCTTTCCATTCCTCAGCCTTAGTTGCACTTGCAGAATCGCCCTCAATCACTTTAGGGGGATCAGACTCTATAACCGTGATTAACTCGATCATTGTGAACCAAATCTTCATCCGTTGTTGCCAACGTTTGAAGTGTTGCCCTGTGAATTTTGCAGGCATACCTGACATGTCCACTTTCGGGCTAAATGATGAGGTGAAGCCATGATCGATACTTTCTCTAAGACTGATGTTAAAATAGTGGAAATATGGCATAAAGCATGGTAATTCATCATCACGTACATCAGTGCAAACCATATGGAAACCATAATAAGACGTAACATGTTCACAGGCACACCCCGAAAACAAAAATATAACATGAATATATTGATCATAAGCATGGTGATTGAAGAATAATGATCAAACGAAAGCAAGCTGTGGAGGCGTTCCATAATGGAACTCGCCTTAGAGAAAGTGTAATGTCGCGCATTTTTCAGATCCTTGTGGATCCTTTGTCGGATCTCTGTGGATCCTTTGTTTAGAGTTTGTGGTGGGCAAAGTGTGGCCAATGTGGTGTGTTTCAGTGTGTGTATAGGTTGGGTGAGGGCCGATAGGTTGGGCCCAAAACATCAGCATGTTCACTGTCTGTGAACGCGACAGTGAGGAACATCACGTTCTAAACGCGACGGTCTTGCATGTCGCGTTCTTGTGACCGCCGTTGGGTGGTTGTCGTTTACATGCACGCCGCGTGTCACGCGCTGAGCGGCATGCAGACGTCAGGTTTGGGAAGGCGACGCCCTAGTCCATCGCGTTCAGGTCACGACAGGGGGGGTATGTCGCGTTCCCAACTGCTGTGCGTTTTTAACCTGCTCTGGCAAAGCAGAGCTGCAACGAGTTCTACTCGGCCAGGGGAGGGTGCTGTGGCATTTTTGCTGGGCGATTTGACCATTTTGAGGTGTGTTTCGCTTGTTCTCGCCGCGGGGATCCTACGTGGAGTGGGGGAAACACCGAGATAGTCTCGTTCTTCGCGTTCTTCGCAAAGGTAGGGGAATTCTCCCCGTTTTACACCGTGTGATTGTGGGGGATGCATGTATGTTTGGTTTTTGGTGTTTAGAACGGTAGATACCATGTCAGGGTATCCATATTAAAGCATGAAAAATGTGAATTAAGGGTAGTTTGCATGGCTTGGGGTGGTGATCCGTGGAATTCCTCCCAGATTAGGGTTGTCGCCTGTGAAGGCGACTAGACCCCCTATCGCGTTCTGAACGCGATAGGCCGACCCGTCGCATTCATGTTATGAACACGACATATCGGGGTGTCGCGTTCTTAAGGCGACACTACCCTATGTCGCGACCTCAGCCGAGAGGTCCTATTGTGCACGATTTTAATGGTGGAATTATCTGATTATTCTATTTCTTGTACATGGCAAGTATGTGGGTGCATTGGCACCAGTTGCACTTTGGGTGCATGTTTCCGAGGTTAGCAAGTGGTACACGTGACTAGCGTGTTGTTCACGCGGTCAGTGTACGGTGTTCACGTGGTTGACGTGAGATTTCCCGTGGTTTGTGCGGTGTGTACGTGGTCTGTGTGTACGTGGCGAGTAGTACGACGCCTACCGTGGTTACCTCTTCAATTGGGTGCCCCAGGTTCTATGTGAGCCAGGCTTGTGCTCGGAGCTTGTCCCGGTACTTGTGTTGTACCGACAAGGTCTTTGTCGCCTGTCCTGGACACCCTCACTCCTTAGCTTGAGTTGTACGTCCAGCTGAGGGAAAGACGACAGTGGGACAACGACTTGTGAGAGTTTGTTGTTTTGTCGCTTGTAGCGCGCTCGTAGTTGGGGGTACAGACACCAGTAGACGTCACTGGTCCCCAACTAGTCCTGTTACTAGTGCCTCACACTAGGGAGCTCAGGCCAGAGTCCCTAAAGGTGCCAGGCATGGGCCCGCGCCAGTGTTGTCCACGGTTGTGGTGTTGGTTGGTCTCCACAGTGTTGCCCAGCTAGCAAGCCCAGAGGGGGGTGAATGAGATTCTTAAAATTATTGAGAACCTAAAATCTGTTTACATAACAGTTACACAAAACACACTTCGATAGTTGTTAGTGTTAGTAAAGGTAAACAACAAACACACAAAGGCAATCACACTACACAAGAATTTATCCTGGTTCGGATCCCCCCTCCTTAGGAGTCCTACGTCCAGTCCCTGAGTAATACCTCAGGATTTCACTACCCAAGGGTACAGTCCCCCTCAAGGACACTTACACACCCAGCCGCAGCTGGTCTTCTCTTCTCTACCCGAAGAGGAATTACAACACCCTGGATTCCACCAGGTCTTCCTTCTACACAAAGGGAAACAACCACCCTGGAATCCCCAGGTCTTCCTTCAACACGAAGGGAAGAAAACACAAGAATGTGGAAATGAAAACAAGCCCCTAGATCAAGCTTACGAATCAACGCTCGATCTGAAGCAACGACTGAGAGGAAGAGTTCTACAATGAGGAACGCTCTCAGTTTACAGAAGCTCTCAAGACTAACACCATGAATGCAGAGAGCTAAGAGCTAGACAATCAGAGGAGTGAGGCTTTTGCTCTTTCAGATGCTCGCAGAAAAGCTTGTAAAAGATTGTCGTAAGTGTTGTGTTTGTTTCTGGAGCTTCGGTCTTCTATATATGTCTTCTATTTGAAAATCAAACGTTGAAGTGTCCGTTGTCTCTAAGCTTTTGTTTATGTTAGACTGCATGTCACTGTAGAGCTTCTTGTTCAGTAGTCTTTAGCTTTCCATGCACGCAACAAGAGAGAGGATCTTCTTTGATGTCTGTTATCTTCCATATTGTCCAACGTTGTATTGAGGTGTGCTGTCAGAGACCTGCACACAATAAATGCTAAAACAATAGATAGCTAGGCTGTTTCTTGTTGTCAGTCAACGTTAGATTGATTTTATATCAAAAAGGAAATTCCATTCTGTTCTTCTAAAAGGATGTTTACAGTGTAAGCATGAAATAGAAGATATCATTTGTATGCACTGCAATGATACGTTCAGTCATAATAAATGCATAGTTGTCAGAAAGATATACGTGAAGACTTTACTTTTCAACGTACTAAAAAATGAGTTCAAATCAAATTGTTATATTCCATGAAATCGTTACATGCATGACTTATGAAATCGTTATGCAAATGAGTTGATATCAATGTAAATTGTTGTGCACTTATAAGTAAACCGATGCACATACAAATCGTTATATAGATAAATCGTTATGACTCTATAAGCAAATCGTTATGAGTAAGTTGTCAGAGACAAAACGATGTGAGCAAATCGTTGTTTGCTGTATCGAATTGTTACGGAGACTAAGTCGTTATGTAACTAAACGAATCGTTACAGCGACAGAGACGTTGTGTAACTTATCGAATCATTATAAGGATCAAGTCGTTATGAGACTTAACGAGTCGTTGTGAAACCGAAATCGTTGTGAGTGCAAATCGTTGTGCTCACTTAAGAAATCATTGTGAGAGCAAATCGTTGTTCTCACTTAAGAAGTCGTTGTGAGAGCAAATCGTTATTCTCACTTAAGAAATCGTTGTGAGAGTAAATCGTTGTTCTCACTTAAGAAATCGATGCGATAACCAAATCGTTATGAACCAAGTCGTTATGTTTTCTTAGCAAATCGTTGTGAGATCGATGCGATCACTTAGCGAATCATTATGGAAGCAAATTGTTATACTTTCTTAGCAGATTGTTGTGAGATCGATGTGATCACTTAGCGAATCGTTATGGAAGCAAATCATTATGCTTTCTTAGAGAATCGTTGTGAGACCGATGCGATCACTTAGCGAATCGTTGTGGAAGCAAATCGTTATGCTTTCTTAGCGAATTGTTGTGAGATCGATGCGATCACTTAGCAAATCGTTATGTAAGCAAATCGTTATGCTTTCTTAGAAAATCGTTGTGGAAGCAAATCGTTATGTGAGAGAGGGAAGTCGTTACAGTATATAGAAAATCGATGTGTACTTAGAGAAATTTCATGCTTTGAACTTACATTGCTATAGAGTAAATAATACTTACCCATTTAGCTTGTTATTCCTTGTTTCATTTCCTGTACTCAAATCTCATAGAAAATATGTTAGATTAAACTTTATTATAGTTTTGTTAATCATCAAAATAAATATGTAATTAATTTAAATTACATGGGGATAAACTGATCATCAATCTCCCTCTTTTTGGTGATGACAAAACTTAATAATAAGCATAGATGATCTGAAATGAATCTAAACGAAATTGCGGAAATATAAGAGATATATTTCAGAAGTACTATATCTCTCCCCCTTTTTGTCATTAAGCAAAAAAGATATAAGAGTGAGACAAAGAAGAGAGAAAAGAATAAGGAGAACATGGGATCATTTTATTCAATTTTGACTGGGTACAAGAAGATAGAAAGCAAGAGACAGAAGAGAGGCATAATGAGAATTGACTTCTCAAGCCTTTTCTTCTTGCTTCTCAAAGTACAGCCTAAAAACCCCAGGTTCTAGAGAATAGGAAGGTCCCATGGTAGGAGCCATCCTGGCAAGATGACAAACCAGTTGCTCATCTAAGAACTGAGCATATCGATCTCGATCAAGGGAAACTTTAAAGAAGGTAATCTTCCCAAAACTGGCACAGTGAGGAACTGATCCATAGAGACTGGATAGAAAAGCTCCTGGTGCTTCAATTCTAGCCGCATGGCCACATACACCTTATACCTTTCAACCCATGTCTGATAAGGATCATGAACAAGGTGAATGGAGTTCATGTCCAGAAATGTGGCAGCTGAAAGTGGAGGTTTACCTTCCCTAGCCTGAGATACATTTAGATCAGTAAGCTGCTGAGCAGATAGGGGATAGAATTGGCCCACTCTGAAGGAGAGAGTCTTTCACATTCAAACAAAAGAGGGGCGAGGACATCGGCATTGACATGGCCCTGGTGATATTCTCTGAACAAAAATCTGTGAAAGGAAACCAGATGACCCTTCTGCACTTTGATTTCTTCCCATGACTCTGGCAAAATGCTCAAAAATAATTGAGCTAACAGTTGATTCCATGACCAGAGAGTGAAGTGGGGGAAGAAAAACAACATTAGGTAACTCGAGGGTGGCAAAATCAACCTGGATTGCTTCAGTGCGAGTTGACCCAAGAGCTCTAATAGCTTGATTAAACTGACCAAGCTGAATTTCGGGGAGACGATGGAGATACCGGTAGTCATTGAACATTTGAAAGTGTCGGATCATCTTGATTTCCTTTTGTATGAAAGGAGCCCAGGTGTCCTTGTGGAGGATCTGGAACCATTCTGATAAGGTTAAGGAATGATCCCGAGGAGGGAACTGGGCTGATCGGGCATGAAGAAACTTATTGTACAAAGTCTTGTGGCCCCGAGCCCACTGCTCTTCAACTTTAGACTCAGCTAGGGAAAATATTTTGGATTTTTTAGATTTTGAAAGAGGGGTGTAAGGCAAAATGTCATTAAGATGGTCGGTGAGATTTAGATGAGGAAGGTTAAGAATAGTAGCATAAGCAACTTTCTGAAGGAATTCTCTATAGAGTGGTTTATTTTTGTTGTCCACTGTTAGAGAAAACCACAGAGGTGGATAACAAGGGTCAAAAGAAATAGAAGAGGTGGAGGTTATTTTTCTTTTCTTAGGAGCAGGGCTAGAAGAGCCTGTCCTATGAACATGAGTTCTAACCTTCAAAACAGATCGGAGAATAGCTTCCTCAAACTCATCTTTGATGTCCCTAAGAAAGGGAGCATCAATCTGAGCACTCTCCGGAATAATCATAATGAAGGAAGGAGGAGTAGTAGGATGAAGAAAAGAATGTGAGGTAGAAGGAGGTATATTTGTTGATCCAAAAGAAGAGGGACCAGAGGATGATGAGGCTCCAGCTGATGAGGAGGCTGGAGGAATGGAAGTGGAAATAGAAGGAGATGAGGAAGAAAAAGGTGTTGGAGATGAGATGGTTCTAGGTACAGGTTGTTTAAATGGTTGTGGAGCTGGTGGTGCTGTGTAGGATGAAGGTGGAGAAGGAGGTGATGGTGTTTGAATGGGAGAAGGAGCTGGGGGCTCAGGAGCTACAGCTTCGTCTTCTGCCCTGACACGATCAACCTTAGCTTCCACTGGCCCGATTGGCCCAGACAACACCTCAGCTTGCCCTGTTGGCCCTGACATCTGATCAACAACTGCTGGCCCTGCTGGATTTTCAGATGCGATCACTTCATCAGGAATAGATGGCCCAGACTCCTCTGCTGAAACAGGCCCTAGCGGCCTAGCAATCTCTTCATTTGCATCCTCAGAAGGCTGAGGAGCAGGTGGTGTGGGAGCAGGAGGTGCTGATGCTCTTACCTCCTTTAGAATGTCTGACAAAAGAGTCTTCATGCTTCCCATTTCCTTGTTCAACCACCTTAATGCATTCTTTACCATGCCCATTTCTTTTGCTACCGAAGCTTGGCTCATAAAAATAGAATTAACATCCGATTGCATAGAGCAAAGTATTTCACCTTGGGCGTCTAACCTTTCAATCACAGGCTTCATGTTAATGACAAACCTCTGTCTTTGTGGCCTCTAAAATGGTGCTTCTGCAAGGAGAGGAAGGTTAGAAGCAACTTCCTTTCCTTTCTTACTGGCCCTAGCAGCGGGCTCCTCATGATCAGCCTGTTCATCTGAGTCAGAAGAACTGGCAGTCTCACCTTCTCTGAATTGATTTGCTGAGGGGTTTTCAGTATTCTCCCCCTGAGGTTGAGCTTCCTTTTCACCCAATTTCTCCCCTTCAGCAGGGGCATCCTCCATAGGTGCATCATCTTGGACTGCTGCTGCTAGCTACTCTTGAATAGGAGCATCTTCCATCTGAATATCATTGTGGCCTGATGCCATAGCTTCATCTTCCTGATCTTGCTCCCCCAAAGTAGGAGCATCTTCTAAAATAGTCTTTTCAATGTGGCCTGGTGCCACAACATCTTGTGCTGCTGGTTCATTGGGCCTCTCAGGCTCCCCCTGAGTGCTAGAAATGGATTCCAGCACATCTCTAAGAATGGATGCCACAATAGTGGTGGGGTTTAGATCTTCAGATGTTTCTTCAACTGGCACAATATTCTCTGGAGGAATTTCTTCAATTAGGCTGCCAGTGACCATGGATTCTTCTTCTCTGGCCTCTGCTGCTGCTGGTTGCTCTGCTGCTGCTGGTGTTACTTCTTGGACTTCTTGGGCTTCGCCTATGATGGCCTCACCCTCAGCCATTGATGTCTTGGTCCATACACCGTTTACAACTAAAAATCCGCTCTTCCTTAAATTCTTGCTACGGATAGCCTGCCCCATCTTCTCTACTACTGCTCCAGACAAGTTAATGCCAAAATGTTGAAAGATCTTGGTGAGCAGATGAGCATAAGGCAGGGACACATTCAATTTGTTCTTCATGTCCTAAACCTGAGCATGAGCAAACTTCATTCGCTCCAAGATAACCTCGCCCATGTTAATCTCCTGGTTCTAGATTGCCCAGAACATCATGTCTGAGTCCGCCTTTGTACAAGTCGAAAAGGTGGCACTCCTAGGGACCAAGATTTGACAGATTATGAAATGCAATAGGCGATTAAACGCATTCATTTGGTTTATGTCCAATTTCCCATCCTTCAGTCAGAACTCAGGACCTACAATCCCTAACCCCTTCGCCTGAATGTCCACAGTGTGGACTCCACTGTGACCGCGGTGCAAACTCTAAATAAAGATTCCAAGAGCTCATAGGTGATTCTAATCTGGGTACCTTTGACAGATGATGTCAAGGACCCGTCCTCCTCCTTCTTCAGGCACACATAGAATGCTTTGACGAGGTCTGGGTAACTTACCTCTGATAGGGTCGCCAGCTTCGACCACTTCATCCTCTCTATAGCAGCAATCACATTCCCCATGCCATTCTTTTGCAAATCTGCAATATCTACAGCTTTGTTTCCACAGAGCTTTGCCTTCACAGAGGTGAACCTTTCTTGCTGTACTGCTGTGAGGAACTCAGCTCCATAGCCCCCGACGCTGCCGAAAACAACAGATGCGGCCATGGATTTGAACTGGGAAGGTTTCTAGAGGATTGTGATGAGGAAAGGAACAGAAGCCCTCAAGAAATTTCTCGCGAGAAGGAGTTTGGAGCTTCAAATCTCAGAGAGACAGTGCCGAAGTCGATAGGGTATCGCCTCAGGCAGGTAGAAGGAGATGAAGGCGGGATGTGAATCGTTGCCACACAGATTTCAGGATATATCAAAAGAGTAAAGTAACTTTTCAAAATGGAGGCGGTATGATGGCAGAAAAGGACAAAATGACTAGTTCGATGGAAATAAATTCTTTTAAAAATTACGGACCGTCAAGGATATTTAAACAAGCAGGCAACATTTGGAATTTTGCTTAAATTCAAGGAGGAAAAATAATTGATATTCTGAATATTAATATCTCATTTTATACAGATGATTCTTTCACAATTTACACATGCCTCATTCTCTCCTATGAGAAGTAAATCTCTCTTCAGGTAAGACATTTGTGAAGATATCTACTAACTGATTATTAGTATCAATGAAAGAAATATCTATGTTGACATTAGCTACATGATCACGAATGAAATGATATCTAACCTCAATGTTTTTTGTCCTTGAGTGCTGTACTGGATTCTTGGTTAGATTTATAGCACTGGTGTTGTCGCATAATAAAGGAATTGACTTGACATGTAGTCCATAATCCTCAAGCTGTTGTTTGATCCACAATAGTTGTGTGCAACAACTTCCCGCAGCCACGTACTCAGCTTCAGCTGTGGACAATGCTACTGAATTTTGCTTCTTTGAGGACCATGATATCAGACATCCTGCAAGAAATTGGCAACAGTCACTGGTGCTTTTTCTATCTATTTTGCATCCAGTGTAGTCAGCATCAGAGTATCCTACTAAATTAATTTCACATGTTTTTGGATACCATAAACTAAAGTCATGGGTTTTAGCTAAATATCTAAAAATTCTTTTGACATTAATTAAATGAGATTCTTTAGGGTCTGCCTGATACCTAGCACACATGCATACACTCAGGTCTACTGGCAGTTAAATATAGTAGTGAACCTATCATACTTCTGTAGATCTTTTGGTCTACATTCTTACCTTCCTTATCACTATCCATTCTTGTTGATGTGCTCATGGGTGTTGACAGTGGCTTGCTATTTTTGAATCCAAATTTCTTTAGCAACTCCTTGGTGTACTTGGCTTGACAGATGTGAGTTCCTTCCTTTCCTTGTTTGATTTGCAATCCAAAGAAGTAGTTGAGCTCCCCCATCATGCTCATCTCGAATTCTCCCTGCATGAGCTTTTCAAAATACTTGCAAAGGGATTCATCAGTAGAACCAAATATTATATCATCAACATATATTTGAACAAGCAGAATATGCTTGACTTTAGACTTAACAAATAATGTACTATCTACTTGACCTCTAATGAAACCATGGTTTAATAGAAATGCACTTAACCGTTCATACCATGCTCTTGGTGCTTGTTTTAATCCATATAATACTTTGTGCAACTTAAATACATGATTCAGAAAATCAATGTCATCAAAACCTGGAGGTTGTTCTACATAAACTTCCTCCTTAATAAAACTATTTAGAAAAGCTGATTTAACATCTATTTGAAATAATTTCAAGTCTAATGCGGATGCATATGCAAGTAGAATCCTAATAGCCTCAAGTCTAGCTACAGGTGCATAGGTTTCATCAAAATCTATGCCTTCCTCTTGGGAATAGCCTTGAGCTACCAATCTAGCCTTGTTTCTTATGATCACACCAGCTTCATCCAATTTATTTCTAAACACCCATTTGGTGCCAATCACTGGATGATCTGATGGTCTAGGGACAAGTGACCATACATGGTTTCTCTTGAACTGATTCAGTTCATCTTGCATGGCCAAAATCAAAGATTCATCAGTGAGAGCTTCATTGGTTGTCCTAGGCTCTATTTGCGAGACAAAAGCTAAATAATCACATGGAATTACATTACCTCTTATCTTTACCCCTACAGATGGATCACCAATGATGTTTTCTGGTGGGTGATCTTTCTTATATCTCCATTCCTTTGGAAGATTTTCATGTAGAATGTCCTTTTGTTGCAGGTCTTCCAGAGGTGGATCTTCCTTGTCCTCGATAGATGTATTCTTTAATTTCTTGGACAATTCTTCTACATCATCAATATCACTATCTTGTTCCTCTCTCAAGGAAGGGTTAGTTTCATCAAAAATGATGTGTACTGATTGTTCAATTAATAAAGTACGCTTATGAAATACTCTATAGCCTTTTGGTTTAGAAGCATACCCCATGAATATACCTTCATCCGATTTTGCATCTAACTTACTAATGTCTCTTTTGTCATTGTTGTGGATGAAACATGGACATCCGAATGTCCTGAAGTGACTGATCTTCGGCTTCTTTCCCTTGTACAGTTCATATGTTGTCTTCTTCAAGATGGGCATGATCATCACTCCGTTGATAATGTAACATGCCGTGTTGACTACTTCAGCCTAAAAGTACCTTGGCAAATCATATTCTGATAACATTGTCCTTGCCATATCCAACAGGATTCTGTTCTTCCTCTCAGCAACTCCATTTTCTGTGGTGTCCTTAGTGCTGAGAAATTGTGCTCTATCCCTTGGTCATCACATAACTTGGCAAATTTCTCATTTTGGAATTCTCCTCCATGATCTGACCGGATTCCAACAATGCTGAACTTTTTGTCTTTCTGTACCTTCTTGCTGAAGCTTACAAAACTGTCAATTGTATCATCTTTGTGCTCCAAGAAGGATACCCAAGTGAATCTGGAGTAATCATCTACAATGACAAATCCAAAATTCTTTCCTCCAAGACTTGTGGTCCTCATTGGCCCAAATAAGTCCATATGAAGGAGTTCTAAGGGTTTAGAGGTTGTTACCACAGTTTTTGACTTGAAGGATGACTTGGTGTACTTTCCTTTTGCACATGGTCCGCAGACACCATCCAACCTTGTGCAGACTTTAGGTAGACCTTCCACCAAGCTTCTCTTGATCAGCTTTCTCATGCCATCTAGACTGCAGTGGCCTAATCTTCTGTGCCACAGCTCAGTTGACTGCTCTTTGCTTGCGGCCAGACAGATATCCTGAACTTTTAGTTCTTCTAGGTAAAGCACGTACATGTTCTTTTCTCTGTTGGCTTCAAAAATGACTGCTCCATCCTTCATAATGCTGCACTTGGATTCTTGAAATCTGATCTGATGACCTTTATCGCACAGCTGACTGATACTGATGAGGTTGTGCTTCAGTCCTTTAACACATAGTACATCCTCAATGACTGTCTTGCCTTTGCTGCCTACTAAACCACTGCCTATTACAGTCCCTTTTCCATTATCTCCATAGGTGACTGTGCCTTCTTTAGCTTCTAGATGGGAAAATAGTCTTCTGTTCCCTGACATGTGCCTTGAGCATCCACTATCCAAGTACCACTTGGATGCTCGAAGGTTTCCCTGAAATAAAGACACTAGGCTTTAGGTACCCAAGTTCTTTTGGGTCCTGGTTGGTTAGTGTCATCATTTTTCTTTTTGATTACCCATATTTTATGTTTAGTAGGACATGATACTTTAATATGACCTAGCTTATTGCAATGACTACAGCAAGACATCTTAGTTTCTTTTTCAGTTGGTATGTATTTAAGGTTTGCCTTGTATGTTGTGTCTTGTTCAGGTACAAATTTAGGTGTAGGATATATTTTAGGATAAACTTTAGTTTCTTCGTTATCGGGGGGAGTATAACCTAATTTATGTTTCTTTTTACCTGACCGTCTAGCACCTTTCAATATTAATCCAGTTTTACCGTTTGTAAATTTTTCTAGAGTGCTTGATAATTTTTCATTTTCTGTGGTTAACGTGTTGACTTCTTGTTTTAAATTATTTACAATTTCTTGATTTTCCAAATTTACTAATTGTTCATTTTTATTTTTCAAGTCGTCACATAGTAATTCATTTCTCCTTTTTAGTTCAATAATTTGTTTTTCCATTTGCTCATTTTCAAATTTTAAATCTGAATTAGTATTTTCTAGGCATGCAATGTTTTTTTTACTTGTTATCTGAATCAGAATCATTACAAGAAGGAAAGGAAGAGTCTGAAGTTACCTTGTCTTCTGTGTTGGCCATGAAAGCCAAGTTGGCTTCTTCTTTTTCTTGATTGCTTGAGCTCGACTCGCTGTCTGAGTCACTACTGTTGTCCCAAGCCGCTGCCATAGCTTTCTTCTTGAATCTTCTTGGTTTTCTTGAACTTTCCTTCTTTCTGTATTCAGATTTCTTGAGCTTTGGACACTCTGCCTTGATATGTTCTGGCTTCTTACACTCTTAACAGATTGGTTCGGTCTTCTTTCCATCCTTGGCTTCGGACCTCTTGAAGTCTTTTACTTTCTTAAAATGTCTTCTTCCTGACTGATACTTCTTCTTCTTGGCTAGGATGCATTGTAGTCTTCTTGATAGCATTGCTTCTTCATCTTCGCTGCTGCTTAAGCTTTCATTTTCATCTGATGATTCTTCTGATCCATCCTCTTCAGCCTTGAGAGCATTGGACTGTTTCTTTCGGCTAGAGGATTCTCCTAGTCTCTCCATGTTGATCTCATGGGCCATAAGGGATCCAATGAGTTTCTTCAATGACATCATTTTCAAGTCATTGGCTTCTTCTATAGCTGTTACCTTGGGAGTCCAAGAAGATGACAAAGATCTCAGAATCTTCCTTACTACATCTGATAAACATTTGGGTTATTGACTCTCCTGGCTACATCTGAAACCTTTCATACTGAGTCACCAGAATGTCTATTCTGGTTTCTTTTACTTTATCTATGCCTTCGTAGGTAATCCTCAACTTTTCCCACATTTCCATGGCGGATTTGTAGGCAGAAATTCTGTTGAATTCCTTCTTACTAAGGGCACAACATAGAATGCTATTGGTTTTGCAGTTTAGAGAGATCATTTTCTTGTTGTCTTCAGTCCACTTATCTCTTTCATTTGTAACTAAGAGATCTCCTTCTTCAACTATCGACCAAATCTGATAGTCGAGACCTTGTAAGAAATACTCCATTCTTGTTTTCCAATAGGTGTAATCTTCTCCATCGAACAGTGGTGGCCTGTTGACTGACTGACCTTCGGAGTGACCTTGGGCTGCCATTTGATCTTTTCTCTTCAGATCATTGGATCTTCTTCTTTATCGAAGAGACTTGCTCTGATACCACTTGTTGCCTAGCTAGCAAGCCCAGAGGTGGGGGGGGGGGGGGGGTGAATGGGATTCTTAAAATTATTGAGAACCTAAAATCTGTTCACAAAACAGTCACACAAAACACACTTCGATAGTTGTTAGTGTTAGTAAAGGTAAATAGCAAACACACAAAGGCAATCACACTGCACAAGGATTTATCCTGGTTCGGATCCCCTCTTCTTAGGAGTCCTACGTCCAACCCCTGAGCAATACCTCAGGATTTCACTACCCAAGGGTACAGTCCCCCTCAAGGACACTTACATACCCAGCCGCAGCTGGTATTCTCTTCTCCACCCGAAGAGGAATTACAACACCCTGGATTCCACCAGGTCTTCCTTCTACATGAAGGGAAACAACCACCCTGGAACCCCTAGGTCTTCCTTCAACACGAAGGAAAGAAAACACAAGAATGTGGAAATGAAAACAAGCCCCTAGATCAAGCTTATGGATCAACGCTCGATCTGAAGCAACGACTGAGAGGAAGAGTTCTACAATGAGGAACACTCTTAGTTTACAAAAGCTCTCAACACTAACACCATGAATGCAGAGAGCTAAGAGCTAGACAATCAGAGGAGTGAGGCTTTTGCTCTTTCAGATGCTCGCAGAAAAGCTTGTAAAAGATTGTCGTAAGTGTTGTGTCTGTTTCTGGAGCTTCAGTCTTCTATATATGTCTTCTATTTGAAAATCGAACGTTGAAGTGTTTGTTGTCTCTAAGTTTTTGTTTACGTTAGACTGCATGTCACTGTAGAGCTTCTTGTTCAGCAGTCTTTAGCATTCTATGCACGCAACAAGAGAGAGGATCTTCTTTGATGTCCGCTATCTTCCATATTGTCCAACGTTGTATTGAGGTGCGCTGTCAGAGACCTGCACGCATTAAATGCTAAAACAATAGACAGCTAGGCTGTTTCTTGTTGTCATTCAACGTTAGATTGATTTTATATCAAAAAGGAAATTCCATTCTGTTCTTCTAAAAGGATGTTTACAATGTAAGCATGGAAATAGAAGATATCATTTGCATGCACTGCAGTGATACGTTCAGTCATAATAAATGCATGGTTGTCAGAAAGATATACGTGAAGACTTTGACTTTTCAACGTACTCAAAAATGAGTTCAAATATCAAATCGTTATATTCCATGAAATCGTTACATGCATGACTTATGAAATCATTATGCAAATGAGTTGATATCAATGTAAATCGTTGTGCACTATAAGCAAACCGATGCACATACAAATCGTTATATAGATAAATCGTTATGACTCTATAAGCAAATCGTTATGAGTAAGTTGTCAGAGACAAAACGATGTGAGCAAATCGTTGTTTGATGTATCGAATCGTTACGGCGACTAAGTCATTATGTAACTAAACGAATCGTTACAGTGACAGAGTCGTTATGTAACTTATCGAATCGTTACAAGGATCAAGTCGTTATGAGACTTAACGAGTCGTTGTGAAACCGAAATCGTTGTGAGTATAAATCGTTGTGCTCACTTAAGAAATCATTGTGAGAGAAAATCGTTGTTCTCACTTAAGAAGTCGTTGTGAGAGCAAATCGTTATTCTCACTTAAGAAATCGTTGTGAGAGTAAATCGTTGTTCTCACTTAAGAAATCGATGCGATAACCAAATCGTTATGAACCAAGTCATTATGTTTTCTTAGAAAATCGTTGTGAGATCGATACGATCACTTAGCGAATCATTATGGAAGCAAATCGTTATACTTTCTTAGCGAATCGTTATGGAAGTAAATCGTTATGCTTTCTTAGAGAATCGTTGTGAGACCGATGCGATCACTTAGCGAATCGTTGTGGAAGCAAATCATTATGCTTTCTTAGCGAATCGTTGTGAGATCGATGCGATCACTTAGCGAATCGTTATGGAAGCAAATCGTTATGCTTTCTTAGCGAATCGTTGTGGAAGCAAATTGTTATGCGAGAGAGGGAAGTCGTTACAGTATACAGAAAATCGATGTGTACTTAGAGAAATTTCATGCTTTGAACTTACATTGCTATAGAGTAAATAATACTTACCCATTTAGCTTGTTATTCCTTGTTTCATTTCCTGTACTCAAATCTCATAGAAAATATGTTAGATTAAACTTTATTATAGTTTTGTTAATCACCAAAATAAATATGTAATTAATTTAAATTACATGGGGATAAATGGGGATAAACTGATCATCACACAATTGTTTGACTTGTTCTCGTGGAGCGGCAGCTGGACCTTTCGTCCGTGGCTGTGAGGCTGAGAGGTAGACCTTTGTGGTTTGTTCGAGTCAGTTGCTGGTGTCGCGAACCAGTCTACGTGGCTTGAGTGTGGCGGTCTCTACTTTACCCCGTACACCGAGTTGTGGTTTGCCGTTTATTTATTTAAATTGATTTGGGTTAATGACGAGTGGTAAGTGGCATTTACAGCTTTGATATTCTGCTTAGTTTACTCTATAAATTGTTGGCGTAGCTTCTTGCTTACGTACTTGAGTTTAGTTTACTCAGTTTTGGGGGAGTTACCCTACTGAGCCAGTGACTTGCGAGGCTCACCCCTACTCCCTACAGGTGAAGGAGAGCAGGAAGTTTCCCTACCATCTTCCAGTTCAGAGCCGCGTCGCAGCAGTGTTGGGCCGACGCCTCCAGCAGTGTAGATTTACTTCTGTTGTACCTCGGGGTATGCCCCAGGCTTGTGTATTTTCTTTTGACTTTTGTTGAACTTTTTCTATGTAAATCTTATATGAATATGTATGAGAGTGTGAATCTTTTATATATATCAGTGTGTTCTTTTGTGTTTCCATGGACATGTGCATGATATCCCTTGCGAGGCTACGACTTGTTCGCGGGAGACGGAGTCGGGTCAAGCTCGTTAATGGGTTAACGGGTTTGAACGACGTGGTCCGTTATAGTTGGTATCAGAGAAAGGTCTGTGTAAATATAAACCAACTGGGAAATTACATAGCCTTCTTTCTACATTAGTCCACTGCTAGTAGCTGGCCTTGGTTTTGTAATGATTTGCTTTCGTGTATGTGGGTTGGAATGTGTTTATGCAGGAATTTGAGATAGCTGATAGGAGGGATTGGGGTGGTGGAGGAGATGAGTCTGAGGAGTCCACTCAGCGCATGATAGAAATGATATGGGAGAGTCTTACGGAGATTCGGATGAGAATGGATTAGCAGGCACTGGTACTGCCAGCAGCAGTACCACCAGTTGCAGGAAGGGCCGTACCAATGGTGCCAGTTTCACTACCACCCGGTGTGGAGGTACCTTTTGCAGTACCTATACCACCGCCACCGCCTGTGAGGGCAGCAGAGGAACCAATGATGCAGGTTGAAAATTTTTTGAGATTGCAACCGCCAACATATACAGGAGGACCGAATCCAGATACAGCGGAGCACTGGATTCATGAAGTTGAAAGAGTATTGGTGACGATGAGATGTCCACCAGTGGATAGAGTTGTGTTAGCTGCATATCAGTTGAGGGGTTTTGCTCAAGAATGGTGGAGGTTAAAGATGCAGACTACTTTTGCAGGCAGGACAGAGAAGACCATCACCTGGTCAAAATTTCTCGAGGTATTTAATGACACATTCTTCCCATTGCAAGTACATCAGGCAAAAAGGGAGCAATTCCAGACACTTCAATAAGGGAATTCTTCTGTTCTGGAGTACCAGATGAGGTTTATGACACTTAGTCGATATGCACCCTATGTTGTATCATATAATGCCATGATGGTCGAGTATTTTATTCAAGGCTTGAAAGCAGAATTGTAGAATTCGGTGATACCACTGATGTGCAGGATTGTAGAGGAGGCAGCTCAGAGAGCAGCTACACTAGAAAGGTCCATTCGGACTCGGCAGACAGGAGAGTCAGGTTCAGATAGTTTCCGGCTACCGCAGCAATCTATGGGAATTAGCAAAGGAAAGGCGTCAGCGGGAGCATCTTCCTCAGGTTTTAGCAAATGGGGACAAAAATTGAAGAAGGTATTTCAAGGTCGAGGAGGAAGAGGAGGTCATCAACAAATGTTTCAACAGGGGCGTGGCTATAGGCCAGAGGTGGAGGAATCACAGCAGAGTACTGCCAGATAGCCTACTCTTCCACCAGGATACAGATGTTATAATTGTGACCAGCCGGGGCATTTGATCCGCAATTGCCCCTATCCTCAAGAATATGGATATGGAAGAGGAGTTCAGCAGCAGCAGCAGTAGCCCCAGCAACCACCGGTAGGTCGTGGTAGGGGAGCACCGCACCAACGAGGTAGAGGCCGGTTATGACTATCACCCGAGCCCAGGCAGAGGCGTCAAATATAATAGAAGGTATATTACCTATCTATGATTTTTCAGCAAGTGTTTTATTTGATCCGGGTGTATCTCATTCTTTTATTTCCGAGGAGTTTTTGGATTGTATGGTGCATCCACTAGAAGAGAAATTGTGTGAGTTGGTAGTAGAGGTTCCCTCAGGTGAGTTTATGCTCACCTCTTGTTATATAGATGAGGCCCCTATTATGATTGAAGGAAATCAGATGTCAGGTAGATTATATGCTTTACAATTTAGAGATTATGATATTATCCTGGGTATGGATTGGCTTGAGGCCTATGGAGCTATGGTAGATTGCAGAAAGAAGAGAATCAAATTTGTCATCCCAGAGGAATAGTGTTTGAATTTCAAGGTATGCCTTTCTATACCTCCAAGATTATAATTTCAGCAATTAAAGCTAGAAAATTGTTAAATGCGGATGTGTAGCTTTATTAGCTTCTGTGAGCTTAGTTGAGACTGGTAAATCAGTAAAGGCAGTTCCAGTAGTTAGGGAATTTACGGATGTGTTTCCAGATGATTTACCAGGTCTAGCTCCACAAAGAGAGGTGGATTTTACGATTGAATTACAACCAGGAACTTTACCAATTTCTAAGGCCCATATAGAATGGCTCCAACAGAATTGAAAGAGTTAAAGAAACAGTTACAAGAATTGTTGGAAAAGGGATTCATCAGGCCAAGTCATTCTCCGTGGGGAGCTCCAGTGTTATTTGTATGAAAGAAAGATGGCAGCTTTAGAATGTGTATTGATTACAGAAAATTGAATGATGTCACAATAAAGAATAAGTATCCATTACCGAGAATTGATGATCTGTTTGATCAACTCCAGTCAGCTAAAGTGTTCTCCAAAATTGACTTGAGGTCGGGGTACCATCAGTTAAGAATAAGAGAGGAAGATATTGATAAGACAACATTTATAACCAGATATGGGCATTACGAGTTTGTGGTTATGCCATTTGGGCTAACCAATACACCAGCAATGTTTATGAATTTGATGAACAGAATTTTTCACCCCTATCTGGATCAGTTTATAGTGGTTTTCATAGATGACGTACTAGTTTATTCAGCATCTAAGGAGGAGCATGCAACTCATTTGAGACTTACATTGCATCTTTTGCGGGATAATCAATTGTATGCTAAATTAAGTAAGTGTGAGTTTTGGTTGAAAGAAATTCAGTTTTTGGGTCATGTTATTTCAGCAGAGGGAGTTGTAGTCGATCCAGCTAAAGTTGAGGCAGTTATGAAGTGGGAAGCGCCAAGGACAATCATAGAAATTAGGAGTTTCCTGGGCTTGGCAGGTTATTATAGGCGTTTCATTCAGGACTTCTCCAGAATCGCAGCACCCATGACTACATTAACCAGAAAAGATGTGCCATTTGTGTGGTCAAATGAATGCCAGAAAAGTTTCATGGAATTGAAAAAGAGGCTTACAACATATCCAATATTGACATTACTAGTAGGCAGTGGTGGTTTTGTGATCTATACTGATGCATCGAGAAGAGGGCTTGGAGCAGTATTAATGCAACATGGTAAGGTGATAGCTTATGCATCCAGGCAATTGAAGCCAGTAGAGGAGAACTACCCAACGCATGATTTGGAGTTAGCAGCAGTTGTTTTTGCTTTAAAAATATGGAGGCATTACCTTTATGGTGAAAGATTTGAAATATTTACAGATCATAAAAGTTTGAAGTATATCTTTTCTCAAAAAGATTTGAATCTCCGTCAACGAAGATGGGTAGAATATTTGAAAGATTATGATTTCAGATTGGCTTACCATCCAGGTAAGGCCAATGTGGTAGCTGATGCCTTGAGCAGAAAAGCATACATGAGTCATATGATGATAAAAGAATGGAAATTATATGAGGAGATAGTAGAGAATTCAGTGTATGTTCCGAGCAGTCATCGGCGAGCAGTGCTAGCCAGTAGTGCTGTAGAGCCATCTTTGTATTGGCAGATTATTGAAGCTTAGAGAACCGATGGAAGCTTAGCAGGAATTGTGAAAATGGAAGGTGTTACCATTGATGATAATTGTGTAGTCAGGCACAGAGGTAGGTTATATGTACCCGCAGAAAGAGAAGTCAAGCAAAGAGTTCTTGAAGAGGCACATAAATCTAGGTATACGATTCATCCAGGTAGCACTAAAATGTATCAAGATCTGAAAAAGCACTTTTGGTGGCCACACATGAAAAGAGAAATAACATAATTCATTGCAAGATGCATAGTTTGTCAGCAAATAAAGGTAGAGCATCTGAAGCCTGGAGGTCTAATGCAGCCGTTACCTATTCCACAGTGGAAATGGGATGACATTGCTATGGATTTTGTGGCAGGGTTACCAAGAACAGCTATAGGGCACAATGGAATATGGGTATTCGTTGACAGATTAACTAAAGTATGCAGATTAATAGTAGTGAGTATATCTTGGATAGTGGATAGATTAGCAAGGATTTATGTCGACAGAATTGTTCCGTTGCATGGCATCCCGAAAACAATTGTTTCTGATAGGGATCCAAGGTTTACTTCTTGTTTCTGGAGAAGCTTACAAAGAGTAATTGGTACGGAATTGAAATACAGTTCAGCCTATCACCCTCAGGCAGATGGTCAGATAGAAAGAACAATACAGACAATTGAAGATATGCTACAAACATGTTGCTTAGTGTGGGGAGGCAGTTGGGAGCACCATTTGGGCATGGTCGAGTTTGCTTATAACAACAATTATCATACCAGTATTGGAATGGCACCGTATGAAGCATTATATGGCTGGCCGTGCAGAACTCCATTAAAATGGCATGAAGTGGGAGAGAGGTAGGTAATGGGTCTTGAATTGATTCAACAAACAACAGAAATGGTCAAATTTATCAAAGAAAAACTACTGATAGCTCAGAGCCGACAGAAAAGCTATGCAGATAATCGTCGCAGACCACTTCAATTTGAAGTTGGAAATTTTGTTTTTCTGAGAGTTTCTCCTACTAAAGGTGTTTTGAGGTTTAGTATGAAGGGGAAGTTGAGCCCAAGATAAGTGGGGCCCTTCCAAGTGCTGGAAAGAATTGGGGAGACAACCTACAGAATTGATTTGCTAGCTGATTTCACTGATGCCCATGATGTGTTCCATGTGTCTATGTTGAGAAAATGTATTGAAGATCCAACACAAATAGTCAGTTATCAGCGGGATGATTTGAAACCGGATATGTCTATGCCAGAATACTCAGTGCAAATCACAGGTCGCAGAACACAAAAGCTGAGAAATAAAAAAATTGAACTGGTAATGGTCAGATGGGAAAATAGGCAGGGAGGAGAGGATACCTGGGAGTTAGTAAAGGAAATGGCTAAAGCGTATTCTTACCTGTTAGAGTAAGCTTTCTAATCTTTTTAGATGATAGTACTTGTTATAGTGGTTAAAGTTTTAATTACTTGAATTATGTTTTAATTTACAAATGTTTTATGATGATGATAGTAATGTAACGTCGCGTATTTTTTGGATCCTTGTGGATCCTTTGTCGGATCTCTGTGGATCCTTTGTTTAGAGTTTGTGGTGGCCAAAGTGTGCCCAATGTGGCGTGTTTTAGTGTGTGTACAGGTTGGGTGTGGTTGTCGGCCGGTAGGTTGGGCCCAAAACACCAGCCTGTTCACTGTCTGTGAACGTGACAGTGAGGAACGTCGCGTTTTGAACGCGACGGTCCTGCATGTCACGTTCTTGTGACCGCCGTTGGGTGGTTGTCATTTGCATGCGCGCCGCGTGTCGCGCGCAGAGCGGCATGCAAACGTTAGGTTTGGGAAGGCGACGCCCTAGTCCATCGCATTCCGATCGCGACATGGGGGTATGTCACGTTCCCAACTGCTGTGCATTTTTAACTTGCTTTGGCCAAGCAGAGCTGCAACGAGTTCTGCTCGGCCAGAGGAGGGTGCTGTGGCATTTTTGCTGGGCGATTTGACCGTTTTGAGGTGTGTTTGGCATGTTCTCGCCGTAGAGATCCTGCGTGGATCGGGGGAAATGCTGGGATAGTCTCACTCTTCGCGTTCTTCGCAAAGGTAGGGGAATTCTCCCCATTTTTCACCGTGTGATTGTGGGGGATGCATGTATGTTTGGTTTTTGGTGTTTAGAACGATAGATACCATGTTAGGGTATCCATTAAAGCATGAAAAATGTAAATTAAGGGTAGTTTGCACGGCTTGGGGTGGTGATCAGTGGAATTCCTCCCGGATTAGGGTTGTCGCCTATGAAGGCGACTGGACCCCTTATTGCATTCTGAACGCGACAGGCCGACCCATCGCGTTCATATCATGTTATGAATGCGACATATCAAGATGTTGCATTCTTAAGGCGACACTAGCCTATGTCGCGACCTTAGCCGAGAGGTCCTATTGTGCACGGTTTTAATGGTGGAATTATATGATTATTCTATTTCTTGTACATGGCAAATATGTGCGGTGCATTGGCACCAGTTGCACTTTGGGTGCGTGTTTCCGAGGTTAGCAAGTGGTACACGTGACTGGCGTGTTGTTCACGCGGTCAATGTACGGTGTTCATGTGGTTGACGTGAGATTTCTCATGGTTTGTGCGGTGTGCACGTGGTTTGTGTGCACGTGGCGAGTAGTACGACACCTACCGTGGTTTCCTCTTCAGTTGGGTGCCCCAGGTTCTGTGTGAGCCAGGCTTGTGCTCAGAGCTTGTCCCAGTACTTGTGTTGTACCGACAAGGTCTGTGTCGTATGTCCTGGACACCCTCACTCCTTAGCTTGAGTTGTACGTCTGGCTGAGGGAAAGACGACAGTGGGACAATGACTTGTGAGAGTTTGTTGTTTTGTCGCTTGTAGAGCGCTCGTAGGGTACAGACACCAGTATACGTCACTGGTTCCCAACTAGTCCTGTTACTAGTGCCTCACTCTAGGGAGCTCAAGCCAGAGTCGCTAAAGGTGCCAGGTATGGGCCCGCGGTAGTGTGGTCTGCGGTTGTTGTGTTGGTTGGTCTCCACAATTGTTTGACTTGTTCCCGTAGAGCGGCAGCTAGACCTTTCGTCCGTGGTTGCGAGGCTGAGAGGTAGACTTGTGTGGTTTGTCTGAGTTAGTTGCTGGTGTCGCGAACCAGTCTACGTGGCTTGAGTGTGGCGGTCTCTACTTTACGCCGTACACCGAGTTGTGGTTTTTCTGTTTATTTATTTAAATTGGTTTGGGTTAACGACGAGTGGTAAGTGGCATTTACAGCTTTGATATCCTGCTTAGTTTACTCTATAAATTGTTGGCGTAGCTTCCTACTTACGTACTTGAGTTTAGTTTACTCGGTTTTGGGGGAGTTATCCTACTGAGCTAGTGACTTGCGAGGTTCACCCCTACTCCCTATAGGTGAAGGAGAGCAGGAGGTTTCCCTGCCGTCTTCCAGTTCAGAGCCGCGTCGCAGCGGTGTTGGGCCGACGCCTCCAGTAGTGTAGATTTACTTCTGTTGTACCTCGGGGTATGCCCCAGGCTTGTGTATTCTCTTTTAACTTTTGTTGAAATTTGGCTATGTAAATCTTATATGAATATGTATGAGAGTGTGAATCTTTTATATATATCAGTGTGTTCCTGTGTGTTTCCACGGACATGTGCATGATATCTCTTGCGAGGCTATGACTTGTTCGTGGGAGACGGAGTCGGGTCAAGCTCGTTAATGAGTTAACGAGTTTGAACGACTTGGTCCTTTATAGAAAGTATCTCCCCCACTATACAGTGCGATGGGGTCTGACGACCTTCTCCCAGGGTACAACCACGAAACACGGAATCGGTCTCACACAAGATCGACTCCGTAAGTCGAAAGCTACATGAGAAACCTAATCCTCTTTAACAGAAAGTAAGGGCAAAAAGCATGCACCGAACACCGGAGAGAGCGTTCGACGATGGTCCCGACGTCCGTACACCGGAGAGCGACTGCGCACCCGAATAGAAGAGCGGTTGGCGGCGGCCTCGACAGTGAGCAGTCTGGCGTGGAGAGGGGGCGAGAGAGGGAGAGCAGCGTCGCAGCGAGCGGTTTCTCCTAGGGGAGTCAAACGACGTGTTAACAATAGTAACCGCGATTAGGGAGACCCGAATCGCTATATGAAACATCTCACGCCCGCAAGAGCCAAGACAATGAGCCAGTTCAAAGAATCGGCCCAATCTCTCCAAGAAAAGGAAAAAACGCAAAGGTAAGAAACAAAAAGGTAGGATGGCAAGCCGACATGACCATGTCATCACATGCGCACGCGCGTCCAGCCTTGCCCAGCTCGGCGGCCCGCATGTGTGATATGGTTCTGCATACCCCCACCTTTATCTATAAGACATAGTCTCATGGACACTTGGGGTTGTGAAGCCCTACATCTCCTTAGAGATTTCTCATGTGAGACTAAGTCCCTCACATAAGAGACAAAATTTGCACACCTTTTTATGCACCTTTTTTACTTTATTAAATTTTATGTTTCTTTCTCCCTTTCTTAAATTGTCCCTCCTCAAACCCCTTTTTACCTAACAGAATATATAGGGGGACAACAAAGTTTGCAAGTTGCAGAAATCTGTCTATGGCCTCAAGCAAGCACCGGCGGACGTGGTTTCATAAATTCTCACCGGCATTGCTTTCTGTTGGATTTCAACAATCGAAGGGCAGGTTAATTCTTTATTAACCCATCATCGAGCAGGCTTCCTCACCATTGTCCTTGTATACGACAATGACATCTTGATCACTGGTAATGATATTGTGCAGATCAGCTTATTAAAGAAATATTTACATACCCGATTCTTCTTGAAATATCTAGGCAGGCCTAAGTATTTCTTGGGTGTCGAGATTGTGCAGTCTTCAAAGATGTGTGCAATAACCATTCTTTTCTTGTAACATTTTCTTCCCTCTTCTTCGTCATATTCCCGTATTGTCTATACAATACTCTGTTTTTTTTTCTTTTCTTTTTTTTGACGGGGGTGGGGGGGGGGAGAGATGTCAGGGGAACCATCCATTGCGGCATGAACTGAGTAGTGTGCATGGTTAGTCGGCCCTCCTTTTAATGGGGGTTTGTGAACGCATGCATGTGAAGGCACAGGAATAAGATCATGATGTAAGAATAAAGTAAGCAAAACGTTAAACTGAAGTTGTCATGTTCTCCATTGTCTATTCTGATGAAAAACGGAGCACAACCACGAGTCGGTTCATGAACTGCAGGGCCGGGCCTCAGCCGGCAGGAAAATCGGAGAATCTGCGGCCCATGCGGGGTGATCGCGATTGGTGAGGCCAAGCCAACGAACACCCCACGGATTTTCTATGCCTGGCATTTTTCTTTTGTAAACTATTTAGTGTACACTTTTAAAAGTGTGCCATCTTAACTTTTAAAATTGATAAATTAGAGATGGAGGGTATTTAATTCCTAAGACTAAAGATGGCACATCTTTTGATGTTCGCCAAGCATTTCCTGATTTAATCATTTTCTTTTTTTCTAATGCGTTGGGCAGTCCTCGGGAACCACATTTGCACCAGGGAGACGAAAGAGATGTATATATAGATATTGTTGTGACCAAATGTATGTATTGTCCAACAAATTTTTTTAATAGCAATATAAGCGATAATTATACACATGTACGTACATATCGTTATAATTTTTTATGTATTATTAAATATCTCTACGGTCATCATATTGTTACATATATCTAAATATACATCATATATATTCATCCCACGTACTGTAAACTTCATCTAAACTTGGTAAATATTAAGATGTTAAATGACTCATATTAAGCTTTCCGCATTGGAAACCTGCCCTCATCCCTCCACCCACGTAGTACTCCCACCATGTGCAAGAGATCTAGTTAGGGAAAGGGAGCACAAGAATATGCAGGGAGAGAAGAGAGAGGCTAGTAGCTAGGGAGATGCCGCGCTGTCCCTCTGGCTTGAGTGCCTTCTTGCTCGGGCTGTCTGGGACGGTATTTATGGTGCTCTTGCAATAGCCTCAACTGGACTCGATTACGGGGCTAGCTTAATATTATCTTTATCTTCATGTTCACAGTTATTTCCAAGATATGGATGAATAGTAAACTGCATCGTTTTAGAAGAAATCTAATGCAGAATTAAGAGTGAGAGTGCATAGTAGCCGGCGCGGTGAAGCTTGAAAGCAGATGAATTTTTTACAAGACTGAGACCTGCTCGGGACATCTAACCTTGGAGTATAATAACTCTGGTTAGCATATTGGAGCTAATTAATTACTTCACGATCTGGAAACATACATCCAGGAAGAAGAACAAGAAGAGCACTGCCCTAGAAATAGCACAAATAGTTGATAACACCAAGAACAACGGTAGATATGCACCTCTGGGTTCCCAAGGATGAAAGGACACACACAACATGCTCAAAGAGGAATTTGATGGAGAAAGATATATCAGATCCGAAGATTATTAGTACTGCAGACTTCTCATCATGTCTAGCATGTTAGTGGGCCATCCAGGACTCCAATCCACTAAGGACTCAGCCCATCGGAACCTTTGTCCCCCCCCTTTTTCTAATACTTCAAAAGAAATGCTTCTTAGACCGGAGAAATATTTAGATGGCGTTTGATAACGTTTCATTGATATCTATTGTCTGAAACGGTCAGATATGTGGCCATTCAGACTGTTCGAATAAAACGTCTAAATTTATGTTTAAATAAAATTTATTTTCTTAATTTTTCTCTTACAAAAATAAAAGATACATCACCTTTTTTTTTTACAATCGTGTGACGCTATGGTAATTTTTAGTGATCGACAGTTGACCGATAAACCTCTCTTGCTCATCGATCGATTGCCACTGATCATCGATGCTGCTGTTGATTGCGGTCGCAGTCATAGCCATTGGGCATCGAGCATTAATTGTTGGGAGGTGTTGAGTGCTGGCTGTCGATCATTAGCTACCGGCTATCGATCATCGGCTACCGGCTATCGTACATCGGCCGCCTGTTGTTTGTCGCCGCGTGCTAAGTACTGACCGTCAATCATCGATGACTAATTAAAACATGCCCGCTCGTATCGGGGAGGCATTTCACTATCAATGGGAATAATTTTTTTTTTTTTTGTAATAGGAACGAAATCTTCTTTTAAACCTTTTGATCGTTGATACAAAATGTTTTTTTTAAAGAGATAGAAAATTTCGTCTTCTCTATTTCTTGTGAAGAGCGGAGAGATCGAAAATAAAAAAATAAATTTAGAGATATTCTTAAATATATAAAGATATTTATATCAAATAATATATTAATTCAATTGTGCTTGAAGTTGATTATCAAACAACTCTTAATAGAAATCTAATATATTTTAAGTACAAATTACAGACTTAGATAATAGATGAAAAATTAAAATTAAGAATTTTAAATTAAGTATTATCAAAAGTCACTTTACTAATTTTCAACGAGGACAATAAAATGATATGGATTAGTCTCCATATAAAATCTTATTGGTTGAAGAGCAAAGACAATCCACATCACTTTTATTATCCTCTTTATAGAGCACTAAGCATTTCTCGTTAAGCCTATCAATAGAATTTCAATGTAAAAATGAATAAGCAGCATACTTAAAACATCACCTGTTGACCGATTTATCTAAAACATCTTAGCTTTGTGTCGTTCTGGCGATGCACCAATCTAGTAAGCCACGTACCAACCGTTGCACTATTTCTTTTCATTTTTTATACTTTTAAATATCCAGTCACTAGTTGTATATGTCTTTATACCACACGGTAAATTTTAAATTATATAAATATTTGTTTTAAATAGGATATAGAATCAAAATAATTGTTTTAAATAGAATATGTAGAGTTAATTTCTTAATGAATATATATATTTTGAGTCTCAATGTTAAGAGTAAAATATAGTCCTACGCTTGTGCCATGCATGGGTGTTTTTAGTTTTGAATAAATAATTTTAATTATATATTTATGATATTTAAATTAAAGTAAATAATTTTTTTTAACTTTTAGAGATAGAGATAGAGGAGTTCATGTAATGAGTGATTTTTAATTGACTGGGCCAAATTATATTTTAGTAATATATATAGATGTCAACAAATAGAAAGAGAGAGAAAAAGAAAGTTGAATTTAAATGCAATATCTGACAATTCACTATAGTCTAGTGTACACCATACAAAGGTACAACAAGTAAAACTCAAAGTTTACTTAGTATAGAGAGGTGGCACAGTGCTTTCCGTTTGTCGTTTCATTAGCTTTTAGTGAGTGTGAGATTGGAAAATGTTGTGCAATGGCTAGTGAGTCTCCTCGGAGCATTGGGAGCACACTTCGTCTAGCAATTTGAGGTCGGAGGCAATGAGGACTAGGATGGAGTCAAGGTCGTCGTAGAGCTCATCACTATAAGAAAAAATGATTTTAGAGACCGACAATTTCGGTCCCTATTGGGTCACTAAATCATTAATGACCTAATAGGGACTGAAATTGTCGGTGAAGAATTTTTTGTCACAATTATCAATACTTTGGTCACTATTTTGATCACTATAAAATAGTCACTGAGGTAACCGGTCGCTGATAGCGACCGAAATAGTTTGGTCACTATTTCGGTCACTATCTAGTGACTGAAATAGTGACTGATTGTATCGGTCGCTGATAGCGACCGAAATAATTCGGTCACTAATCAGTCTCTAATTTTTAATTATTATATATATATAACAAAATAACCTCTACATATAATAAAAATAAAAACTATACTATGACAAATGTCAACAATAATAAAATGTCCATAAATGTCAACAAAAATAAAACATAAAATGTCCACAACAATACATAAAATGTTCATAACAATGAAAAGAAAATCATGAATCCTCGTCCTCGTCTCCTCTGACACCACTCGATGAAGGAACCTATAATAGATATATAACAATAATAAGTTAAAATTAAATACTACTATAAACACTAAATTATTTAAAATTTTAGACTTTATTCACTCACTTTTAAACTAAATTAACTAGCTTAATGTGAATTCGAGTGCTGAGCTCAAACCGGAAATCCGATTTGAACTCCGTCAGTTTCCACAAATCACACTTATTGCCCCGACCATGCTAGAACAAATCGGAGGTCGATCGGATTAATATTTCTAATTTTGGACCCCCAAATGTAGCTAATTTCTTCCTTTTTAAATTAAACTAAACTAACTTTCTTAATGTGAATTTGAGTGCCGAACTCAAACCAGGAGTCTGATTTGAACTCTGTCAATTTCCACAAGTCACAATCATCGCCCTAGCCGTGTTGGAACAAACCGGAGGCCAACCGGATTAGTATTTATAATTTTGAACCACCAAACATAAGTTCTTCATGTTTAAACTAAACTAACTTGCTTAATGTGAATTTGAGCGCCGAGCTCAAACTGGGAGTACAAATTGAACTTCGTCAGTTTTCACAAGTCACACTCATTACTCCAGCCTTGCTGTAACAAACCAGAGGCCGATCAGATTAGTATTTCTAATTTTGGATACCCAAACCTAGTTAACTTCTTCTTTTTAAACAAAATAAAACTAAACTAACTTGCTTAAGGTGAATTTGTGTGCTGAGCTCAAACCAAGAGTCTGAATTGAACTTTGTCAGTTTCCACAATTCACAATCATCACCCTGGCCATACTGGAAAAAATCGGAGGCTAATCGGATTAATATTTCTAATTTTGGACCCCCAAACCTAAGTTCTTCAATTTTAAACTAAACAACTTGCTTAATGTGAATTTGAGAAGCCGATCTCAAACTGGGAGTCTAAATTGAACTCTGTTAGTTTCCACAAGTCACATTCATTACCCCGACTGTGCTGGAACAAACCAGAGGCCTATCGGATTAGTATTCCAAACCTAAGTTCTTCGTTTTTAGGCTAAACTAACTTGCTTAATGTGAATTTGAGCGTCAAGCTCAAACTGGGAGTCCGAATTGAACTCCGTCAGTTTTCATAAGTCACACTCATGACCTCGGCCGTCTTGGAACAAATCAAAAGTAGACCGGATTAGTATTTCTAATTTTGGACCCCCAAACCTAGTTAAGTTCTTCCCTTATAAACAAAACAAAGTTAAACTAACTTGCTTAAGGTGAATTTGAGTGCCGAGCTCAAACCGGGAGTCCAAATTAAACTCCGTCAGTTTTCACAAGTCACAATTATCACTCTGGCCGTGTTGGAAAAAATCAGAGGCCAATCGGATTAGTATTTCTAATTTTGGACCCCCAAACCTAAGTTCTTCATTTTTAAACTAACTTGCTTAATGTGAATTTGAGCGCCGAGCTCAAACTAGGAGTCTGAATTGAACTCCGTTAGTTTTCACAAGTCACACTCATGACCTCGATTGTGCTGGAATAAATCAGAGGCCGATCGGATTAGTATTTCTAATTTTGGACCCCTAAATCTAGTTAAGTTCTTCCTTTTAAAACAAAACAATGATGAACAGTCTATCCCCATGTAATTTAAATTAATTACATTTCTATTTTGGTGATTAACAAAACCATGTTATTTTGATAATTATCAAACCCTTGATTAAGGTCACTAACTTATTTTCTACAAGTCTTAAGCACAGAAATAAGATCAAAGGAAAACAAGCCATAACAGGTAAGAATCTTCATACTGTAGAAGCATATTTGTCTAAGTACACATCGGTGTCTTTTATAAATCATAACGATTACAGTAGAACTATAACGATTCCTTTAGTGATCGTAACGATTCCTTTAGTGATCACAACGATCTCGCTATCGTAACGATTTGCTTTGCGCATCGACTTCTTAAGTAAATCATAAGGATTTCTTTAGTTGTCATAACGATTTGCTTTGCGCATCGACTTCTTAAGTAATCATAAGGATTTCTTTAGTTGTCATAACGATTTGCTTTGCACATCGACTTCTTAAGTAATCATAATGACTCCTTTAAGTGATCGCAATGATCTTGCCATCGTAACGATTCCTTTAGTCATCGTAACGATTTCTTTATTGTCGTAACGATTCCTTTAGTCATCGTAACGATTTCTTTATAGTCGTAATGATTCTTTTAGTCATCGTAACGATTTCTTTGTTGTCGTAACGATTCCTTTGGTCATCGTAACAATTTCTTTATTGTTGTAACGATTCCTTTAGTCATCGTAACAATTTCTTTAGTGATCACAACGATTCTTCTATATCTCATAACGATTTGATTATATCACCTTGATCACAAAGATTCTTTCATATCTCATAACGATTTGCTGTTCAGTGACAATGATTTGGTTGCATAACGATTTCATAAGTCATAAATGCATCGATTTCATATTAATCAACTTGACATATGACTTATCCTTTCAAAGGGTTGAATAGTCAAAGTCTTCGCACATATCCTTCTGATAGCTGTGCATTTAATGAAGACTGAACGTATCATTGCATTTATGCAGACGATATCGTCCATTATCGTGTCTATCCTGTATGCATCTTTTAGAACTGTAAAATAGCATTACTATTTTGATGAATATTCACACTAACGTTGACTGACAACAAGAGACAGTACAGCTGTCTATTATTCTAGCTTACTTTGTGTGCAGGTCCCTGTCAGCTATTCATCTCACAATGTTGGACCATATAGAAGCCAAAGGACACTTCAGAAGATCCTATCTCTTTGCGTGTACAAATGGATAAAGGACTGTTGACTAGAAGCTTCCAAGTGCCACTCAGTCTAACGTCTGCCAAAAGTTAGAGGCAATAGATACTTCAACGTTTAGATTTCAAATTGAAGATATATATATTGAAGAAAGTAGCTCCAGAAGCATATGGAGAGATTGATAGAGAACGACAGTCACCACAAAAAAAAACACTCCGATCATCAAGTCTTCAGCGAGTTCTCAAGAAAGAGCCAAGCCTCATTCCATTAGATTAGCTCTTTGCTCTCTGCATTGTTTGTTGATTTTCGAGAAAGCTTGTTTGGTTCTGAAAGTGAGCTTTTGTTTGTAGATCTCATTGCTCTCAGTCCCTAGCTTCAGATCTTGGCTTGTCAAAGCTTGATCTAAGGGCTTAATCTCCTGCTTACTTGCTTCTGTGCTTGTACCCTTCATGTGTGAAGGAAGACCTGGTGGAATCCAGGGTGTGTGTTCCCTTCCGTTGTGAAGGAAGACCTGGTGGGGCATCCAGGGTGTTTATTTTTCCCTTCGTGTGAAGGAAGACCAGCTGCGGCTAGGTGTAAGGGTCCTTGTACCCTTGGTAGTGAAATCCTGAGACATTGCTCAGGGACTGGACGTAGGACTCCTAAGGAGAGGAGATCTGAACCAGGATAATTCTTGTGTTGTGTGATTGCTCTCTGTGTGATTGTTGATTATTCTAACTATAACTAACATCCATCGAAGTGTATTTCTCTGTGAACATTTTTAGTGAACAGGTATTAGCTGATAAATTTTTAAAGACCCATTCACCCCCCCTCTGGGCTACCTAACTGGGCAACAAGTGGTATCAGATAGAGTCTCTTCGACAAAGAAGAAGATCCAACAATCTGAAGAGTAAAGATCCATGGCAGCTCAAGGTCATAGTGAATGTCAGTCGGTCAACCGACCACCATTGTTTGATGGAGAAGACTATGCTTACTGGAAAACAAGAATGGAATATTTTCTACAAGGTCATGACTACCAGATATGGTCCATAGTTGAAGAAGGTGATCTTCTAGTCACCAACAAAAAATCAGTGGACAGATGATGATAGGAAGAAGATATCTCTCAACTGTAAGGCAAAAAGTATTTTGTGTTGTGCCCTCAGCAAAAAGGAGTTCAACCGTGTATCTGCCTGTAAATCCGCAATGGAGATGTGGGAGAAATTAAGAATCACCTATGAAGGCACTGACAAGGTTAAAGAGACCAGGATAGATATTCTGGTAACTCAGTATGAGAGGTTCCAGATGCAACCAGGAGAGCCCATAACCCAAATGTTCAGCAGATTCACAGACATTACAAACGGCTTAGCTGGACTTGGGAAGACATATGAAATTGGAGATATGGTTAGGAAGATCCTCAGATCTCTTCCATCAACATAGACTCCCAAAGTAACAGCCATTGAGGAAGCCAACGACCTAAAAAGGATGTCTTTGGAGAAGCTCATTGGGTCTCTTATGGCCCATGAGATCAACATGGAAAGGTTGGGAGAGTCCTCAAGCGGAAAGAAGCATCGCTCTGAAAGCAGAAGAAGATAGATCAGAAGAGTCATCAGAAGAAGATGAGAGCTCAAGCAACTGCGAAGATGAAGAAGCAATGTTGTCAAGAAGATTGCAGTGCATTCTAGTTAAGAAGAAGAAGTTCCAGTCTGGTAGAAGACACTTCAAGAAAAATAAGGACTTTAAGAAATCAGATGGAAAAGATCAGAAGAAGGGCGAGCCCATATCTTATGAATGCAAGAAGCCATGACATATCAAGGCAGAATGTCCAAAGTTCAAGAAGCCTGAATTCAGAAAGAAAGAAAGCTTAAAGAAATTCAAGAGACACAAGAAGAAGGCTATGGCAGCAGCCTGGAGCAACAACAGCGACTCGGACAGCGAGTCAAGCTCAAGCAGTGATGAAGAAGAAGCCAACCTGGCCTTCATGGCAAATACTAAAGAAAAGGTAACTTCTGACTCATCTTTTGATTCATGTAATGATTCTGATAATTTAGAAGAAGCTTTCAACGAACTATACAGTAAATATAGGGAAGTATCAAAATTGTTAAAAGCTAGTAAGAAAAATACAACATGTTTAGAAAATACTAATCCAGACCTAAAAACTGAAAATGAAGAACTAGAGAAGCAAATAACTGAACTTAAAAGAAGAAATGAACTATTGTGTGAGGATCTAAAAGATAAAAATAAATAAATAATCAGATTAGAAAAACAGGAGAGTTCAGATGAACTAAGAAAATAAATCAAAGCCTTAAATGAAGAAAATGACAAACTGTTAAGGACGCTGGAGAAATTTACTAATGGTAAAAATTCCTTAGTATTAAAAGGTGCTAGACAATCAGGGAAGAATAAACAAGGAGTAGGATACACACCCCCAGAAAATATAGAAACAATAATACACCCTAAAACATATCCAACTCCAAAGTTCATACCTGAACAAGACATAGAATACAAAGCCAATTTTAAATACATTGAAAAGGTAACTAAAACATCCTGCTGTAGCCACTGTAATAAGTTAGGACATATAAAAATAACATGTCCAACTAGACATAAAAAGTGGATAATTAAAAAGGAAACTGCTGACACTAACCAACAAGGACCCAAAAGAATTTGGGTACATAAAACTTAATGTTTCATTTTCAGGAAAGCCTTCGAGCATCAAAGTGGTACCTAGACAACGGGTGCTCAAGGCATATGTCAGGGAACAGGAAGCTGTTCACTCATCTCCAAGCTAAAGAAGGGACAGTTACTTATGGGGATAATGGAAAAGGAACAATGATAGGCAGCGGGTCAGTTAGCAACAAAGGGAAAACGATTATTGAAGATGTTTTGTGTGTCAAAGGGTTGAAGCACAACCTCATCAGTATCAGCCAGCTTTGTGACAAAGGTCATCAGATCAAGTTCCAAGAATCCAAGTGCAGCATCCTGAAGGATGGAGCAGTAATTTTCGAAGCTAACAGGGAGAAGAACCTGTATGTGCTCTACCTTGAAGAACTCAAAGATCAAGACATTTGTTTAGCAGCCAGCAAAGTGCAGTCAACTGAGCTATGGCACAGAAGATTGAGCCACTGCAGTCTGGATGGCATGAACAACCTCAGAAAGAGAAGTCTTGTGGAAGGTCTGCCAAAGGTCAGCACTAAAATGGATGGTATCTGCAGACCTTGTGCAAAAGGGAAGTACACTAAGAGTTCCTTCAAGTCAAATACTGTGGTAACCACCTCTAAACTCTTAGAAGTCCTTCACATGGATTTGTTTGGGCTAATGAGGACCACCAGTCTTGGAGGAAAGAATTTTTGATTTGTGATTGTAGATGACTAATCCAGATTCACATGGGTTTCTTTCTTGAAACACAAAGATGATACATTTGATAGTTTTGTAAGTTTCAGCAGGAAAATACAGAAAGACAAGAAGTATTGCATTGTTGGAATCCGGTCAGATCATGGAGGAGAGTTCCAAAATGAAAAGTTTTCAAAATTCTGTGATGACCAAGGGATTGAGCATAACTTCTCAGCACCAAGGACACCACAACAGAATGGAGTTGCTGAGAGGAAGAATAGAACCTTATTGGATAAGGCAAGGACAATGCTGTCAGAATATGATTTACCAAGGTATTTCTGGGCCGAAGTAGTGAACACAGCAAGCTACATCATTAATAGAGTGATGATCAGGTCTATCTTGAAGAAGACTGCATATGAGCTGTACAAAGGAAAGAAGCCGAAGATCAGTCATTTCAGGACATTTGGTTGTCCATGTTTCATCCACAACAACGGCAAAAGAGACATTAGTAAGTTGGATGCCAAATCAGATGAAGGCATCTTCATGGGGTATGCTTCTAAACCTAAAGGTTATAGAGTATTTAATAAGCGTACACTATTAATAGAGCAATCTGTGTATATTATCTTTGATGAAACTAACCCTTCCTTGAGAAAGGAAGAAGATAGTGACATTGATGATGCAGATGATTTGTCCAAGAAATTAAAGAACACATCAATTGAGGATAAGGAAGATCCACCTCTGGAAGACCTGCAACAAACAGACATTGAACATGAAAATCTTCCAAAGGAATGGAGATACAAGAAAGATCACCCACCTGAAAACATCATTGGTGATCCAACTGTAGGGGTAAGAGCAAGAGGTAATGTAATCCCTTGTGATTACCTAGCTTTTGTTTCTCAAATAGAGCCTAGAATAGTCAATGAAGCTCTTACTGATGAATCTTGGATTTTAGCCATGCAAAATGAACTGAATCAGTTCAAGAGAAACCATGTATGGTCACTTGTTCCTAGACCATCAGATCATCCAGTTATTGGCACCAAATGGGTGTTCAGAAATAAATTGGATGAAGCTGGTGTGATCTTAAGAAATAAGGCCAGATTAGTAGCTCAAGATTTCGATGAAACCTATGCACCTGTAGCTAGACTTGAGGCTATTAGAATCTTACTTGCATATGCATCTGCTCTAGATTTAAAATTATTTCAAATGGATGTCAAGTCCTCATTTTTAAATGCTTTTATTAAGGAGGAAGTGTATGTTGAACAACCTCCAGGTTTTGATGATACAGAATTTCCAAATCATGTTTTTAAACTTCATAAATCATTATATGGTTTAAAGCAAGCACCTAGAGTCTGGTATGAAAGGCTTAGTTCCTTTTTATTAAACCATGGCTTCACTAGAGGACAAGTAGATAGCACTTTATTTATAAAGTCAAAGGTCAAACACATACTACTTGTACAAATTTATGTAGATGACATAATTTTTGGATCTACTGATGAATCTCTTTGCAAGTACTTTGAGAAGCTTATGCAGGGAGAATTTGAGATGAGCAAGATGGGGGAGCTGAACTACTTCCTTGGATTACAAATCAAGCAAGGAGGAGATGGCACCCACATCTGTCAAGCTAAATACACCAAGGAGCTCTTGAAGAAATTTGGATTCGAAAATTGCAAGCCACTGTCAACACCAATGAGCACATCAACAAGGATGGACAATGACAAGGATGGTAAGAAAGTAGATCAAAAGATCTACAGAGGTATGATAGGCTCTCTACTTTACTTAACTGCCAGCAAACCTGATATACTATTTAGTGTATACATGTGTGCTAGATATCAAGCAGATCCTAGAGAATCTCATCTAATTAGTGTTAAAAAAATTTTCAGATATCTATCCAGAACTCATGATCTAGATATATGGTATCCAAAATCATGTGAAGTCAATTTAGTAGGATACTCTGATGTTGACTATGCTGGATGCAAAATAGATAGAAAAAGCACCAGTGGTTGTTGTCAATTCCTTGAAGGATGTCTGATATCTTGGTCCTCCAAGAAGCAGAATTCTGTAGCACTCTCAATAGCTGAAGCTGAGTACGTGGCTGCTGGAAGTTGCTGTACACAACTCCTATGGATAAAGCAACAACTTGAGGACTATGGGCTACACATCAAGTCAATCCCACTGCTATGTGACAACACAAGTGCTATAAACATAACCAAAAATCCAGTACAGCACTCAAGGACCAAACACATTGAGGTTAGATATCATTTTATTCGTGATCATGTAGCTAATGGTAATATAGAAATTTCTTTCATTGATACAAATAATCAGTTAGCAGACATCTTCACAAAAGCCTTACCCGAAGAGAGGTTTACTTCTCTCAGAAGGGAATTAGGCATGTGCAAATTGTGAAAGATTTATTTGCTAAACCTGAGATATTAATTTTCAGAGCCTAAATTATTATTCTCCTTGAAAGTGAGCAAAATATCTCAATTATCTCTCATTTATCCTATCTGGCGTAAATACTCCTGTCGGTTCGTTATTTGTAACTCTTTATTTCTTTCAAATTAGAGTTTTATTGTTTTCCTCTATAAAGGCACATCCCATTTCGAAAAAGCTTTTATCCTTTATTTCACAAATCCCGGAATCTGTGTGGGAACGATTCCTCTTCCCTCTTTATCTCTTTCGTCCTCCTGCCCGAGGTGATACCCTATCGACCCCGGCATCGACTTTCCTCAGATTTGAAGCCTTCAACCTCTCCCGCCAGAAATTTCTTGAGGGGTTCTTCCTCAATCACCCTTCTAGTCCTCCAGAACCTTTCCCTGCTAGATTCCATGGCCTCTACAACCGTTTTTGACACCGTTGGGGGCTACGGAGCTGCGTTCCTCACCGTAGATCAGCAAGCTAGGTTCGCGTCAGTCAAGGCTAAGCTTTGTGGTCACACGACAGTAGATTTGGAAGACCTGGAGAAGAATGGCATGAGCAGTTTAGTTGAAGCTTTGCAGAAGTTAAAATGGACGAAGATTGCAACCCTGTCTGAAGTAAGTTATCTGTATCTTGTGAAAGCTTTTTATGTTTATTTGAAGACTGAGGCTGATGGGACCTTGACATCCATGGTCAAGGGTACCCAGATCAGGATCACCAGGGATTTGTTAGCCTCTCTGTTTGAAGTCTCCACCACTGGTCATAGTGGAGTCCACTCTGTGGACACTCAAGTCAAGGGGCTAGGGATTATTGGTCCGGAATTTAGGCTGAACGATGGGAAGCTGGATATCAACCAGCTTAGTGCATTCAATCGGTTATTGCACTTCATTATTTGTCAGATTATTGTTCCTAGGAGTGCATCTTTCTCTACCTGCGCCAGGGCAGATTCAGACCTGATGTTCTGGGCCATCCAGAACCAGGAAATTAACACTGTAGAATTAATAATTGAGAGGATGAAGTTTACTAGTTCTCAGGTGTGGGACACCAAGAGTAAGTTGAATTTCTCACTACCTTATGCCCATCTCTTGACAAGAATTTTCCAGCATTTTGGTATTAGCGTAGTTGGTGATGTTTCTGAGAAAATGGGCCAAGCCATCAGGTTTAGAAATTTGAGAAAGAGTGGATTTTTAGTTGTGAATGGTGTATGGTCAAAGACTGGTGCAGTTGAGGGTGAAGCCATCATTGGTGAAGCCCAAGAGGACCTAGAACCAGTAGCAGAAGCAGCGGCAGTGGTTGAGCCAAAAGCAGCAGTGCCAGCAGCAGCAGAAGAAGAAGCCAGCAGAAGGATTGAGGACATTCCTCCTGACTTCATTGAGCCCTTTGGGCAATCTCCAGAGGATCCTCTTCCATCTTCCCAAGTATCCACTCCACTTAGGAATGCATTGGACTCCATTTCTCAGGGGGAGCAAGTGGCAAGTGAGCCTCATGTAGCAGAATCTGTGGCAGAAGGCCACACTGAAGAAGTGGTCATGGAAGAAGCTCCAAGCCAGCAGGAGCAAGTATCAGTTCAAGAAGATGTAGTGATGGAAGATGATCCCATTGAGGGGGAGCATTCTATAGCAGAGGATATTCAGGGAGAAAGTGTTGTGGCATCAGGCCACACTGAAGTTCCTTCAGAAGACCTCCCAGTCCAAGAAGAAGTAGCAGCAGCAGCACAACCAATGTTCCTATGGAGTCTGTGACTGCTGAAGAAGAAGTTGGTGTTGAAAAGGGCAGTGAGACTCAGGGGGAGGGAAATGAAAACCCCCCAGAGAATCAGTTCAGAGAAGGAGAAACTGCTAGTTCATCAGATTCAGAAGATGACCAGGATCAGCAGCCTCTAGTAGTCCAGGCCAGGGAGAAAGGAAAAGCATCAGCAGTACCAGATGTCCCTCTCATTGAAACACACTCCTTTTCAAAGGCAGAAGAGACAAATATTTGTCATCAATTTGAAGCCTGTCATAGAAAGATTGGATGCTCAAGGGGAGATCTTGTGCTCAGCTCAGTCTGATGTAAACTCTATTTTCATGAGCCAGGCATCCACATCCAAGGAGTTGTCTCAAGTAAAGAATGCTGTAAGGTGGTTCAATAAGGAGTTAGGAAGCATGAAGACAATGCTTTCTGAGATTTTGAAGGCAGTTGGAGCCCAAGCTCCTCCTCCTCTTCCACCTCCTATTGCTCAAAGAAGTGAAGAAGATGTTCCAAGGCCATCTGGGCCTGAGCAAGTGGCAGGGCCATCAGGGCCGGCAGCAGCTAGTTCACAAGCAGAGGTCAATGGTTCAGGGCCATCAGGGCCAATTGAGCAAGTGCAAGGGCCTTCAGGGCCAGCTGAGAAGGTGTCTGGGCCATCAGGGCCTTTGGAGTTAGAGTCTATGCAGCAGGTAGCTGAAGAAGAAGAAGCTGTAGCTCCTGAGCCCCCAGCTCCTTCCTCCACTCAGACCCCAGTACCTCCATCACCACCTTCATCATCCACAGCTCCACCTGCACCTCAAACCTTCAAGAAACCACAACCCAAAACCATCTCATCACCTACACCTTTCCCTTCTCAATCCACCTCTTCTCCTATCTCTTCAACAACCATTCCTACACCTCTACCTATCTTTGCGGTTCCTCCAGACTCCTCATCAGCTGGAGCCTCCTCTTCTTCTGGTCCACCATCCTTAGGACCATCAGATATCCCACCTTCTACCTTACACTCCTTTCTACATCCTTCTCCTCCACCCTCTTTCATTACTATAATTCCTGAGGCTGCTCAACTTGAATCTCCCTATCTTGGGAAAGTCAAGGATGAGTTTGAAGAAGTCATCCTCCAATCTGTACTGAAGGTTGGGCATCATATCCATAGGGCAGACTCTTCTAGTTCTGCTCCTAAGAAGAGGAAATTCTCCTCTCTTTCCTCTGAACCTAGCTTTCCCCCTCTGTGGTTTTCTCTTACAGTGGACAACAGAAATAAACCACTGTACAGAGAATATCTTTAGAAAGTTGTTCTTGCTACTATCATCAACCTTCCTTTTCTTAACCTTTCAGACCACTGAATGTCATTCTACCCTATACCTCTCTAACCAAATCGGAAAATTCAAAATCTTCTCTAATTCCAAGACTGAAGAGCAATGGGCTCACAAAGAGCTGTTAATTTCTTTAGCTAAGTCTGCTAGATTCCCTCCAAGGGACCATTCCCTGACACTCTCAGAATGGTTCCAAATTCATCACAAGAATTATTGGGCCTCATTCATTCAGAAGGAGATCAAGATGACCAGGCACTTCCAACTCTTCAACAACTATAGATATGTCCATCGACTCCCTGAGGTCCAATTCAGTCAGTTTAAGCAGGCCATCAGTGCACTTGGTTCAGCCGTAGCCCACACTGAAGCTGTCCAAGTAGATTTTGCCACCCTTCAGGTGCTAGAGGAAATCTTGCTTCCACCTATTCACTCTCCGGTAATGGAATCAACTGTTGGGTCAATAATTTTTGAACGTTTTGCCAGAGTTATGGGCCGAATTAAGATACAAAAGGGCTTTCTGGTTGTGTTTCATAGATTTCTCTTCAGAGAATATCACCAGGGCCATGTCAGTGCTGAGGTTCTTGCTCCCATTCTGTCAGAATGTGAGAGATTAACCCCTTCAAATTGGGCCAGATTTTACCCTCTCTCTGCTCAGCAGCTGTCAGATCTTAATGAATCCCAGGCCAGGGAAGGTCACCCTCCAGTTTCTGCAGCTACATTCTTGGACATGAATTCTATTCACTTGGTCCAGGATCCTTTCAGGACTTGGGTTGAAAGATATAAAGTCTATGTAGCCCTTTGTCAGGAGTTGAAGGCCAAGCAGAACCTCTATCCCATTTCAGTTGATCAATTCCTTGCTTGTGCCAGTTTTGGGACAGTGACCTTCTACAAAGTCTCCCTTGATAGAGATGCTTATGCCAATTTCCTTGATGAACAGTTAGCTCTCCATGTCAAGAAGATGGCTCCCTCCATGGGACCAATGTACTCTCCTGCTTCTGGTGTCTTTCGTCAAATGTTTGAGAAGCAGGAAGAGCAGGCATGGGAAACCATTTCTCACTATGCCTTCCTCCTCTCTCCTGCCTTTTATCTCCCTGTACCTCCATAGCATTAAATGAATACAATTGTTGTCTCTTTTCTCATTCAAATGTTTCTCTCTTCTTTGTCCTTCCTTGTATCTTTTTGCTTAATGACAAAAAGGGGGAGAACTATTACAAGCTCTGAAATACATACGGTGAACTATTGCAAACAATTTCAGAATTTAAATGTAGACTTATCTGTGCTATTTTCTGAAGTTTGTTGAAGTTTTGTCATCACCAAAAAGGGGGAGATTGTTGAAGTTTTGTCATCACCAAAAAGGGGGAGATTGATGAACAGTCTATCCCCATGTAATTTAAATTAATTACATTTCTATTTTGGTGATTAACAAAACCATGTTATTTTGATAATTATCAAACCCTTGATTAAGGTCACTAACCTATTTTCTACAAGTCTTAAGCACAGGAAATAAGATCAAAGGAAAACAAGCCAAAACAGGTAAGAATCTTCATACTGCAGAAGCATATTTGTCTAAGTACACATCGGTTTCTTTTATAAATCATAACGATTACAGTAGAACTGTAACGATTCCTTTAGTGATCACAACGATCTCTCTATCGTAACGATTTGCTTTGCGCATCGACTTCTTAAGTAAATCATAAGGATTTCTTTAGTTGTCATAACGATTTGCTTTGCGTATCGACTTCTTAAGTAATCATAAGGATTTCTTTAGTTGTCATAATGATTTGCTTTGCGCATCGACTTCTTAAGTAATCATAAGGATTTCTTTAGTTGTCATAACGATTTGCTTTGCGCATCGACTTCTTAAGTAATCATAACGACTCCTTTAAGTGATCGCAACGATCTTGCCATCGTAACGATTCCTTTAGTCATCGTAACGATTTCTTTATTGTCGTAACGATTCCTTTAGTCATCGTAACGATTTCTTTGTTGTCGTAACGATTCCTTTAGTCATCGTAACGATTTCTTTATTGTCGTAACGATTCCTTTAGTCATCATAACGATTTCTTTAGTGATCACAACGATTCTTCTATATCTCATAACGATTTGATTATATCACCTTGATCACAACGATTCTTTCATATCTCATAACGATTTGCTGTTAAGTGACAACGATTTGGTTGCATAACGATTTCATAAGTCATAAATGCATCGATTTCATATTAATCAACTTGACATATGACTTATCCTTTCAAAGGGTTGAATAGTCAAAGTCTTCGCACATATCCTTCTGACAGATGTGCATTTAATGAAGACTGAACGTATCACTGCATGTATGCAGACGATATCGTCCATTATCGTGGCTATCCTGTATGCATCTTTTAGAACAACAAAATAGCATTACTATTTTGATGAATATTCACACTAACGTTGACTGACAACAAGAGACAGTCCAGCTGTCTATTATTCTAGCTTACTTTGTGTGCAGGTCCCTGTCAGCTATTCATCTCACAACGTTGGACCTTATAGAAGCCAAAGGACACTTCAGAAGATCCTATCTCTTTGCTTGTACAAATGGATAAAGGACTGTTGACTGGAAGCTTCTAAGTGCCACTCAGTCTAATGTCCGCCAAAAGCTAGAGGCAACGGATACTTCAACGTTTAGATTTCAAATTGAAGATATATATATTGAAGAAAGTAGCTCCAGAAGTAGATAGAGAGATTGATAGAGAACGACAATCACCACAAAAGAAAAACACTCTGATCATCAAGTCTTCTGCGAGTTCTCAAGAAAGATCCAAGCCTCATTCCATTAGATTAGCTCTTTGCTCTCTGCATTGTTTGTAGATTTTCGAGAGAGCTTGTTTGGTTCTGAGAGTGAGCTTTTGTTTGTAGATCTCATTGCTCTCAGTCCCTAGCTTCAGATCTTGGCTTGTCAAAGCTTGATCTAAGGGCTTAATCTCCTGCTTACTTGCTTCTGTGCTTGTACCCTTCGTGTGTGAAGGAAGACCTGGTGGAATCCAGGGTGTGTGTTCCCTTCTGTTGTGAAGGAAGACCTGGTAGGGCATCCAGGGTGTTTGTTTTTCCCTTCGTGTGAAGGAAGACCAGCTGCGGCTGGGTGTAAGGGTCCTTAAGGGGGACAGTACCCTTGGTAGTGAAATCTTGAGACATTGCTCAGGGACTGGACGTAGGACTCCTTAGGAGAGGAGATCTGAACCAGGATAATTCTTGTGTTGTGTGATTGCTCTCTGTGTGAGTGTTGATTATTCTAACTATAACTAACATCCATCAAAGTGTATTTCTCTGTGAACGTTTTTAGTGAACAGGTATTAGCTGATAAATTTTTAAAGACCCATTCACCCCCCCTCTGGGCTACCTAACTGGGCAACAAACAAAACAAAACAAACTTGCTTAAGGTGAATTTGAGCGTCGTGCTCAAACAGGGGGTCTGAATTGAACTCCGTCAGTTTTCACAAGTCACAATCATCGCCCTGGTCGTGTTGGAGCCAATCGGATTAGTATTTCTAATTTTGGACTCCCAAACCTAAGGTCTTCATTTTTAAACTAAACTAACTAGTTTAATGTGAATTTAAGAAGCCAACCTCAAACTGAGAGTCCAAATTGAACTCCGTCAATTTCATAAGTCACACTCATTACCTCGATCGAGCTGGAACAAACAGTGGCCGATCTGATTAGTATTTCTAATTTTTGACCCTCAAACCTAAGTTATTCATTTTTATGCTAAACTAACTTGCTTGTGAATTTGAGCACCGAGCTCATACCGGGAGTTCGAATTGAACTCTATCAGTTTTCACAAGTCGCACTCATGACCCCAGCCATACTGGAACAAACCAGAGGCTGGTCAGATTACTATTTATAATTTTGAACCCCCAAACCTAGGTTCGTCATTTTTAAACTAAACTAACTTGCTTAATTTGAATTTAAGCGCCGAGCTCAAACTGGGAGTCTGAATTGAACTCCGTCAGTTTTCACAAGTCACACTCATTACCTCGGCCGTGTTGGAACAAACCAGAGGCCGATCGGATTAGTATTTCTAATTTTGAATCCACAAACCTAGTTAAGTTCTTCTTTTTTAAACAAAACTAAACTATAATTTATTGTTAAAATATAAAAATTAAAATAAAATCAATTTACTCACATGAGGGGCCCGTACTGATGTCGATGGTGCTACCTGAAGAGGAATGCTGACCTAGGAGAGGGCCTGGGAGATAGCTTGGAAGATAGCCTGGGAGAGCTGGGCCTGGACAGCGTCGGAAACCTGTGTATGTATCGTGTGGACCAGACGAGACTCCAAATCAGAGATCTCATCTTGAATGAAGCTCATCATTTCACTGGGTAAAGTTCCTGGAGCATCAGGTGTGGTGAATGCACTAGTCGTCTGTGTGCCTGAACTCGAGGCGCCAGATAACACCCTGCTCGTGTCCATACTATGTCCAAAACCATACACATGGTCTTTCTTTGGGGCACCAGATGCCGCAACCCATACCTCAGATCTAACTAGGGCTGCTCCTCCTCCCCGGCATACTTCTCTATCATCTGTTGGCTATACGACTCTTGTAAAAAATAAAATTGACAATTTAATATTAATCTGTAATGAGAAAAAATAAATAGTGAATATACTTTAAATATTAACCGCAACCTCTTGGGCTGTGTCGCTAATGTATTGATCCATCCCCTTTTTCTTATGTGTCTTATCAAACACCTCCTGAAATGTCGGAGGCCGTTTTAGCTGCTTTTCCTATTTCACAGAATAACATTACATAAATGAGTACCTATATAAATAAAATAGACCGCAAATCAACATATGACTTACCAATCTGGATTGATGGGTCGCAAAGGAGACAGACCCACTTGCATGCTTGTTGGCCTCTAGATTGGCAGCCCGATTCACTTTCACTGTTGTGGAGATTTCTTGCTAGCTCTCTGCAGCCCATATGTTGCACAGACCTTCCCAGTAGTCTCTCCTCATCCATGTTGGTGCACGCTCCCTCCAAAGAGTCAGGTCTGAACTCTAACAAACTGTCTGTGCATTTTTCCTCGCATTATACAACAAATGTTTATAATTTGATCGAGCGGTGGTCGTCCATACTGATCGAGACCCCACCTCATCCGAAGGACGCGTGAATTAATGATTGCTCTGTACAGGTAAGAGTTAGTTTACTGAATGTAGGAGTAAGAAAACAAATATATTATAATAAGAAATTACATACCATGCACATATGATATAACAACTCCTGGACGTCCATCGGGAAATCATTGAATCTATGAATAGGCCCAGGAAAGTGTACCTAAATTGATCTTGTGATGAGTTGAGACGCTTGGGTGGGATCTATTTTATCCCTATAATTATGTAAAAGACATATAGCAACCAAACATGTTCGGTCGCTATTCAGTCTCTAACACCGCCAAAAATTTTGCGACTGCCAACATTCAGTCACAATTCGGTCTCAAATCAGAGACCAAATTGTGACCGATAAATTTTGGTCGCCAAATTTTGTGCATGAAGGCACCAAGCAAAAGGCTTTAGAGACTGACAACAATCAGTCACTATCCAGTCTCTGATCTGAGACCGAATTGTGACTGAAATATTTTAGTCACTATTCAATCTTAGATCTAAGACCGAATAGTGACCGAAGATATTTCGGTCACTAACTGCAAAAATTAATGACCGCATAATTTCAGTCACTATTTGGTCTCAGATCTTAGACCGAATAGTGACCGAAATATTCGGTCTCAAATGTGGTCTCTAATTCCGCTTTTCCTTGTAGTGCATCTCGAGCATTTAATAAGGTGGGAGAGTCAATTGAGCTGAGGGAGAAGTCGAGGTGGAGGTGGTGAGTGAGGCATGATCAATTGAAGAGCCGAGAATCTACAGTTGAGGTTGGGGGGTGGAGGGGAGAGAAGGTTGTAAGGCTAGTCTATCATGCAGTGCAAACGATGGCCAACTTTGTGTCAAGCGTCATTGAAGAGAAATTGGAGGTCATCATGGGAAAGGTGATTTGGGCCTCTAGATCCCAACCTACATTTCCCTTCAGAGTCTTCAAATTCTTCCAACTTTGAATCATCACCTAATCCTCCAATTCCTCTTTAGCCTCCTAATCAAAATTTCCCTGACTCGACATTATCATCTCATTTGTCTTTGCCTCTAGACTCAACTCACTTTGGATCATCCTCAAGTCCTCTCAATCCTCTGGAGTCTCCAAATTCACACCTAATTCCTCCTATAGAACCTCCAAACCCTTTCCCTACAATTCTACTTAACCCACTCGTTCAACTTTCAGATTCCACTCATTCTATTCTACTTATACGAATCCTTTTGAACCTTTAGACCCTTCCCTTTCAATCTATCAATTCATCACTCTGATACCATCAAATCTTGAGCACGAATCGATTCCTCTTAAACCATCCAATCGAGACATTTTCCCTTTCTCCTACTATTTCGAAGGCCTCCATCCTCACTTCATATTCTTCACTTGTAAACTCCCTACTATTTGAGAGGTCTTTTAGCCTTGCATTCTTATTCAATCTTGTCCTCTACTCCATCATGTTAAGCCTACTCGACATCCTGTCACCTTCTTTTCACTCTCTCATGACAGCTTTGACTGAGTAAAAGGTAGCAAAGACATCACAAAGTTCAAGACTACTATTGTAATCTTTCTTTAATCAAGGGGTCTCATCATGCGCCAATCGCTTTGTAAGTATTTGTTTTCATTCTGTCATGTTATATTGCTTACTTTGCATAAAATCACTAAAGAGTTGTTCCAATTGTAATGCAAGTAGTTAAGTCAGCCTTAGGTTAAGTCAGTATGTAGCAAGTTTGCTTTGCATCACATAGGCTAACGATAACTCTATGTTAGGAGTCTCACATTTTCTAGTCATTAAAGGCCACCTTAAACTTGGTTAATCACACACTAACATGGCAACCTTAGCTAGCTATCCTTGGCAAGCATCATTGCTGCTTAGTCCATGTCTGGGGCATGCAAAAGTCTTTTTCTCTTCCAACTCGATCGAAGTGTAAGGAAAAAAGGGTTTGTCTAGGTGTGGCAACTAACTTAAGCACTTTCTGACAAGAGGAAGTCTCAAATAGAAGCAGTCAAATAAAGTCTAAAAATAGCAAAAAATAGTTTAAAAAAGTAAGTCAAATTTATAAATAGCAAAATGCAAAATCAAAAGATATGACAAGAATGGTAGTATAGTTCTCCGTGAGACATCAAGACCCCAATGGTATGTGTGCCTCAAGCAACCAATAGGCAACCAAAAAATTAGGCAAAAAGTCTAGTGTAACAGGTTGAATCTCTAAAGGTCGTGCTATGGGGGAGAGCTGAATAGAACATCTCTTAAGCCTACATCAGGCTTAACTAACAACTTTGTTTGTCTCTTTCTCTAAGGTTGGGTTACTTTCTACGTATGACCTTAGTTGAAGCACTGTTAACCAAGGACAACTGTCAATAGAGACCCACCTTCTTAATACACATTCAACTTTATGGTGTTCTAGTGAAAAGGGAATGAACAAGAATCCCTAACTAGTAGTTCAAACTAGGATTAGTATTACAATAGCAAAGAGTGAGTACCTTCCATCTCATACATCTTATTTAGGAAGGGTTACGCTCTCTTTAGGCGTTAATTTTAAAAACTCTAAAAAAATAAAAAAATCTAAAAACAATGACAATTCTAAAAAAATAAAAAAAATTAGAAAATCCAAAAAATAAAAAAAATTCTAAAACAAAAATCATAAAACTGTAAAATTTCCAAAATTTTGAAAATACAAAAAATCTCATTATATTTCCATGCTTCCATCATTTCTTGCTCTCCTCAATTCTCTCAATCCCCAACACCTTTCCGATTTGACTCACTCAGTCCCAATTGTGCCTTGACTCAAAAGTCCATTGTCCCACCAGCCTTTCTCAAAGTTCTTTACTCATTCTCTCCTCATCACATGACTCCATAAGAAAACCCTTTATGTGTGAAATTGGCAATTTTTATTCTTCATTTCATCATTGGTCTTGACTGTGTTGTATGTTTGTTCCTATTTTGGAGATTTAAATTCATTATGCTTATTTATCTTTATTAGTTTGTCATCTTGTTATTAAAAAATTTATAATAATATGAAAAGTTGATAATTAAAAAAAAAAACACTCTTCCCCACTCAAGTAAGTATTTATTTCCCGATCTCCTCTATATTTTACTATATTATCATAAGAATCGGCTTGTTCTCAATATGTTATAGAATCTGAGTTTCCCTTCATAAAAAATAATGATGATCTAACCCTTCATAAAAAACAATGATGATTTAGGTGCATACTATTAATTGTTGAATAGGCCTTTAGGTTTAATGGCTTGGGAACGATGGATTATATATATGTGTTGCAAGTCAGGGTTGTGGGAAGTAGATCTCTTGACCCTTGCTTGCTAAGCTTAGCAATATTATCTTTGAGTATATTATATTTTTGATATTTCTTTGCATAATTGTGTTCATGATTCTTTTTCTTTAGCCCAACATGCATATGTAGTCGTTTTGAACTTCATGCCTCATGATCTATTAGAATTGCTTCTTAGCATCCAACCGTGCTTAAATTCTAAATAAGAATCCCTATTCCACTCCGAATTAGATGGTCGTCCTTGAGCTATTCACTCAGTCCAACCTACTAGTATGATTCCTATCTAGAACTCTAACTCTATCTATCCTAGTTCAATCATTCAATTTATTTTCCTTTTGTTCGCTCATTAACTGCGAATAATACAAATAAGCCAAAATAGTCATCATGACTAGCCTAGTTAGCGACACTTCTCTAATAAGTGAAACATGTAGCCAATCAATACTAAGGTATCTCTTTATAAAGAGGTTGAACATCTTCATCTTTATCTTCTCTTTTTTTCCTTCTTTGTCATTCCTTATAGGAGTTGTAGGTGCCATCTTTTTCTTGTGGTTAGTCCAAGTTTTCTTAATGATTCTTAACACTTCTCGATTGTGATGGGTGTTTATTTAGCTTGATGTCTACTTTTGATCAGTCCACTTTTGCTTCACCATCGCTTCATTTTATTACATTTCACTATGTTTCCGTTTCACTCTATTCCCTTAGAAAGTGGGTATCAAGGAGGGACAATTTGTAGACATCTATTTTCAACTGATAAGTTGAACCGTATTTCTTGTTCATATCATTGATTCCCCTAAGTTGGTCATTATTTTAAAGACTTTCTTTGGCCTATTATGAGCCTATTTTTCTATTCTTTTAGCAATGCCCCACGTGGAAATGGATTTATGGATAATCCATCACGAATTATGATTTATTAAGTTTATTAAGTTCTCATGTATGTATGGTTGCATATTGCAAATTTAAGTCCCCTCAAGTGCTAATTGAGCCATGAGGACGAGAGATGAACTTGCAATTGCAGAGCGCAAGAGTGCCAGTCACATAAGTGACAACATGTTCTGCCTCCAAGAGTCGAAGTCAAACGAAAGTGAATATCAGGTCGGGACCGATATCCCACCGCTGCCTAAGCGCAATGACGTTAATTACATCTCTCTAAGAGAGAAAACCCTTGATTAATCGCCAGAGTAGAAAGCCTTATCCCTTATGGCCAGAGAAGGAAACATCCGATAAAAATGCAAAATAACATCTCAAATTTATACTGAAGTTGCAATTGAAGAGGATGTTCATTTTACAAAGGTCAATTTGTTATGCTTTCTTTTGGTCTTCCTTTATTTATTTATTCGTGCTTGTGAGATAATTTTGATGTGCCCTCCCATTTTCACTTGAATATAATACCCACAGATTTAATTTATGAGAGGGTGGTGCATATTGCTTATTCATCAAAAGAGAAAGGGGAGCAATCGATTAGGGCCCTATCGGTTGGGTTCTTTCAATAGAGAGGCAATCAATCTAGAGGGGAGGCCATAGTCGATTGGGCCACTTGATAGGAGGCAATCAATGTAGGAGGCCACAATTGATTGGGTCACTTAACATGAGGCAATCGATGTGAGAGGCCATAATTGATTGGGCGACTTAACAGAGGGGGCAATCGATATGGCAGGCCACAATCGATTGGGCCACTTATCACGAGGCAATCGATGTGGGAGGCCACAATCGATTGGGCTACTTAACAAGGGGGGCAATCAATATGGGATCTTCAAAGGAAATCAATGGGGGCTCTTCAAAGGCCATCGATGTGGGATCTTCAAAAGCAATTGATGGGGCACTTCAAAGGCCATCGATGTGGGATCTTTTGGAAAGGGGCAATCGATTGGGCTTCCCACCATGCCTTTTGATTTATTATTATTATCATTTTTGTTTTTTGTTACTATTGTTATTATCATCATCTATCGGCTGCTCTATTAGGCCATCTCATCATTATGATCTTATGTATCATCGTTTGATCCCTTTATTCATTTGTTCATTTGTTTCTTTTCTTATTCATAGAGTAGTTCCAATGTGTTCTCTTTGCTACATTTCAAACATGATAGTCATAGTTCTGCTCATGAGTAGGCACTGTTCAGTCATTGTTTGCTTAGTTGGCAACATTAGTACAGCCCCTTTGGTGAGACAGACGGCTCATTTGGCAAGACAAGCACAGTCAGTCAGCAAGGTAGATGCAACTCGTTCAGCAAAACACAACCAAATCAGTAAGACATGACTGAGTCGGCAAAACCTGTCTAAATCAGCAAGACTACTCGTGTCAACACAGTACAACACAACTTAGTTGGTAGACAAGATTGAATCGGAGAAACACTATTGAGCAGCTGCCGACTCGCTCAACTAGTGAGGTTTTAAAGGCTCTTGCTAACTCAAATGCGGGGAAAAATTTAGTAGTACCTCCCCTTAACTCATGGAGTGTGGGAGAGTCGCGGTACCCGCTCAGCACGAAGGAGATGGTACCGAAAATGAGGTGTTTGCCGTGTACGGCATCACCCAAATGGTACATGGTGCCAATTCTTGAGGCATGCCTATGAGAGAACATGTGAATACCAAGACCACAAACAAACCCAGTTGGCGATCGAATGATGTTTGAGTCCATGTAACCGGGCATAGATATCATATTATCTAACCTGAAATTCCATGGATTTCTTATTTCTGGATGAGTCGGCAAGAAATATGCCTCTACCTATGCGATTGGGCAAGATAGCCTATTCGTGTGATTCGGAAAGAGGCCTTGTGGATTCAGCAGAGCTCTTGGTCGCTGATTTGGAAAGGAACCTTGTCGATTCGGTAGGTTCATTTCTCACTGATTCAGCAAGGGACCTTGTTGATTCGACAGTACTGTTGTCAGGTCTACGCGATTCAGAAACACTTGTCATCCGTGATACGCATGATATATGAAGAGTCTGAACACCGGGACGGGACTGGGTGATATCCAAAACATAGACGAATTATATCCAGGCCCAAATGAGGCATAGATATCATATTATCTAACCTTTCGTGTCTGAAGCCTCAAGTCGCTGTGATTCTACAACACTATTTATGCACGGTTCTCAAAATGCGCAAAAGACTTAAGCAGGCTGGAATGAGATGGTGTCCAGCACGTAGTAGCGTCATACTAAGGCTTAAATAGGGCATAGATATCAGTTATCCAACCGTTCGTGTTTAAAGCTCCCTTGAAGTTGCAATTCTGCAGCACAAACTCATGCTAAAAAGGGCCAAATCTGAGGGGATCCAGTCACAGGGAAGAGAAGATTACATCCTCTACGAAGTTTAGTCATAAATGGGTTGCATCGGAGCCCGAGACAAAGCCTAGACATTGAACTGTCCAACCCTTATCATCTAAGCTCATTGTTGTGACGAATCGATAGCAGACATTCAAAGGTGATGAATAGTAACTAATAGAAGATCTGATCACAAGGAACCGAAATGGGTACTTTCCATAACATCTAGGTAGTGAATGGATTATATCTAGGCCCAAACAAGGCATAGATATTATATTGTCTATTAATGCTTGGAATTCCCATTCGCTACAAATCTACACCCAATATTCAAATGGGCTAACAGGTTCAAAATAGAGAAAATGAGGAAAAACCCATGACAGATCTGAGATCATATCAACATTGTATAGCCAAATTCTCTTTTTCCCCTTTATGCTCGCCTTGGGGGTCTAAAGCCCACTGGAGGGGCTTTGTAAGACCCATCCCTCTTGGGCCCTTAGCCCTGTCCTCAGGGTCACGACGGACACCCTGGTCTCGACATGGTCGTGCCAGGGGAGCCTGTCGTGACAGGGTTTTGGTCGCGGCACATTTGGCTGTTGCGACATGGTCGCGACACATCTGGTCGTCGCGACATGGTCACGAAGGGGGTGGGCATCACGTTCTTGTCGCAGCGTTTGGAGACGTCTCGACTGCTTTTCTGACCGATCTGACCGTTGTCCTTTCTATCAGAACGGCCTTGTCGGGTGTCAGGTGCGTACAACATTGATGCGACCTGGCAGGCCATCGCATTCTAGTTTTTCCGGTCTTCGAGGTTTGACCACCTTTTAGTGTCACACTAGGGGTGGCTGTCGCGACATGGTCGCGATGCCCTGGGGTGTCGCGACATGCTTGTTGTTGCGCCGGCTCGACCCATCGCGTCTCGGGGCCTATCGGTTCAAAACCGAGGCCGGCGCCCCCTTTCTTCTTCCCCTTCCTTTCTTCTTCTTCTTTCTTCTTCCTTCCCCTCCGAGCCCTCTCCTTCTCCAGCAATTTTGTGGCTTGTTCTTGGGTGCTCATGGTGAGGAGGTGATGTCCCCTTGGTGTAGGCGACGTGCTCGTGGTGCTTGGAGTGAGGAGGAGGTGGTCATTCTGACGTGAAGGCCCCAACGGGTCAGCTCTACTCTTGGAGGTAGGGACCCCTTGTTCTCCTCTCATTTTAGATTGCTCCCTTCCCCTTTAGAGCTTGTTTCACCATGGTTTGGGGTTGTGGGGTGTGAGGATCAAGCTCGTGGTGAGTGAGGATCAAGCTCGTGGTGAGTGAGATTTCCCTCGAGCGTAGATTCTTTGTAATCCATGTTCTATGGGGTTTTGAGGGTGGTTTGGTTGTTTATAAGCTTTCTCCTACGTTTCCCATGCTCCCCTCCCCCGTATGGATGTGTTTGTATCAGTTTTGGGGTGGTCTTTGGGAGGACTGCACCAGGACGCCCCTTCACTGAGATCGTGACCAGTAAAGAGGTCACGATGATGGCACGACTAGCTCGGCCGCCGCGACATCATTGCAACGCTCTGGGGCATCACAACATTGTCGCGATAGCCTGTGGCGTCATGACAGCACCAGAGACAGGTAAGTCCTTGTGGAGTTCCATTTTGCGTGGAGTCTTGACCGTTTCCGGTTCTTTCTGTACCCATGGCACCAGTGCTAGTTCCTAGTACGGTCCTACACTAGTCGTTCGCCCAGTGCTCGGCACCTGAGGTCTTGTCCCGTGAAAGAGGTTGTTACCGTTTGCCTGTGACCCCCATCCTCGTGCACCTTAGAGGAGCATTCGGGGCGACGAGCGTACTTGAGTCACGGACTCTGGAGTAGAGGGGAAAACGGTGGTTAGGACAGCAGCGTTGAGTCATTTGCAGAGCTCTCTTGGTTGGTCTGGGACACCGAGGACGGCCGAAGTTCTACCCGGTGCAGGCCAGCCAGTCCTTTTTCTCACTGCCTCGCTCTTTGTGGCCCCGAAACCACTTGGAGAGGCCAGGCATGGGACCGTAGTTTGGCCAGACTACGGCGGTTACTGTTGTGTACTTTATGCTCCTGCCCCCACTCTGACGAGAGTGGACGTTTGGACCTAGGTCGAGGATAAGACGTCAGTGGACGCACTTGACCGATTGACTAGTGGTAGTGTTCTCCATAGCTAGTGTCTCTTGTCCAAGCAGGGTTCTCTCTGTCTACGTTGCAAGTCGTGTGGTGGTCACGATGTGCAGGTTCTATGGAGTTTCCGACCGTGGTGTCTTTCCATACCGTTGCTAGTTGTACCTTCACTTCTGCACTTCCCTTGTAGAGTAGAAGATATAACTACTGTTATTTAATTATTATATATTTTTCTGCCTGTTAGAGCCAATAGGAGATTGGTAGTCCCTACTGAGCTTCTGTTGTGAAGCTCATCCCTTCCTTTTCCAGGTGAGACATCTCAGCAGTGGCAGGGCGCGCGTCGGGCGGAGTAGGCGAGGTGGTAATCGTCGTCCCCATAGCTAGCAGTGGTTTTCCCCCCTTTTTTAGTTGTACGTCACCCTCGGGGTATGCCCCTAAAGGCTCTGTCCTTCCTTCATTAATTGTACTAGTTGTGCATGTGTTAGGACTGTACCTAGAGCGATACGTTGAGGACTCGTTTTTCTCTCTGCTTCCGTGTGTGTGCTTCTAGTTCGGTAGTTGACGTTTATTTCCCTTACATATTATGTTAGACTTGTGTTATAGCCCTTCCGGGTCCCCGGATCCGTGGGCGGCGACCGCGAAAATCGGGTCCTCAGCTTGGGTCGAGGGTCGGGTTCTCAGGGTCGTTAGAGTTGGTATCAGAGCGAGAGTCTAACAGTACTTGTAGTGGATTTAAACTGCAACAGGAAGTCCCAATAGTAGTACAAGTACACTGCTAGCCGCCCGAGTTGGTATTGTTAACCTTGTTGGTTGTGTGTCGTACAGGATATAGCTCCACGCAGGCATAGGCAGATCAGAGAGCTGATGGAGCAGCAGGGTGAGTCAGATATGCCAGTGTCGGGTCAAGTTCAGGAGGAGGTTTCAGTAGAGGAGTCTATGGCACTACCTCAAGAGGCAGCGGCAGCAGCAGCGGCAGCGGCAGGTGGGTAGCAGCAGTAGTGGTACCAGCCCCCGCCACAATAGTATGCAGATTGGTTTCCTTTGGCTGAGTAGTTCTTCAGGACCCTGTACCAGGGAGCGTGGCAGCCTGGGCAGGCAGCAGAGAAAGGATAGCCTCCAGTACCTCCCCCAATAGTACCAGAGTAGCAGGCAGATCCTCAAGTAGACCAGCCAGCAGTTCAGCAGGCGTCAGGCACTGGGAGTACTCGGGTCGGTAGGAGGAGGACGGTCGTCACTGAGGATAGGACTGCCCTCTTGGAGAGGCGTTCTACGGCGACTACGACTCAGACAGAGCTGAGAGTTGGACGCACGAGTTGGAGCGTATGTTTGAGACCATGGAGTGCGTCGAGGAGGATCAGGTCAGATTGGCAGTATATCAGCTCAAGGGACCAGCCCATGAGTGGTGGAGAGTTCAGAGGCAGACTCACTCCCCAGGGCAGCATTTGGATCAGGTTACTTGGCAGAAGTTTTTGGAGGTTTTTCACGACGAGTATTTTCCTAATTATGCTTGATGTAAGAGGCGAGATCAGTTTCATGAGTTGGTTCAGGGTGATCAGAAGATTGCTCAGTATCACCAGAGGTTTGTCAAATTGTTGAGGCATGTTCCACACATGGCAGGCAGTGAGCAGGCTTGTGTAGAGAGGTTTATTGCAGGACTGAGGCCAGATTTGAGGTGGGGCGTGACCGCCCATATGTGGACCACCTTGGGAGTGGCAGTGGCTAAGGCCACCGCCTTGGAGAGAGAGACTTGGCAGCCCCAGCAGCAGAAGCAGGGAGGAGCTTCCTCCAGGACCACACTGTACCAGCACCCCACTGGTAGTCGTGGTAGTGCGACTTCTTCTTCTTTGGGCTCAGGCAGTTCGGCCAGTTCCGATTTGCGCTCGAGGTTCAAGAAGATGACCACTCGAGGAGGTGGTCGGGACAAGCAGCAGAAGCGCCAGTCGAGGTTTGCAGAGCAGTCAGTCCAGCAAAGAGCCGAGCAGGGTAGGCAGGAGGCAGTCTGTTACACTTGTGGTTTGCCGGGCCACTTCAGGAGGGATTGCCCGATGGGGCAAGTCCAGCAGCCATAGCAGCCAGTGCAGTACACTCAGCAGTTGCCGCAGTACTAGTACCCTCAGCAGCAGCAGGCAGCCCGTCAGCAGCAACAGGGGTAGTACCATTTGTAGCCTCAGCAGTTTCAGTAGCATCAACAGCCTCAGCAATTTCAGCCGTACCAGCAGCAGCAGTAGTAGTTCCCACAGCACCAGCAGCCACCACAGCAGCAGCAGCCCCAGCAGGCACCGCAGCGTGGGTGTGGTCATGGCCGTGTGATGGCTCTCATCAGGGAGGAGGCCGAGGCGTCAAACCTGGTTATAGGTACTTTGCCTATCCTTGGTAGAGCTGCTCGTGTTCTGGTTGATCCCGGTGCTTCTCTTTATTTTGCTTCCGAGGAATTTTATGAGTCGCTGGTTCGCCACACACCTGAGAGGTAGTGTGACGTAATGGTTGATCATCCATCTGGAGATTACATGCGTTCCTGTGGTTGTCTTGAGGGTGTTATAGTTGAGGTCCAGGGACACCAGTTGCCGACCAGGTTGTGCGTGTTGCAGCTTCGTGACTTTGACGTCATCCTTGGCATGGACTAATTGGAGGCTCACTCAGTTGTGGTAGATTGTCAGCAAAAGACCGTTAGGTTTGAGATACCTGAAGCACCCATCCTCAGCTTTCGAGATATCCGGTCTACCCATCGACCTTTTATTTCTTTCTGTCGAGCTCGTCGTTTGATCCGCGATGGTTGCATAGCATATCTTGCTTCTGTCTATTCCTTGGAACCTAGCGGGTCATTTTTTTTTTATTTACCTATTGTTTGTGAGTTCCCTGATGTTTCCCAGAGGATCTACTTGGGTTGCCGCTTGAGCGGGAGATAGAGTTCTCTATTGAGCGTTTGCCTGGTATGATGCCTTTGTCTAAGGCACCATACCAGATGGCTCCGGCTGAGTTGTGCGAGCTAAAGCGCCAGTTGTAGGAGTTGCTTGAGTTGGGTTTTATTCGTCCGAGCCATTTGCCATGGGGAGCACCAGTGCTGTTTGTGAGGAAGAAGGATGGCAGCTTGAGATTGTGCATTGATTATAGGCAGTTGAACCAGGTAACAGTGAAGAAAAAGTATCTGTTGCCATGGATTGATGATTTGTTTGATCAGTTGCAGTCAGCCAGAGTGTTTTCAAAGATTGACTTGAGATCGGGTTACTACTAGTTGAGGATCAGAGAGTCAGATATTGGCATGACAGCTTTCCATTCGAGGTATGGTCACTTTGAGTACGTTGTGATGCCATTTGGGCTCACGAATGCGCCAACAACTTTTATGGATTTGATGCACAGCGTGATCAGTGAATACCTAGACAGGTTTGTGGTCATCTTTGTAAATGACATTTTGGTCTACTCGGCTTTTGAGGAGCAGCACGAGGAGCATCTAAGGATCGCTTTAGAGACGTTGCGGAGTCACCAACTTTATGTCAAGTTTGACAAGTGCGAATTTTGGTTGAGGGAGGTGCACTTTCTCGGGCGCGTGATGTCAGGTTCGGGTGTGGCAGTGGACCCTGCCAAGGTTGCGACAGTGTTGTCTTGGGAGCAGCCCACTTCAGTGTTAGAGGTTCGCAACTTTATGGGTTTGGTAGGCTATTACAGGATGTTCATGCAGGATTTCTCCAGGATTGCAGAGCCGTTGACCAGATTGACGAGACTTGAGGCCAGATTTGTTTGGTCAGAGGACTGTGAACAGAGTTTCCAGGAGTTGAAGAGGAGGTTGACTTCGGCACCAGTGTTGGTCCTGCCATCAGGTAGCGGAGGTTTTGTGGTCTATACCGACGCTCCGAGGTCATGTTTGGGTGCAGTGCTGATGCAGCATGGTGGGGTCGTTGCCTATGCTTCTTAGCAGCTGAAGAAGCATGAGGAGAACTGCCCTACCCACGACATGGAGTTAGCAGCAGTGGTGTTCGCTCTGAAGCTGTAGAGGCACTATTTGTACGGCGAGGCGTTCGAGATCTTCACTGACCATCAGAGTTTGCAGTATATCTTCACTCAGAAGAATTTGAACTTGTGACGGACCACATCATTCAAACCTGTTAACCCAATAACGAGCCTGATCCAACTCCGCCTCCCGCGAACGAGCCGTAGCCTCACAAGGGATATCGCTCGCACGTCTGTGATAATATAACGGAACACACTGATATATATAGTCAAATTTCAACAAAAGTCAAAGTAAAGAACACAAGCCTGGGGCATACCCCGAGGTACAACAGGAAAAGAAACTACACTACTGGAGGCGTCGACCCAACTCCGTTGCGATGTGGCTCTAAACTAGAAGATGGTAAAGAAACCTCCTGCTCTCCTTCACCTTTATGGAGTAGGGGTGAGCCTCGCAAGTCACTGGCTCAGTAGGGAAACTCTCCCAAAAATCGAGCAAACCAAAAAGTACGAAAGCAGGAAGCTACACTAACAATTTATAGCACAACTAAGAAGGATATTAAAGCTGTATATACCACTTACCATTTACCGTTAACATAAACCGACATTAATAAATAAACGGTAAAGCCATAACTCGGTGTACGTGCTAAAGTAGAGACTGCCACACTCGAGCCACGTAGTCTGGTTTGCAACACCAGCAACTAACTCGAACAAGCCACACAGGTCTACCTCTTAGCCTCGCAGCCACGAACGTAAGGTCCAATTGCTACTCCACGAGAACAAGTCAAACAACTGTGGAGACCAATCAACACCACACCGGCGGACCACACTGCCACGGGCCCATGCTTGACACCTTTAGAGACTCTGGCCTGAGCTCCCTAAAGTGAGGCATTGGGAAACAGGACTAGTTGGGGACCAGTGACGTCTACTGGTGTCCGTACCCCCAACTACGAGTGCGCTACAAGCGACAACACAACAAACTCTCACAATTCATTGTCCCACTATCATCTTTCCCTCAGCCGGACATACAACTCAAATGCAGGAGTGAGGGTGTCTAGGACAGACGACACAGATCTCGACGGTACCGCACAAGTACCAGGACAAGCCCCGAGCACAAAGCCTAGCTCATATAGAACCTGGGGCACCCAATTGAAAAGGTAACTACGGTAGGTGTCGTACTACCCGCCACGCACACACAAATCACGTGCACACCGTGCAAACCACGTGAAACCTCAGGTCAACCACGTGAACACAACACACAAGTCGCGTGAATATCAAGCTAGCCACGTGAACCACTAGCTAGCCTCGTAACCAATACCCGCACAGGGCGTTACAGGTGCCAACGCACCACTAATACTTATCAAGTACGCAAAATATCGGTAATTGGATAGTTCTGCCATTTAAACCATGCACAACCTGACCTCTCAGCTGAGGTCGCGATGTAGGGCAGTGTCGCCTTTAGAACGCGACACCCGACATGTCGCGTTCATAACCTGAACGTGACGAGTCGACCTGTCGTGTTCAGAATGCGACAGGGGGCTCTGTTGCCTTCACAGGCGAGAACCCTAATCCGAGGTACTCTCTCCAGATTACCACCCCAGACCACGCAAACCCTATTAAATTCTCATTTTACATGCTTTAATGGATACCCTAGCATGGTATCTACTATTCTTAAAGTCAAAAATCAAGTATACATGCATTTCACACAATCACACGGTGCAAAACTGGCAGAATTCCCCTACCTTTGTGAAGAACGCGAAAAACAACGAACACCCGGCATTTCTCCCACTCCATGTAAGGTCCTCACAGCGAGAACACTCTAAAAACACCTCAAATCCGCCAAAATGCTCCGAGAATCGCCGCAGCTCCTTCCCCCTGGCCGAGCAGAACTGGTTACAGCTCTGCTTGGCCAGGGCAACTTAAAAACGCCCAGCAGTTGGGAATGCAATGGACCCATCCATCGTGACCTGAATACGACGGGATAGGGTGTCGCCTTCCCAGGGCTGACGTCTGCATGTCGCCCTGCGCGCATGCAGACGACAACCACTTAATGGCGGCAATAGGAATGCGACATGCAGGACCATCGCGTTTAGAACGCGATGTCCCTCACTGTCGTGTTCACAAACAGTGAACGGGCAGGTGTTTTGGGCCCAACCTGCTGGTCCACAACACCCCAAAACCTGTGCACAAGCCTGAAACGCGCCACATTGGCCACACACTGGCCACCACAAACACTGAACGAAGGATCTAAAAAATGCGCGACGTTACATTACTATCATCTAAAAAGAAATTTTGACCTCAAAATTCAAAACACAATTCAAATATCTAAAGCTTTAATTACCACAACAAGTACTATCATCCAAAAAGATTTAAAAGCTTACTCAAATAAGTATGGATACGCTTTAGCCATTTCCTCTGCTAACTCCCATATATCCTCTCCTCCCTGTCTATTTTCCCATCTAACCTTTACTAGTTCAATTTCCTTATTCCTCAGCTTCTATGTCCTGCAGCCTGTGATCTGTACTGGGCATTCTGGCATAGACATATCCGGTTTCAAATCATCCTGCTAATAACTGACTATCTGTGCTGGATCTTCAATACATTTTCTCAACATAGATACATGGAAAACATCATGAGCATCAGTGAAATCTGCTGGCAAATCAATTCTGTAAGCTGTCTCCCCAATTCTTTCTAACATTTGAAAGGGCTCCACATACCTCAGGCTCAATTTACCTTTCTTGCTAAATCTTAAGACACCCTTTGTAGGAGAAACTCTCAGAAAAACAAAGTCTCCAACTTCAAACTGTAGTGGTCGACGTCGAGTATCTTCATAACTTTTCTGCCGGCTCTGGGCTGTCTGCAATTTTTATTTAATAAATCTGACCATTTTTGTAGTTTGTTGAATCAGTTCAGGACCCATTACCTGCCTTTCTTCAACTTCATGCTAGTTTAGTGGTGTTCTGCATGGTCTACCATATAACGCTTCATACGATGCCATCCCAATGCTGGTGTGGTAACTGTTATTATAAGTGAACTCTAACATGCCCAGATGGTGCTTCCAGTTGCCTCCCCACACTAAACAACAAGCTCGTAACATGTCTTCAATTGTCTATATTGTTCTCTCTATCTGACCATCTGTCTGAGGGTGATAGGCTGAGCTGTATCTTAATTCCGTACCAATAACTCTTTGTAAACTTCTCCATAAACCAGAACTGAACCTTGGATCTCTATCAGAAACAATTGTCTTCGGAATACCATGCAATGGAACAATTCTGTCAACATAAATTCTTGCTAATCTGTCCACTGTCCAGGACATACTTACTGCCACTAATCTTTATACTTTAGTTAATCTGTCAACAAATACCCATATTCCATTGTGCCCTGTAGCTGTCCTCGGTAATCCTGCCACAAAATCCATAGCAATGTCGTCCCATTTCCACTGTGGAATTGGTAACGGTCATAGTAAACCTCCGGGCTTTTGATGTTCTGCCTTTATTTGCCGACAAACTACACATCTTGTAATAAATTCTAATATTTCTCATTTCATATGTGGCCACTAGAAATGCTTTTTCAAATCATGATACATTTTTGTGCTGCCAGAATGAATGGTATACCTGGATTTATATGCCTCTTCCAAAACTCTTTGTTTTACTTCTCTTTCCACTGGTACGTATAATCTGCCTCTGAGCCTGACTACATAATTATCATCAATTGTGACACCTTCCATCTTTACAATTTTAGCTAAACTTCCATCTGTTCTTTGAGCTTCAATGATCTGCCAATACAAGGATGACTCCACAGCACTATTAGCTAGTACTGCTCACCGCTGGCTGCTGGGGATATATAATGAATTTTCTGTTATTTCTTCATATAATTTCCACTCCTTTATCATCATATAACTCAGATATGCTTTCCTGCTCAGTGCATCAGCTACCACATTGGCCTTACCCGGATGGTAAGCCAAACTGAAATCATAATCTTTCAAATATTCTACCCATCTACGCTGACGGAGATTCAAATCCTTTTGAGAGACTATATTTCAAACTTTTGTGATCTGTGAAGATTTCAAATCTCTCACCATAAAGGTAATGCCTCCACATCTTTAGGGCGAAAACAACTACTGCTAATTCCAAATCATGAGTTGGGTAGTTCTCCTCTGCTGGCTTCAACTGCCTGGATGCATAAGCTATCACTTTACTATGCTGCATTAATATTGCTCCAAGCCCTCTTCTGGACGCATCTGTGTAAATCACAAAACCACCGCTGCCTGCTGGTAATGTTAATATTGGCGTCACTGTAAGCCTCTTTTTCAATTTCATAAAACATTTCTGACATTCACTTGACCACACAAACGACACACCTTTTCTAGTCAACCTGGTCATGGGTGTTGCAATTCTGCAGAAATCTTGAATGAAACGCCTGTAGTAACCTGCTAAGCCCAAGAAACTCCTAATTTCTGTGATTGTCCTTAGCGCTTCCCACTTCATAACTGCCTCAACTTTAGCTGGATCGACTGAAACTCCCTCTGCTGAAATAACATGACCCAAAAACTGAATTTCTTTCAACCAAAACTCACACTTACTGAATTTAGCATGCAATTGATTATCTCGCAAAATCTGCAAAGTAAGTCTCAGATGTGTTGCATGCTCTTCTTCAGATGCTAAATAAACTAATATATCATCTATAAAACCACAATAAACTGATCCAAATATGGATGAAAAATTCTATTCATCAGATTCATAAATGCAGCATTGGTTAGCCCAAATGGCATAACCACAAACTCATAATGCCTATACCTAGTTTTGAATGTTGTCTTATCAATATCTTCTTTCTTGATCCTTAACTGATGATACCCTGACCTTAAATCAATTTTAGAGAATACCTTAGCTGACTAAAGCTGATCAAATAAATCATCAATTCTTGGAAATGGGTACTTATTCTTTATAGTCATATCATTCAACTTCCTATAGTCAATACACATCCTGAAACTGCCATCTTTCTTTCTTACAAATAACACAGGAGCTTCCCACAGTGAATGACTCGGTCTGATAAAACCCTTTTCCAACAATTCTTGCAACTGCTTCTTTAATTCCTTAAGCTCGGTTGGTGCCATCCTATACGGTGCCTTAGAAATGGGCATTGTTTTTTGCTACAATTCAATTGTAAAGTCCACCTCTCTCCGTGGAGCTAATCTCGGCAAATCATCTGGGAATACATCTGTAAATTCCCTGACCACTGGAACTGCCTCTACTGATTTACCGATTTCTACCAGACTCACAGAAGCTAAATAAGCTACACACCCCTCATTCAACAATTTTCTAACTTTCATTGCTGAAATTATCAACTTAGAGGTATAAAAGGCTTGCCTTGAAATTCAAACACTGCTCCACTGGGATGACAAAACCTGACTCTCTTCTTTCTGCAATCTACCATAGCCCCATAGGCCTCAAGCCAATCCATTCCCAAAATAATATCATAATCTCTCAATTGCAAAGTATATAATCTAGCTAGCATCCGATTCCCTTGAACCACAATAGGAGCCTCATCTATGTAATAAGAGGTAAGCATAAACTCACCCGAAGGAACCTCTACTACCAACTCACACAGTTTTTCCTCTAATGGATGCACCATACAATCTAAAAACTCTTCAGAAATAAAAGAATGAGAAGCACCTGGATCAAATAAAACTCTTTTTGAAAAGTCATAGATAGGTAGTATACCTTCTATCAAATTTGATGCTTCTGCCTGGGCTCGGGTGATAGCCATAACCCGACCCCTACCTCGCTGATGCAGTGCTCCTCTACCACGTCTTGCTGCTACTACTGTGGCTGTTGAACTCCTCTTCCATATCCATAATCTCTGGGATAGGGGCAATTGTGAATCAAATGCCCCGGCGGATCACAATTATAACATCTATACCTTGGTGGAAGAGTAGGCTGCCTGGAGGTACTCTGCTGAGACTCCTCCACCTCTGGCCTATAACCACTCCCCTGCTGAAACATCTGCTGGCGACCTCCTCCTCGACCTCTAAATATTTTCTTCAATTTTGAGCCCCACTTATTGAAACCTGAAGAAGATGGTCCCGCTGGCGCTTTTCCTTTACTAATTCCTGAAGACTGCTGGGATAGCCGAAAACTACCCGAACCTGTCTCTCCTGCTTGACGAGTCCGAACGGACCTCTCTAGTGTGGCTGCTCTCTGGGCCACCTCCTCCACAGTCTTGCACATAAGTGGTATTACTGCAGTCTGCAACTCAATCCTTAAGCCTCAGATAAAATATTCAACCATCATAGCATTATCTGATGCAACATATGGCACATATCTTCTAAGTTCCATAAATCGCATCTGGTACTCCAAGACAGAAGAATTCCCTTACTGAAGTGTCCGGAACTACTCCCTTTTAGCCTGCTGAACTTGCACAGGGAAAAATGTATCATTAAATGCCTCGAGAAATTCTGGCCATGTGATAGTCTTCTTTGCCCTGCCTGCCAAAGTAGTCTGCACCTTTAACCTCCACCATTCCTGTGCAACAACTGATATGTAGCTAATATAACCCTGTCTGCTGGTGGACATCTCATTGTCACAAAAACTCTTTCATTCTCATGAATCCAGTGCTCAGCTGTGTCTGGATTCGGTCCTCCTATGTATGTAGGCGGTTGCAATCTCAAAAATTTTTCAACCTACATAACCGGTTCCTCTGCTGCCCTCACTGGCTGGAGTGGTGGTACAGGTACCACAAAAGGTGCCTCCACACCAGGTGATGGTGGAACTGGTGCCACTGGTCTGGCCCCTCCTGCAACTGGCGGTATCGCTGCTGGCTGTACCGGTGCCTGCTGATCCATCCTCATATGAATATCCGTAAGACTCTCCCATATTCATTCTATCATTTGCTGATTTGACTCTTCCTGCTCATCTCCTCCACCACCCTAATCTCTCCTATTGGCCATCTCAAATTCCTGCATAAACAACATTCCAACCATATACATGCCAACATATCATTACAAAATCTGGGTCAGCTACCAGCAGTAGACTAGTGTAGAAATAAGGCTATGTAATTTCCCAGTTCCTTTATCATTACATGGACCTTGCTCTGATACCAACTGTGACGGACCACGTTGTTCAAACCCGTTAACCCAATAACGAGCCTGATCCGACTCCGCCTCCCGCGAACGAGCCATAGCCTCGCAAGGGATATCGCTCGCACGTCCGTGATAATATAAAAGAACACACTGATATATATATATATATATTTATTTATTTATTTATTTCACCATGTCACACATATTTACATTGGATTTACATAGTCAAATTTCAACAAAAGTCAAAGTAAAGAACACAAGCCTAGGGCATATCCCGAGGTACAACAGAAAAAGAAACTACACAACTAGAGGCGTCGACCCAACTCTGCTGCGATGCATCTCTGAACTGGAAGATGGTAAAGAAACCTCCTACTCTCCTTCACCTGTAGGGAGTAGGAGTAAGCCTCGCAAGTCACTGGCTCAGTAGGGAAACTCTCCAAAAAATCGAGCAAACCAAAAAGTACGAAAGCAGGAAGCTACACTAACAATTTATAGCACAACTAAGCAGGATATTAAAGCTATATATATTGCTTACCATTTACCGTTAACATAAACTGACATTAATAAATAAACGGTAAAGCCACAACTCAGTGTACGTGCTAAAGTAGAGACCGCCACACTCGAGCCACGTAGTCTGGTTCGCGACACCAGCAACTAACTCGGATAAACCACACAGGTCTACCTCTCAGCCTCGCAGCCACAAACTTAAGGTCCAACTGCCGCTCTACGAGAACAAGTCAAACAACTGTGGAGACTAACCAACACCACACTCGCGGACCACACTGCCACGAGCCCATGTCTGACACCTTTAGAGACTCTGGACTGAGCTCCCTAAAGTGAGGCACTGGGAAACAGGACTAGTTGGTGACCAGTGACGTCTCCTGGTGTCCGTACCCCCAACTATGAGCACGCTACAAGCAACAACACAACAAACTCTCACAAGTCGTTGTCCCACCGTCGTCTTTCCCTCAGCCGAACGTACAACTCAAACACAGGAGTGAGGGTGTCCAAGACAGATAACACAGACCTCGACGGTACCGCACAAGTACCGGGACAAGCCCCGAGCACAAAGCCTGACTCACACAGAACCTGGGGCACCTAACTGAAGAGGTGACCATGGTAGGCGTCGTACTACCTGCCACGCACACATAAACCACGTGCACACCGTGCAAACCACGTGAAACCTCAGGTCAACCACGTGAACACAACACACAAGTCACGTGAATATCAAGCTAGCTACGTGAACCAGTAGCTAGCCTCGTAACCAACACCCTCACAGGTGTCAACGCACCGCTAATACTTACTAATTATGCAAAATATCGGTAATCAGATAGTTCTGCCGTTTAAACCATGCACAACCTGACCTCTCAGCTGAGCTCATGACGTAGGGCAGTGTCGCCTTCAGAACGCGACACCCTGACATGTTGCGTTCATAACCTGAACGCGACGGGTCGGCCTGTCGCGTTCAGAACGTGACAGGGGGCTCTGTCGCTTTCACAGGCGAGAACCCTAATCCGAGCTACTCTCTCCGGATTACCACCCCAGACCACACAAACCCTATTTAATTCTCATTTTACATGCTTTAATAGATACCCTAGCATGGTATCTACTATTCTTAAAGTCAAAAATCAAGTATACATGCATTTCATACAATCATACAGTGCAAAACTGGCAGAATTCCCCTACCTTCACGAAGAACGCGAAAAACAACGAACACCCGACATTTCCCCCGCTCCACACAAGGTCCTCACAGTGAGAACATGCCAAAAACACCTCAAATCCGCCAAAATGCCTCGAGAATCGCCACAGCTCCTTCCTCCTGGCCGAGCAGAACTGGTTACAGCTCTGCTTGGCCAGGGCAACTTAAAAATGCCCAACAGTTGGGAATGCGACGGACCCATCCATCGTGACCTGTACGCGATGGGATAGGGCATCACCTTCCTAGGGCTGACGTCTGCATATCGCCCTACGCGCGACACGCGGCGCGCATGCAGATGACAACCACTCAATGGAGGCAACAGGAACACGACATGCAGGACCGTCGCGTTCAAAACGCCATGTTCCTCACTGTCACATTCACAAACAGTGAACGGGTAGGTTTTTTGGGCCCAGCCTGCCGGCCCACAACACCCCAAAACCTGCGCACAAGATTGAAACACGCCACATTGGCCACAAACTGACCACCACAAACACTGAACGAAGGATCCACAAGGATCCGAAAAACGCGCGACGTTACAGAACTTGAGGCAGCACAGATGGATAGAGTACCTGAAGGACTATGACCTTACCCTCTCCTATCACCCGAGAAGGGCAACGTCATGGCAGATGCTTTAAGCAGGTGTGTTCGCTTGAGTTCACTGATGGTCAGAGAGTGGAGATTGTTTGAGGACCTATCTCAGAGAGTTTTCTGCACTTCAAGGTATAGAGACTGAGCAGTGATGACCAGTTTGTCAGTTCGCCCGTCAATGTACTGTCAGGTGCTGGAGGCACAACAAGTAGGTACAGAGTTGGTAGATATTTTGCAGATGCCAGATGTTGAGCTGGACGAGGACTGTGAGGTCAGGTTTAGATGCAGATTGTATGTTCCCTGTGATGCACGCCAGGTGCTATTGTCAGAGGCACACCGGTCGAGGTATGCTGTTCATCTTGGTTCCACTAAGATGTACCATAACCTGAGGAGGTTCTTCTGGTAGCTAGGGATGAAGAGGGGAGTGGCAGAGTTTGTCGCTCGATGCCTTACCTATCAGCAGGTGAAGGCTGAGCATCAGCGTCCTGGTGGTGAGTTGCAGCCATTGCCCATTCCTGAGTGGAAGTGGGATGACATCACCATGAACTTTGTGGTTGGTTTGCCCCATACTCCGCAGAGGCATGATGGTATCTGGGTGATTGTAGACAGGTTGACCAAGTCAGCGCACTTCCTTCCAGTCAGGATGTGTTGGTTAGTGGACAGACTTTCTAGACTGTACGTGGGCCGAGTTGTTCCATTGCACGAACCCTAATTTCGATTATTTTCGACAGAGATCCGAGGTTCACTTTAGGGTTTTGGCGTAGTTTGCAGAGAGCTCTTGGTACTGAGTTGAGGTTGAGTTCAGCGTATCACCCGCAGTCAGATGGTCAGTCAGAGAGGACTATTCAGACATTGGAGGATATGTTGAGAGCTTGTTGCTTGGACTGGGGTGGCACCTGAGAGTCCCACCTTCCGATGGTAGAGTTTGCATACAACAACAATTATCACTCGAGCATTGGAATGGCACCATACAAGGCTTTGTATGGTTGGCCGTGCAGGACACCACTTCATTGGTTTGAAGTGGGTGAGAGGCAGCTTTTGGGACCATAGATGGTGCAGCAGTGTGCAAACACAGTCAGTTTAGTCAGGCAGAGGCTTCAAGCAGCACAGAGAAGACAAAAGAGCTATGCAGATGTCCGCAGGAGGCCGTAGCAGTTCAGCGTGGGTGACCTTGTGTTCTTGCGGGTTTCGCCGACCAAGGGTGTCATGAGGTTTGGCAGGAAGGGAAAGCTCAGTCCGAGGTATATTGGACATTTTCCTATCATAAAGAGTATCGGCGAGGTTGCGTACAGGTTGAGTCTTCCAGTAGAGTTGGCAATAGTGCACAGTATTTTCCACATTTCGTAGCTCAGGAGGTACGTCGCAGATCCGTCACATGTGTTGCACTACTTTCAGCTTGAGGTAGTGCCAGACTTGCCAGTGCCAGTGTACCCGTGGACCGCAGGGTGCAACAGTTGCGCAGGAAGCAGATTCTGCTGGTTAAAGTCGTTTAGGAGAACCGCGTTGGTCACGAGGCCACGTGGGAGCGCGAGGATGAGATGAGAGAGCAGTTCCATATTTGTTTGATTGATCGGTACGTTTTTTTCCTTTCTATACTGCTTCCTATTGAAACTGAGTTTCTCTTTAATTTCGAAGTTGAAAATTCTTTAAGGGGGGTAGGATATAAGACCCGGCCCTTTTGGGCCCTTAGCCCAATCCTCGGGGTCGCGACAGACACCCTGGTCGCGACATGGTCGTACCAGGGGAGTCTGTCACGATAGGGTTTTGGTCACGGCACATCTGGCCATCGTGACATGGTCACGACGGGGGTGGGCGTCGCGCTCTTGTCGTGGCGTCTAGAGACGTCGCGATTGCTTTTCTGACCGATCTGACCACTATCCTTTTTGTCAAAATGGCCTTGTTGGGTGTCAGGTGCATACAATGTTGACGTGACCTGGAAGGTCGTCGCGTTATTATTTTCCCAATCTTCGAGGTTTAACCGCCTTTTAGTGTCGCACTGGGGGTGGTTGTCGTGACATGGTCACGATGCCCTAGGGTGTCACGACATGCTTGTTGTCGTGCTGGCTCGACCCGTCACGTCTCGGGGCCCATCGGTTCAAAACCGAGGCCGGCTCCCCCTTTCTTCTTCCCCTTCCTTTCTTCTTCTTCTTTCTTCTTCCTTCCCCTCTGAGCCCTCTCCTTCTCCAGAGATTTTGTGGCTTGTTCTTAGGTGCTCGTGGTGAGGAGTTGACGTCCCCTTGGTGTAGGTGACGAGCTCGTGGTGCTTCGAGCAAGGAGGAGGTGGCCATTCCGATGTGAAGGCCCCAATGGGTCAGCTTTACCCTTGGAGGTAGGGACCCCTTTTTCTCCTCTCATTCTAGCATTCTCCCTTCCCCTTTAGAGCTTGTTTCTCCGTGCTTTGGGGTTGTGGGGTGTGAGGATCATGCTCGTGGTGAGTGAGGTTTCCCTCGAGCGTAGATTCTTTGTAATATATGTTCTATGGGGTTTTGAGGGGGGTTTGGTTGTTTATAAACTTTCTCCTACATTTCCCATGCTCCCCTCCCCCGTATGGATGTGTTTGTATCGATTTTGGGGTGGTCCTCGGGAGGACTGCACCGGGATGCCCCTCGGCTGAGATCGTGACCAGTATAGAGGTCGCGATGATGTCACGACCAGCTCGGCCTCCGTGACATCATCATGACGCTCTGGGGCATCGCGACATTGTCGCGACAGCCTGCGGTGTTGTGACAGCACCAGAGACAGGTAAGTCCTTGCGGAGTTCCATTTTTCGTGGAGTCTTTGCCGTTTCCAGTTCTTTCTGTACCCGTGGCACCAATGCTAGTTCCTAGTACGGTCCTACACTAGTCATTCGCCCGATGCTCAGCACATGAGGGCCTATCCTGTGTGAGAGGTTGTTACCGTTTGCCTATGACCCCCATCCTCCTGCACCTTAGAGGGAGAGATCGGGGCGACGAGCGTACTGGAGTCATGGACTCTGGAGTAGAGGGAAAACGGTGGTTAGGACAGCAGCGTCAAGTCGTTTGCAGAGCTCTCTTGGTTGGTCTAGGACACCGAGGACGGCCAGAGTTCTACCTGGTGCAGGTCAGTCAGTCCTTCTTCTTACTGCCTCGCTCTTTGTGGCCCTGAAACCACTTGGAGAAGCCAGGCGTGGGACCGTAATCCAGCTAGACTACGACAGTTACTATTGTGTACTTTGTGCTCCTACCCCCACTCTGACGAGAGTGGAGGTTTGGATTTGGGTCGAGGATAAGACGTCAGTGGACGCACCTGACCGGTTGACTAGTGGTAGTGTTCTCCATAGCTAGTGTCTCTTGTCCAAGCAGGGTTCCCTCTGTCTGTGTTGCTAGCCGTGTGGTGGTCACGACGTGCAGGTTCTATAGAGTTTCTGACCATGGTGTCTTTTCGTATCGTTGCTAATTGTAGCTTCGCTTCCACACTTCCCTTGTAGAGTAGAAGATATAACTTCTATTATTTAATTATTATATATTCTTCTGCCTGTTAGAGCCAGTAGGAGATTGGTAGTCCCTACTGAGCTTCTGTTGTGAAGCTTATCCCTTGCTTTTCTAGGTGAGACTTCTTAGCAGTGATAGGGCGCGCGTCACGCGGAGTAGGCGGGGTGGAAGTCGTCATCCCCGTAGCTATCAGTGGTTTTCCCCCCTTTTTCAGTTGTACGTCACCCTCGGGGTATGCCCCTAAGGGCTCTGTCCTTCCCTCATTACTTGTACTAGTTGTGCGTGTGTTGGGACTGTACCTAGAGCGATACGCCACAGACTTGCTTTTCTCTCTGCTTCTGCGTATGTGCTTCTAGTTCGGTAGTTGACATTTATTTCCCTTACATATTCTGTTAGACTTGTGTTATAGCCCTTCCGGGTCCCCGGATCCGTAGGCGGCGACCGTGAAAATTGGGTCCTCGGCTTGGGCCGAGGGTCGGGTTCTCACAGTCGTTACAGGCTTAGCAAGGGTGCAGATGCCTTACAAAAAAAAGGAAAAAAAGAAGATTTAAGCACCTCCTTCTGAGTACAAACTATTGTAGTTCTCTCACTGATGAGATTGACCATTGAAATTGCCCAATCCCCATTGGAGGAACACCATCCGATGTGCAAAGGGAAAGATCAGACAAAATTGATTGATAAAAGAAGAAGAAAAAAATTGAATATTATACTCATATCACATGCTGGATGAACAGGGAAAGGCACTCTTGCCAATAGAAAAATATTTTATGGCGAAGAGCCATCAATGCCTTCGTACATTGAAGAAAAGGGAACCTCATACCAATGCAAGAAAATAGGAATAGAATTTAACAAGAGAAGAATGGAAGAAGACAAAGCTTAAAAAAAAACTCTCTCCCCATCACATCACACTCCACGCACGCCCTCTTCTAAAACACCTAACAAAAACCTAAAGGGAACAAGGCTGGGTTCCCCTTTCTTCTTCTCTGCTGTAGTTGTAGGTTCTTTTGCGAGGAAGAAGAAGGAGAAAAGAGATCCCTCTTTTCTTGCTCTCCAAGCAACTCTCCTCCTTTTTTAACTTTTTGGTGCTGCCCCCCTTGCCTCTGTCGTAAGGGTCCATTTAAGGGGGTGGTGGTGGTGCTAGGCCTCTTAGGCTCACCCCTCCCCACTTCACTTTAGATGGACAAAACCCTCCTATGTGGTCCGTGTCTTGGGCCTTTTAATGGGCCACCCCATCAAGGTAAAGCCCAATGAAATTGGGCTGTCAACACCCCATGTTGGACCTCAATTGCTCAGTTTGTCCTATCTTGTTAGCTCTCTTCAATTGTTGGGTTCATAAAAGTGTCATTCATACTCAAATCGTAAACATTATAATATCATTCTGTGTCCTTCTCAGTCTAGAATCTAATGTAACAAATAGCTTGTCAATCCTACACCTGCAGAGGGAGATTTGGTGAAAGGAGTGCACCGTGCGCATTAGTCTTGAATGTGGCAGGTTAGCTAGCCACATTCTTAATGTAGTGGGTACTCTAGTAGCCTCATTTTGGCCTTCTTTTGCATGCATACAACATAGCTGGCATATGCTGACTATGTATCTGATTATTGTTAAGGTCCAAACATAACATACTTATCCTCTAGAACATTTAGGGTCTATCCAAACATGGACTTGGCCCTCAAATTGGAGTTAAACTTGGACTCTTTCTCCAACGCGAGATTTGATTATCTTCTTATAAATAGATGTCGCCTTGAACTACGATTTGCAAGTTAGCAACCAAAGGCACTTCATGGGGATCTATGCCAAGCTCTTTCAACTCCATGTTTCTCTAGAAGGAGCCCTCTCGGGTGTTCTTTTCTCCCTCTCTCTCTATTATTATCTTTTTCTCTATCTATTATCCTTTTTGGACAGTCCAAGAATAATGATAGTTTCAAGGAGGTTAGAGCACTCATCTGCAGGAGGTGTCTTTAGAGAACTTGTTCAACTCTTCCCTAGCCTCATCTGTGAACAAAAAACTCCTCAATTGGTGCACTCTCCTCCCATATACACTCAGTTATTCCCCATATTTTCTCTCCTATAGCTTTTCAAGAAGGCTGTCAGTAATTGCGATTTGGAGGTAGATAGAGATATAGGTGTCATCTTTGAGGGGCATCTTCAAAGAAGTAATTTTCCTTCCTATCCTCTTCATCCATGTATAGGTACAAAGCAAGCAAACCATGAAGTCTTTGCTCTCTAGCCAATTGGAGAGCAAAGAAGGAGATCCACCCTTCTTTTCTCGCTTCATAGGCTTCAACACGTCATAAGGAGGAGACCGTGCTCTTAATGTGTCCCGAATAGGCAGTGTGCCCAAGGTATGTGGTAGTCTTCCTTGTTCCTTACTTATTTCCAAAGTAATTACCCTATTTTTATCCATATTTATATTTGAAAAATATTTTGGTGGTGATTACGATCATTATCTTTCTTTATTCTGGATTATTTTGATCTATGCTATTATCAAGATGTGCATAATCAGGGGTACATTCATGTGATCTTAGATAGGAATGTGACAGGGTAGGTGGACAAACTCGAGAGCTATTTGAGAAGCCTCTAGACCTCCTCTACCTTTTTTTCCAACTTCCCAGTTGTTGTGGGGGTTGTGGTGGTTGAGGACAGCTGTTGTGCTATATATGGAGGTCAATCGACTTGGGTGGAGGGGGCAAAGGAATATTGCTAGAAGCTCTTGCCTTCATTTTCGAGATGTCCATCAGGTGGGCTGGCCTCGACGCAACCAGTACCACTCGTAGGGTCTCAGATGACCTCAAGGGGTTCCTCCATCTTGGGAAGAGGAAGCTGGCTATCTGGTGAGGGCCCCTACGAGCTTGGAGAGGGCACCTAATCTCTTGACCGCCTCTCCTAAGTTAGCCACTTGTCTAGCAAGAGGTTGAAACTGCTCGAGGGAGACTGTGGTGATGGGGTTCTATGTCTCGGTGGTCACCATTATCTCCTGAGTGTATGAGTTGTTAGACCAAGCTACACCATTACTTCTTGGTGGTGCCAATGATGAGCCAATGTGTTCTTCGTGTCCAAACCTTGGGTACTAACTTATTTAATTTTATGAGAGAACTTGTGCTCGGGTGATTCTAACTTGAAAATACAAAGAGTTGGCCCAAGAAGGAATTCTTTGTAAATCCTTTAACGCTCAAGTAGTTTGGCTTAGCCTGAGAAGATGAAAGATCTAAGAAGAAGAGAGAGAAAGGAGAGAAGTGGAGAGAGTGATGTGTTGACAAGTGTTGCTTCTTCCTTTATTTGTGCCCTTTGATCTTCTCTTGATGATCATCGTGTTGTTGGAAGAAAACTGATGGCTAATATAAGACTAAATGTCCCCTTTAGCCCTCCCTTCTTCTCTTATTCTCGGTGTTGTGTAGACCTAGACTTTATTGGGCCATACCTATTGTAGAGGTATACTTTAGTCTTATATTGAAAGATAGTGAGAACAAGTGTGTACTTATCAGTAAGAGATCCATCTTTTCTCCTAAGAGGGCCCTTTTAAAAGACAAAACCTAAAATATGGAGACAATACCTCTTGGGAGGCACACTTGAAAATTGAGCAACTGTCCTTGATAGAGACCCCTTTGTTCGGCTTCTCGAGGATCTCAGTTCAACCAATGGGACAGATCTGTCTACCCATTACTCTAGGAACGACACCGAAGAATGTAACCAAGATAGTGGAGTTCCTGGTGGTTAGAAGCATGCCAAGTTACAACGCCATCCTCGGATGAGGTCTGATTTGATGCATTAAGGCCGTTCCTTGGTCTATACACTAGAAGATGAAATTTATCACCCCTCATGGAGTGGGTGAGGTGCTTGAAGCCAACACGAGTCTCGGCGATGCTATGTTCTCTCACTAAGGGACAAGCAACTTGCAGCAGAAGACCCAAGGTTCCACCCACAACCGAGGAAGCTTCAACTAGCCAAGGAATGCCCATCGAGGACCTATTGCTGATTTAGGTCAATGAAGATCTTGAGAACGTCCTCCACATAGGGGTGTTACTATCAGAGACCTAGCAACTCCACTATAAAGAGTTTATGCTCGCAAACCTGGATGTCTTCGCGTAGTTGGACGATGAGCTGCCCGCCATCCCTCCAGAGGTGATTACTCATCGTTTGAATCTGGATCTGAAGATACCACCCGTGCAGCAGAGAAGGCGCCCTGTCAATCGAGAATGACAGGCCGTGATCCACGATCATGTCACCAAGAGCTGGTCGACTAGCCTCTTCCGAGAAGCCCAGTATCCAAGATGGATTTCCAACGTAGTCTTCATCTACAAAGCTAATGGCAAGTGGCGGGTGTGCGTAGATTACAAAAATCTCAATAAGGCAACATCGAGTCCTCGGCAGGCTCCACAGGCACCCTCTGAGGGACCATCGCCTACTCAAGGTCCCCTTACCCAGTGGGGCCTGCCACTGTCTACTCCGCCATGGATGCCGTCGTCGGCACCTTCACAGCAGAGGTCGAAGCCGATATCTCCCCAACCGACGACATCCACGGAACTTCCAAGACGAGTGACACTCTTGGCATCTCCACCGCCGTCACCCCACTCCCAACAGTGGGCATTAAGGGCTCCAACGCCCCAGTTGGCTCTTCCACAGAGCCCCCATCGGATTGGTCGTCAACGACAACCACTTCGCCACCTTTGAGGTGGCCCATCTCTAAAATCCCCCTTCGGTGGGCGGAGGATCCGCAATTGTCATCACCAGGTTTGGTTTCTTTCTCTTAGACGCCTTCACTAGCTTTTTCCTCTTCTGAAGCTGAAGCTGAGGGGTGACATCATCCTCCTCTTCCTTAGTCCTTTTGTTGGCCTCCCTCCTTTGGTCTCAACCTCCTTCTGTAGACAAATATTCAAGGCTTTCCGCCGAGAAGATTGTCCCCCGACGACGACACTAGCACCCGACGCCTCTATAGTCGGCACGCCCTCATCAACATATGTTAAATACAGGCTGAAAGGGATTTGTTCGGCAAAATGGGCCTGGTCCTTCTGGTTTCAACCAGCAGCCTCCTCCACGACATCTGTGGAAGAAATCAAACAACAAAGTTAAAAAGATCCTATAACCAAACGAAAGACGACAATGAAGGAAAAAACTCACCCCAAGCACGGCTTAGCTTGTACTTAACAAGCTTGTATTCAGCCAGCAGCAACTCGGCCTTGGACACAAGCACCTTCGACAGCACCGTAGAAGCATGAGCCACGCCCTGAATAAGGAAGGGGGCCATGCCCAACTTCTTCAGTGGCTCGTTGACACGGGTTAGGAATCCCCACTCTACGGAAGCAGATCCCTTCTTCAATCCAACGAAGAAGTGTCGTTCGGTCCACCCGTTGTTGTTGGAGAAGCGGGGGGAGAAGTTGATCTGCATCTTGTTCGGACGATGTTTGAGGTACATGATGTCGTACCCCTGGACTGCGATGATTATGCCAAGCTGAAATGGTTCCATAAGAGGTCTGTCAAGATCAGGAACCCATGCTTCTACACATAATACAGAAAAGAAAGATCGTCCGCCACAAGTTTGGTGTCAGTTGAACGGGGGCGATCCTCCAAGCGTTGAGCAGATCCTTGGCGATCTCTGATACCGGTAGCTGGAATCCTGCTTCCAGGAGGTCCAGAGAAAGCACAAAGTAGCCAGGCTTGTCTGTTAGATATGTCTGGTCTTCTCGCATCAAGATGATCTTGTATTCCTCTCCAATTCAAAACCGCTCGTGGAAGCCCTTGAAGCACTGGCACTTCATACCTTTTATCCCCGTCGATGGTCGTCTGCTCGCCTCCGCAACAACCATAGCTTTTCCCTCCCTCTGTGGCATTGGTGCCGGAGTCAGAGAAGAAGAAGGCGAACAGAGAGCAAAAAGCTAGAGGAGCAAAAGGCTAGAAGAAAGAAGGAAAGTCGGAAGCAAAGGCGCTGATGGAAGTGGGAAAGTTCGAAGCACTCGCACCTCTCCTCCTTATAAGAAAAAGAATGCGCGAAACTTGAAGATTAAAACGATGGTTTGCCCTCTCAAACAACCTACTCGGGCCCCCTAGTCACTTCATATCTCTTCCATCATCATTAAATGTGAACCCCGAAGAAGCTGCGGTGGTGTCGTCAACAGCTATACATCCCATTACGACCAGCATCACATTTAATGCGAAATGACAACGCCGGATGGTCCTTTCCCCTCTTAAGCGCTCAACATCTGAATAGGCTTGATAGGGGTGGGGGCAAGTGCAAAGGCCATTTCTGGCCTCCTAGGCACATAGACCCATCATTGCCCATCAACAACTCAGAACAACTGCTACTCCGTCTCGTGTCCCCGGACACCAAGCAAAACTCTCTCCTAGAGGCCTCCAGGCAACCCTGAGCTTGGCCGCACCTAACATTAGAAGGCCTCACCGAACAAATTCATGGTTCCTGTTCGGCGCCTTCAAATGGCAAAATTAATATGCGGCCTTTAGCCTCCCAACAACATTCATTAGGACGATGCGGCACGTCCTCCCACAGCCTAGAGCAGGCATGGCGGAAAACCTCATGGGGTATCTCGAGCAAATAAAGCCCACCTTGGGAACTCAACAGTCGCAAACTCCGAACATTATTCGAGTATGTCTGGACTCTTCAGGTCTTATGCCTATATGAGGAATGATACCCTTCATACAAAGGTAAGTGGCTACTGACCCTCACAATCGCTCACACGTGAGACCATACACCAAAAGAACCCCTCCCTATACGCCATATTTTACAGTCATCTCTAACTTAGGTATCAGAGGGTTCTTCTAGTTCTAAAATCGGGTCCTCCTGACGTCATTTGGTCTTGCAGGTCATTGTCCGCACCGGCAACAGTCCTCTCCCTATTTCTAGCAAGGAACCTGTTTAGCCTTTTACCAAACAGCGAAAATATCTCCACAATTTGACGTCATCTGTGGGAAAACGAACGAGAGGCCATACGCTTTACCCAAATGTCTCATCTTTATAAGACTTGCTTACCCTTATCTTCACTGGGGGTTATGCAGAGATATAATTTAGTCTCATATTGAAAGATAGTGAGAACAAATGTGTATTTATTAGAAAGAGTCTCATCTCTTTCTCAAGAGGGTCCTTTTAAATGACAAAATCTCAAATATGAGGATAATACCTCTTAAAAAGCACACTTAAATCATGTCTATTCACCTATCACTATGAACGATCAAATTTTTGATCACATAGTTCATGATGAAATGATTATTGATAATATACTCATGTATATCTTTAAAAATTGACGCACTATATAGTTTTAAAAGATAAAAAATAAATTTGTTTATTGTCTTTAATATATATATATATATATATATTTGATGCATTACGTGACGATTCACTAGTACACTAGTGTACCTCCATATATAAAAATAAAAAACTGATGCATTACGTGACGATTCACTAGTACTCTAGTGTACCTCCATACAACGGAGGTACACCACGTATCCAAACTGAGGCGGTGCTGGGTCTTAACTACGACACATCATGGGCTTTGTGCCTCGCTATTCGTCTTGAATCCGTTGGTCCAATCACATATCTGCACCTGATGTCGCGTTACGTCGAGCATAATGGGCTATCCGAGAGAGACCATCATCATAGAAAACATCCTTATTCATATGAGTAGCATCACTATATCCTTATAGCTAATTAATTAAGCTGCCACGTTGGTGAAGATATTTCACACAAATTATAAAAAAATGGGAAAAATACAAAAGATCTCGTTCAACAGGACTCGAATTCGAGATATTTTCTTTCTAACCCTTTATCTAGCTACACCAGAGCATAAGATGCTTCCTTTTGAAATATTGTAGCTTCCTTGTGAAATGTGATCACTAAATATACAACCTACCTTAGTTAACTTGGAGAAGAGGAGAAGCTTATGGTAACTGCAGCCTGCACTGCCCGGATGGTTCCTGCGTCCTTTCTTGACGTTATAATGTTGTGTGTGTGTGTGTATATATAGGTGTATGTAGGCAGTCCATCCTTTTCGAAAAAGAAAAAAAAAAATGTAGGCAGTCCCCATATATATATCCGTGGGTGTACCCGCTCTATTTATGTTTGAGTAAATGAGAATATACACCATGCATGGGAACGATCTCATTAGTTAGTATGTCCTCGGTAACTTCTCGATCGGTAGATCAAATAGAAGCTGGAGAAAAGGTTCCCCAAGTATGGATCGATCTATGACAACGGGACGTGCGGTTGAGTAAACACAGTAACCGTTGAGGAAGACACAACACAGTGTGATAATTTGCGAAATATTTATTGTTGAGTTAGATTGTAAGAAATTAATTTTATTGGATTGAGAGCCCTTCAGAAGTATCATACATTTTTCTCGATCGCCAATAAATTTAAGAAAAAATTAATTAGAAATCTTTGTCAGAAGATTGACTTAATTTATAGTCCCTACTTTTAGTTTCTCAGTATTTATGAGTTTTAGAAGACCTGATCTTTCTTTATATACACTTACATTCATTACAGTTAGTGCATATATCACTTACAATAAGTCTTCATATCACTTATAGTAAGTCTTTAATATCACTTACCGTAAATCTTTAATACCACTTATAGTAAGCCTTTGATTTTACTTACATTAAGCATACATATCGCTTACATTAAGCCTTTAATATCATTTACAGTAAGTTTTTAATATCACTTATAGTAACTTTTGATATCACTTACAGTAAGCCTATATATCGCTTACAGGAAGTCTTCATATCACTTACAGTAAGTCTTGATATCAGTTACAGTTTACAGCTATAAATTTTTAGAAAATGAAAAATTTTGTTTGTTTGTGAGTATTAGGATTCGAATCTAGGTCTCCACAAATTCAATATGAGATACCCTTACCACTAAGCTACAACCACAATTGTGTTACAATATAACATATAATATATTTCATTAAGTATTTATATCACTTACAGTAAATATACACATCATTTATAATATGTCTTGACATCACTTATAGTATATGTTAAATGCAATTAGAGTAAATTATTCTCTATTACAATATATGTTTATTCTCTATTATAGCATATGTTAAGCCTCATTACAGTAAATAGTATTCCCTATTATAGTATACATTAAGTTCTGTTACAGTAAACATTATCATCTATTATACTAAATATAATTCTCTATTACAATATATGTTTATTTTCTGTTACAACCTATGTTAAGTCTTGTTATAGTAAATATCATTCTCTATTACAATATACATAAGTAATGTGAGGATTGAGATTTATTGGAGGACCTTAACCACATCCACTCCTTATCTACAGACCCACTTTGCTCATAACCCATATGTGTTCTCGTCATGTCTTCCTAATTAAGATCCTTATCTTTTGAAAGTTTTTATATTCCATACATTCCGTGTTAATAAGATATAAAAATGTATAATTATATATATTTAGTCTATCCACTATTTAAATTTTGAGATGTATATATTTACATGTTACTATGGTCTATGCACAAATATTACTATCTATTTTAATTAAGATTATTCGAACCATTGCATCGAATTAAATTAGATTTTATCTAGTACAATATCGTACTGAGTGTATGTCTAGTTTTGCCCTAGTTTGATAGAATAAATTTTAGGGTTTTATTATAAAAATAAAAAATTACTATTTATATCAAGTTGTGGAAAATGTCTCGCACAAAAGAATGGGGGCACTAAAGGAGGACCAACATTTATCAACGAATATATGTCCGCGGCTGACAATTCAAGGACAAAAGAGATATAAGGCAGCAGCTATAACAGACTGCTGCCATAAAAATGTTTTGTCCCCGGTTAGAGCTACTCGCTCACAAAAGTTTAGCATACGTCAGCGGTTAAAATGTAACCGCAGACAAATGTTGAGCTAAGGCCGCGACTATGTTTGACTGCAGACATCAGTGGCTTTGGGAACCGCTGATATATAGATGTTTTGTTTGCGGTTCTATGAACTGCTGACATAGATTAAATGTCTGCAGCTAAGGAAAGCCACTGATAGTATTAGTCAGCAGCAAAAGGCCACTGGCAAATATAAAAATTTCATTTTATTCATTTTTTTAAATAAAAAACTTCAAATCAGAAATATCTAGAACATATATATTTTTAATAATAAGGTATTTTAATTTAGTGATTGATATATACATATGTTATTTATATTTGAAATATATTTGTATATTTATGCTAGATATATATATATATATACTTGTAATATTCTTAAATATAAATATATTATACACAAATTTAGTGAACATATACATATACATATGTGTTTATATAAATTTCTATGTGTTTATTAAACTTAAATTTAACAATTAGAATTTGAGAACAGAGTAAATGTATATCTTTGAAAGAATATACCCATGAAGCAAACTGATCAACTGATCTCATATTATAATATATGTGTGTGTGCGTGTGTGTGCGTGTGTGAGAGAGAGAGAGAGATCTTGAAATGGTTTGTGGAAATGGATTTGTGATCCATCACAAAAATGTTATTGTTCTTTATATTTTTTATCATGTTCTCATGTATATGGATGCATATTGCAAATTCAAGTGTTGCCAAGTGCTACTCGAACGGTGGTGACGAGAGATGAATCGGCAATCGGATAGCATAGGCGTGCTAGTCTCATGAGTGAGAACATGTTCTGCGTCCGAGAGTCGAAGGACTTGAAGTCTGTTTGCTAATTGTTTGACTTCGTCAAACAAAATGAGTATGGGGCCCGGGTTTTCAAGTAATTAAGTCACGTGGGTCCTCAAGTAGGTCGATCGACCTGTGTCTTCATCCATAGTGGTTTAAAATGATGAGTCCACATGCTCAGATTTTAAATATGAATCAAATTCAACCGACTGATTTTAAAGATGAATCAAATTTAATAGAGTAATTCTAATGCACGTACTTATAATAACGAAGATCTTGATGAGATGTAGTCTCTGATTTAACGATCATATATATATATATATTGATCAAAATTAAATGTAAGAGTAACTAAGATCCAAAGATTCTGTGGTAGAAGTACTGATAATGAAGAAGTTTAAACTATTTTTTTTTGTTTATCCTTAATTTGTTTAGTTGACTCAGACATTAGAAGCCAATATATCAGTTTTGCTCGCCAATTGAAAGTTCAGATTTTCTTATACCAACTGACCTAAGCATTAAAAGACAATACCAGTTCTTCCTCATTACGATTAAATTTGATCATATTATTGTGCCTTAACTGTTCATTCTCTGAAATTCTCGTCTGATCCTCTAATTTAGTGTTGACACATGCTCTTTAGGTGTCGATACACAATTCCTTGGTATCATCACAAGATAATACATTAATAGATATAGTAATATTTATAAGAGTAAATTAATTAGTGGTCCCTCATTGTAATATGGAGGACCTTACTGTAACAGAACTTATTTAACATACGTATACTATAACATGTGATAATATTGTAACGAGTTACAACTCCGTCATGAACTAAAAAATAAGTAAAATATTTGATAAGGATTCTTAATTAATTTATCATATTTATAATTGTAAAAAATTAAATATATTAATGTATATAGTAAATATATATATTTTAAAGTTTGTGTTAAAATTAATACATATGGCAGCGGCTATTAGCCGTCGTCATACAATTATATGGTAGCGGCTTGTGTAGCCGCTGCTAAATAATAATATGGTAGCGCCTATGTAGCCGCTGCCATATTTTCGCCCTATCCCGCCATCAAAACCCCATTCCCTGTGCGCTCTCTCTCTCTCTCTCTCTCTCTCTCTCTCTCTCTCTCAAAGGTCGATGACACCCCAACCACCGACGGCTTCCTCTCCCTCTGGCGACTCCCCGACCACGAACGGCAGGCGACCCCTCCGGCGACGCCTTGAGCTCCGGCGGCTGCCCCCACCCCCCACGGTGAGTCCCTCCGACGCCCAAACCCTCCCTCCCCGTCCCCCTCCCCTCCAGCAATGCCCAAACCCTCCCTCCCTGGCCCCCTCCCCTCCATCCCCGGCCCCATCCCTCCCTCCCCAGCCCCCTCCCTCCAGCGGCCCCCACCCCCATCCCCTCCCTCCGCTCTGGCGGCCCCCACCCCTCCCCCCCACACCCGCGCAGCACCCCCCTTCCCCCCCTGGTCAGTACCCCGCCTTCTCCCCCTGCTTCCCTTCCCCCTCCCCCCCCGGGTAGTGCCCCTCCCCCTCCCTCTGCTTCTCTCCCCCCCCCACCCCGCACACACCCCCTCCCCCCCTGGGCAGTGCCCCGCCCCCTCCCCCTGCTTCCCCCCCCCCCCCCCAGTGCCCCTCCCCCTCCCCTCCCTCTGCTTCCCTCCCCTCCCCACCCCCCCACCACACCCGCGCAGCACCCCCCCCCCCCTGGGCAGTGCCCCGCCCCCTACTAATCCCCAATTTCATGTATTTTTATCAGTTTTGATAGGAACCCCTACTGATCAACAACTTAAAATGGTTCTACATGGCATTTTGGGTTCCTTGTGGATGCAAGAAAGTGTACATCTTGACGATAATTTTCTCTATTTTTACTTCCTAATCAGTTGATCATTGAAATAATTAGAAAAAGGCTTTCCCCAACAGATCATAGATAATTTCCTTTTGCATTTTTCAAAAGTAATTTTTAGATTGGTCAAGAGTTTGATCTCTATCTTACTTTTATCAGTGGCATGAATGAGAACAAGGTGTTAATTTGATATCCAGGCATGATGCCTAAAGATAAAATCATTGGTCTTATCACCCTAACATTCCTATCAGTAATTTTTTTCTTTTGGTAGTTAATAGCTTATTGTGCATACACCATGATTGTTGTTCAGCTTGTGTAGTGTCTCTTTCATGTCTTGTCTAGTGCTCTTCTGCAGAGCAAGGCAAAAAGAGCAAAAAGCTGAAGGCCTACCTCCTCCTCTCTCTTACACTACTGTCCTCAATACACACGTCAAAGTCATGTGGTAAGAAGTAGGTGGCTAATAATACATATATACAAAGTGACCCCTTGTTCAGGTAGCCATAGATACATAAACTATCTTCTTAATCACTTCAAGATCTAGCTAGGCTCATACAACTATATATCCACTAATCCTCAATAATGATAGCCAGAGAGGCCTTGCTTAATTAGGCTCCTACAATTGTGCATTGATCAGTGCTGATCCCCAATGTGATTAATTTCTCCTAACCAGAGTTCCATATTAATTGTCCAAGCTGGAAACATATTGATTAAAATGGAATTAGGCTAAAACAATCATATCGATCAGAACTCCTCAGGAGGCACAGATGCACAGTTTTTTTATGATATCTCAAAGCATACTGGCATTTGTTTTGGTTTCTTTTCTGCACATTAGAGTTGGCGGTCCAATCTTGTCCATTTTGTCCCTCTCATCCATTGCTCTCCCTCCACATGTCCTCAGACACCTCAAAGGACATTTCAGGCTTTTTACCTTCAATTTCATCCAAACTAACGGTTCTTCTCACCTTTGGACCGGAAATCGAGATTTTTAACATTATTGGACTTAAAAAAACATTGACTGGTTAATGGACTGAAAATTAAATAGAGCCCTTATATTTGGACCGGGTGATGATTCCACCTATAATATATGTAGTTGAACTGTTGTAGTTGTTAATTGCGAAGTCTAAGAAGATAAGCAACCAACAGTGACATCAATTATGACTTGCAAACACTTCATGATAAAGTTAAGAAAAAGGAAATATAACTTATAAGAAGATAATGCAAATTCCAGTCATGGTCTCATGTATAGCAAATTCAAGAGCAGTGATGTTTACATATCCAATTAATTAAGTCAACTTCCACATTAAATAGGAGCTAGCATCCGGCCATCCACAGGCATTGTTACTTTCACTTGAATCCAATAATTAATCCATCATACAATCAGTTCCGGGCTATGTTTGGGTGTACTGTCAAAGTATTTGTTGGATGAGAATTTTAATGCATAAAAGATGGGAAAAAGGTTGATGTGGTACATTGAATTTATCTGAGTTAAAGTGGATATAAATATATTGGGTGCCTTAGGAAATTTAAATGCAGATTATAGGAAATTTAAATGCAGATTACAGCTATTATTTTAATGTATTTGTTTAGTATTGCACTTGTTTATATGTCATATTTCTTGCAGATGTTGAAGAAGTAGACTAGGGAAAAAAAAAAAAGGGGTGCACTGACCCTGTATTCATGAATTTCACCTACTTACATGACAACCAGTAGCTGACAGGAAAAGATTTGGGGGAGTCGGGTTCGGAGAAATGGAGAGGGATTGCCTACTTGCCCATGGGGCTGCTGCAAATCTTCACGAAGGCCTATTCACACTCAGTGACTGCTCACAGATGCATGTTTGGTTCATCCATCTGTGAGGAGTCACTGAGTGTGAATAGGCGTTCGTGAAGATTTGCAGCGGCCCCATGGGTAAGTAGGCAGTCCCTCTCCATTTCTCCGAATCTGACTCCCCCAAATCTTTTCTTGTCAGCTATAAGTTGCCGTGTAAGTAGGTGAAATTCAAGAATACAGGGCCAGTGCACCCCTTTTTTTTTCCCTTTGAAGTTGTTCAATACCTATATCTTGCAGAAATGCTTCATAAAATTCCCAGGTCCCTTCACTCTGTTGATAGTCCTTCTGTTTATTTATTTTGGTTTTACAATATGAGATGTTATGATTTATGTTTTAAAAGCTGAGATGCATTAGAACTAGATGTTATGATTTTTATCTTATTTTTGTCTATCTATTTTCTAGACTATTCTGTTGCTTTGAAATTTAAAAGTCAAAGGGTTATTCTTGCTGGATCTTGCCTTGGGCAATGTATGGAGAAAGGTACATTTGCTAATCCCTACCAGTTTGCTTGATCTTGATTACTAGACCATGACTTTTTCTGTTGAACCATTATTTTTTTTAAGTTGCATATGCACTCGTATTGCTTTTGAGAAAGTTGCACAAACACTCATATTACTTTTCTTGTTCAATGCAGGTATTCATTGGTACAACTTGTTTAGGTTTTCATCTCTTCTCTGCTCAGGTAATCCTTCCATCCCCTCTATATATATTTGTTGAACCAGTGAGCCAGGGTGGTGGCTCATATTTATTTAATCCAGTGAGCCTGGGTGGTGGCTCATATTTATTTAATCCAGCAAGCCTGGGTGGTGGCTCATATTTTTTGCAGGATCTTGATTACTAGACCATGACTTTTTTTTTCATTTTTGCCCGTTCAAGACTTATGTTAGGATATATGATTTTACTATCTTTTGATAGTAATGTCATATATTGAGCATAAAGTCTTGAATTATCCAAGTTGGACAGTCTATGGATATTTGATTCATCTGTACATTCTTAATTTACTATATGTGTATTGTGATTGTCTTAAAATTTTGGTAGCGTCTCTTCGCTCTTCTCCGATATACCAACTAATTTTAACTGCTCTTCTTGTCACTTGTATTTCATACAAGTGACTTTCTGAGCATAGTTAAAATTAGTGAAGAACAGATGAATCAAATATCCATAGATGGGCACAATTTTTTGTAGGCACCCTCTTTTTTTATAGGAATTTATGCAGACATGTATGTGTGTGTGGAATGTAAATGTGAAAATGCTCCCGGTATAGGGGAGGTGCTCTCGAAATTTTCTTTGAATTTTCGGTTAATTCATATTTATTCGATACAACTTAGAGATCGTTTGGGCACAACTTAGGCTAATGGGTTATTGTCAATGCAGAACTATTGCATCCTAAAATGACGAGACTCGATAAGAGTTGGATACAACTTAGAGATCGTTTGGATCCTAGATATGAGAAAGGAGTAGATGAGTTTTTGGATTTTGCTTTTGATGAACAAAGACAATCTTTTAGATATGGACGAAATCATGAGTTCATACAATGTCCGTGTCGTAACTGTGTTAACGGATTGAAGTTGTCCCGGATGGATGTTGAAATTCATCTTAAAGTAGATGGATTTTGGACATGGTATACCAATTGGGTATGTCATGGAGAAGCACCATTAGTTGATGTTCACCAAGTTAGCCCGTCTGCTAATGAAGCACAAATAGAAGAGCAGATTGATACAACAATTGAAATGTTATATGAGTTACAAGAGGCTGAAACAGAGAGGACAGAAGAAGAACATGAACCAAATCAGAGAGCTAGAGATTTTTATTAATTATTAGAAGATGTTGAAATACCATTATATCCTGGTTGTGTCAAATTTGCAAAATTGACATTTCTGTTGAAACTATTGCACATTAAGACCATGAACAAAGTGACAGCTTCTTGTATGGGAATGTTTCTTGAGTTGGTTAGAGAAGTATTACCAGAAGGAGCTAATTTACCTCGAACATGGTATGAAGTGAAGAAGACTATGAAAGATTTGGGGTTAGATCATGAGAAGATAGATGTTTGTCAGAATGACTGTGTCTTGTTTCAAAATGAACATGAACATAGGGATCGATGTCCAGCATGTAATGCTCCCAGGTACAAAGAAAATACACAACAAGGTAGCCTGAAGAAGAGACGTCGCAAATAGGTGCCATACAAAATATTGCGTTATTTTCCAGTGAAAGATAGATTGCAAAGAATGTTCATGTCTTCTAAGATAGCCAAGTGGATGACATGGCACAAAGATGGCTGAAGTCTCTCGAAAAATGGAACTATGCAACATCCTGTTGACTCTGAAGCATGGCGACATTTCGAGGATCAATATCTAGATTTTGCTGCAGAGGTTCGCGACGTGAGACTCGGCTTAGCGATTGATGGGTTCAATCCATTTGGGATGATGAGTAGCAGATACAGTGTATGGCCTGTGATGATAGTAGTTTATAATTTGCCGCCATGGATGTGCATGAAGCAGATGTTTATGATGATGTCATTACTTATTCCAAGTCCTAAAAGCCTTGGAAATGATATCAATGTCTATTTACAACCGTTGATAGAAGAATTGAAAGATTTGTGGGACAACGGTGTTGAAACATATAATGCTTCAAAGAAACAGAATTTTCAAATGAGAGCTGCCCTTCTGTGGATGATCAATGATTTTCCTGCATATGCCAATTTATCAGGATGTAGTACCAAAGGAAAACAAGCATGTTCATCCTGTCATTATGATACAAATTCAAAATGGATGCACAATTGTCGAAAATTCTGTTATCTAGGGCAACGATGATGTTTGCCAATCAGTCATAGATGGAGAAGGCGTGAGTATCAACACAAATTTGATGGCGTGGTTGAACGTCGTAAGCATCCAGAAGTGTTAACGGGTGCTGCAGTGTGGAACCAACAACTTCAACTTCCTCATATTAGATTTGGAAAGAACTTTAAGAAGGATATCAAGAATTTAGACGGATGGAAGAAACAAAGTATTTTTTTTAGAGAACTGCCGTATTGGTCAAATCTACTCATTTGGCACAACCTGGATGTAATGCACATTGAGAAGAATGTATGTGACAATTTGTTGGGAACTTTGAATCTTCTTGGTGGGGAAAAGAGCAAAGACAGTCTGAATGCACGGTTAGATATGGAACAGATGGGACTAAGACCAGAATTCCATCCACAGACAGACAATCAAAATAAGAACAGGTTACCAGCGGCAGAATATACATTGAACAGATTGCAGACAATGGCTGTGTGCAACTTTCTATGTAATATAAAAGTTCCAGATGGATATTCCTCCAATTTGATGAAATATGTAGATATTGCAAGTCGAAAATTGGTAGGGCTGAAGAGTCATGATTGCCATATATACATGCAAGTATTATTGCCTTTGGCAATTCGTGGTATTGTCAACAAGATGTGACAGACCCAATTACAGAGTTAAGTATATATTTTAGAGATGTCTGTTTCAAAGTTCTTCAATCTGATCGTTTGCTTATATTGGAAGGTGATATTGCAGTAACATTATGTAAGTTGGAACAAATTTTTCCACCGTCTTTTTTTGATGTCATGGTTCATTTGATTGTACATCTTGCATATGAAGCGAGAATTGCCGGACCAGTTCAATACCGATGGATGTATCCTATACAGAGATTTTTGAAGAAATTGGAAGACTATGTTTTAAATAGGGCACATCCAGAAGGTTCAATTGTTGAAGGCTATCTTATGGAGGAAACAATCTCATTTTGTTCTATGTATATGGAGGGTATTGACACTCGCTTTAATCGAAGGGAAAGAAACTATGACGGTCCCTCTGAAGACAATAATGAAGGATGTTGTTCGATATTCAAGTCTTCAAGATGTTTCTTAGCAGGAGCAGGTAATAGTCGTATATTGTCTGAAGAAGAAGTTGAGAACGCACATCTGTACATTCTTAAATTGAACATATCGATGAATATTTTTTTGAACACAAGAGATGTGTTGAGAGTTCAAGCCATATAGAAAGGAATTTCTTGAAGTGGTTCCATATTTATGTGAAAGATTTGTACGATGTAAATGATCCTCGGTGTACACCTGATATATACTGTCTGGCACAAACACCTTCAAGGTTTGCACGTTCACACTCGGGCTATATTGTCAATGGATTCAGGTTTCGTACATCATCTATTGATGCAACAAAGGTCACTCAGTTGTCTGGAGTTATTGTTAATGCAGAACTTGAATCCAGATGTGATGAATATTATGGACGTCTAAATGATGTATAGGAAATATATTTTGATAATCAAAGACGTGTTGTTTTATTTGAGTGTGACTGGTGGGATGTTTATAGAAAAGATAGAGGATTTAAAATAGATAAATATGGAACTATCAGTCTGAACACTCGTCAAAGACTCAATACAGATGAACCATTTGCCCTGGCAAGTCAAGTGGAACAGGTGTTCATGTCAATGATAACACAACACAAGGATGGATCATTCCTGTGACGGACCGGGGTATTTATGCCCATTAAGGCTCCATATCCAGATCCGCCTCCCGCAAACGGACCGAAGTCTCGTAAGGGATAGCTCACACAAGTATCCAGTAAGAATATAAAAGACAAATCACAACAGTATAAGACAAAAGAAAGTACATGTGCTCATACTTGCATATAACAATTTACAACTGTCCCATTACATTAATACATATCCAATTAAAAAGTACAACTACCTGGGGCATACCTCGAGGGAGCACAAGCTCACACAACATTAACTACTACACAACTGCTGGTGATACAAGTCTGACATAACGCCGCTGCAAGCCAAACACTCGGCAAGCCCTGAAAAGAACTGTAGGGGAGTGAGCCTCAACAAGTCACTGGCTCAGTAGGGGCTACGTAAAACAACACTGTAACCACGGACACCTCAACCCCAATGGGTCTCACTGGCAGCACCAATAGTCAAACCATTTCATGCTCACAACATTTATATTTAAATAACAGCTTAAACAGTAATTGATAAACAAATGCATATTCTCTATAAAGAAAGAGGAACCATAGGCTAGTCCTCTCAACAACTGAAATGCCTAGGCCGCAAGCCTCACAGGCACATTATTCCAACGACTGTTTGCCTAAACTACAAGCTTCACAGGCAAATCTCAAGTACATGGGTAATAGGACTGCTAACAAAAAGCTGGTCATGTATACCTCAAATCACAATATGTCGGAAACCACACACACCAAATAACATGATCGGCTACAGCGGGCCAATCCATCACACATAAAAACCATATACGGTAGCTTACCCGAGGGAGGGTGAAGCACATTGTGTGGAAGGTCACACCACACGACCTCCATGAAACATAGTTCCACGTCAACACCAGAAAGATTGGTATACGACGTACCACCACAAACCATTACCCACACAGGGTACAGGTACCTATTACCACAAGGCACCAGCACAGAAACCACAAGTAAACCAGTGCCGTAACAGGGCACACCATAGCAAACTAAACTACCACGAAAACCAATCATTAAACCAGTGCCAACATAAGGCACTTCATTACGGCAAATCCATAATACAACTGTGCCAACGACAAGGCATACTACACAAGTCAAACCACATTTGGCGAGTCAACACTCACCAACCATAACCAAAACGGTGCCACCACTCGGGCACAGGACAAGCCACAACTCTAGTCACAACAGTGCCACCACCAGGGCACACCTCGAACGAGTCAAACCTCGACTACGAGTCACAAACTCACGAACCACGACAAATAGCAAAGCACGAGTCTGAAAGGAACGACGTCACCACAACCACAACTGGAGCTAACAAAGCACGAGTCGCGAAGAACGACGCCACCACACGGGAACGGTCTACTGGCTGATCAGGCCAGTATCCAACCCGGACAACACAACACAAGAACAACCTCTCAGTCTCGCAGTCACGGACGAAAGGTCCAACTGCCGCTCCACGAGAACAAGTTAAACAACTGTAGAGACCAACCAACACCACACCTGCAGACACACAACTGCAGGTCCATGCCTGGAACCTCTAGGGTCTCTGGCCGGAGCACCCTAAAGTGAGGCACTGGAAAACAGGACTAGATGGGGACCAGTGTCGACTACTGGTGTCCGTAGCCCCAACTACGAGCGCGCTACAAGCGACTGCACACCCACCAACATAAGCTGCTGCCCTACTGTCGTCTTTCCCTCAGCCGGACGTACAACTCAAACAAAGGAGTGAGGGTGTCCATGACAGACGACACAGACCTCGACGGAACAACACACGTACCGGGACAAAACCCCGAGCACAACAAGTACACGTGCCTGGCTCACAGAGAACCTGGGGTACCCGACTAGAGAGGCATTCCGGAATAGGCGCCGGACCACCACATTCGCCAAGCTCAAACCACGATATATACATAAACACTTTCTATTATCGTTCACGATACACAAATTACCATTAAGGATAGCTTGTCCTAGTCACCCTGTGACTCACAAGCTAACTTGCACAACTACATACACTGACCATATTAAAGATAACACCGCAGTTTGTCATTGGTCACACGGTGACCTCCAAGCTAATTCACACAGACACACATATAAATCACGATAGCCAATCATACTTGGCCTATCATTGAACATCTTGTGACAGTAGAGGTCACATTAATCATTGGCCACAATATTTATATCATAATCATACTTACACTTTACTAATTATCCATCCACGATAATCTATAAAAGATTCTAGAAGATCGAGGCTAGGTTCAGACGTGAACCTCATTCCCACAACACCACAGACTGACCTCACTAATTATTAACCACAATAACGCATGGTATGCCATGAACACACAAACCATATACATGGCATCCAAACCTCGTAGATATCACGTGTATAATACCTCACGACGAATATATCACACATTATCTACGTAAACAAGATGTCCAACATATGGACAATATACACATACTTAAACCACTATGTACATCACACATCATTCACGTAAAACATGCCCATTACATGAGCAGTATGCTCCAAGAGCGTAACAAGTGCACTAGCTCACACCGATCATCGCTATGCACACACAAACACGTAAAACAAACAGTGCTGACACATGCACAGGTTGGCGGTGACATCGATTGCCATCCAAAGGATATAGACGACAATGTCCCTTGCCGTCAACACCAAGTAAGCGACCACCACTTGGCCGTTTACCCACACTCAACGGCTAGATGCCTAGCCGTTAATCTCCCAACGAAGAACTCTACGTCAACCGATGTTGACGCCAAGATTTTCACTGCAGAACCCGCCAGAACACACAAAATGGCCCTAGGCTGATTACACGGGCAATCTAGCCATAAATACAATAGAAAAACAAGGGGAAACACTCCCCCTTACATGTATATACCATAATTAAACCAGAGAAGCAAGATCCAATACTTGGATCAATCAAACCACCTAATTTCCCGGCATGAAGAACTCTTAATCCCAAAAACTCAATTAACATGCAATCTATACAAACAAACCATAACCAATCAACCATGAGGAATCCAGGGGTCCAGTCCCTACCTCAGAAACGCGATTAAACTCCCGAAGAACCTTGAATCACGCCGAAACCCGAGGAACGCCCAACGAACACCGTGCTCCAATTCGTCATTCCCCGCCTGATTTACCGCTACCACGCGCACCACGGCTGCCCCTCATACTCCCGTCGACCACCAGAACTCGTGAAGAAGCTCAAGAGTGAAGGTGGGCGAAGAGGTGGGGAAGGAACAGGGCTTGGGTCTGCCCTAAAAACACAGATGCGTCAGGTTAACATCAACCTTTGTGTCGTTAACCCAACCGCCACCCAACTAGGCATCCTCATCTTTGGCCGCCAAGTTCATACAATGGAACACACTAGAACCATGGTAGACGTCCACATCGATGGACGCTAAAACCATGTTAACGGCAACCCATGGCCGCCAACACAAAGTCGACGTCACCCACTTGGACGCCAACCCACTGTTGATGTCCAGCACACTGAACACCAATACAGACTCATAACCAAACCCGGTAAGGATCTAATAGGAAACACACAACACTAATGGGCCTCACATTGGCCACCAAACCCACTAAACTTGGATCCACAGGGATCCGAAAAACACGCGACGTTACATTATTATCACCTAAAAAGAAATGTCGCCCTCGACATATAGAACAAATCACAACAACCCGGATTATCACCTAAAAAGAAATGAAACCATATACAGAACAAGAAGGATACTCTTTCTCTGCATTAGCCTTTTAATTCATCTATCCATTTCCATCCTTGCTTTGTTCTTTTCTTTTCTTTCAATTCATTTCACAATTACTCTGTTCTGTCGATTCCATTGCCTTTCTTTATTTTTCAATTGTAGACAATTCTACCTTGCCAATGGCGCTTTATCTCCTTGGACTGAACCTACTTTCACATTTTTCCAGCTGTGTTTGCAACATTTCTTTCGGGACTACTTTACCTTTCTTGAGTATCTTACACTGTAATATTTTTTCATGCCGCCATTTTCTTTTTCTATTTATCATTGCTTGCTGTTATTCAGCCACATCTGCATTTACATTCGCAACTGTCACTTCTTCAAAGAAAACCAATCACCATCTTTGAATTTCTTGCTCTTTTTCATATTATTCTGCTCATACCGTTTCAAGTCATCTCTGATTAAAAACCATAATAAACTCTTCTCCTTTATTCCACTGTGCAAAACTTTACACTTTCTTCTTATCCCAACAAACCTTGAACAATCTGTGAATATTAAATCTTTCTTGTTTCAGTTTCCGCTGTGCTACTCTGATCACACCGAACAATTACTTTCTTCTGACTTCAACTGCATTCATTTCTAACTTTAACTGCTTCTCAAATCATCTCATTCAATTAATTCATGATGAAAATATTACTGCAATTTCTGACCTGCCAAACCACTATTAACATGCTTTACTCTTCATATACCTTTCTTACTTTACTAACATTCTCTGGCTAATCTCATAATTCTGGGGCATAAACTTTCCAAATATTATTTAATCAATCTGTTCTAGCATTAAACCCTGAAATATCTTAACAACAGTTCACTTCTGTTCAATTAAATCATTTCCTTGCACCGATATGCAAGCTCTAACTGACATTTTCTGACTCATCTAATTTTATTCACTTCATCACTTGCTAAATTCTTTCTTTCTCTGATCCATATTTCTTCTTTATCTAAACTGTCAATCGTTCTAATCATAACATCTTTTCTGTAAAATACTTCTCTTATTCATTCTGCTGCCTGGCTAATCTTGCTGTACCGTTCATACTATAAATCTTTCTGGTATTTAATCATCCTTCTTTAAAATACAGCAAAAACTCAAATTTAAATACCAATTTCTTTAAATATAACAACTTGCTCTGTCTGCTTCCCTTATTCCATTAAATGCTCTTTTCTCAAATAACATAAATATTACAGTCTGCCTTGCTGTTTTGCTTAACTCAATATTTATTAACCGCTTCTCCATTAATGCACTTCTTTCCATTCTATTTCATTTGCTTTGAACTCATTCTAACATGCTTAACTTTCATTTTGATTTTCCTCGAACTGCTCACAGTTACTAACTTTCACTGCTCTTATCTTTAGCACAGCCATGTGTACTAACTTTTTCTGAAGAATTCCTCGTAACTTGTCATTCATCAACTAAATATTTCTCTTATGCAATTCTTAGAAAATCTCTTTACACACTGATTCTTCTTTTCTCTCTTTCTTTATTCAACTGATCTTTTCTGTACATATTTATACAAATCCTCATATCAAACTTCATATTACCATCACTATTCATAACAACGCTTTTCTCAAATTTCCGATCTCAGGTACACTTAATCATCACTATTCTTTTATGTACCAGCACCTCTTTTAAAACTGATCTGCTTTATTTAATTATACCAAACTCTTCATAATACTAATCACATTCTCATTCACACTATTTCTTGATATCATCTGACTCAGATCTCTGATGCCACAATACCTCTGCTAAGGTTCTCAACTATATTTTGCACATTTAATCATTTTCTGACACACCCTTAGCTGTTCCTCATCACCTCGTTACCATATACCTATCTCTGCTCTGTATTCTTACTGAATTCCATATCCAAACTTATTAATCTCCTCAATTCCTTTAATTGTAAATCTTTAATAACCAAATCATTCTATCACAAACTAACACACTGGTATAATCACATAGATTATACCACCTTTAATCACATCAACTTTCAACAACTGCTAACAACTGCCAAATTCTCAACTCAAAAACACATTTTACAAAACAAAAACTTAAACAAATACCACTTTAACCAATAAAAAACTGTAGACTTACTACCAGCAGTGGACATTAATTCATGTATTGGGACATTGCAACCTTATTATCTTTTCATATTCTAACTGGACCATGCTCTGATACCAACTGTGACGGACCAGGGTATTTATGCCCATTAAGGCTCCATATCCAGATCCGCCTCCCGCGAACGGACCGAAGTCTCGCAAGGGATAGCTCACACAAGTGTCCAGTAAGAATATAAAAGACAAATCACAACAGTATAAGACACAACAAAGTACATGTGCTCATACTTGCATATAACAATTTACAACTGTCCCATTACATTAATACATGTCCAATTAAAAAGTACAACTACCTGAGGCATACCCCGAGGGAGCACAAGCTCACACAACATTAACTACTACACAACTGTTGGTGGTACAAGTCTGACACAATGCCGCTGCAAGCCAAACACTCGGCAAGCCCTGAAAAGAACTGTAGGGGAGTGAGCCTCAACAAGTCACTGGCTCAGTAGGGGCTACCTAAAACAACACCGTAACCACGAACACCTCAACCCCAATGGGTCTCACTGGCAGCACCAATAGCCAAACCATTTCATGCTCACAACATTTATATTTAAATAACAGCTTAAACAGTAATTGATAAACAAATGCATATTCTCTATAAAGAAAGAGGAACCATAGGCTAGTCCTCTCAACAACTGAAATGCCTAGGCCGCAAGCCTCACAGGCACATTATTCCAACGACTGTTTGCCTAAGCTACAAGCTTCACAGGCAAATCTCAAGTACGTGGGTAATAGGACTGCTAACAAAAAACTGGTCATGTATACCTCAAATCACAATATGTCGGAAACCACATACACCAAGTAACATGATCGGCTACAGCGGGCCAATCCATCACACATAAAAACCATATACGGTAGCTTACCCGAGGGAGGGTGAAGCACATTGTGTGGAAGGTCACACCACACGACCTCCATGAAACACAGTTCCACGTCAACACCAGAAAGATTGGTATACGACGTGCCACCACAAACCATTACCCACACAGGGTACAGGTACCTATTACCACAAGGCACCAGCACAGAAACCACAAGTAAACCAGTGCCGTAACAGGGAACACCATAGCAAACTAAACTACCACGAAAACCAATCATTAAACCAGTGCCAACAGAAGGCACTTCATTACGGAAAATCCATAATACAACTGTGCCAACGACAAGGCATACTACACAAGTCAAACCACATTTGGCGAGTCAACACTCACCAACCATAACCAAAACGGTGCCACCACTTGGGCACACCACAAGCCACAACTGCAATCACAACAGTGCCACCACCAGGGCACACCTCGAACGAGTCAAACCTCGACTACGAGTCACAAACTCACGAACCACGACAAATAGCAAAGCACGAGTCAGAAAGGATCGACGTCACCACAACCACAACTGGAGCTAACAAAGCACGAGTCGCGAAGAACGACGCCACCACACGGGAACGGTCTACTGGCTGATCAGGCCAGTATCCAACCCGGACAACACAACACAAGAACAACCTCTCAGTCTCGCAGTCACGGACAAAAGGTCCAACTACCGCTCCACGAGAACAAGTCAAACAACTGTGGAGACCAACCAACACCACACCTACAGACATATAACTGCAGGTCCATGCCTGGCACCTCTAGGGTCTCTGGCCGGAGCACCCTAAAGTGAGGCACTGGAAAATAGGACTAGCTGGGGACCAGTGTCGACTACTGGTGTCCATAGCCCCAACTACAAGCGCGCTACAAGCGACTGCACACCCACCAACACAAGCCGCTGCCCTACTGTCGTCTTTCCCTCAGCCGGACGTACAACTCAAACAAAGGAGTGAGGCTGTCCAGGATAGACGACACAGACCTCGACGGTACAACACACGTACCGGGACAAAACCCCAAGCACAACAAGTACACGTGCCTGGCTCACAGAGAACCTGGGGTACCCGACTAGAAAGGCATTCCGGAATAGGCGCCGGACCACCACACTCGCCAAGCTCAAACCACGATATATACATAAACACCTTCTATTATCGTTCACGATACACAAATTACCATTAAGGATAGCTTGTCCTAGTCACCCTGTGACTCACAAGCTAACTTGCACAACTACATACACTAACCATATTAAAGATAACACCGCAGTTTGTCTTTGGTCACACGGTGACCTCCAAGCTAATTCACACAGACACACATATAAATCACGATAGCCAATCATACTTGGCCTATCATTGAACATCTTGTGACAATAGAGGTCACATTAAACATTGGCCACAATATTTATATCATAATCATACTTACACTTTACTAATTATCCATCCAGGATAATCTATAAAAGATTCTAGAAGATCGAGGCTAGGTTCAGACGTGAACCTCATCGCCACAACACCACAGACTGACCTCACTAATTATTAACCACAATAATGCACGGTATGCCATGAACACACAAACCATATACATGGCATCCAAACCTCGTAGATATCATGTGTATAATACCTCACGACGAATATATCACACATTATCTACGTAAACAAGATGTCCAACACATGGACAATATACACATACTTAAACCACTACGTACATCACACATCATTCACGTAAAACATGCCCATTACATGAGCAGTATGCTCCAAGAGCGTATCAAGTGCACTGGCTCACTCCGATCATCTCCATGCACACACAAACACGTAAAACAAACAGTGCTGACGCATGCACAGGTTGGCGGCGACATCGATTGCCATCCAAAGGATATAGACGACAATGTCGCTTGCCGTCAACACCAAGTAAGCGACCACCACTTGGCCGTTTACCCACACTCAATGGCTAGATGCCTAGCCGTTAATCTCCCAACGAAGAACTCTGCGTCAACCAATGTTGACGCCAAGATCTTCACTGCAGAACCTGCCAAAACAGACAAAATGGCCCTAGGCCGATTACACGGGCAATCTAGCCATAAATACAATAGAAAAACAAGGGGAAACACTCCCCCTTACATGTACATACCATAATTAAACCAGAGAAGCAAGATCTAATACTTGGATCAATCAAACCACCGAATTTCCCGGCATGAAGAACCCTTAATCCCAAAAACTCAATTAACATGCAATCTATACAAACAAACCATAACCAATCAACCATGAGGAATCCAGGGGTCCAGTCCCTACCTCAGAAACGCGATTAAACTCCCGAAGAACCTTGAATCACGCCGAAACCCGAGGAATGCCCCGCGAACACCGCGCTCCAATTCGTCATTCCCCGCCTGATTTGCCGCTACCACGCGCACCACGGCTGCCCCTCGTACTCCCGTCGACCACCAGAACTCGTGAAGAAGCTTAAGATTGAAGGTGGGAGAAGAGGAGGGGAGAGAGTGGGGAAGGAATAGGGCTCGAGTCAGCCCTAAAAACACAGATGCGTCAGGTTAACGTCAACCTTTGTGTCGTTAACCCAACCGCCACCCAACTAGGCATCCTCATCTTTGGCCACCAAGTTCAGACAACGGAACACACTAGAACCATGGTAGACGTCCACATCGATGGATGCTAAAACCATGTTAACGGCAACCCATGGCCGCCTACACAAAGCCGACGTCACCCACCTAGACGCCAACCCACTGTTGATGTCCAGCACACTGAACACCAACACAGACCCATAACTAAACCCGGTAAGGATCTAATAAGAAACACACAACACTAATGGGCCTCACATTGGCCACCAAACCCTCTAAACCTGGATCCACGGGGATCCGAAAAATGCGCGACGTTACAATTCCTATCAAAGCACGTCCGCGTGATTACTACGACTTGCAAGATAATGCTCCTAAGAATGATATAGAACCAAGTGACGAAGCGTTTCAGAACAATCTGATTGATGTTCCGATTAGAGGAGAAATTAAAGATGTGGATCTATGTCAAGAAAGTAGCATAAGAGTGAACGATTATATTGATATTTAGGTGGTTTATTTACGTTAGTATTTATATTTCATTTTTAACATAAATTTACATGGATGTTCAAGATTGAAAATTTTTAACTTGTTATGTTTACATATTTACTAGCAATTTTTTTTAACAGATGGCTTCTGCTAGTGAGCACTCTTCTCGTGATGGCTCACGCCTACGGAGGCATCGGACTCTGTCGGCCCCTCTCCCTCCCACCTCTCAGGTGATATGTCCCCCTCCCATATCTCAAGGGCTCCCTCCCGCTCCCACCTCGCAGGCGCTTCCTCTCCCTCCCACTCTTCAGCAGATAGCTCCCTCTTCCAGCCCTCAGGCATCTAGGTTCATATTTTAATTTGGTGTAACTTTTATATTCATTGTTTAATAGATATTCTCTGATGATGTTTAATGTTTATATTTTGATAGGTCCATCTGTACCATCTTGGGGGAGGGGCACTGGCCGTCGAGGGCCGGCTAGGGGAGTTACAGAGAGGAGGCTACCTGATGGACAACAATGGAATGTCTCCCTCGTCCGAAGATATGGCGTGGGCCCTACTACAGATCACTTTACGAGTCGCAAGGGCGTTGTATCAAAAATGTATTATAAGATTTGGCAAAAAGATTTTACGAAGCTGCCTGTTGCGACTAAGGAGTTGATATTCAGAGATCTTTAGATAATTATTGTTTAAATTGAATAGTATATGTGTCTATTTTTCTTATAATTGAGTGACTTTGTTTTGCAGTTGACGTACCAGTGGGAGTGAATAGAAAAAACAGATAGGGAGATGCTTGCTCACATTAGCGCCATGCATCGCAGCTGGCGTAGCAAGAAAAAAAAAAGAGTAAGTTAATATACTATTTCATTTTCATATGTACTTTATTTTTTAACTTGTTTATATATTGACAAAAATTTATATTTCATGTCAGCATTTTAATGGCAAGTATTTAGATGATGTGATTGCCTCCGTCTCAGCAGGTGTTGACTCCTCAGATTGGCAAACAATGTGCGAGATGTGGACTACTGCGGATGAGCGGGTAATATTTAAAATGCTTAGAATATAATTGTTTATGATTATTTTGTTTCTATAAATGGAACAATAACTGTCTATTCTTGTCTTTTTAGAGGGTTACTGACCAAAATAATCAAAACCATGCCACTCAGTCAATGCCATATAGACGGGGCAAGACTAGTCATTATCAGTTAATGAATGATTTTGTGAGTTATGTTTTATGAATTATGTTATCCCTTTCATTTAGTTACTTATATGTCTTTCTTATTTTGTCTCAATTTAAACAGTCTCATATGCATGGACGTACTCCGTATCGACTTGAGGTTTTCAAGATGGGTCGATGCAAAGACTTACCTGACGGTAGTGAGAGCTGGGTAGATGAGGAGAGCAGGAGATGATATGTAAGCAACTTTATTTCTATTTCTTTTATGTGAATATGTTTTCATTACAATAGTTGTATCATTAATATTTTTTTCTCTACCTTTTGTTGTAGGAGGCTATGACTTAGATGATTGCTCCTTCCTCAGACATTGATGCCGAGAGCCACACCCCAGTGACTCCCGAGGACGCCTTCATTTCAGTCATGGGAAAAGATAGACCTGGCCATGTTCGTTGTGCGGGTAGTGGAGAGACATTGGGCACATGGTATAGATCTACAGGAACGTTTTCCAGTTCAGAGCGAGAAAGGATAATGCAAGAACAATTAAAAGCTCAAGGAGAAAAGTTGAAAGCACAGGAAGAGGAGATGACTCAAATGCGAGAAAAGATTTCTCGATTGGAGAATGTAGCGACGAAGGTGGATGAGATGAGCATACTCCTCTCCTAGATACATGCATCACAGGCACGTACCCAGCATGTACCTCCTGCAGTTCAGAGCGGGAGCAATAGCAAGACAGATGAGGCAGCAGATGATTATTCTGATCATGATGATCATGTCTCTTGATTTCTCTCTTATTTTATTACACTTTCACGTACATTTTCTACTTTTCTATATATTTTTATAATAATATTTATGCATTATATTCTATGTGTGTGATTGAATGATCGAGCGAGCCTGGGTGGTGGCTCAATAGTGTGTGATTGAATGATCCAGCGAGCCTGGGTGGTGGCTCAATGATAATATATGTGATTGAATGATCCAGGTGGTTCATATATGAATAGAGTGTGGTATTAAATAAAAAACAAATTTCTTTCTGTCAACATGTCAGCGGCTAGAAAGCCGCTGCCAAAGGAACATATGTTTGCGGCTAGTACATGCTGACAAAAATACAACATATGGCCGCGACGCTTATGACTGCTACTAATAAATATTTAAGGCAGCGGCTTCAGCCGCTGATAAAAGCCACATATATCTGTGGCTACAAGCCGCGGCCATAATATACTAATGGTCGTGGCTGACAGCCATTGTTGTAAAGTCTATCGCGGCGGCTGTTCCAACCGCTGCCAATTATACTTTATGTCCGCGGCTTCAATAGTCGCGGACAAATGATATATATGTCAGCGGCGACAATAAACCGCTGACATAAGGTATGTCCATGAACTTTTTGGCAACGGCTTTGGCAGCGCTTGGGTAGCCGCGGACATAACCATATGTCAGCGATTCCTTAGTATTTGTCAGCGGCTTCCAACCGCTGACAAATGTTCGTTCTTTTGTAGTGGGGGTGGGGGAAGGGGGTGCGTGGTGGGGGAGCTAGGTAGGGAGGTGGCTACACAAGGGGGAAGGGGCAGTGGGGCCTAGGTGGGGGGTGGCCGGGAGGGGGAGTGGGTTGGCGGGGGTGCTGCATAGCGGGAGGGGTAGTGGGACCTAGGTGGGGGGTGGCCGCTAGGAGAGCTGCGCAGGGGGAGGTGGCTGGGAGGGGAGGGGAGGAATCAGAAGGAGAGAGAGAGAGGGAGACAGGGATAGGGGAGACAGGAGAGTGAGATAGGGGGAGGGAGGAATCGGGAGAGGGGGAGGCTACGTCGGCCAGAGGGGGCAGCGTGGATGCAGTGGTGGCCAAAGGGGGGGTTGTGGTGTAACATCCTCCTTCCCTTGGTCAGCCACCTTCTGATGAAGGTCACAATGTATCGGGCCGTCACCTTCTGAAGGCGACAAAGTGGCTGTCACGTTCTTGTTATGAATGCGACAAGTATGTTGTTGCGATCAGCCCTCTGACCACAGTATGCATTTTTATTGTCTTGCTTTTGGGACAGACGGGACAAGTGTCAACCACTGACACTATGCAGGTGACATGTTAGGTGTCGCGTTCAGGATGTCAGGCTTGCATGGGTGACGCATGGCAGTTCCGATAGTCGGGTCTGACTAGGACCTTGGGATCTCGACAGGTTAGCCGTCGCGTTCAGTAAGTGAACGTGATAAATAATGTGTCGCGTTCTCAACTTTGAGGCATGAAAGTGCTGAGGCCTCAGAATAGTCTTCTTCTTCCCCATTCTCACCACCCCTTTTCTTTCCTTCGGCTCCTCTGTGTGGGTTTCCACTGTGGTGAGGTTTAAGGGAGAGTGTGTGGTGTTGTGGGTGTGTGTGGGAGGTGTCTCTCCTTCCCGGCATGGTGTCTTCTCCGACATGGGTGTGGCGTTCTCCCCTCGTGGTGGTGACCTCTTCTCCGACTTGTAGGAGGACGTTCGTGGCTCGTGGATGATATCTTCATGGAGCTTGGAGTGAGGAGGAGGTGTCCATGCACACAAGAAGACCCCAATGGGTTGGCTCTTCATTTTGAGGTAGGGACGCTTGTCTTCCCCTTAGTTCTACCATGTTAGGACCTCCAAACCCCCTTCTCCAAACCATTAGAAGCATGCTAGGTATGTGGATTGCACGTTTGGCTTGATGGTGTTTTATATGGGGGTTGGGTTTGAGTGCTCCTTCATGCTTGCATGTGAGGTTTTAGAGTGTAGATCCATCTTATTGTCATGCATGGGAGTTTATGAGGGTGGTTTGAGTTATTTTAACATGTGTACATCGTCCTACATGCTCCCCTCCCTTGGTGTTTTCCAATTTTGGGGTGTATGGCTTGAGGAAGGTGCTCTCGGGTTTGTATGTCTGTGGTTGTGTCGCGACCCAGATCGCGACAACCCGACACGTCGCCTTTTGGTAGGGAAGACGACGCCTACCCTATCGCATTCTGGTAGCAATAGGGTGGTCTTCGCCTTCATACCTATTTTCCCGTGGGTTGTGGGAGGTCTCAGGTGGTCACCTGAACCTCTACCTGTGGTTGCGACAATGCCCTTGTCGCGACCCTAGTCGCGACAGGTTCTCTGCCACCTTCAGACCCAGGTCACAACAGACAAGGTATCGCCTTTAGGTGGCGAAAGCCCTTGCGTCACCTTCTCAGACAGAGAACGTGTAAGGCCCTCGAATTTTATTGCATTATTGTATTGCATGTAAATAATTCATGTTGTGTATGTATGTATGTAACTATTTACGTAAGTACTAGTATTATACTATTGCATGCATGTGTATAAACTAAATGTAAATAGTGTATGAATGATATGATGGTAGTGTGTACATGATAACGTATACATATGGCATGTATATAGGTGTAAAATGTGCATGGTTTCTGCATGTTTTAGAGTTCTGGCCGAAGGCCATATTGGCGTCAATATCAATGGACGCTTGAGTTGAGTAGGCGTCAACCCCATGGACGCCAATACTAAGTCCAGCGTCCAGCGATGTGGACACCAACTTCTCTGACCTGCATGCGTTGCAGAGCGCAGAATTCCGGGAGCAAGCTAGCTCACCCATTGGGGAGCTGTCTCCAACGGTCTGATGGCCCTCTTGTCCGACCTGCGTGAGAGGAGAGCTCCTCTCCTCTATATACAAACTCCCTTTGCACCAGAAAACCTCTCTTGACTCTTTGCAAAGAGGAGAGAAAACCCTAGCTCAGAACTGTGCAAAGACTGAACTTTGGAGGCTTCAATCCGGCGATCCAAGGCTTCCTCTGGCGTTCTATTGCAACTGGAGGCTAGAGGGAACCAAGGAGAAGGCTTCCCCACCACTGGCTTAGCACCTGCATCGACCAAGAACCTGGAGGAGTGGTGTTTTGGAGGCTTCTTGGGACAGCCCAAGGAGAGCTTCACCAAGCTTTTGATCCCTTTGGAGTGTACCTAAAAGGCAAGTACCCTACCCATAGTGTTCATGTATGTGTCTAGGATGGTTTTACCATTTTTATACATTTTCCCTCGTGTCCTAGACCCCCAAGTTCACCCCATCTTTGGAGCTCGAGTCTGTGTTCTGCACAGACCTGACATTAACGACAATATCCCTTGCTGCTAAGATCATGCTTAGCGTCCAGCGATTATGCTGTTGACATTGAATTAGCGGCCAGAGACCCCCACCAAGTTCATCTGAGCAGAACAACAAGCTGTTCTGCCCTTCTATATGAATAATTTCGACGTGTTTTGCGATGAGGATATAATGTAACTCTTATATACTATGTACACTAGCTAATGTGATGAATGGGAGAATGAATGTACATCTATTTTGTGGGTGGTTGAGTTTGATTGTTTACCTAATGTGTATGCGAAAAGAATGACCATGTGTATTCACCATGATCCTAATGATCAGTGGCAAAGTTTTGTTGCCCAAATTGTTAGACCACGTATGCATGTTACTATCTGTGCTCTGAGTTTCTGACATTTTTCCCATGCTTGTATGATTATTAAAAAATTCTGTTTTGGGAAAAATAGAAATCATGCGTAGGTCATGTTAAATTCCAGTAAATTGCATGTTGCTCGATAAATTCGGGAACAAATTCTGTGACCCAGTGCATGCTAGGGTGCAGACAGTGAGCTATTAGAATTTGTGATTTTGTTTAACTCCATGTTAAATTGCATTATGAATATTAGTGTGGAATGGATGGTTAATTTTCTGAAATTTCATTTTGAGTCAGAAAAATCTGAAATTTTGCATGTGGGATCCTAAACCCGAAATTAGCTTGTGGTTAAAATTTCAGGTCATTTGGACCAGTACATGATGCAATATGAATTTTCCATAATGTGAAATGATTTGATTTTGTATATAGCAACTTGATTAGCGAAATTTCTTGAGTGCTAAAATTATGTAATTATAGTGCCATGTTAGGAAAAACAGAGAAGTGTGCATGTGAGTGAGAAAGTGAATGAAATGAGAGTGACATGTGTAAACCTATGTGTTAAAAATCGGTAAAAATGTGTAATGTGTACCTTGTGCCAAATGTGACACTGCTTCCACAGAGGGCAGTGGAACCGTATCAGGGAAAAGTCCCCCTGAGAAGGTTCAATGTGTAGTGACCCTAAGGGCATTAGGGGGAAATCCTGGAGGTGGACAAGTACCACTAGTTAGGGTGGAGACTTGTTCTCCCGGTCTGTGCAGTCCAAGAGTCGCCATTGTATTGTCTAGATGGCGTCTATGTGATGTGATGTGTTGTGTCCTTCTTTGGTGGTTTGGACTATGTGTCACGGCACTAAATGTGAATGTGTAAATGTGTATGTGTCCATGTGAAAACAAAATGTGAATGTGGTTGTGATCATGTGCAAATTGTGTAGTGTGAACAATGTGTAAACGTGCAATGTGTAATGTGTTAAAGATGTGGACAAGAAATTGTGTAAAAATGTGAAACTGAAATGTGAGGATGTGAGATTGAAATCCATGATAGGAGGATCTGAAATCATGTTAGAACAGCAATATAGATGTGGTTACGATCATGTCTTACATGTGTACAATGCGTAGAATCCATGCTAGGGACAATCCTTACTTATGTGTAAATCATTCCATGTATGTTTACTTTCACATTGTGGTTTGAATGAGAATGTAGCTTTCATGTGTTAGATTGTAAAGTGTTAACCAACATCAAAACAGCAAGCTTAAAGTATGAAAAATGGTCATGTATATGCGTAGGAATGTGTAGATTCCATGTTAGGTATATGTCCTTTCATGCATGTTCGGAAATTTATGTTAATGGCTTTCATGTCTTAGTTGGTTGAAGGTAGATTTTTATGTGAGAAATGAATAGAAAACATGTGATAGGTGATTCTATTTCTGCAAATCTGAAAGCATAGTCCATGTATTTAAATTGTAGATTTACCATGACAGGCTGTGAAATTTAATGTCAAGCATGCTACATGTTGTGTCTTATGAATGTGTATGTAAAACCTACCATGATATGTGCATGTGCGGTATGTGTAGAATACTTGCGGAGTCTTTTAGACTCACTACTTGCTTCGGCGTACAGGTGTAGTAGGTGACACACCTTTGGAGGAGACCGTGGAGAGCGACTCCGAACGCGGGGAGTAGCTATTTTGTGGAGCTTAGTTGTGATTATAGCATTTTGATGTATGCGATTGAACCTTGTATTATCTTTATCATGGAAGAATGTATAAGTGTGGACATTTATGTATTTAATCTTCAGCAATTTGAATTATGTGGACTTTTAGTTCTTTAAATGTTATCAACTCATGTATGTTAAATGTGGATGATGAATGAATGAAGACAGTGGTTCTTTTACTTCCGTACTCTGTTCTTATATTCACGTGTATCTCAGTTGAATGTCATTGTTGGGTAAATGTCCCACTGTGATGACGCTCACTATATCGACGTGGGTTGGTATAACCGTACCGGTATAAAGAGGGTCGTCACAGAACGGCTTGGCAATCTAGTCAGAGTTTTTCCTTCTGCTGCGACTCTGTTTCTTGGCACCTGTCTTGTTTCCTAGCAGGGTCCTACTCTAGTCTTTCGCCCGGTGCTAGGCACTTGTGGGCTTGTCTGTTGCGAGGTTGTTACTGTTACCTAGACCACCAGTCCCCGCGTGCCTGTTTGAGGGAATTCTCTGGGTAGCAGGTGAGCTCGAGTCACGGACTCTGGTAGCAAAGAGAAAAACGGTGGGGATAGCGGCGTAGAGTCATTTGTAGAGCTCTCTTAACTGAGTTTGGGACGCCGAGGTGGTTTGGTGTTCTTCCGGCGCAGATCAGCTAGTCCTTCTCACTGCCTCACTCTACGTGGTTTTGGTACCATTTAGAGGGGCCAGGCGTGGGACCGTAGTCCGACCAGACTATGGTAGTTGTGGATACTTTAGTTCCATGTCTCACTCTGACGGAAGGTGTTAGACCTGGACTGGTAGTCGAGGGTAAGGTGCGTGGCGCACCTGTCCAGTTGACTAGTGTAGTTGTTCTGTGGCTACTGTCTCTGTCCAGGCAGTTGTTTACTGTCTGTGTTTACAGCCTTGGGTTCTCCCCAGTGCCGTGGTTTACACGGGTTTCCGGTCCCGACGTTTAGCTTAGACCGATGACCGTGTAATTACTTTATGCTTCCACACTTACTCTATTAGTAGGATAGATTTACTCACTTTATTTAAATTATGCACATCTATATCTATTATGCTGTTAGAACCAGTGGGAGAAAGGTAGTCCCTACTGGGCTTCTTTGTGAAGCTCATTCCCTCCTTTACAGATGAGACTTCACAGTAGTACCTGTAGACACCCGATTCTAGCTTATAAGTCGAACTACATTTCTTGTTAACTTAGTGAGCCCCTAGTTGGTCACTCACCTTGAGCCCATCATTAGCCTTGCTTTGAGCCCATTAACAGCCTAATTTCCATGAATATTCCATCCAATGTCTTTTAAAAGAGTCCATGTGCCTTAAATGCCTATTATTCTCTCATGTGATTGATCAATATTTTGAAAATAATCGATTTCCATTAACGCGACGTATCGTGGCACCGCGTTCATCCTTTTCACGCCTCCCTTGGCCATCGCGACAGCCTATGCATATCCATGCATGTGGCTTCATAGTCACGACAACTAAGGCTGTCGCGTTAATTGTGGTCACGTCCCTACGATGCGTCGCGACTTCAGCCGCGGCAACAGCCTCCGCAACCACCTCCTATTTATCCTCTCATGGCTTTTATCTTAATCCCCTGTAACCTCCCAACCCATATGAACACATCTAGGGGATGAGGGACTCTCTGAAACCTCCTTTGGTCTCTTACCCACGAGATTAATGATTTTTATTCTTTTATTTGGGGTATTTATCACTTAAAACGAGATTTTTCTCTCTCTAAGTCTATATAAGCAGGCCCTTTTCTTCAGAGAGAGGGGACCCCCATTTTCACCCGGAAGGGCTACCGAATTTTCCTTAGATCTAGACTTAGCCTCGCAGCCCTCCCTTCTCCTCTCTTTTCCTCACATTTTCCACCTCAAAACTTGTCCTTTTGCACATCTATGGAGCTTGGATTGTGAGGAGGACGACTCCCGACATTCCTTGGAGCATCTGAAGCATCTAAGCACACCATTGCACGCCAGGGAGTCACCTATATGGGGCTCTTTCTCTTTTCCTCCCTCTTTCTTCTTCCTCCTTCTTGCATGTTGTTTTATTTCTAGATAGATTGCATTCACCCTTCTTCCATGTTTTTATACACCCAGGGGTTTAAAATCCACCCCAGGTTCATTCCCTCTATGTTACTTCTTCCTCTTTTACTGTTGGATGGATACTCCACTTAAAAGTTCTAATAGGGTTCTTTTCTTATTTTTGTTGTTTTGGCAGGCACTCAAACAAGATCTCATGAGGAGCTCTTGTCCTCTGGCCGGTGTAGACACCCGATTCCGACTAATGGGTTGAACCACATTTCATGTTACCATAGTTAGCCCCTAGTTGGTCACTCACCTTGAGCCCATCATTAGCCTTAATTGAGCCCATTAACAATTTAAAATTGCCTTGAAATCCCGCCCATTATCACTTTGGGAGAGTCTTTACCCATTTGCAACTTATGTCCTTCATGATTGGTCGATAAATACAAAATAATTTGATTCCCAAGTCGCGACATATCGTAGCGCCGCGACTCTAGTCACGACGTCAGGGACGCCGTGACAGTCCATGCATGACTTACGTACACGTGGGCTTACTGTTGCGATGCCCAGACCCATCGCGTCTCTAGTCGCGACCCCACGATACGCCGCGACAGCACCCGAGCGCGCCAAATTCCGCAACAACCTCCTATTTATCTCCTATTGACCAAGTCTTATCTCTAGGGTTTATCTCAACCCCTTGGGGGAGATTTTGCCCTAGGACTCTTTGGAGGACCCTATGGACTCTCCCTTGCAATTTTAAAGGGATATTATCTCCCATTTTGATTTCCCATCACTTTTAAGAGATAATACCCCCATATTCTCCCTTGAAGCTCTATAAAAGAAAGGCCCCTCCTCAAGGATGAGGAGAGCCTCATTCCAACCTCGAAGGGCTGCCGAACTTTCCTCTCACCCATACTTAACCTCGCAGCAACCCTTCCCCTTCATTTTCCTTCACACCCTTCTCCATCAAAGCACCTTGTTTCATCCTCCATGGAGCACGGGACGTGAGGTGGGCGACTCCAGCATCCTCCAGAGGCTTTGGACGATCCTTCGAGCTGCAACAACGCCAAGGAGTCGCCCTAATGGGGCTCACTCTTTCCCTCCTCTTTCCCTCTTCTCTTGCATGCATTTTTCATGTTTTTTTAGATAGCACATATCTCACACACACCACGTTTTCCTACACCCAAAGGGGTTTAAAAACCCTCCAGGTTCGTTCCCACCATGCTTCTATCCTTTCATTCTATTTATAGTAGATCTACATTTTAAGTGTTCTAATAGGGCTTCTTTTCTTTGGTTTTTATTTTGGCAGGCATTCAAGCGTTCATCCACGAGGAGCTCTTGCCTTCGGCCGGCCGGGAGATGAGAAGAAGGTCCACACTCCATCAACTCCCTCAACAAGAGAACGCAGCGGCGGGCGACGACGCGACAAGAGACGCGACGGGGATAAACACCGCGTTATCAGCACGGTCGCGGCCTCTATGGACGCCGCGACACCAGGTCTGCCCTCTTTCTCTTCCCTCTTCCTAGTTAAACTAGCCATTTTATTTTCTATTCATAGGGCGGTTTACTAGGTGGCGATCACACTCCATATCCACACTCCACCGTATTTCGGTATTTGTCCGTGTCGAGGGGGACATTAATCCCCGTGATTACACCTTTTGGCGATCACGGTGGGACTTTCATTGCCACCCTCGTGGATTTTGATTGTTTGCCTGCTATGTGTTCCTCTTTGTCTACCATTTTAGAGCTCTGTTAGTTTCTTGTTCATTGTTCCCTGTATTTTTCGCGCTTTTTTTTCTTGTCGGGCGACAGGTGGCGGTTTTCGATTTGCCGTGTCGAGACATCAGTGACACCTTTTATCACGTCTTTATTGGTGGATTTTGATTTTTGCGCGTCAACTCTGTTAGTTTCTTGTTCATTGTTCCCTGTATTTTTCGCTTTCTGTTCTTGTCGCGACCTGTGGCGGCGACGCGATCAGGTCGCGTCGTCTATGGATGACGCGTCAACAGGTCAGTCCCCCTTTCATTATATCTGCCTTGTCTTGTTTCTATGAGACCATGCCTCATTGTGACATCCCTTTGTATCACATGTTGCCGTGTTTATGAATGTTAGAACCCTACTAGGGTCCGGATTTTCCTTTTATTTTTACTTGTAAGTTTTCGGTTCAAGTAGTAAGGACGTCGCGTCATCAGGTATGTTTTGTATGTTATTGTTTTACCTCATGAATTGGTTTCTGTGTGTTTGTTGGTTCATGTGGTATTGATTTACTGCTTTGGTGTCTTTCTTCATTCGTTAGGATAGCCTATTTGAGTTTTTTTTTTTTGACGACCTTTTGGTGTTTTCGGGCTTCTGTTCATATCGCGGCGGGTCGACCTGTCGCGATAAGGTCGCGGTGTATACGGCCGCCGGGACTCCGCTCGAGAGCCATCTGGTCGCCCTATTTGCCTCTCATCTATCACCTTGCATACATTTCGGGCATTCAGGCCCATTGCATATGCTTTGAAAACCCAGTTGTTTAGGTTCCCCCTTGGATGAGTGAGTCCTCTCACCTACGAGCACTCGTAGGCTGACTCGGGCCCACCTTCCGAGGACCTCCGTAAGACCCCGTGACCGTTCACACGTTGCGGTTCGTCGAGCTGGTTATACCAGTTGTACCCCTTAGTTTGAGCTATCCCTTTGCATGTGAGCATACTACCCCTTAGCTTCACCGGAGGACTCGAGTCCATACCCATTAAGGTCCACTTGACCGAGTGACTTCCTCTTAATTAATTCATCTAAAGGTCAAGTTCAAACCTTAAGAAATTTGCGCTCTAAACATGACAACTTGAGTGTTCATCTCTTCTCATCTCAGTCTTTCTTGCTGTGTTCGAGTCTAGGTATTGTCTGTATCAGCCCCTATTAGTTTTGGGGGGGGGGGTGTATGCATCATTGTCTAGGAAGATCGAGTCAGTCCCCTCCGATCCTTGTGCTTTATCATAATCCCCTCTTCGACATGGCCAATTCCGCGTCCTTGCCGACGATGCTCTTCCTCTCGATTGCTTGAGGAGGTGGCCCACCCTCTATGGCCACACTCCCGGGGCTGTTATGCACCACCCTCCGTCACCGAGATTCGATCCTATCCTGCTTCTCCTCCCGGGGGTGATGACCCCCACTCACATTCAGCCAGCTTCTTCCCCACCTCACTCTGGACCAAGTCCGAGAGCTCATAGCTGCTGCCAAGGGGAAATAGCCTTTGTCTCCCGGGGGTCAGAGTTCAGTCTGACCAGCGGATCCCTCCGCCCACGTCGCTTCAGCACCCCACGTTCCTCCATCTGGGGCAGACCCTACACCCCTCCGCCCTCGGGCCATCCATTTTTCAGAACCAAGCTACCTTCCCCCACAAGAGGTCCGACCTCGATGCCCTCCAACCACATACTATATGGCCGAACTAGCTCTCCACCCTCGCGAGAGGTCACACTCATTCGAGCAGCCTCGCTCCCTTGTTTCTGCACATCAAGTCCAGTCTCCCTCCGACTTCTTTACGGAGTGGACAAGCATGAAGAAGGAGCTTCATGACCTCCGGAGACAAATTGATCCGCAGAAGGTAGCTGACATTGCCCTCCCATCCTTCCAGTACCTCCGGGTGCCACCCCAATCAGAGCTCCCTGTTTATCGGCAATACTCTGGGGTAGGGGACCCTTATGTTCATCTGAAGGATTTCGTCTATGAATCAGCACCCCACAAGTATGACCGCCATCTCATGGCATACTTGTTCAGAAAGTCTCTAGATGGTCCGGCTTTGGAGTGGTTCTACTCATTGCCTCCCGAGAAGTTGAGGATTTCCAAATTGTCCAAGAAAGATTTCTGCACAATTCCAGGATCGGGTAGGACCCGAATATTCTTTTGTGATCTGGTAGCTAAAAGATGAAGCCAGAAGAGGAGTTCTCCACTTATGCTGACCGTGGTCGTTCACTTGGCCGCCAAGGTCCGTTGCCCGATGCTGAGGAGGAAAAGGTGAATTGTTGATTTCTAATGCCACTCCAACCTACCGAGCTATTTTGGCCATGAACGACATTTCTACCATGCACCAGCTATATAGCCGAGCCCGTTTCATCCAGACCCAACTTAGGACTCACTTATACATTCCATGTTTGAGACCCCTAAGGCCCGTTACACCAAGAAGCCGCAAGCCCCTTCACCGAAGGGATCCAAACCAATGACAAGTAGGTGCAGTTAGCAATCCCCAAGGCCTGGTAGGTAGGTCTCCTTACACCCAGCAAGCCCAACAACCATGGAACAACAACAATAGCAGCCACCTCCCCAGGACAAACCCTCCTCAAGATCAGCGTCAGTACTCCCGGTCCCTCCACCACAAAATGGCTATTCCCCTAGAAAGCCCAATGGACCCAAAGAGCCAATACCCTCCTTTGCCCGAGTCTCTAGCTGATATCTTTGCAGCCCTCATGTCCCTGAATGCCTTGAGACTCCCTCCTGAGAAGCAAATTGGAATATGGCAGCCGATCAAACAAGTACTCGCGTCTATCACCGTCATCCAGGCCACAATGTGTCGGATTGCTTTCAGTTCTGGGACATGATATATGATCTCCATCAGAACCCAATTGACTGGGCAAGATGAAAAGACTAATCCAGACTCTAAGGGACCAATAGGGTCAGAGGCAACAACAACAACATCAAAGGCGACAACAGCCGCAGCAGCAACAACAACAGCAAACAAAAAACACAACAGTACCACCCTTCCCGCAGCAATATCAGCAACAACAGCAGCCGTAGTAGCCGCGAATGACCTGGCATAATCCGTAACCCCATGCCACACACCAGCCCGCTCCAAACCCCATCCAGCTCCACCACCTCCTCCACCCGCACATGTAACCCTGTCATCCACCATCCACCACCAGAGCTCAGTGGGCCTTCGATGACGAGCATGAGGTAGGCCCTCTTTTGGTTATTTCCCATGCACACCTCCCACTACCCCTGTGCCCACATCCACCATGCCTCCCTCATTCACACCCCCCATTGTGCCAACTCACCTCGCCATCCTATTCCCCCGCCATGTCACCATTATCCCTCCACCTAGCAACATCCCTTTCTCCCCCAGGCCAGCACCATTACTAGCCAACCCTTCTATCCTTGACACCACTACCCCTCCCTACACCATAACCTTGCCCTCCGAGCGGGCGAATGTTCCCGGATGTACCCTAACGCATCCGTGCCTATGCCAGGTCAATCAAGCCCACAGACTAGCAATCAGAAGCAGCAGATATAGAAGGGATTGATCTAGTCCCCGGGACCCCATATGATATCCTGAAGCTCTGGATCAGACCCCCACCAAGATCCATATAGAGCTCATTAAGAGGTCGCAGACTCACCAGGACGCCCTATGGGCCTTTTTGCAAAGAGTCATGGTCAGCGAAGACATGATCTGGATAACCTACCTTCGTGCTCTCGATTGTGAACAGGGACCCACCATTACCTTTTCTGATAGTGAGTTGGCTGCCCCAGAAGCCAGAAAAATGCCCTATGTGTGACACTCACCATAAACAAGTGGCCGCGATGCAGCTCTAGTAGACACGGAGCTTCTATCAATGTTTGTCCATTAAGCACCCTTAGAGCATGCAACATATCAGAGCGTCAACTGCAGCGCACACCTACCACCATAGCTGCTTATCACAATTCGCGATGTGCCTGCCATGGAGTCATCACGTTACAAGCAGAATTGGGCCCTCTCGTCATGTCTGTGGAATTCTATGTATTGAACATTGATCATACCTACAAGGCCATCTTAGGGCGCCCGTGGATTGAATCGTTAGGGCATGCCATCTACAGCACATCAGTGTTTTGAAATTTCCCTTCCAGGGTCGATAGTCAAGGTGAAGAGTGTGACGACGACACATACAGTGGAAGCCGTTGAAAGAGTGCTGCCGTTAGTATGGCCGTCCAATAAGCCCATTATCTCGGTTGCTTGATGTCAACTACGCTTGGGCCTATACATTCTCTTCTAACCGTCCAATTGGGTCTCCCCCTGTATTGGCAGTCAGGAAAGATGTGAGCACAAATACAAGGGGTGGGATATCATGTTTAGACTGGGTTATCATCTGGAAAAGGTCTAGGTGCCCACCTCCAGGGCGAACCAAGACTGTGGCCAGCACCAAGAAATTCACGAGGCATGGCCTTGGGTACTCAAAATGGGTCGTTTTCTCATCTCCTTCACAATCGGACCATGGCCCACTCACCTCGTCCTTGTATGAGCACTTTGTCAAAGGGCCCATCCAGGCCGGATATAACACCATTACATAAGCACCAAGATCAGCTTATCAGGCCTTAGAAGAGCAACGGCCCAACAAGAAGAAGAGAGCTGAGAAGGATGCAGAGGACCCGGATCTGGAAGATGTCATCTCATCAGTCAGTCTGCTGTTTGAAGAATCAGAAGCTGAGAAGAAGCGCCAGAATAGAAGACCTTTTTCTGCGGTCAATCGGTTGTTCAGCGAAGAGGATGGACCGCGAGTAGCCCGCTACAGCATCAGCAACCACCACCAAGCGACAGTTGCTTGGATTTGGTGAGGAAAGTCGTTAAATAATTCACCCCTTTTAACACAGGAGTTCTGGCCAGGGATTTCCCAGCCTTCCATTCATCTTATCTCATCCGTACTTGTTTATAATTTTGATTTCATTCCCTTGCCTCTCCCATTAATTATTCAATTCTCCCCCAACACCGTTGAAGCATTAACTCGCCTTAACCCCTCTTCACCATCTCCTTTAACGGTTCAGTCCTGTCTTTCTCCCGAAACCGTTTGATGTAATATAATGCCTTTCAATTCGAAAAAAAAATTGGAAAATAGAAAATCCAAAAAAATGGAAAATGGAAAATTCAACAAAAAATGGAAAATCTAAAAAAAAAATCCAAAAAAAATAGAAAATCCAAATGTGTGTTCCTCCCATTCCGCTCTTCTCCTCTTCGTTCGGACGACGATCCTCGTCTTTCTTCGAACGACGATCCTCGTTCTCTCTTTCCTCGTTCATCACACTGTGATCCCCGTCCTTCTGACTCCCTGCCTTCTGCCTCCAGCTGTTGTTTTCACAGCCTTCTTGACGGCGATCCCCATCATCCCGGCGCTTTCCCTGCTTCGACAGCAACCCCGTTGATGACCAGTCTGTCCCCATGTAATTTTAATTAATTACATATATATTTTGATGATTAACAAACCAAACAAAAGTTTATCAATTATATCTAATGATTATTTCATAAGTCTTAAGCACAGGAAAAATACCAAGGTCAAACAAGCCAATAAAGGTATGCATACTTTTCTGAAGCCTTAATCTTTTCAACATGATATTTCTCTAAGTCCATATCGACTTCTATTGAAGGTCATAACGATTTCTTTATAAGTATATTGATTTCAATAGAATTATCATAATGATTTCCTTTCTGGCTGAAAAGTCATGTTGTTTCAAACAAATCGATGCCGTAACGACTCTATAAGTGATCGCAACGATTTCCTTATAAGACCGAAAAGTCATGTTATTTCAAATAAGTCGATGTCACAACGACTCTATAAGTTACCGTAACGATTCTTTAGAGCCCATAACGACTTGTTCGTCACAACGACTCTATAAGTTACCGTAACGATTTCTTTAGAGCTCGTAACGACTTGCCTGTCGCAACGACTCTATAAGTTGTCGCAACGATTTCTTTAGAGCCCGTAACGACTTGTTCGTCACAACGACTCTATAAGTTACCGTAACGATTTCTTTAGAAACTCGTAACGACTTGCTTGTCATAACGACTCTATAACTTATCGCAACGATTTCTTTAAAAAGAACAACGACTTGCTTGTTTTAACGATTTCATAAGTTACCGTAACGACTTCTTTAGAAAGCGCAACGACTTACTTGGTATAACAATTTCATAAGTTACCGTAATGACTTCTTTAGAACTCGCAACGACTTGCTTATTGTAACGACTTCATAAGTTACCATAACGATTTCTTTAGAGTTCATAACGACTTGTTAAGTATTCATAACGATTTCTTTAGAATTCACAACGACTTGCTTTGTATAATGATTTGTTAAGTATTTCACATCGATTTCTTCAGAAACACATCAATTTGCTTTGTACAACGATTCATTAAGTGTTCATGATATATCTTCTGTCACATAACGATTTGCTATGACTCATAACGATTTCATAAGTCATATATGTAGACGCGAGATTTGGTCCATCTCCCAAGTCTACCATTAAGCCTACCATTTGTTGACGGCAACATCGATGGCCGCCGACTACTGGTTGGCGGCAATCACCCTGGACGTTGACTCAAGTTGGCGTCCACCTCCCTGGACGCCTGCATGAGGTTGGCGGCCTGATCCCTGGACGTCAATAGGGTTTTACCTGGTCTGTGCAACTACCCCGAGATTCCAGCCCACTTGCACCATTCTCTCGGCCATGCAACACATGTAGCCGTTCCAACGGGCATATGGGCCACCTAGGCACCCCCTTGACCCAGTAAAAATCCTACTTGGCCTCCCCCCATTGGTTGGACCTTTAATGCATGGATTGCCAAGTGTGTAAGTGTGTTTCTTCACACTTGAGCATCCAAGGCTCTCAACCCCGAGCTCCACTGTCTATATAATAGTCCTTTGAGCCCTCTGAGCCAAGGGATGGAAGGCTGGACGTCCTTATGCTGCCACTTTAAGAGAAGAGAGAGAAACTTGCACCTTACCTTCCACCACTCATCCTCTTCACTCTCTTCACACTCTGGACGTCCAGGAGGCTTGCTTTAGAGCTGGAGGAGCCCTTGCAAGGAGCTACAACATCAGCAACGAGGATCATCTCCTTCCTCTTCCTCTCTTTCCTCTCCTCTTACTTTAGCTAGTTTGCATGTTGCACACATCTTCCCACTCACCCTAGGCACGTAGGTCACCTTCCTACACACCTAGAAAGGGGTTTCCCAACCAAAAACGGAGGGAAGAAGGGTGTCATAGCATTTGGCCCCTCTTCTCAAGTCCGCAACCGGTACGGGACTCGCCTTTTGGGCTTTCCTTTCTTCCTTCTGAACATTTGCTACACTGCATTTAGTCTAATAGAGGTTTGTTTGTGGCAGGAATATGTGAACGTGACTGTGGAGCTCTCCTCCTTTGGCCGGCCGAAGAAGGAGAAGTTGGAGCCCCATCTCCGCCCGCTGCGTGAGGCTACTACAACAACGTGGTCAAAGTACTTCCTGGGCACAGGTAAGGCCCTGGCGATCACAAAGCTCCCCTTTCATTTCTGGTTTTCTTTGTTTCCTCCTCAGTCAACCTAGTCAACCGGGAGTCAACCAAGTCAACCAACAATCCATCATTGCCAACGAGAGACCAGTGACGTTCGCGAGCACCCGGAGGACATCCACCGTCGACAACGGGGACACGGCCGAAGGCGAAACGGATCGTCCACAATATAGTCATCGATTTCATATCATGATATCTTATTCATCTTAAAAGCGTTGACTAGTCAAAGTCCACGTAGACATCTCTCTGATGTTTTTGCATTTATGAGATCTGAACATATCTCTGCATGCATGCAGACGATATCATCCTTTATCGTGCCTACTTTGATAACGTCCTTTAGACTTAAGCTATTTGGCATTACTATTTCCATGTCTATTGCTACTAACGTTGACTGACATCAAAGACAGCTTAGCTGTCTGCTATTGAGTTTGACATTTGTGCAGACCTCTGAACTAGCTTCATAGTACAACGTTAAACAAATAGAAGCCAATGGATATTTCTGAAGATCTATCTCTTTGCGTGCTCAAGTAATCAAAAGACTGTTGACTGGAAGCTTCCAAGACTCCAGATGTCATTCAGTCTAACGACTACTCAAAAAAGAGACAACGGACACTTCAATGTCTACATTTCAAATTGAAGATATAATTCAAGTCAGAAGAACAGAAGACGACACATCGCGTATTCAAGCATTCAAATTCTTCTGAAGAAAGTCCAGAGCCAAGAACCTTCATTCCACTTAGCTTTTGCTCTTTTGCTCTCCACTAGTTTGTGAAAATCTTGAGAGAGCCTGTATAGTTCTAAGAGTGTGCCTTGTTTAAATCTCATTGCTCTCAGTTCTAGTTGCTTCAGATCCTTGCTTATCAAAAGCTTGATCTAGGGGCTTGAATTTCATTCACTCTCTTTGTGTTGTTCCCTTCGGTTGTGAAGGAAGACCTGGTGGTATCCAGGGTGTTGTTCCCTTCGGTTGTGAAGGAAGACCTGGTGTGGTATCCAGGGTTTGTTCCCTTCGGTTGTGAAGGAAGACCTGGTGTGGTATCCAGGGTGTTGTTCCCTTCGGTTGTGAAGGAAGACCTGGTGTTGTATCCAGGGTGTTGTTCCCTTCGAGTGTGAAGGAAGACCAGCTGAGCTGGGTGTTGTAGCGTCCTTAGGGGGACTGTACCCTAATTAGTGAAATCCTGAGTTGTTGCTCAGGGACTGGACGTAGGACTCCTAAGGAAAGGAGGTCCGAACCAGGATAAACCTTGTGTTGTGTGATTGTCTTCTTTGTATGTTTATTATTTCAACTAACTGTCACTAACCTACTTCGAAGAACATTTGTGTGAATGTTTTTAGTTACATGTATCTTCTAGATTAATTTTTAAAGACCCATTCACCCCCCCTCTGGACTCGTCAACTAGGCAACAAGTGGTATCAGAGCGAGTCTCTTCGACAAAGAAAGGATCCAACGATCTGAAGAGTAAAGATCCATGGCAGCCCAAGGTAACTTTGAAGGTCAGTCTGTCAACCGACCCCCTCTCTTCGATGGTGAAGATTATCCTTGCTGGAAGACCAGAATGGAATACTTTCTACAAGGGCACGACTATCAAATTTGGTCCATAGTAGAAGAAGGTGATCTGTTAGTCACAAATGAGAAAGCACAATGGACAGATGATGACAGGAAGAAGATTTCCCTGAATTGCAAAGCAAAGAGCATCCTATGCTGTGCTCTAAGTAAGAAGGAATTCAACAGAGTTTCAGCCTGCAAATCCTCAATGGAAATGTGGAAAAAGCTCAGGATTACTTATGAAGGCACAGACAAAGTAAAGGAAACAAGAATCGACATTCTTGTCACTCAATTTGAAAGATTTCAGATGCAGTCAAGTGAGTCCATAACTCAAATGTTCAGCGGGCTCACTGACATCACAATGGACTAGCTAGTCTGGGGAAAACCTATGAGATGGGAGACATGGTGAGGAAGATACTTAGATCCTTACCGTCCTCATGGACCCCAAAGGTCACAGCAATAGAAGAAGCTAATGACCTGAAAAGAATGTCTGTAGAAAAGCTCATTGGGTCCCTCATGGCCCATGAGATCAACATGGAAAGGCTAGGAGAGTCCTCTAGCAGAAAGAAGCACTCCAACGCCTTAAAAGCTGAAGAAGATTCACCAGAAGCAAGTTCAGCTGAAAGTGAAAGTGATGCAGACAACGAAAATGAGAAAGCTATGCTATCTAGAAAATTACAGCGAATTTTGGCTAAGAAGAAGAAATTCCAATCTGGAAGAAGGCACTTCAAAAGGAACAAGGAATTCAAGAAGCCAGATGGAAAATAAATAAAGAAAGGAGAACCCGTCTGCTATGAATGTAAGAAGCCAGGACACATTAAAACTGAGTGTCCAAAGTTAAAGAAGTCGGAGTTCAGGAAGAAGGGCAGTTCCAAGAAGTTCAGAAAGTACAAGAAGAAGGCGATGGCAGCAGCATGGGAAAACAGTAGTGACTCAGACAGTGAGTCAAGTTCTTGCAGTGATGAAGAAAAGGCCAACTTGGCCTTCATGGCAAATACTGAAGATAAGGTAACTTCTGACTTCTCTTTTGATTCATGCAATGAGTCAGATTCCGATAGCTTAGAAAAGGCTTTCAACGAACTATATGAAAAATATAAAGAAGTAACCAAATTATTAAAAGTGAGCAAGAAAAACATAATCTGCATAGAAAATACAAACTCAGATCTAAAATCAGAAAATGAACAATTAGAAAGTCAAATAACTGAACTTAAAAGAAGAAATGAACTGTTATGTGAAGACCTAAAAGCTAAGAATGAACAAATAACTAAATTAGAGAAACAAGTAAGTTCAGATGAACTGAAAACTGAAATCAAAACACTAACAGAAGAAAATATACAATTATCTAGCACATTAGAAAAATTCACTAATGGTAAAAACTCCCTCATATTAAAAGGTACTAGAAGATCAGGTAAGAAGAAAAATGGATTAGGATATACACCCCCAGATAATGAAGAAACCATAATTTATCCTAAAACATATCCAACACCAAAATTTGTACCTGAACAAGATATAACAAACAAAGCTGATTTCAGATATATAGAAAAAGTAACCAAATTATCCTGCTGTAGTCATTGTAACAAGTTAGGACACATCATAACGACATGCCCAACAAGACATAAGAAATGGATAATAAAAGGCAAAATAAATGATACTAACCCATCAGGACCCAAAAGAATTTGGGTACCTAAAACTTGATGTTTCTATTTCAGGACACCTCTCGAGCATCCAAATGGTATTTGATAGCGGGTGCTCAAGACACATGTCAGGAAACCAGAAGTTATTCTCTCATCTCCAATCTGAAGAAGGAATAGTTACTTATGGAGATAATGGGAAAGGAACTGTGATAGGCAGTGGCTCTGTGAATAACAAAGGAAAAATAGTCATAGAAGATGTGCTATTAGTCAAGGGATTGAAGCACAATCTCATTAGCATTAGCCAGCTGTGTGACAGAGGCCATCAGATCAAATTTCAATAGTCGAAGTGCAGCATACTGAAGGATGGAGCAGTAATCTTTGAAGCTAATAGAGAAAATAATTTGTATGTGCTCTATCTTGAAAGAACTCAAGGTTCAAAATATTTGTCTGGCAGCAAAAAAGATAAATCTACAGAATTATGGCACAGACGACTTGGACATTGCAGCATAGATGGCATGAGAAAACTGCTGAAGAAGAATCTTGTGGAAGGTCTACCTAAGGTTAGTACAAAATTGGATGGAGTATGTAAACCTTGTGCTAAGGGAAAGCACACCAAAGGCTCCTTCAAGTCAAAGACGGTGGTGACCACCTCAAAACCCTTAGAGCTCCTTCATATGGATCTATTTGGGCCAATGAGGACTACCAGTCTTGGAGGAAAGAATTTTGGATTTGTCATAGTGGATGACTACTCAAGATTCACATGGGTATCATTCCTAGAGCATAAAGATGATTCTTTTGAAAACTTTGTTAGTTTCAGCAAGAAGGTGCAGAAAGATCAAAAGTTCAGCATTGTGTCTATCTGATCAGATCATGGTGGTGAATTTCAAAATGAAAAGTTTGCTAGATTTTGTGATGATCAGGGAATTGAGCATAATTTCTCAGCACCAAGGACACCACAACAAAATGCTATTGCTGAGAGGAAGAACAGAACCCTATTGGATATGGCAAGAACTATGCTCTCAGAATATGATCTGCCAAGATATTTTTGGGCTGAAGCAGTCAACACAGCAAGCTACATTATCAACCGAGTAATGATCAGGCCAATTCTGAAAAAGACTGCATATGAACTATTCAAAGGGAAGAAGCCAAAGATCCGCCACTTTAGGATTTTTGGATGTCCTTACTTCATTCACAATAATGGAAAAAGGGACATTTGTAAGTTGGATGCCAAATCAGATGAAGGCATCTTTATGGGGTACACCTCTAAACCCAAAGGCTATAGAGTATTTAACAAACGTACTTTATTGATGAACAGTCTGTACATATTATTTTTGATGAAACTAACCCTTCCTTGAGAAAGGAAGTAGATAGTGACAATGATGATGCAGATGAACTGTCCAAGAAACTAAAAGATACATCAATTGAGGACAAGGATGATCCACCTCTGGAAGAATTGCAACAAGAAGAAGTTACTCATGAAAACCTTCCAAAGAAATGGAGATACAAGAAAGATCACCCACTTGAGAATATATTGGTGATCCATCCATAGGGGTAAGAACAAGAGGTAATGTTATTCCTTGTGATTACCTAGCTTTTGTTTCTCAAATAGAGCCTAGGACAGTCAATGAAGCTCTCTCTGATGAATCTTGGATAGTAGCCATGCAAGATGAATTAAATCAATTCAAGAGAAACCAAGTATGGTCACTTGTTCCTAGACCATCAGACCATCCAGTCATTGGCACCAAATGGGTGTTCAGAAATAAACTGGATGAAACTAGTGCAATCTTAAGAAACAAGGCCAGATTGGTAGCTCAAGGCTATTCTCAAGAGGAAGGCATAGATTTCGATGAAACCTATGCACCTGTAGCTAGATTGAGGCCATTAGAATATTACTTGCATATGCATCTGCTTTGAACTTGACATTATTTCAAATGGATGTTAAATCCGTATTTTTAAATGGTTTTATAAAAGAGGAAGTTTATGTGGAACAACCTCTGGGATTTGATGACACAGAATTCCCAATCATGTTTTCAAACTTCATAAGGCATTATATGGTTTAAAACAGGCACCTAGAGCCTGGTATGAAAGGCTTAGCTCTTTTCTTTTAAACCATGGTTTCAGTAGAGGTCAAGTAGATAGTACCCTTTTCATAAAGTCAAAGGTCAAACACATTCTATTAGTCCAAATTTATGTAGATGATATTATCTTTGGGTCTACTGATGAATCCCTTTGCAAGTACTTTGAAAAGTTGATGCAGGGAGAATTTGAAATGAGCATGATGGGAGAACTTAATTACTTGGATTACAAATCAAACAAGGAAAGGAAGGAACTCACATCTATCAAGCAAAGTACACAAAAGAACTCTTAAAGAAATTTGGATTTGAAAATACCAAGCCACTATCAACACCGATGAGCACATCAACAAGGATGGATAGTGACAAAGATGGTAAGAAAGTAGATCAAAAGATCTACAGAGGTATGATTGGTTCACTACTTTATTTAACAGCTAGTAGACCAGATATACTATTTAGTGTATGCATGTGTGCTAGATATCAAGCTGATCCTAAAGAATCACATTTAATTTCGGTGAAAAGAATATTTAGACATTTAGCAAGATCTCATGACTTAGGTCTATGGTATCCAAAACATTGTGAAATTAACTTAGTAGGTTACTCTGATGCTGACTATGCTGGATGCAAATTAGATAGAAAAAGCACCAGTGGTGGTTGTCAATTTCTTGCAGGATGTTTAATATCTTGGTCTTCAAAGAAACAAAATTCTGTAGCACTATCCACTGTTGAAGCTGAGTACGTAGCTGTTGGAAATTCCTGTACACAACTCTTATGGATAAAGCAACAACTTGAAGATTTCGGATTAAACATCAAATCCATCCCACTACTGTGTGACAACACCAGTGCCATTAATCTCACCAAGAATCCAGTTCAGCACTCAAGGACCAAACATATTGAGGTTAGATATCATTTTATTCGTGATCATGTTGCAAATGGAAATATTGAAATATCCTTTATTGATACAAATGGCCAATTAGCATACATTTTCACAAAAGCCTTACCTGAAGAGAGATTCACATTTCTTAAAAGGGAATTAGGCATGTGCAATTTGTGATAAAAGTTTGCTTACATATGGCACATTAAATTTCAGAATTAAGTAATTTTGTTTCCCTCCATGGCGTTAAGCAAAAGAAATTCAAATTATTCTTTGTAACCGCTCTCTCATTGAAGTCGGTTTGAAAAGTCAACACCTTTTGTCGTTTTCCACCGCCTTTTGGCGCCTCACTTTCCACATCGTATTAATTTATTCATAAAATCAATGGCAGAACGATTTGTATCTCATCGTCTATCTTTTCCCCTTTTCATCCTGTCGCATGAGCCGATGCCCTAACAACTCATTGTAGACACCCATTTCTGACCCATAAGTCGAGCAGAATCCCTTGTCGTATCATTAACGCCCCACGTTGGCTCATCATCGCCATGCTGGCTTTCTCCGATCATGACATCATTCTCGTTAAGTCATCGCCCCGGAGGACCCTTCCTGGTCAAATCAATCTCTGTAACACCCCGGCCCCCGTGGGCCCTTGGCCCCGTCCTCTGGGTCGCGGCAGGGAGACTGTCGTGACGTGGTTCCGATCGCGTCAATGTCTGGTTCTTCTTGGAATTGCGACAGAGGGTATGTCGCCTTCTTGAAGACGACATACCCACTGTCGCCTTCTGGTTTGATGGATGGCGCCATGAGGTATGTCGCCTTCTTGAAGGCGACATGGCCTATGTCCCTTCCCATCGCATCGCCCCAGACGCAGTCTGACAGACGTGACAGGCATCCTTTGTGTCAGTACGGCTCTGGCAGTGTCGGGTGAACACGACAAGATGGCTGTCGCCTTCACTTTTTCGAATTCTGAGATTTGACCGCTGTCAGTGGGTTGCGACAGGGGTATGTCGCCTTCTTGAAGACGACATACCCACTGTCGCCTTCTGGTTTGATGGATGGCGACATGGGGTATGTCGCCTTCTTAGCTCCATGGGCTTAAAGCCCGGGCGCCCGAGCCCTTCCCCTCTCTCGCGCCTCTCCTTTCTCCCTCTCTTTCTCTCGCCCTCTCAGAGTTTTCCGGTGGTTTTAGGGTGCCTCCCCCGTGTTGAGGCGGCCGTGCTAAGGAGGGTGTCGCTCCGTTCGTGCAGGGGTCGTGTTCGTGCCGTGCGGTGCGAGGAGGATACGTTTCTACCTACGAGAAGGCCCCAACGGGTGCGTTCTTCGCGTGGAGGTAGGGACACCGGACTCCTTCGCCCTAAGCATGATCCCCTCCCCATCTACACCGTGGTTCTCGTGCAATTGGGGTTTGGGGAGTGTGAGAACTCCATGCTCGTGTGAGTGAGGTTTTCCTCCGAGCGTAGAAACCATGTTCTTGGGGTGTTCGAGGGTGGTTTGTGTGTTTAATGGCTTTCTAGCATGATAAGCATGCTCCCCTCCCTCGCCGTGTAATGTTTCTCCCGTTTCGGGGAGGTTCCCGGAGAGAGTGCTCCCGGAACCCCCGTCTGGCCTGAAGGCGACATAGGCCATGTCGCTACCTGACTGGTAAGGCAACACCTTGGGTGTCGCAACTAGGGTTGCGACAGGGCCTATGTCGCATCCAGGATGCGACAGGGCCTATGTCGCATTGAGAAGGCGACAGGGCCTATGTCGCCTTCTCAGTCCAGAGGCAGGTTGTGCTTCCGCCGCTTCCGTTTTCACTTTACTGTACTCGTGGCACCTGTGCTAGTTCCCTAGTACGGTCTCACACTAGTCGTTCGCCCGGTGCGCGGCACTTGAGGGCTTGTCCCGTGCGAGAGGTTGTTACCGTTACCTGGGACCCCCGTCCTCGGGAGCCTGTTGAGGGAGTACTCCGGGCTACGAGTGTGCTCGAGTTGGCAGCCACCACGCGGACTCTGGAGCTGAGAGGAAAACGGTGGTTAAGACAGTGGCGTGTGAGTCACTTGCAGAGCTCTCGTGGTTGGGAGTTCTACTCGGCGCAGGACAGTTTGGAGTTCTACTCGGCGCAGGCCAGCCAGTCCTTCTTCTCACTGCCTCGCTCCTTACGGCCCCAGAACTGTTTGGAGAGGTCAGGCGTGGGACCGTAGTCCGGCTAGACTACGGCGGTTACTGTTGTTGTACTTGTGTCCTACCTCGCTCTGACGAGACGCGAGGGTCAGGACCTAGGTCGAGGATAAGACGTCTGTGGATGCACCTGACCATCTGACTAGTGGTGGTGTTCCCATAGCTAGTGTTCCTTGTCCAGGCGGAGTTCCCTCCGTCTGTGTTTTACTAGTCGTGTGGTGGGCATGACAAGCAGTCGTACGGAGTTTCCGACCGAGAGTACTTTCCGTACCGTGTTAGCTTTAGCTTCTCTTCCGCACTTCCTTTTGTAGGTAGAAAGATATAAACTGCCGTCTTTCCTTTGTTAATAGTTGTATATGTTCCTCTGCCTGTTTAGAGCCAGTAGGAGATTGGTAGTCCCTACTGAGCTTCTGTTGTGAAGCTCATCCCTCTATTTTCCAGGTGAGTCTTCCCAGCAGCGGCAGGTGCGCATCGGGCGGAGGAGACGGGGTGGTAGTCATGGTCCCCGTAGCTAGCAGTGGTTCCCCCTCTCAGTGTACGTCACCCCTGGGGTATGCCCCTAAGGGACTTGTCTCTCCCTTTCCTTACTTGTACTAGCGTGCGTGCGTTGGGACTGTACTTAGAGCGGTACGCAGCGGTCTCGCTTTACTTTCCTGTTTCCGCTTGTACGCTTCTAGCTTAGCAGTTGACGTTTACTTCCGTTACATATCCTGTCAGACGCGTGTTATAGCCCTTCTGGGTCCCTCTGGTCCGTGGGCGGCGACCGCGAAAATCGGGTCCTCAGCGTGGGCCGAGGGTCGGGTTCTCGGGTCGTTACGGTTGGTATCAGAGCTTGGTCTGACAGAACTTGTAGTGGATCTAAAATGCAACAGTAAGTCCCAACAATAGTACAAGTACACTGCTAGCCGCCCGAGAGGTATTTATAACCTTTGTCAGTTGTGTTGCCGTGTAGGTCATGGCTCCGCGTAGGCGCAGTCAGGCTAGGCAGCTGGTTGAGCAGCAGGATGAGTCCGACATGCCCACTCAGGGGCAGGTTCAGGAGGAGGTGTCCGTGGAGGAGTCAGTGGCACAGCCTCAGGGTACACAGGCAGCAGAAGCAGAGGCAGCGGTAGCAGGTGGGTAGCAGCAGGAGTACCACCCTCAGCCTCAGCAGTATGCAGACTAGTTTCCCATGGCCGAGCAGTTCTTCAGAGCTATGTACCAGGGAGCGTGGCAGCCTGGGCAGGCAGCAGCAGGTGGTCAGTTTCCAATACCTCCCCCAGCCGTACCAGAGAAGCAGGAGGTGGAGCAGCCAGTCCGCCAGCAGCGGTCAGGTACTGGGAGTACCCGGTCCGGTCAGCGGAGGGCAGCGGTGTCAGAGGCAAGGACCGCTCTCCTTGAGAGGTTCCTGCGTCTTCGCCCACCGATGTTCCACGGTGAGTATGATCCAGATAAAGCAGAGAGCTGGACCCATGAGTTGGAGCACATCTTCGAGACTATGGAGTGTGCTGAGGAGGACCAGGTTTGTTTGGCAGTATACCAGCTCAAGGGAGCAGCCCATGAGTGGTGGAGAGTTCAGAGGCAGACTTACTTCCAGGGGCAGCGGTTGGACCAGATCTCTTGGCAGTAGTTTTTAGAGGTCTTCCACGGCGAGTACTTCCCCGACTACGCTCGACGTGAGAGACGGGACCAGTTCCACGAGTTGGTGCAGGGCGACCTCACAGTTTCTCAGTACCACCAGAGGTTTGTCCGGTTGTTGAGGCATGTGCCTCATGTAGCAGGCAGTGACCAGGCTTGTGCAGAGAGGTTTATAGCAGGGCTGAGACCAGACCTGAGGTGGGGTGTGACGGTACACATGTGTACCACCTTGGGAGAGGCCGTGGCGAAGGCCACCGCCTTGGATAGGGAGGCTTGGCAGCCTCAGCAGCAGCAGCAGCAGCGGGGAGGAGCCTCTTCCAGGTCCTCTCCGTACCAGCGTCCAGCAGGCAGCCGCGGTAGTGCGACTTCCTCTTCCTCAGGCTCGGGCAGTTCCGGTAGCTCTGGAATTCGCTCGCAGTTCAGGAAGTTGTCTACTCACGGGGGTGGACAGAGCCGTTAGCAGAGGCGTCAGTCTAGGTTTGCAGGGCAGTCAGGAGCCAGTGTGCTCCACTTGTGGCTTGCCAGGCCACTTTAGGAGGGATTGCCCTAGGGGGCAAGCTCCGCAGCAGCAGCAGCCAGTGCAGTACGCGCAGTAGCCACCTCAATACCAGTACCCTCCCCAGCAGTAGGCACCGCGTCAGCAGCAGAGAGGGCAGTACCAGCAGCAGGTCCAGCAGTTTCCGCAGCCGCAGAGTACCAGTCGTACCAGTAGCAGCAGCAGCAGTTTCCTCAACACTAGCAGTCGCCGCAACAGCAGCCCCAGCAGGCGCCGCAGCGTGGACGTGGTCGTGGTCGCGTGATGGCACTCACCCGAGAGCAGGCAGAGGCATCGAACTTGGTGATAGGTACTCTACCTATCCTTGGCAGAGCTGCTCGTGTTTTGGTTGATCCCGGTGCTTCCTTGTGTTTTGCTTCCGAGGAGTTTTACGAGTCTCTTGCTTGTCACACACCCGAGAGGCAGTGTGACGTGATGGTCGATCTCCGTCCGGTGACTACATGTGTTCTTTCGGTTACCTGGAGGGTGTGACAGTCGAGGTTGAGGGTCACCAGTTTCCGGCTAGGTTGTACACACTGCAGCTTTGCGACTTCGACGTGATCCTGGGCATGGACTGGTTGGAGGCTCACTCAGCCGTGGTTGATTGTCAGAGGAAGACCGTTCGCTTCGAGATACCTGGAGCACCTGTTCTCTGCTTTCGAGGTATCCGGTCTACCCGTCGGCCGTTCATTTCTTTCTGTAAGGCTCGTCGTTTGATCCGTGATGGCTGCGTTGCTTACCTTGCTTCGGTTTATTCCTTGGAGCCTAGCGGGTCTTCAGTTTTTGATGTGCCAGTTGTTTCTGAGTTTTCTTATGTGTTTCCGGAGGATCTGCCTGGGTTGCCGCCTGAGCGAGAGGTAGAGTTCTCCATCGAGCTTTTGCCTGGTACGATGCCTTTGTCCAAGGCACCTTACCGGATGGCCCCGGCGGAGCTGCGTGAGTTGAAGCGCCAGCTGCAGGAGTTCTTGAGTTGGGCTTCATTCGCCCGAGTCGTTCGCCGTGGGGCGCGCCTGTTTTGTTCGTGAGGAAGAAGGATGGTAGTCTTCGTTTGTGCATCGATTATCGGCAGTTGAACCAGGTCACTGTGAAGAACAGGTACCCGTTGCCGAGAATTGATGATTTGTTTGATCAGTTGCAATCGGCCCGAGTTTTCTCGAAGATCGACTTGAGATCCGGCTACTACCAGCTGCGGATCAGAGAGTCGGATGTTGGTTTGACGGCTTTCCGTTCCAGGTACGGTCACTTTGAGTTCGTCGTGATGCCGTTTGGGCTGACGAACGCACCTGCAACATTCATGGATCTGATGCATAGGGTGTTCAGTGAGTACCTAGACCGCTTTGTTGTTGTTTTTGTTGATGATATTCTGGTCTACTCGGCTTCTGAAGAGAAGCACGTGGAGCATCTGAGGATCGTGCTAGAGACCCTGCGAAGTCACCGTCTTTACGCCAAATTCGACAAGTGCGAATTTTGGCTGAGCGAGGTGCACTTCCTCGGGCACGTGATCTCGGGTTCTGGTGTGGCAGTGGATCCGGCCAAGGTTGAGGCAGTGTTGTCGTGGGAGCAGCCCACATCAGTTGCAGAGGTCCGCAGTTTTCTGGGTCTGGCAGGTTACTATCGGAGGTTCATTCAGGATTTCGCCAAGATTGCAGCACCGTTGACTCGGTTGACGAGGCAGGACACCAGGTTTGTTTGGTCAGAGGTCTGTGAGCAGAGTTTCATGGAGCTGAAGACGAGGTTGACTTCAGCGCCAGTGTTGGTCTTGCCGTCGGGCACCGGTGGGTTTACACCGATGCGTCGAGGTCAGGTTTAGGTGCCGTGCTGATGCAGCATGGTGGGGTTGTTGCCTATGCTTCTCGACAGCTCAAGAAGCATGAGAGAACTACCCCACCCACGACTTGGAGCTGGCAGCAGTGGTGTACGCTCTCAAGTTGTGGAGGCACTACCTGTATGGCGAGGCTTTTCAGATCTTCACCGATCACCAGAGTTTGCAGTATATCTTTACCCAGAGGGATTTGAACTTGAGGCAGCGCCGTTGGATGGAGTATTTGAAGGACTACGACCTAACCCTCTCCTATCATCCAGGAAGGGCTAACGTTGTAGCCGATGCTTTGAGTAGGCGCGTGCGCTTGAGTTTGCTGATGGTCAGAGAGTGGAGACTGTTCGAGGAGCTGTCTCAGGGATTGTTTGTTCTGTCGAGGACCAGAGATCGTGCCGTGGCTTCCAGTTTGTCAGTTCGGCCGTCACTGTTCAGGCAGGTGTTGCAGGCGCAGCGAGCAGATGCAGAGTTAGCAGACATTTTGCGGATGCCAGATGTAGAGCTCAGCGAGGACAGCGAGGTCAGATTCAGAGGCCGCTTGTACGTTCCTGAGGAGGCGCGCCAGGCAGTTTTGTCAGAGGCTCACAGGTCGAAGTATGCTGGTCATCCTGGCTCCACCAAGATGTACCATTGCTTGAGGAGGTCCTTCTGGTGGCCAGGGATGAAGAGGGGCGTGGCAAAGTTTGTTGCCCGGTGCCTTACCTATCAACAGGTGAAGGCCGAGCATCAGCGTCCTGGTGGTGAGTTGCAGCCGTTGCCCATTCCTGAGTGGAAGTGGGACGACATCACCATGGACTTTGTGGTTGGTTTGCCCCGTACCCCACAGAGGCATGATGGTATTTGGGTGATTGTGGATCATTTGACCAAGGCAGCGCATTTCCTTTCGATCAGAATGTCGTGGTCAGTGGACAGGTTAGCCAGGCTGTAAGTGGATAGAGTTGTTTCGTTGCACGGGATCCCAGTTTCAGTCGTTTCCGACAGAGATCCGAGGTTCACGTCAGGGTTTTGGCGCAGTCTTCAGAGAGCACTAGGTACAGAGTTGAAGTTCAGCACAACGTACGACCCGCAGACAGATGGTCAGTCAGAGCGGACCATTCGGACACTGGAGGATATGCTGAGAGCGTGCTGTTTAGACTGGAGCGGCACTTGGGAGTCTCACCTTCCGATGGTAGAGTTCGCATATAACAACAGTTATCACTCGAGCATCGGAATGGCGCCATACGAGGCTTTGTATGGTCGGCCATACAGAACCCCGCTTCACTGGTTCGAGGTTAGTGAGAGGTAGCTTTTGAGGCCAGAGTTAGTGCAGTAGTGTGCCGAGACAGTCAGTTTGGTCAGGCAGAGGCTTCGGGCAGCACAGAGCAGGTAGAAGAGTTATGCGGATGTTCCGTAGGAGACCGCTAGAGTTCAGCGTCGGTGACCTGGTCTTCCTGCGGGTCTCGCCGACCAAAGGGGTCATGAGGCTTGGTAAGAGGGAAAGCTCAGTCCCAGATATATTGGGCCCTTCCCCATTTCTGAGAGGGTCGGGAGGTGGCGTACAGGCTGAGTCTTCCGGCAGAGCTAGCAGGTGTGCACAGCGTTTTCCACATTTCGCAGCTCAGGAGGTACGTTGCAGACTCTTCGCACGTGTTGGACTACTCGCAGCTAGAGGTAGCGCCAGATTTGTCAGTGCCAGAGTACCCAGTTAGTGTTGTCGACCGCAGAGTTCAGCAGTTGCGCAGGAAGCAGATTCCGCTGGTTAAGGTCGTTTGGCAGAACCGTGTCGGTGGCGAGGCCACCTGGGAGCGCGAGGATGAGATGCAGGAGCAGTTTCCTTACTTGTTTGATTGATCGGTATGTGGTGATCTCCCCTTTTGTCGTCTTCCGGTTGAGACAGAGTTGTTTTCATTTGAGGATGAAATGTTAAGGAGGGAGGGTTGTAACACCCCGGCCCCCTTGGGCCCTTGGCCCCGTCCTCTGGGTCGCGGCAGGGCGACTGTCGCGACATGGTTCCGATCGCATCAATGTCTGGTTCTGCTGGATTGCGACAGGGGGTATGTCGCCTTCTTGAAGATGACATACCCACTGTCGCCTTCTGGTTTGATGGATGGCGCCATGGGGTATGTCGCCTTCTTGAAGGCGACATGGCCTATGTCGCCTTCCCATCGCGTCGCCCAGACGTAGTCTGACAGACGTGACAGGCGTTCTTTGTGTCAGTACGGCTCTGGCGGTGTCGGGTGAACGCGACAAGATGGCTGTCGCCTTCACTTTTGACCGCTGTCAGTGGGTTGCGACCTCAAGATGACATACCCACTGTCGCCTTCTAGTTGATGGATGGCGACATGGGGGTATGTCGCCTTCTCAGCTCCATGGGCTTAAAGCCGGGCGCCCGAGCCCTTCCCCTCTCTCGCGCCTCTCCTTTCCCCCTCTCTTTCTCTCGCCCTCTCGGAGTTTCTGGTGGTTTTGGGGTGCCTCCCCCGTGTTGAGGCGGCCGTGCTGAGGAGGGTGTCGCTCCGTTCGTGCAGGGGTCGTGTTCGTGCCGTGCGGTGCGAGGAGGAGACGTTTCTACCTACGAGAAGGCCCCAACGGGTGCGTTCTTCGCGTGGAGGTAGGGACACCTGACTCCTTCGCCCTAAGCATGATCCCCCCCCGTCTAGACTGTGGTTCTCGTGTATTGGGTTTGGGGAGTGTGAGAACTCCATGCTCGTGTGAGTGAGGTTTTCCTCCGAGCGTAGAAACCATGTTTTTGGGGTGTTCGAGGGTGGTTTGTGTGTTTAATGGCTTTCTAGCATGATAAGCATGCTCCCCTCCCTCGCCGTGTAGTGTTTCTCCCGTTTCGGGGAGGTTCCCGGAGAGAGTGCTCCCGGGAACCCCCGTCTAGCCTGAAGGCGACATAGCCATGTCGCTACCTGACTGGTAAGGCGACACCTTGGTGTCGCAACCAGGGTTGCGACAGGGCCTATGCCGTATTCAGGATGCGACAGGGCCTATGTCGCATTGAGAAGGCGACAGGGCATATGTCACTTCTCAGTCCAGAGGCAGGTTGTGCTTCCGCTGCTTCCGTTTTCACTTTACTGTACCCGTGGCACCTGTGCTAGTTCCCTAGACGGTCTCACACTAGTCGTTCGCCCGGTACGCGGCACTTGAGGGCTTGGCCATGCGAGAGGTTGTTACCGTTACCTGGGACCCCCATCCTCGGGAGCCTGTTGAGGGAGTACTCGGGCTAAGAGTGTGCTCGAGTTGGCAGCCACAGGCGGACTCTGGAGTTGAGGGGAAAACCGTGGTTAGGACAGTGGCGTGTGATCGCTTGCAGAGCTCTCGTGGTTGGTTTGGGACGCCGAGGACAGTTTGGAGTTCACCCGGCGCAGGCCAGCCAGTCCTTCTTCTCACTGCCTCGCTCCTTACGGCCCCGAACCGTTTGGAGAGGTCAGGCGTGGGACCGTAGTCCGGCCAGACTATGGCGGTTACTGTTGTTGTACTTTGTCCTACCTCGCTCTGACGAGACGCGAGGGTCAGGACCTAGGTCGAGGATAAGACGTATGTGGACGCACCTGACCATCTGACTAGTGGTGTGTTCCCGTAGCTAGTGTTCCTTGTCCAGGCGGAGTTCCCTCCGTCTGTGTTTTACTAGCCGTGTGGTGGTCACGACGAGCAGTCGTACGGAGTTTCCGACCGAGAGTACTTTCCGTACCGTGTTAGCTTTAGCTTCGCTTCCGCACTTCCTTTTGTAGGTAGAAAGACATAAACTGTCGTCTTTCCTTGTAATAGTTGTATATGTTCCTCTGCCTGGTTAGAGCCAGTAGGAGATTGGTAGTCCCTACTGAGCTTCTGTTGTGAAGCTCATCCCTCTTTTCCAGGTGAGTCTTCCCAGCAGCGGCAGGGTGCGCGTCGGGCGGAGGAGACGGGGCGGTAGTCTGGTCCCCGTAGCTAGCAGTGGTTCCCCCTCTCAGTGTACGTCACCCTCGGGTATGCCCCTAAGGGACTTGTCTTCCCCTTCCTTACTTGTACTAGCATGCGTGCGTTGGGACTGTACTTAGAGCGGTACGCAGCGGTCTCGCTTTACTTTCCTGTTTCCGCTTGTACACTTCTAGCTTAGCAGTTGACGTTTACTCCATTACATATCCTGTCAGACGTGCGTTATAGCCCTTCAGGTCCCCCTGGTCCCGTGGGCGGCGACCGCGAAAATCGGGTGTCCTCGGCGTGGGCGAGGGTCGGGTTCTCGGGTCGTTACAGTCTCTCTCATTTAGCTCTCTGAGTATAGAATCTGATATTCATTCTGAAGACTGTGCATGGGGTTGGACGCATTACATGCCAAAATGCAGAAAAGACCAGAAGGCGACAGGCCCTAGGTCGCCTTCCTGAAAACGACAGCCCCTATGTCGCCATCATATTCCATATTAAATCCTCAGAAAATCGAAAATGACTTAAGTCACCTCATATGAGGAAGGTGAACATATCGAGGAGTCGCATTCAGGAAGGCGACACTTAGGCCGTCGCATTCTGGACTTTAAACAGGAAACTCAATCCGAAGTCAACTTGGACACATGCTATTGAAGGAAATTGCATGTTTGGGCGTCCAAATCACGTCAAAATCCTCTCAAATTCGGAGGAGACCTTCCTAACATGTCCCTTTCCAAGTTCCAATTGCTCATACGCAGCCATACTTAACCAAAGTCGGACTCTTGCCCATTATTCCTCTTAGACCCGGTGGGAATAATTACCCATAAGTACCTTGTCTCTGCATCTTTTTGGGCAGGGCCAGTCATTAGTTCACAGACAGAGAGCTTTCTCTTCCACGAAGAGAGTTTTTCCTCTAGACGACTCAGAAGAGCCCCCAGGGCATTTTCCCAGTGGCTACACAATTCCTCTGCCCTTCTTCTCTTTATCATTCAATTCTTGATGCATAGTTTGTTTTCTTTGTAGATCATATTAGATCACGACACACACACCCATCTTTAACACCCACAGGGGTTAAAAGCCCCAATCTCGTGGTTCCCTCCATTATAGTTCATTTTTCAAGCTTTTCATTGAATAGATCATACACACGAGTTCTAATGGGTGTTTTATCTTGTTTGATTCACTTGGCAGGTGTTTGAAGGTCAGAGCAACGTGAGGCTCTTGCCCCTCGGCGGCTGAGGAGCAGGAAGATGAAAAACCCAAGTCTCCATCCACTGAAGAGGAAGGCGACGACTACTTGTCGTGAGCAAGAAGGTGCATTGCCTACGTCGCGTTCACATGAAAGCATCGCGACACCCATCATGTTGCATTATCAGGATGCCTTCCCCTTCATCTTTCCTTTCCAAGGTAGTCAGCCCTCCATCTGAACATCAAGAGGCGACTGCATTGGTGGCGATCACGGTAAATTTCCTAATCCCTACATATTCACATCTATAAAAAAGGATACAAATCCCGTGATTACACCTTTTGGCGATCACGGTGGGACAAACTTGTGCCCATCACGTTGTTCTCCTTTTCCCTCCGTCCCTAATCTAACAGGTGTGTTGTGTGGTTAGTTTTCCATTTGGGTTCTTTCCTTTGAGTTTGTCAGTGCTCTGTGATTCTGGGGACGATGGCGACAATAGAGGCGTCGCTATCTGCTTAGCGACATACGGCGTCGCATCATGTCAGTACACAGCATCTTTCCTTGTCTGTTCTATCTTCTGTGTGCTGTGAGGAGGAAGACGTAGTAGGCGGCGTCGCGATAAGGAAGGCGACAGAAGTCGCGTCGCTACCAGGTACACAGTCTGCCCTACGCTTGCTTGATTTATTAAGATTTGTTGAGTCTGCGGAGAAAGCGACACAGGCATTGTCGCGATACAGAAGGCGACAGGGGTTCAGTCGCATCAGGTCAGTACCCGGTCCTTGAATTTCCTTGCAAATTTGGGTTTTACTTTCACATACTCCATCCATATTCATCATACCATGCCTTTTCCATGCTCTTGAGAGATTGCTAGTCTTGTATGTTATAGGGTTGCTGATTTTTCATGCGTAATTAGGACTAATTGCCCTCTCCACTGTGAGAAGGAAAGCAACAGGATTATTGTCGCGATATTGGTCGCGACAGCTCCATTGTCGCCTTCTGCCCTGAGAGCAATTAGTCCTAATTCTTGTTGTGTTAGTACTAGGTTAGAATTTTGCATGCACTCCAGTGCACATAGGATTTGCATACATCTTTCCACATTCGTAGTATAGGTTTCAGCCTCAGCGACGTCGCTCTCTCGGCAAATACTCCTTGTGTCGACTAGAGCACTCGCTTGAGGGCTCCGTAAGTCCCCGCTGACCGTGGATTCCCACACGGTCGCTGGGCTGGTTGTACCCGTTGCCACTAGGATCGAGTCTAAAGTTCATTTGGTAAGGTTGAGAGAACCCTAGTCATACCCGAGTTGGAAGCCTTCTCCCATTTAGGAAACCCTTCCTTACTCGGAGAGACTTGCTAAAAGTCAAATCGCTAAAAGGCAAACTTGAACCAATTAAAGAAACCATCATCATTGCCAATTGCTTTCGTTGGGTGAGACGTTTTCTCTTTCCTTTTATCTGCATAGGATTGTGTGTTTAGGAAACTGAGAGTCTGTCTAGGTAGGTCGTCTCTCTCAAGTCTGGAAAAGCTTTCCCCATCTTTTGTGCTTCACATGTCAAATATGGAGTCATATCTGAACCCAGTCTACGATGAGAAGTAGGACCCTGCCCTCTACACCTCCAAGACTATGAGGACTCCCTTCCTCACGATCTCTTCGGGGAGTCGACCCCGTCCTGGGTCGCTACTGTCCATAACTCTGAAGGTCACCATCAGACGATGGTGCCCGTCTCAGAACACCCATCCTCCTCCGGACGATCAAGCCACTCAGCTCTTGCACCTAATTCCTCAGCTTGATCAGTCCCAGATCTGAACCCTCATGACGGCCCTCAAAGGAAAGGCTGCCTCCTCACCCTCACCTAGAGCGGGCACGTCACACCCTGCAGTAGCTGCCTCCGGCCCCCACGTTGTCGTGGGACAAGCCGACAACACGCCCATCCGGCCGCGGACCATCCGGTTCACGCCCTTTGAGTCAGAGCACTACCGCCCCGTGAGTCGAGACTGGTCTCAGCCGTATCAGCCATGCTACTCCCCTCATCGCCCTGAGCCTCATGCTAGGCCCACCTCTCATGCCTCGTCCATGTACGCTCAGCATCCGCCGCACCGGACATGATGTCCGAGTGGGCATCCATCAAGAAGGAGCTCAAGAGCTCGAAAGCAAGTCGACCCTAGGCAGCACCACGATTGCACATGCCAATTTCAATGGCCTATGGGTCCCCTCTCCATCCGAGCTGCCGAAGTACCACAAATACAACGGCTCAGGAAATCCCTATACCCACATCAAAGACTTTATCTATGAGTCCGCCTCCTACCAGCATGATCGCCGTCTCATGGCGTACCTCTTCCGCCGGTCGCTGGACGGGCACGCTCTAGATTGGTTCTACTCCCTGCTACCAGAGGATGCTGAGGACTTCACTGTCATGAAGGCCAAGTTCCTCTAACAATTCCAAGACAGGGTCGGGCCCAAATACTCCCTTACAGATCTCATGGCTGAGAAGATGAAGTCGGATGAGGATTTTACCTCGTATGCCGATAGGTGGAGGCAAATGGCCACCAGAGTTCTGGGGTACCTTCCAGAAGGGGAGAAGGTGAAAATCATCGTCGCCAATGCAACACCTGCTTATAGAAACATTCTGGCGAAGAATGACATCACCACCATGCATCAACTCTACAGCCGGGCCCGGTTTATCCAGACCCAGCTCAAAGATTCTCCCATCCACTCCATGTTCGAACCCCAGAAATCCCGGTTCCAAAGAAAGCCTCAGGGGCCAGTCACTGAGGGCGTCCAAGTGAACGAGCAAGTGAGCGCGTTCAACCCTGCGGCCAGAGCCAAAATCGTCAACCTTACAATGCCCAGGGTCAGAACCCTACAGCGCCACAAGGGCAACCACCACGCCAATACAACCAAGTGCCACCTCCTGATGGCTCTCAGCAAAGGCGTCCCATGGGTCCTAGAAGAACTCACTACCCACCATTGCCGGAGACACTCTCCGACATATTCTTGGCCTTGCTCTCCACCGACGCCATTAGGCTCCCTCCTGAGAGACCCTTGAACCCTAGTGTGGATCAAACTCGGTACTGTGTATTCCACTGGCAGCCTAGTCATACCATCGACCAGTGTTTTACCTTCAAGATTTGGTGTATGACTTGCACGAGCAAATAGAATAGATTGGACATCCTCCGGCAAGTGATCGGAGATATCAAGGAAAGGCAGAGGCAACAACAGTAGCAGAGGCAACAGCGCCAGCCACCCCCTCAGCAACAGCAACACAACAGCCGTTGCAGGACCTCGGGATCGTCCACAACCATTACCAACCATCCACCAGCTCCAAACCCACCACTACAGCACCTGCCCAGGTAAACCCTATTGTCCACCACCCTCCTCCTCAGATGAATTGGACGTACGATGATGAACTAGACGTGCAGATGATGGCCATTAACCAATATCTATCCAGTCCCAAACAATACAACCAGCCTACACGGCTCCCCAGTCAGTCCCTCTGTAGTTTCCATGGCCAACGCCGTCATACTGCCCGTCGGTTCAGCATCCGCGCAGTTGCTAGCTCACCATCATCTTACCTTTTGCTCCACCATCTCCATCCCTCTACCCCTATCATACCTACTCCCTCACCCATCATCCTACCACCACCTGGGCCGGACCAACCCTCCGCCGCCACATTATCCTCCGCTAGACAGCCACCTACCAATCCGACACACTACGGAGCGGGCGCATCTTTCGCCACCCGTACCCACCTATCTCCACCACCACCACTTCCACGAACCCCCAGCAAATCCTGCAACTGCCACAGCAACAACAAGCTCAGCAGCAAATCCAAGATGAGGGGTTGATTGAGCCACTACCCATAACCCACTATGATATCCTCAAGCACCTGGATCATGTGCCAGCCAAGATCTCCATTCTGGAGTTGATAAAGAAGTCTAAAGAGCACCAGGAAGCCCTGAGGAATTTCCTACAGAAGGTAGTTGTAAATGAAGACATGCTGGCTGATAAGCTACCTAGTGCCCTGGCCATGGTGACGCGGGGGCCGACAATCACTTTTGCAGAAAGCGAACTAGCACCCCCAGAAGCCAGGAGGCTCCCACTCTGCGTCACCCTAGTCATTAATCATGTAGCAGTGGGAGCGGCACTGGTCGACACGGGGGCATCCATAAACGTCTGTCCGCTGAGTACTTTAAGAGCCTGTGACCTATCAGAAGGACATGCTAAGACCAACACCCACCACCATTGCCGCGTATGACAACTCCAGAAGATCCTGTCACGGCAAGGTAACTGTGCAAGCTGAACTGGGACCCCTCGCCATCACAGTGGACTTCTACGTCCTAGATATTGATCCCATGTTCAAGGCCATCCTAGGGCGTCCATGGCTGGAAGCGCTCGGGGCTGTGCCATCTACCGCGCACCAGTGTCTGAAGTTCCCCTTCCAAGGGCGAATTATCAAAGTCAAGAGTATAGCCACCACCCACTCCGTAGATGCCCTCCACGATACCCACCTCCCAGCCGTGTGGCCAGCCAACAAACCCATTGTCTCAGTGCTAGACATCAACTACCCCTGGAGCTACACGTTCCAGTCCAAGCAGAGGTCAACCTAGCCCGGGTCAATGCGGTCAAGAGAAAAGAGCCACTAAGCACAAAGGGGTGGCAAATTATGATGAAGCTGGGGTATGAAGAAGGCAAGGGCCTAGGGGCAGAGCTACAGGGTATAGTCAAAACCATCCCTGACGTTGTCATGAAGAGCCGATGGGCCTAGGGTACAGGGAGAAATCCAAACCATGGTCATCCAGCACATCCACATCATCCGAGAACACGACGAGAACCACTCACCTGGACACTTGGGGTCACTTTATCAGGGCCTACCCAACCTGGATACAACACCGTGGTAGTCGAGGAGGAGAGCTATCACAGCACGAGGTGCATGGCCGGAACTTCTCTCGGCACATGGCCCCATTGTTGACCTATGGAGCCCTAGAAGCTCTTCGCCCAAACAGGAGGAGAAAAACAGGGGACCCAGAGGCTGAGTGGTATAGATGGTTCGACATAGAGAAGACATCACCATCGCCTTCAGCCGACTGTTCTGGGAAGAGGAGAGAACCTGGCCGCCAGCTGCAGAAGATTGCTAGATCCACCCATTGCCATCACATCCAAAAGGCAGCTCATGAGCGATGCCTCAGACGTAGGAGAGCCGGATATCCCCTACGAAGAGGGGAAGACCATTGATGAGCTCTGGAGAGGCACCTGCCTAGCCATCCACCCATCCCTCCTGGATTCCCTCCATCCCAGTCTAGTCCCATCCTCTCCTCCTTTGTTGATCCAGCTGACTCCCCAGCTCCTCACGGCGGCGCACAGCCTCCTCACACCCGAGGTCCCACCGGCTGTCCTCTCCGCTCTTCAAGCTGATCCAGGTGACCACGAGGTCACCCTCTCTTGTTACTTGCTCTCCTCCGATCTCCAAAAAAAACGTCCACTTTCAAATGCACGTTGAGATCGAGGAGCCGGCATACGTCCTGCACTCTTCTGATCAGGGGCACCCCTCGGCTGAGGCTTCCCCTCCTGCTCCTTCATTAGGAGCCATTCTCTTCGAGGACACCATGTCCTCTTCCAGTCCTGTAGAGTCATCTAGCTTAGGAGAGTCTAGCATCGGTGAGTCTAGCTTTAGTGTAGATAGGCCTAGGGTAGAAAGTCAGGTCAGCCCGCTACCCTCAAAATCCAAGCACCGCCCTAGGAAGCAGCGGGGAAAGGCTATTCCCCGGAGATATCTTCAAGAGTTAGCTCGGCGGTGTTAAGCGCTGCTATTAATAGAGGAGTTCACGAGAGAAGCGTTGGTGTTCGAAGAAGTGTTTGAGCAGGATGGGGTGTTCATAGACGACGAATTTGGTGTCTATGAAATAATGAATGACGAGGACCCGATCGATGAAGAGGATAGCGAAGTAGATGACACCGCCGAGAAATATGCCAGCGGAGTGCGAAGATTCGATGAGCCCACAACGGCAGTGGATGAATCTACTAAGGAAGTCAACCTCGGAACAGAAGAAGATCCCAGGATTGTGATTATCTCAGCAAATCTCCCTCCTGATGAAGAAGAGGAACTGGTGCAAATCCTGAGGGAGTACAAGGACACATTCGCCTGGTCTTACGAGGACATGCCCGGTCTAGACCCCTCACTAGTGGAGCACCGACTGGTACTGAAGGAAGGGGCAAAGGCAATCAAGCAGAAACTCAGAAGGTTCCACCCACTCATGGCCTGAAGATGAAGGACGAAGTAGATAAACTCCATAAGGCTAGATTCATCAGGGTAGTGCTTATCCGAACTGGGTGGCCAATATAGTCCCTGTCATGAAGAAAGACGGCAAAGTCAAATCTGCATCGACTTCAGGGATTTGAATAAGGCATGTCCGAAGGACGACTTCCCGCTTCCTCATCTTGATGTGCTTATCGATAACACTGCTGGGTATGAGACCCTCTCATTCATGGATGGATATTCAGGATATAACCAAATCCGTCTATCTCCTGAAGATCAAGAGAAAACATCCTTCACCACGCCCTGGGGAACATACTGCTATGTAGTCATGCCGTTTGGGTTAAAGAATGCCGGGGCTACTTATCAGAGGGCGATGATGGCCATCTTCCACGATATGATACAGTTTATGTAGAGTATACGTGGATGACATCTTGGTGAAGTCAAGAACTAGGAGAGAACACCCCGAAATCCTAGCCAAGGTGTGCAGAGATCTAGAGAGTATCAGCTGAAAATGAATCCAAAGAAGTGCGTGTTCGGGGTATCATCAGGAAAGCTGCTGGGCTTCATAGTTAGTAAGCGGGGCATTGAGATCGATCCAAACAAGGCCAAGGCAATAGCAGAGATGCCGCCTCCAAAGAACATCTCACAATTAAGATGGCTAATCGGGTGTTTGCAATTCATCAGAAGATTTATCTCCCAGCATTCGCAAAGATGTTGCCCATTTTATGATCTCTTGAAAGGAGGGGCAAAATTCGAATGGAATGACAAATGCCAAGCAGCCTTCGATGAGCTGAAAAGTTATCTCATGAATCCCCCAGTCTTACAGCCTCCTGTACCCGAAAGCCGCTAATCCTATATCTCTCAGTCATTGAGGACTCCCTAGGAGCTGTCCTGGCACAACATGATGAGTCTGGGAAAGAAAGGGCAGCGTACTACCTCTCTAGGCTCTTCAACACCGCCGAATCCAAGTACACCACCGCGGACAAAACTTGTGCCGCACTCGTGTGGGTAGTCCAAAAGCTCAAGCACTACTTCCTAGCCCACGAGGTCAAGCTGATCTCGAGGATGGATCCACTCCGCTATCTGCTTGAAAAGCCCGTCCTTTCTGATCGGCTGGCACGCTGGCAGAGTTTCCTCTCCCAGTTTGACATATCCTTTGTGGTCCAAAAGGCCGTCAAGGGGTATGCCATCGCCGAGCATCTGGCCCATCTCCCACTCCCTCACAGTGACTCCCTCCGAGAGGAATTCCCCGATGAGGAACTCTCAGTCATAATCAAAGACCCTTTGGTCCCTTCATTTCGATGGTGCACTCAACTCTCAGGGACGGGGCATTGGAGCCGTGCTGCTTACCCCGGAAGGTATTACCATCCCCTTTGCATATCAACTCACCTTCCCCGCTACCAACAATATGTCGGAGTATGAGGCTCTCCTTGCTGGTCTCAAGCATGCTTATCTGCTGGGGGCATCGCACCTCAGAATTATAGGAGACTCTCAGCTCGTCCTGCGGCAGGTGCTCTCAACTTACCGCACTCGTGACCCGAAGCTCAAGCCATATCAAGACCTGGTCACGTTATTGGCGAGGCAGTTCCGCAAGCTCATCTACATCCACACTCCTCGTTCCCAAAACATCCTGGCCGACGCTCTGGCGTCGCTAGCCTCATCCCTATCCTTCCCTCTGAGTCGCCGGACTGAGACAATCGTCGTCCAGCGTCTCGATGTTCCATCTACCCAGGACCCTTGGTTTAGCGACCTTAGGGCAACCTTAGAAGAGAGGGCTAGGAAGAGAGGAGCGCAGCAAGTCATGATAACTGAGCTCGAGGAGATCCTGAATGAAGAGGAACTGCCATGGTACTTTGAGATAGAGCAATACTGCAGGGATGGAACGTATCCTGAAGGGGCAAGTGCAGAAGACCGCAGGGCCATCAGAAGAGCCGCCTTAAGGTACACAGTTGTCGGAGAAGTTCTGTACAGGCGAGCCCTTAATGGAGTCCTTTGAGGTGCCTTACCGATGACGAGGCTTGGAAAGTGGTAGGAAGGGGCCCACGCTAGTGAATGCGGAGGGCACGTCAACAGTCAGATGCTAGCAAAGAAGATCATTAGGCAGGGCTATTACTGGCCAACCCTAGAGGAAGACTGTACCATCTACGTCCGTAGGTGTGTCAAGTGCCAACTCCATGCCGATAAGATCCATGCCCCTTCCTCCTCACTACATCCGCTCTCCACACCATGGCCATTCTCCATGTGGGCTTTCGACATTGTCGGCCCTCTTGGTGACTCTAATGCTCAAACCAAACAAAAGTCATTTATCCTAACTGCGACTGAGTATTACACCAAGTGGGCAGAAGCTGAAGCCTTCACAGAAATCAAAGCATCCACGGTGTGCCGCTTCATCATGAGAAACATCATCTCGCGGTTCGGAGTGCCAAGCAGCATCGTCACGGACAATGGGCCGCAATTCATCGCGCAAGAGCTCCAAGACCTCTGTAAGAAATACAACATCACGCTGCATCATTCATCGCCGTATTACCCACAAGGCAATGGCCAAGCTGAAGCAACTAACAAAACCCTTCTTAAAATCTTAAAGAAAACCTGTGAGTCGCATAAATTCGCCGACTGGCCGGAAAAGCTAATAGAGGCTCTATGGGCCTACCGTACCTCCGTCCGCACTCCCACGGGGCAAACCCCGTACGCTCTCACTTATGGAATGGAGGCGGTAGTTCCATATGAGATCCTAATTCCTTCACTAAGAGTCCAACTAGACAAGGAACTTAATCTTGATGAACGTCGAGAGGCGTTACTAGTCCAATTGGAACTCTTAGATGAAAGGCGGCTTATGGCAGCCGACCATGTGCTTTCCTATCAAAGGCGAATCTCAAGGTCTTTTCAAAAGAAGGTAATTGAACGAAAATTCCAAGAGGGTGATATGGTCTTGAAACGCATCTTATCAAACCCGGAGGTCCTAGGTCCAAACTGCAACCTAATTGGGAGGGTCCGTACGTTGTGAGGGAAGTGTACCCCGGAAATGCTTACCGCTTAACTAATGCCGAGGGCGTCGAGCTGTCACATCCGTGGAATGGGTTGTACCTCAAACGTTTCTATCCTTAGGCCTATAGGTGTGAGGCCACAACACCTAGATCGGGGAGTAGCCCCGTGTGGGAGTCCAAGATACCTCTCTAATCGCCAAGGGTCGCTCCAAGTTAGGATTAACACACACGCACACGGCAAGCCCGGATAACTACACTTGGTAGATGCTGCAACTATGCGGGCTCTACTCTAGCGATGCATCGGTCATTCTCTCCTAATCGGTCGAAGTGTAGGGGCAAAGGGTTTGTAAAGGCGAGGTCACCAACCTACAGCATACCCCGACGAGAGGAAGCCTCAAACAGGGACGGTCAAAATAACAAAGGGGCAAAGAAGCAAAGAAAAAAAAAAAAAGAAAAGAAAATCCATAATACAACAGGGGCATGGCAAAGAGTGGCAAAGTCCCCGCGGGACACTAATGAGCCCGGTCGTACGCATGCCCCAAAGCAAGGCAAGTCCATAGCAAAAGACCATAAAGTCCCTCCACAACAGACCCAATCTCCGAAGGGTATGCTGTAGGAAGTAGCCGAACCCAACATCCCTATACCTACACAAGACTTTCCTAAAATGATCTTCCATTTCCCCCTATAAGACCGAATCACCTCTTGGGTAGGGCTTAATTAGTCGCGACCTTCGACTAAGGGTAGTTTTCCGAGGCGTTGTCACCCCTTACGCACGTCCTAACTTAGAAAAGCCCTGTGGTGAGAACCGGAGGTGATCGAGATTCCTAACCAGCGGCTCGAGTCGGTTTAAGTGTTGTGGCCCGAAGATGCGAGTACCTTCCGTCTCGCGTGTCTTATTTTAGGAAGGGCTAACGCCAGCTTTAGGCGCTAACAAAAAAAAAACTCCAAAAAAATCAAATATTTCCAAAACTCCAAAAAAATCAAATATTTCCAAAACTCCAAAAAATCAAATATTTCCAAAACTCCAAAAAATCAGATATTTCCAAAACTAAAAAAAAATCAAATATTTCCAAAAAAAAACTCAAAAAATCAAATATTCTCAAAACTTAAAAAAAAAACAAATATTTCCAAAACCCTAAAAATCAGATATTCAAAAAAAACCTCAAACATTAAATGATGTTTTCAAAATTCCAAGCCGTTTGCATACATGCATTTCATTTGATTATTCGCATCTCTGCCTATTTAATAAGGCTTAGCCCCTTGACTAATTATCAAGGTCGGTCATTCGTCGCATTTTAAGGCAAGGGGCTAAGCCTAAGAGCGGATCTGACTTGTTTCGTGGTTGTCTAAGTGTGCAGGACGGAAAAGAAAGCGGCACTCATATCTCACTCGTCACTCTCACTCAGTCGCAAACCATAAAATATAAAAGGTTCCATTCCATTCATATCATGTACACCATCATGACAAAAGAAAGGAGCAAAAGGTACAAGCCCTCAACCGCTCTCCCCTGTACCCTCAGGCGGGCGGGGAGACGGAGGGGCCATCGCCCTCGGCCCGGTCTCGCTCCCCTCCGGCGCTCTCTCACGCTGTCGTCGCTCCTCCTCCTCGTTCCTCCGCCGTCCGGAGGAACCCGTCAGATAGTGCCCAGCGGACCCGCTCGGGATACCGCTCCTACTGGTCACCGATCGGCTGCGTCCGACCAAGGCTAGGGCCCTCTCCAGACCCTTCATCTCAGATCGCAGCATGTCGCTGCGATGCCTCTCCTCCCCTAGCTGGGTGCGGAGGTCCCCGGCCTCGGCGCGCAGTCGCATCGCCTCCTCCGCCTCCTGGCGCCAGCGTGCCGCCTCCACCGCCTCCTGCTGCCAGCGGGCCGCCGCCTCTGCCTCCTGGCGCCACCGCGCCACCTCCGCTGCCTCGGGACGTAGGCGTAGCTCCGCCATCTCCGCCTCGAGCGTGGTCGTCCGCGCCAGGGCGGTCCTCAGCTCCTGCTCCTGCAATATCAAACATCTTGTCAGAACTCACAAAAGAAGCAAAAAGCCCAGGGGCATCTAAGTAAGTAACTTACCCGCTCCCGCAGCTGGGCGAGGGCGTCCTCCGCTCGGGCCGCCGCCGACGCTAGCTGGCCCTCCAAGACGGAGCGGCCGGGATCCTCTCGGGAAGAGGAGGCACCTCCCACCATCTGCTGGGCCCTGTCCAACTCTGCCCGCTGCAAAAGAAACAACAGGGGTCAGTCAACCGAAACTAGAAATAGAAGGGTAGGGTGCAAAATTCTTACCAGCTGGTCCACCACCGCCTGAAGATCATCTCGCTGCTGGATGGTGGAGTGGAGGATACCCTCGAGCGAGGAGATCCGCCCCTCAGGGTCAAGCTGCAAGCACAAGCCAAGTCAGTCACACAATTAACTAAGAACTCAAAAGAGACTGAAAGCAGTAAAATACGTACCGGTCGCCGGGTCCCCTTGTATACCTGGGCCCCGTACCTCCGAGCGTAGGCTCAGAAGTAATCCTCGTCGCTCGTGGCCTCGGAGACCACCTCCTTGCCCCGCTGCTCCCAGTCGTCCAGCTGCTCCCGGACCCGGACCGTCCAGTCCGTGACCTGCTGGATTCCCCGGAAGCTGTGACCTGGCCTCTCCCATGGCCTCTGCCGGGTCGGGAACTCCACCACCGCCTGGTGGAGTCCCAGTGTCCGCGCCACTAGCCGGTGGTGGAGCGGGACCACTGTGTTGAAACAGTGGAGCCAAATGTCCCTACCGAAGTAAGGACGGCCCCGCTCCACCCACGGCTGGGTGGCGTCGTCCTCCCCGACATAGGGAGTCCACCGTACCTGCGCACCACAAGCAAAGACCCGTCAGTCAATTGTCAAATAAGCAAAGTAAAGGAAAGGGTTAAGGCTAGAAGTACTCACATGTCCAAATGGGATGGTGTCCAATGTGTCGTGGATCAGGGTCACCTGGCGCCGCAGGGACCGCTCGTCTCGGCAAAACCGCCAGCGCTGTAAGAGAGGTACCGCGCCGCGTCGCCTCGCCACTCCGCGGCCCAGGGAGGGGAGGTGGTAGTATGCCCACACCTGCAAAAGCAACAAAAGTCAGTGCCACATTTAATAAGCAGAAAGCAGCAAAGGGTAAGGGTAGAAACGTACCTGTAGGAGTGGGAAGAAACCCGCGACACCTGTCTCCCTGCTGGAGGTGCCCAAACTGTCAAAGAGGTGGGCCAGGAGGGCCGCACCCCATGCGTAGTTGCCCACGCTGGACAGATCCTCCAGCAGGGGCAAGCAACGGCAGCCAACTGGGTCCCCTTTAGTCCCCAGGATCAGTTTCCCGATCACGAGGGTCAGGAACCGCCGCAAATCCCTGTCCGCTGCATCTCCCTCTTCCTCCGCCATCGCGGCTCTGGCATCCTCCATCATCCGATCCATGTACTCCGCCTGTCCCTCTCCTGTCTGGCGGCGCGCACTCGCCACCCCCAAGCTCACCTGCAGCACTGTCCGCTGCACAAGCGATGATCTCTCTCCCCTCACCGCCAATCCAAGTAGCCTCTCCACTGGCTCCTGGTAGCTGGTATAGGTGGTCTCGGTCACCGCCTGGCCGTCCACGCACAGGCCGGTGATCCGCACCACGTCCTGTAACGTAGGGACCATGTGTCCCCACGGAAAGAGGAACGCGTGGCACTCCGGTCCCATCTCTCCTTCAACGCCTGGATGAGTGCCACATCCGGCGCCAGCTCCTCCAAGCGCAAAAAGGCCCGAACCCCATACCCTCCAGTCGGCGTACTGGAAGTCCGGTAAGCCATCGTAAATCGCCCGGATCACTGCCCACCCTAGCCGGACCGCAACTCACTCTGCAAAGCAAACATCAAAGGGTCAGAAGTCGGAAGGAAAATGCCCAAAGCACTCTCTGCCTGATAAAACGACAATGGGTCTGTCGCCTTCTGAAGGCGACAGAACCCCGTCGCATTAAGGATCACCATTGCGACAGACACCCTGTCGCCTTCTATAAGGCGACAGGGAGGCTGTCGCCTTCCCTCTGGTAATGCGACAGGGGCCCTGTCGCCTTATCAGGGCCACCCGAAATAGAATTTTCCCATTTTCCGCCGCGTTCCCATCGGGCAACCGCCCTACACCCGGTGCTCCGCACCCCATACCCCACATTCAAGGTTTAAAGTTCGAGACCTACCTTCTTGGGCCCGACGGCTCATCCTCGTCGCCCACCGACTCCTCCTCCATCGGCACGACCGGAGGGACTTCCGGGGCCGCCATCGATGTCCCCTCCCCGTTGACGTCGCCGGATCGACTTCTTGCGCCGCCGGCCACCGCCATCGCCGCCTTGGCCATCTCCACCAGCCTTCCATCGCCGGTTTTCAAGGGAGAGAAAGAGGGAAGGAAGAGAGGAAGAAGAAAGGAGGAAGAAGAGGAAGAGGAAGGGGGCTCGCCGGCCGCGATCGCCGAGAAGAGACTTCGCCGGAGAGAAAGAGGAAAGGAGGGAGGAAGAAGGGTGTCGGTTTCGCCGGAAGGGGGAGGAGAAAGAGAAAAGAGAGGAGTGGAGAGGAAGAGGCACCTGACCCGGAATTTGAATTCGCCTCGGGAGCTGTGAAGGCGACCACACCCCTGTCGCCTTCTTGTATGAGGGTTGCGACAGGCCCTATGTCGCATTTAATTTAGTGAATGCGACAATGGGCTGTCGCCTTGATGATGGCGACATATCCCATGTCGCCTTCTTAAGCCAGTGCACAAAAAAACCCTAAAAATCAATGCTCATTGCAACAAATCAATGCTTACATCAAATAAAAGCTATGAAGATGGAAAGAACAACATGTCTCACTCCCGTTACATCAAGCACACTCTCATCCACACCAAGTCCCATCAAAGCCTAAAAGTACAATCAAGTCTCTCCCTCTGGCTCACGGTCCGCGAGCGGCCGAAGCTTCTCATGCTCCCGGAGGTACGCCTGGTACGTCTCCCGGTCCTCGTCAAGTCTCGGCGGAAGTGCGTGCGAGCGCACGCCCTCCACAAGGCCAATGCGCTCCGCACGGCCTGCTCATCCTCCGGGTACCCAGGTGCCGTCTCTTCACAGGAGGCAAATGTGACGGCGGAAGTACTCTCGTCCTCAGCTTCCCGATCTGCAAGTAGCACCGCTGCGGGTTGTAGAGCACGGTCGCCATGTTCCCTATTAGTTGCAAATCCAGTCCGCGTCCGAGTGGTAGCCGGATCTCCGCTCCGCGAAGCGCCGCTACGCCCAAAGCGAAGTGCTCCACCGGCAAGGTACTGAAGTAAAGGCGCCATGCACCCCTCGTCTTCTTGTCCGCCGTCCTGCATAAAACCTTGTCGGGGAACTTGGCCGCGCCGCCGATAAAATTCAAAGGATGGCACCCGAAGATCCGACTGTCGGTGGTAGGATTGTCAATAGGCTTAAATTTTATCCTCACACCTAACCAACACTCTAGAAGGATCATGGAGCCATAAAGGAAACCCCCGTGGAAGCCGAAGTGAGACCCGAGTAAAGATACGCCAGGACGGCGTGAGAGAGATAAAGTCCCCGCCATACCCCACTTATAGCACTCAAGCTAGCATAGTCTATGAGGTGATCCCCGGACCGGAAAAGCACCATCCCACACAAGCATATGGCCACGGCCTTTGCGATCTCACGGTGGTCTACGCTCTTGTCCTTACACTTGGATATGACCCACTTAGACAAAGGCACTAGATGGATGAATTGTGGGCTAACCATGGTATGGACATCCCCCGGATCGGTCATGAACTCCCCTAGAATAAGCTTTGGGTTAATAGGCTCGACAGTATAGCTTATGCTTTGCTCGTCCCCCGGCTTGGTTTTAGGGAGAGCAAGAAAGACCTCGACCTCCTCTAGAAGGATGGTCGCCTCAAACTTTGGAAAAATGAATGTATGGGTTTGTGGGTGCCACAATTCTATCAAGGTCGTGATACTATGCCAATCAAATGAGATCTTGTGGTAGTTATGGGCCGCTATCAACACCCCACCTAAACCCCACTCTCTCAAGAACCTAATGACAAACATGGGTAGAGATTTGATCATCGGGGCAATCCAATTGAGCTTTGAGTAGCGGCGGGATCCCGGAAGAGCTAGAAGAGAAGAAAAAGGCAAAAGAGAGGGGAGGAAGGAGAAGAACAAAAATTAAAGAACAATTCGCAGCTCAAAATGCATGAAAATTGAAAACACCAAAACTCACCTCCCTCACTTCCTTGCATCGGCTCAAGTGGTTGGGGACGTCCGTCACCCTCATAAGCGCTTCATACTCGTCCGAGCGCGCTTCGACCTTCATAAGCCGTCTCCCCATCCATGGAAGCAAGAGGGGCTCTCCTCATGGCCATGAGAGCTTGCAAAGCTTGAAGAAAAGAAGAGAGAAGAGAGAGCTATGAATTTGGCCTCTCATCCCCTTTATTTATAGGGCCTTAGCACTCCTATTTCTGCTTGGAAGGGGAAGGGAAGACCCATTAGAAGTGAGACTTGGAGTGGGAAGCAATAGAGTCCTAATGGAGTCAAAACCAAGCCTCATGCTGAAAGGATTTGAGCTCGGGCTGTGCATCCTGGTGTTGCGACGTATCGCTATGTCGCCTTCTGGGTGGCGACACTGCATATGTCGCCTTCTTATGTCTAGGGTTGCGACAATCCCTATGTCGCCTTCTGATCAGTCTATGCTGGTCTTACTTATTCCTTTGTGATTGTTCAGAAGATTTGCACATATGCTTTGATGTTCATTGTTTTTGCTGTAAGACCCTCGAATTTCCGTCGTATTTTTCGTATTTATGTGTGTATATTGTGTTGAGTATGTATGTACGTATTTACGTAGGTATTAATTAGTATAATTACGTGTGCATGTGTTTATATTAAACGTAAATAATGTATGTATTGCATGATGATAGTATGAATATAATGCTACGTACATATTGCAAGTATAGAAGCTTGGTATGCTTGGTTTCTGCATAATTAGGGTTCTGGCCGAAGGCCCTATTGGCGTCAATCCCCATGGCCGTTGAGGTGGTGTTAGCGTCCAGCCCTGGACGCCAAACCTAATTCCGGCGTCTAGCGATCTGGACGTCGACTTCTCTGGCCTGCATGCGCAGCAGAGCTGCAAACTTCTGAAGCAAGGCATGGCAACCATTGGGGGGATGTCCCCCAACGGCTCTGAGGCTGTCTAATCGGCATGGTGAGTGGGTGAGGGCTCTCCTACACCCTGAACCCGAGTTGGCCTCTCCCCCACTTCTCATTTCACCCTTGCAAGAGGAGAGAAGAAGAGAGGAAAACCCTAGAGCATTCTGTGAGAAAACCCCATTTTAGAACCCTCAAATCCGATCCCTTGAGAGCTGGATTGGAGATCTTCTGCATAAGGAGGGAGCTGAAGCAAAGGGGAAGGATTCCACATCATCCCCTCGGCGTGGAGATCACCCAGGAGCCCGAGGAAGGCGATCTTGGAGGCACTTCTGCAACTTCTTGGAACTGCCCAAGGAGGTCTTCTTCGAGCCATAAACCTCTTGGAGGAATTTTAGAGAGGCAAGTGACCTATCTATGGTGTACCCGTATGAGTCTAGGTGGTTTTTGACATTTTTATGGAATTTTCCTCGAGTCCTAGACCCTCCAATTCACCCAAGATTTAGAGCTCGGGTCTGTGTTTCTGCACAGACCTGAGTAGACACAAGGTCCCTGGACGCCCAGTTCATCCTTGGCGTCCATCGACCATGCCGCTGACTCTGAGTCAGCGGCCAGAGACCGCCGTCTAGTTCTTCTGAACAGAACATGAGCTGTTCTGTCCCTCTTGTATATTAATTTCGGTATGTTTTATGCGATGAGGATATATTGTACACCTTATACTCTATGTATATTGTGCATTGTGGTTGTGGATGAATGTGATGTAATGGTGAATGTGGGGTAATGACATCTTGTAAAATTGTGAGCATAACTTGTAGAAATTTTTGCAAATTAATGTTCCATGATTAGGATTAGTTGAATGTCTTCTTTTCAGTCTATTCATGAAGAATTGTGGGACATGTATGTATGTTCTGAATTTTTGGTAATTCATGCATACTTGTGGAATTGCTAGTAAGTTCGGTTCGGTAAAATGAAAGCATGTAAAAAAAAAAAATGGTTTGTGGTAACGGATTTATAGATGTATGAATTAGAATGATGTTGTATTCTGAAATCATGCGTTGGTGTTCTCTGTGCAAAACAGTAAGTGGATGAATTTCAAATGTGTTAGACCCATGTTAGCTTAAGTTGTGAATAATATGCTAATTAGGTGTTTGATTTTCTGTAAATCCTATTTAGCTCATAAAAATCTGAAAATTGAGGGTATGATTTGGAACCCGAAAACAGCATGTGGTTAAAATTTCAGGTCAATTGGAACAGTAAATAAAAAGTTATGTGCTTTCATGTGAAATGTGGATAATTCGTACATATGATCGAAATGTGATTTGATTTTTGTTTAAACCCAGCATGATTGGTGTGTTTACCGTGTGTTGAACCTTGAAAACTCTGTAGTACCATGTTAGGAAAAACAGAGGTGTTCATGTGAGTAAGAAAGTGTGAATGTAATGAAGAGTGTCAAGTGTAAAACCATGTGTAAAACAGTAAATGTGTAAAAGTGTAAACTGTGCCAATGTGATACTGCTTCCGAGAAGGCAGTGGAGCCGTATCAGGGAAAAGTCCCCCTGAGAAAGTTCATTGTGTTAAGTGACCCTAAGGGCATTAGGGGGAAATCTGGAGGTGGACAAGTACCACTGGTTAGGGTGGAGACTTGTTCTCCGGTCTGCGCAGTCCAAGAGTCGCCATTGTATTGCCTAGATGGCGTCTATGTGATGTGATGTGTTTGTGTCCTTCTTTGGTGGTTTGGACTATGTGTCACGGCACTTAAAATATGTGTAAAGTGAAAGTGTATGTGACCATGTGTAAATGTGTAAGTGATATGTGAATGTGTATGTGTAAAGTGAACCATGTGAAAGAGGAAACTAGTGTAAAGAAAATGTGAGATCTTGGATATGTAGATGTGTTATAAAACCATGTGAAACTAAATCTGAAACCAAGTGAATTCAGAAAATGCATATTATTATTCTCATGTTTATGTGTGCAAAAGTGTTTAGAATCCATGTTAGGAACGACAATGGAGTATGTGAGTAAAATGGCATAATGGATTGTTTACATGTTATGTTTAAGCAACGTTGTAGCTTTCATGTGTAGGTTTATAGTCATTGAACCATGTGAAACCAGCAACCTAAAGCATGATAAAAAGTTATGTATGTACTTAAGAACATGTGGAATCCATGCTAATTATGTTCCCCGTTCATGTATGTAAATTGTTCATGTCAATAGCTCTCACGTTTTGATTAAAGTCTCATGAGTGAATTGAATAGAGACCATGTGATAGGTGAATGTTAATTTTGAAATCTGAAAGCATGCGTTATGTATAAAATTGTAGAACCTTCATGATAGGTTGAAAACTTAAATGGACTAGCATGCTATGTGTTGCAAAGTGTAATGTGCGTGTAGAAACCACTAGGACTTGTACGTGTATATCATGCATAGTGTTACTTGCTGAGTCCCTGGACTCACTCCTTGCTTCGGCGTACAGGTATAGTTGGTGACACAGTACCCTCGGAGGAGGCAGCAGAGACGGACTCCGAGCGTGGAGACTAGCCAGTTTTTGAGATCTTTGTGATTGTGTACTTCATGGTATGTACTTGAACATTGATTAGGATTATCATTAAAAGAATGTAATATGTGGACATTTTGTATCTCTATTTCAGCAAATTAAATCATGTGAATTTTAGTTCCTTTTTGCAAATTGTAAACTACATGTATGTTTAATGTGGATGATGAATGAATGGAGATAGTTCTCTTTTACTTCCGCTACTCTGTTATATATATTCGCGTGTATCTCAGCTGTTTGTATCGTTGGGTAAATGTCCCACTGTGGCTGGCAGCACTCGCTATACCGACGTGGGTTGGTATAACCGTACCGGTATAATGAGGGCCGTCACAGGTGCATTTGCATTTGTATCATATCAATCTTTACTGCTTTGATTATTGAAAATACATAAAAATCAGAAAAATGCAGGAAAACCCATAAAATTCAGAAATTCAGAACACCAAAGGAGACGTCCGTCCGGTAAGTCAGGTAAGTATCTCTAACCCTAATCCCATCGCATTACTATATGGTATCTACGTTATTATATCAGCTCAAGGATCGGCTGGTTCCCAGTGTGTTCTCGGATCTGAGTTCCCCTTCATCAAAAACGAGGATGATCTAAGTGCACACTGCTAATCGCTGGATAGGCCGTTGGGTGATATGACTCGGGGACGATGGATTCTATCGCACGTCGGGGATGCGAAGTGTCTTGACCCTTGCTTATATTGTCTAGCAATATTATCCTTGAATACTTGTTATTTTCTCTCTTTCTTTGCATTCGTTTTTATGATTTCTATTTTCTTTAGCCCAGCATGCATCATGTAGGAACTTTGAGCTTCATGAACCATGATTTGTCAAAGTCAACTTCCCAATGATGTCCCAACACAGATCCTCATTTCCAGACAAGAATTCCACTCCGAACTTGAAAGTTTTCCTCGAGCTTGCAGCTCGGTCCAGTCTATTAGTATGGTTCCTATGAAGGATTCCTCTCGTCCCCATTCATTATAATAGTCATTCTTTTATCCCCGATCCGCTCATTAGTCGTGACCCGCTCGAAGGCCAGAGTCGAATCGACCAGCCGGGCAGCACCTATCCCCTAATGAACGAAACCTGCATGCTAAAGATAGCCAGGGTACCTCTTAAATCAGGAGGTTGATCATTTCTTTTCTTTTGATTTTTATTCGTCCCAAATAGGAACCATCCGCGCACTCTGTTCCCAGCCATGATCAAGGTCAGCCGGATAATTCTCGCTGCTTATTCGTCTAAAATGGGTGTCTCTTTACCTTGATGCCCGCTTTTCAGCTCATTCCGCTTCATTCCGCTACATCGCCATTTCATGCCACTGTTGCTTCATTACCGCTCCACTCCCTTGCAAAGCAGGCATCAACGAGGGGCAATCTGTAGACACCCATTTCTGACCCATAAGTCGAGCAGAATCCCTTGTCGTATCATTAACGCCCCACGTTGGCTCGTCATCGCCAAGCTGGCTTTCTCTGATCATGACATCATTCTTGTTAAGTCATCGCCCTAGAGGACCCTTCCTGGTCAAATCAATCTCTCTCATTATAGCTCTCTGAGTATAGAATCTGATATTTCATTCTAAAGACTGTGCATGGGAGTTGGACGCATTACATGCCAAAATGCAGAAAAGACTAGAAGGCGACAGGCCCTAGGTCGCCTTCCTGAAAACGACAGCCCCTATGTCGCCATCATAATTCCATATTTTAAATCCTCAGAAAATTGAAAATGACTTAAGTCACCTTCCATATGAGGAAGGCGACATATCGAGGAGTCGCATTCAGGAAGGCGACACTTAGGCCGTCGCATTCTGGACTTTAAACAGGAAACTCAATCCGAAGTCAACTTGGACACATGCTATTGATGAAAATTGCATGTTTTGGGCATCCAAATCACGTCCAAATCCTCTCAAATTCGGAGGAGACCTTCCTAACATGTCCCTTTCCAAGTTCCAATTGCTCATACGCAGCCATACTTAACCAAAGTCGGACTCTTGCCCATTATTCCTCTCAGACCCGAGTTGGGAATAATCACCCATAAGTACCTTGTCTCTGCATCTTTTTGGGCAGGGCCGGATTCATTAGTTCACAGAGCAAGAGAGCTTTCTCTTCCACGAAGAGAGTTTTCCCTCTAGACGACTCAGAAGAGCCCCCTAGGGCGTTTTCCCAGTGGCTACACAATTCCTCTGCCCTTCTTCTCTTTATTTCATTCAATTCTTGCATGCATAGTCTTGTTTTCTTTGTAGATTCATATTAGATCACGACACACACACCCATCTTTAACACCCACAGGGGTTAAAAGCCCCAATCTCGTGAGTTCCCTCCATTATAGTCCATGTTTTCAAGCTTTTCATTGAATAGATCTCATACACACGAGTTCTAATGGGTGTTTTATCTTGTTTGATTCACTTTGGCAGGTGTTTGAAGGTCAGAGCAACGTGAGGCTCTTGCCCCTCGGCCGGATGAGGAGCAGGAAGACGAAGAACCTAAGTCTACATCCACTGAAGAGGAAGGCGATGACTACTGTGTCGCGAGTAAGAAGGCGTCATTGCCTACGTCGCGTTCACATGAAAGCATTGCGATGCCCATCCTGTCGCATTATCAGGTACGCCTTCCCCTTCATCTTTCCTTTCCAAGGTATTCAGCCCTCCATCTGAACATCAAGAGGCGACTGCATTGGTGGCGATCACGGTAAATTTCCTAATCCCTACATATTCACATCTATCAAAAAAGGGGATACAAATCCAGTGATTACACTCATATCTCAACCCACTGCAAATTTGATCCTTCCTCCTCCTTCCCGCAAAATTTCTTGAGGATTCCTTCTCTTCTCCTTCTGTTTCAACCTTCCAGAGACTTTCCCACCTGAATCCATGGCCGCACCAGTCATCGCCGGCAGTTTGGGTGGCTACAGCGTCGAGTTTCTCACTCCTGAGCAGCAGGAGAGGTTTACCTTTGTGAAGACGAAGCTCTGTGGAAATAAATAAGTCGATGTTTCTAATCTGAGGAAAAATGGAATGAGCAGTGTGGTAGATTTGATCAATCAGATGCAGTGGATAGGAGTCTCCACCTTTTCAGAGGTCAGTTATCCGGACTTGGTAAAAGCTTTCTTCGTATGTATGAGAACAGAGGAAGATGGGTCCCTAGTCTCTTCAGTAAAGGGAACCCTGATTAGAATAGACCCTGAGTTGCTGAAGATGTTGTTTGATGTGAAGACTTCCGGATTTAGTGGGGTTCACACTGTGGACGCCCAAGTGAAAGGTTTGGGAATTGTAGGGCCGGGCTTCAAGCTAAGGGACGGCAAGCTTGATATAAATCAACTATCTGCTTTCAACCGCCTCCTTCATTTTATTGTCTGTCAAATCTTAGTTCCCAGAAGTGCAACATTTTCTTCTTGCACAAAGGCCGACTCAGACATGATGTACTGGGCCATTCAAAATAAGGAGATAATATGGCCACAGTGATGATGGAAAGAATGAAATTTTCCAGAGATCAGATTTGGACACCTAGAGTAAGTTAAATGTGTCCCTGCCATATGCCCACCTACTTACCAAGATCTTCAAACACTTCGGTGTTGATCTTTCTGGGGCAGTTGTAGAGAAAATGGGCCAAGCAATTAGGTCCAGGAACCTGAAGAAGAGTGGCTTCTCTGTGGAAAATGGTGTCTGGTTCAAGGCTTCAGTTGCTGAAGGCGAAGCCATCATTGACGACACCTCAGTTGTCCATCAGGAGATGGGATCAACGGATATGATTCCAGAATTGCCAGTGGAGTCAGTTTCAGTGCCAGTAGTTGGAGTAGCAGAATCATCAGGCCCCTCTTTAGCAGAAGTTCAGTCTGAAATTGCAGTGGAAGAAGAAAGAGTATCAGCACCAGCTTCAGAATTTCCAGAAGAATTAGCTGTCAATTTTGCAGAAAGGAGAATTGAGGATATTCTCCCAGTGGATATTATTTTAGTTGAGGACCCACTACCCTCAACTGTGGTTGCGTCCATTCTTTCAGACATTATTGATTCAATTCCTTACACCTCTAGTGCTCCAGAAACCAGTGGCAGAGTTGCAGAAGAGACTGTGGCATCAGGCCACATTGATGAACCAATGGAAGATGTTCAAGTAGAGGTAGAGCACCCAGCTGCTCAAGGTGACTCTGTGATGGAAGGTGCTCCCATTCAGGGGGAGCAAGTATCAAATGAAGAAGATGCTCCTATTGAGGGGGAGCTATCAAAAGAAGGTTCAGCAGAAACAACTCCAGTTGTTGATGGTCAGGAGAAAAGGCATAAAGATTCTCAAATTTTGGATGACAGAGAAGGAGAGATTGCAAGCTCTTCAAGCTCAGATGATGATCAACCTCCTCCAGCAAAAGAAGGCAAGAAGAAAGGAAAAGAAGTTGCCTCTGAAGTTCCTCTCCTGGCTGATACACCTTTTGAGAGGCAGGTCAAGTAGAAAATTGTCATAAATTTGAAACCAGTGATTGAAAGGCTGAATGTACAAGGTGAGCTCTTATGTACTCTCCAGTCAATGTAAACTCTATATTTTTGAGCCAAGCTTCAGCCAACAAAGAATTGGGTCAAATCAGAAATGCTATGAAATGGTTTAATAAGGAGATGAGCAGCATGAAAGGCATGCTCTCGGATATTATCAAGGCAGTTGGAGTTCAAGCTCCTCCTCCTCCAGAAGCAGCAGCAGCACCAGAAGTAGCACCAGCACCAGAAGCAGCACTAGAAGCAACATCAGAAGCAGTAGCAGCACCAAAAGAGGTAGGGCCAACAGGGCCAGCTGATCAGGTTGAAGGGCCAACAGGGCCATTTAAGCAAGGGTCGGGGCCATCAGGGCCATTGGAGAGTGAGTCTGTGCAGATAGAGGCAGAAGAGTTCTTGGCACCCAAGCCCCCAGCTCCCTCTTCCCCCTCTCACACACCTATTCCTCCAACTCCACCCTCAGCTCCTACAGCACCTCCTGCTCCTCAAACATTCAAGAAGCCTCAATCTAGACCAATTTCTTCTCCTATACCATTTCAGTCCACCTCATCTTCTGCCTCCTCTACTTCCATTCCTTCTCCTTCTCCTATACATGAGGCCCCTCCAGCATCCTCAGCTGGAGCATCCTCCTCCTCCTCTGGTCCCTCCCTTGGACCAATTAATGACCTTCCTACTACTTCCCACTCTTTTCTTCATCCTACTCCTCCACCCTCTTTCATCACTATCATACCTGAAAGAGCCCAACTTAACTCTCCCTTTATGGAACAAATAAAGGATGAGTTTGAGGAAGGGATCCTCAGGTCTGTGTTGAAGGTTGGGGAACATGTTCATAGGGTAGACCCTTCTAGTCCTGCTCCCAAGAAGAGGAAGCTTACTTCTACTTCCGCCCTCTCCTCTGAACCCAAATACCCACCTTTGTGGTTTTCTCTCACAGTGGACAACAAACATCCCTCACTGTACAGAGAATATCTCTCAAAGGTTGTTTTTGCAACCATCATTAACCTTCCATTTCTTGATCTCACAGATCATTTGCACACTATTCTACCCTACACTTCTCTTTCCAAATCCGAAAAATCCAAAATCTTCTCTCTTGCCCACTCCAAATCTGAAGAGCAGTGGGGCAAAGGTCACAAGGATCTCCTAAAGAAATTCATTCTTGCCAAATCTGCTAGATTCCCTCCAAGGGACCACTCCCTGACCCTATCAGAGTGGTTCAGGATCTATCATAGGGAACTTTGGGCACCCTATATTCAAAAGGAAATCAAAATGGTTAGGCACCTCATGCTATTCAACAACTACAGATATATTCATAGCCTTCCAGAGGTTCAGCTCAGTCAGTTCAAAAGGGCCATTTCAGCTCTGACTCCAGATATCTCTCAAACTTCAGATGTTCAGGTAGATTTTCTACCCTCCAAATACCCGAAGCGATAGTCCTTCCTCAAATTCACTTTCTAGTTATGGAGTCCTCTGTAGGATCCATCATCTTTGAACGTTTTGCCAGAGTAATGGGCAGAATTAAAGTTCAGAAAGGCTGCCTGGTTGCTTTTTCTAGATTCCTGTTTAGGGAATATCACCAGGGGCATGTAAGTGCTGAAGTTCTAGCCCCTATTCTGTCTGAATGTGAAAGGCTGACATCTTCTGAATGGTCCAAGTTCTACCCCCTGTCAGCTCAGCAACTATTTGAAATCAATGAAGTTCAGGCCAGAGAAGGCAAACCAGCCATTTCTCCAGCTACTTTCCTAGATATGAACTCCATTCATCTTGTTGATGACCCCTTCAAGGTCTGGGAGGAAAGATACAAAGTGTATGTGGCTATGCACAAAGCTCTCAGAGATAACACAACCATTATCCTGTCACCATGGACCAATTCCTCACCTGTGCCAGCTTTGGGACTCGTCGATTTCTCAAGATGAACATGGACAAGAATGCATATGCTGACCTCTCTATCAACACCTAGATCTTCATCTCAAAAGGATGGCTTCCACCATGGGACCCTCCTACTCTGTATCCTTTGGAGTCTTCAAAACTCTTTTTGAAGAGCAGGAAGCACAGGCATGGGAAACCATCTCCCATTTTGCCTCTCTTCTGTCTCCTGCCTTCTATTTACCAGTACCTCCACAAAGTTAATGAAATGCCCTTCTTTGTATACTCCTGTTCTCTTTCTCTCTTCTTTCTTTGTCGAAGATTGTCTTTTTGCTTAATGACAAGAAGGGGGAGAAAAACTTATGTCTGAAACATCTATATGCATTTTTACTTATTGTTCAGTTTTGTCATCACCAAAAAAGGGGAGATTGATGACCAGTCTGTCCCCATGTAATTTTAATTAATTACATATATATTTTGATGATTAACAAAACCAAACAAAAGTTTATCAATTATATCTAATGATTATTTCATAAGTCTTAAGCACAGGAAAAATACCAAGGTCAAACAAGCCAATAAAGGTATGCATTACTTTTCTGAAGCCTTAATCTTTTCAACATGATATTTCTCTAAGTCCATATCGACTTCTATTGAAGGCCATAACGATTTCTTTATAAGCATATCGATTTCAATAGAATTATCATAACGATTTCCTTTCTGGCTGAAAAGTCATGTTGTTTCAAACAAATCGATGCCGTAACGATTCTATAAGTGATCGCAACGATTTCCTTATAAGACTGAAAAGTAATGTGATTTCAAACAAGTCGATGTCACAATGACTCTATAAGTTACCGTAACGATTTCTTTAGAGCCCATAATGACTTGCTCGTCACAACAACTCTATAAGTTACCGTAACGATTTCTTTAGAGCCCGTAACGACTTGCCTGTCGCAACGACTCTATAAGTTGTCGCAACGATTTCTTTAGAGCCCGTAACGACTTGCTCGTCACAACGACTCTATAAGTTACCATAACGATTTCTTTAGAACTCGTAACGACTTGCTTGTCATAACGACTCTATAAGTTATCACAACGATTTCTTTAGAAAGCGCAACGACTTGCTTGATGTAACGATTTCATAAGTTACCGTAACGACTTCTTTAGAACTCTCAACGACTTGCTTATTGTAACGACTTCATAAGTTATCATAACGATTTCTTTAGAGTTCATAACGACTTGTTAAGTATTCATAACGATTTCTTTAGAATTCACAATGACTTGCTTTGTATAATGATTTGTTAAGTATTTCACATCGATTTCTTCAAAACACATCAATTTGGTTTGTGCAACGATTCATTAAGTGTTCATGATATATCTTCTGTCACATAACGATTTGCTATGACTCATAACGATTTCATAAGTCATATAGTCATCGATTTCATATCTTGATATCTTATTCATCTTAAAAGCGTTGACTAGTCAAAGTCCACGTAGACATCTCTCTGACGCTTTTGCATTTATGAGATCTGAACATATGTTTGCATGCATGCAGACCATATCATCCTTTATCGTGCCTACTCTGATAATGTCCTTTAGACTTAAGCTATTTGGCATTACTATTTCCATGTCTATTGCTACTAACGTTGACTGACATCAGAGACAGCTTAGCTGTCTACTATTTGAGTTTGACATTTGTGCAGACCTCTGAACTAGCTTCATAGTACAACGATAAACAAATAGAAGCCAACGGATATTTCTGAAGATCTATCTCTTTGCGTGCTCAAGTAATCAAAAGACTGTTGACTGGAAGCTTCCAAGACTCCAGATGTTATTCAGTCTAACGACTACTCAAAAGAGAGACAACGAACACTTCAACGTCTACATTTCAAATTGAAGATATAAATTCAAGTCAGAAGAACAGAAGACGACACATCGCGTATTCAAGCATTCAAATTCTTCTGAAGAAAGTTCAGAGCAAAGAACCTTCATTCCACTTAGCTTTTGCTCTTTTGCTCTCCACTAGTTTGTGAAAATCTTGAGAGAGCCTGTATAGTTCTGAGAGTGTGCCTTGTTTAAATCTCTTTGCTCTCAGTTCTAGTTGCTTCAGATCCTTGCTTATCAAAAGCTTGATCTAGGGGCTTGAATTTCATTCACTCTCTTTGTGTTGTTCCCTTCGGTTGTGAAGGAAGACCTGGTGGTATCCAGGGTGTTGTTCCCTTCGGTTGTGAAGGAAGACCTGGTGTGGTATCCAGGGTGTTGTTCCCTTCGGTTGTGAAGGAAGACCTGGTGTGGTATCCAGGGTGTTGTTCCATTCGGTTGTGAAGGAAGACCTGGTGTGGTATCTAGGGTGTTGTTCCCTTCGGGTGTGAAAGAAGACCAGCTGAGCTGGGTGTTGTAGCGTCCTTAGGGGGACTGTACCCTAGTTAGTGAAATCCTGAGTTGTTGCTCAGGGACTGGACGTAGGACTCCTAAGGAAAGGAGGTCCAAACCAGGATAAACCTTGTGTTGTGTGATTGTCTTCTTTGTGTGTTTGTTATTTCAACTAACTGTCACTAACCTACTTCGAAGAACATTTGTGTGAATGTTTTTAGTTACAGGTATCTTCTAGATTAATTTTTAAAGACCCATTCACCCCCCCTCTGGGCTCGTCAACTGGGCAACACCCGTCACCCCACACTCCTACTTTCCTGCTTCGACGACGATCCCCGTCGCTCATCACTCTTCCTCTCCTCCCAGGTGGCGATCCCCGCCCTTCTCCTTTTTCCGCGCAAGCCGTGTCGTCGTCTAACTGACCAACATGGTCACTTTGGGCGATCTCTACGAGGGGCCTTCTATTCCCCTGTGTCCCATTCCTGCGGTTGGCACCCTGAGCTCGGGTGGCCCGTCTCTTCCTCCAGTCTCATCGGAGGACCCTCGCGGCCCTGCCGCACCTTTTCCTGTTCATTCCAATAAACCTCTGGACACTCCTCCAAAGTCTCCTGTAAATATTAGGTTTGGTTTAAGATCAGGGGTAGAATCTAGCAAGTCTTCGTCCCCGTCTAGGAAGAGGAAGGGTAGCAGCATACCCCGGAGGTATCTGCTTGACTTGGTTCAAAGGTGTGGCGTTCTTCTAGCTGTCAAAGAGTTCGCCCAAGAAGCAGTGGTTCTGAACTTAGAGGATATACCTATAGAGGAAGGGCTAGACGATGGCTTTGGGGTTTATGAAGTCGTAGCCGAAGAAGACCCATTAGATGAGAATGATTGTGAGATAGAGGATGCTGCTGAGGCGTATGCTAGTGGTATGAGGAGATTCGATGAACCTACCTCAGTAGTCGATGAGCCCACTAAAGAGGTAAACGTGGGAACCGAAGAGGACCCCAGGCTTTTAACCATAGCTTCCGGCCTCCCTCCCGAAGAAGAAAAAGAGCTCATAGAAATGTTGAGGGAGTTTAAGGATTCCTTTGCCTGGTCCTACGATGACATGCCTGGAATTGACCCTGATTTGGTAGAGCATAGGCTGATCTTGAAGCCAGGGGCAGTTGCCGTCAAACAAAAGTTAAGGAGGTTCCTCCCCCACATCGCTTTGAAGATGAAAGAGGAAATTGATAAGCTACACAAAGCCAAGTTCATCTGTGTAGTCCTCTATCCCTTGTGGGTGGCGAACATTGTCCCGGTCATGAAGAAGGATGGAAGAGTACGAATCTGCATAGACTTCCGGGACTTGAATAGAGCATGTCCTAAAGATGATTTCCCCTTACCTCACTTGGACGTTCTAATCGATAATACCGCAGGGTTCGAAACTCTATCTTTTATGGATGGGTATTCAGGCTACAATCAAATTCGTCTAGCCCTGGAGGATCAAGAGAAAACCTCCTTCACCACCCTATGGGGAACATATTGCTATATGGTCATGCCGTTCAGACTGAAGAATGCTGGCACCACTTAACAAAGAGCAATGTTAGCTATCTTCCACGACATGATTCATATTGATGTTGAAGTTTACGTGGATGATATCGTGGTGAAGTCTCGGACCAGAAGGGAACACTCCTCTGTGCTTGACAAGGTGTTTCACCGCGCACAAGAGTATCAATTGAAGATGAACCCAAAGAAATGCGTATTCTGGGTTTCTTCAGGTAAGCTGTTAGGCTTCATAGTTAGTAAACGGGGGATTCAAATAGACCCGCACAAGGCTAAGGCAATAAATGAAATGCCTCCTCCCAAGAACATATCTGAGCTTCGAGGTTTGATTGGTCGGCTTCAGTTCATAAGGAGATTTATATCTCAGCACTCCCAAAGATGTCGTCCTTTCTATGAACTGTTGAAAGGAGGAGTCAGTTTCGAATGGAATGCCAAGTGCCAAGAGGCCTTTGATGAGCTCAAGAGTTATCTTATGAATCCTCCCGTGCTTCAGGCACCTATCCCTGGGAAACCCTTAATCCTATATCTGTCAACAATTGAGGACTCCCTAAGAGCTGTCCTTGCTCAGCATGACGAATCCGGCAAAGAAAGGGCAGTCTACTACCAATCTAGGCTCTTCAATCCTGCCGAGCTTAAACTCACCACAATGGAGAAAACATGTGCAGCGCTAGTCTGGGTAGTGCAGAAATTGAAGCACTACTTCCTAGCTCATAAGGTGAGTTTGATTTCTAGAATGGACCCTATTAGGTATCTCCTGGAAAAGCCAGTCCTCACCGACAGATTGGCACGCTGGCAGAGTTTCCTCTCTCAGTTTGATATCTCCTTTATTGTTCAGAAAGACATAAAAGGGTATGACATTGCTGAGCACCTTGCTCACCTCCCTCTTCCTCATAGTGATATGGTTCAAGAGGAATTCCCCGATGAAAACCTATCACTTGTCTCTCATGACCCCTTCTGGTCACTCCACTTCGATGGATTTCTCAATTCTAGGGGACGGGGCATAGGAGCTGTCTTGCTCACCCCAGAAGGGATCACCATTCCTGTAGCCTATCAGCTTCAATTCTATGCCACCAACAACATCTCCGAGTATGAGGCTCTCCTTGCCGGTCTTAAGCTCGCCTATCTCTCAGGCGCGCGTCATCTCAAGATTATAGGAGACTCTCAGCTCGTTCTTCGGCAAGTCCTTTCTACCTATCGCACTCGTGACCCCAAACTCAAGCCTTTTCAAGACCTGGTCACGCTCCTAGCCAAGCAATTCCGTCAACTTATCTACATCCATACTCCTCGCTCTCAGAATATCTTGGCCGATGCTTTGGCATCATTAGCCTCATCCCTCTCCTTTCCCCTCAGCCGCAGTGCTGAGACGATCACCGTTCAAAGGTTAGAAGCTCCCTCCACTCAGGACCCTTGGTTCAATAACCTTAGGAGCTCTCTAGTTTTGAAGGCAGAGAGAAAAGAAGCGAAGGAGTTATTGCTTGTGGAGCTAGGAGAGATGATGGAAGAAGAAAGACCGTGGTACTATGAAATTGAGTAATATTGCCGAGACGGCACCTTCCCGGAAGAAGCTGAAGCGGAGGACAAGAGAGTTATCCGTAGAGCAGCATTAAAGTATACCCTGATTGGTGAAGTTCTTTACAGACGCGCTCTAAATGGAATGCTCCTCCGATGTGTAACAGATGAAGAGGCTTGGAAGATTGTGGAAGGATCCCACTCCAGTGAGTGTGGAGGGCATGTGAATAGCCAGATGTTGGCTAAAAAGATTCTTAGGCAGGGCTATTACTGGCCAACCCTAGAAGAGGATTGCGCTATCTACGTTCGTAGGTGCGTCAAATGCCAAGTCCATGCCGATAAAATCCATGCTCCATCCTCCTCTCTTCATCCACTCTCTTCTCCTTGGCCTTTCTCCATGTGGGCCTTTGATATCATCGGGCCTCTTGGTGATCCTAATGCTCAGGTAAAACAAAAATCTTTCATCCTTACTGCTACCGAGTATTTCACCAAATGGGCCGAAGCTGAAGCGTTCGCGGAAATCAAAGGTTCAACCGTGTGCAGATTCATCATGAGGAATATCATCGCGCGGTTCGGAGTACCAAGCAGCATCGTCACCGACAATGGACCTCAGTTCATATCACAAGACCTTCAAGATCTCTGTAAGAAGTTTAATATTTCTTTGCATCATTCATCTCCTTACTATCCACAGGGCAATGGCCAGGCCGAAGCTACAAACAAAACATTTTTGAAAATCTTAAGGAAAACTTGTGAGTCTAATAAATTTGTTGATTGGCCGAAAAAGCTAGTTGAGGCTCTGTGGGCCTATCTCACCTCTGTCTGCACGCCCACTAGGAAAACTCCCTTCTCACTTATGGGATGGAGGCGGTATGTCCACATGAAATCCTCATTCCTTCACTAAGAGTTCAGTTAGATAAGGAACTTAATCCCGATAAACGTCGGGAGGCGTTGCTTACACAGCTGGAACTTTTAGACGAACGACGTTTAGCTGCAGCCGATCATGTTCTTTCATATCAGAACAGACACTCAAGATCTTTTCAAAAGAAGGTGATTGAGCGAAAATTTCAACAAGGAGACATGGTTTTGAAGCGAATCTTTATAAAGCCTAGAGGTCCAAGGTCCAAATTGTCAGCTAACTGGGAAGGGTCGTACGTTGTTAGGGAAGTGTACCCCGGAAACGCGTATAGGCTAGTCAATGCCGATGGTGAGGAGCTTTCTCACCCATGGAATGGGCTATACCTTAAAAGATTCTACCCCTAACAATTTTTGATAACAACACAGCTTCGCAGAACAATGTTTTGGCCACATGTCTTTTTTTTCCCTTCGTTATGATGGATAACCTCTATGTTATAGCTACGCACACACAACACGACAACCTAAGGTCGTTTCCCCTTGATTATAACGTTCCTGCTTAGCCTTAGTGTAGGGAATCAGAGGTCAATTCCCTCCTCACTCGGACAAGGTCCAGGGGCAAGGGATAGCTAGTTTGTAGATTGGCAAATGGATTAGACCATGTGAATGAAGTCTCAAATAGGGACGATCAGTTCAAAAGAAAAGAAAACAGAGATGATGAAAGAAAGATAAAAGAATGGGGAGAAAATAGGGCCATGTTAAAGAGTGGCAGTACAGTTCCCCGCGGGACGCCATTGAGCCCGGTCGCACGCATGCCCCAATTAAAAAAAAAAAAGAGAGGAAGAGACAATGACCTTCAAAGTCCCTGGTCAACAGATGAATTTCACATGTGTCGAAACTCTTTGTAAATCTCACAAACCAATAACCCCTACCCCAAAGATCAAGTCTTGTCTCACCTTTTTCTTCCCATCCCTCTTAAATGACCAAAGAACCCCAACATTTAGTCTTGGTGGGAACATTAATGTTCGAGGGGAGAAGAACCTTAGTCAGCCAAAGACAAAAATGCACGCGGTACATAGATGTTATTCATTAAGCAAGAGAGGAAGATTAGATGAATGGCTAAGTCACCCAAAAGCAAGAGGTGTTGTTAAATCAAAATTCAAAATCCAAAAAAAATTAGAAATTTTGAAATCCAAAAAATTAGAAGATTCCAAAGTCAAAAAAAAATAGAAATTTTAAAATCCAAAAAATTAGAAGATCCCAAAATCCAAAAAAATAGAAATTTCAAACTCCAAAAAAATTAGAAGATCCCAAAATCTAAAAAAATATTTCAAAATCCAAAAAATCAAAGATTCCAACCCCCCCCCCCCCCAAAAAAAAGGAAAACCCTCAAATTCATAAAATTTTAAAAATTCAAAAAAAATGTGTGTACATATCGTTTTCTTTTAGCATACATCATTTTATTTCTATTTTTCCGCCTACTTAATAAGGCTCAGCCCCTTGACAATCACGAAGTCAAATTCAAAGTTAATTTTAGCACAAGGGGCTGAGCCTAAGAACAGATCTAACATGTTTTTTGTACAAGAGTGCAGGGTCAGGTGGTTTGAGCAAAGACACGCAGCTTCGTACTCGGTACTCTCTATCTCTTTCTTTTCGTGTTCGAATTTCATTCCACACTCGTGTCAATTATAAGCCATTCAATTTTATAAACATATGACATAAAATAAAGTCCCACTAAAAGAGATGAACAGTATGTACAAAAGATAATGGGGAGGTGGTTCACAAACTCCTCACTGTCCACTGCCACTCTCCCCGGATCCCTCCTGCCTAGCCGGAGGTGGCAACATCTCGCCACCACCTCTGCCACTCTGGGCACTACCCTCACCCTGGCGGCGCCTCTCCTCCTCCTCGTTCCTCCGCCAACTGGAGGAACCAGCTAAGTACTGTCCAACGGAGGCGCCAGTCGCCCGGCTGACACTCGCCCCACTCCGGCTCATGCTACGTGAACGGCCTATGTTCGTCACGATCTGCTGAAGGCTCCGTGCCACCATCTGCTGCGCCACCAGCTCCGCGCGCAGTCGGGTGATCTCCTCCTGGTCTCCTGGCGGCCTCTGCACCCGCAGCGCCGCCAGCTCCCTCGTCGCCTCCGCGACCTGTGCCTCAGCCGCCTCCGCCCGAATGCGCAGCTGGTCCCTCTCACCCCGAGTGGTCTGGACCTCCCCCTGGAGTCGGTCCCTCTCACCCTGGAGACCCATGGCGTGTTCCGTGGTAAGCCGCAAATCTCTCTCCTGCATCAGAGCAATCAGTCAGTAATCAATAATCAATCTGTAAAAAAAAAATGATCAATTGTGAATTCTATTGTGCTTACCCGCTCCTTTAGGTGTCGCTGAGCCTCCTCGGCCCTCAGCACCGCCCCCGTCAGCCGGGCCTCCAGAAGTGATGGAGAACCCCCTGCATCTCGAGAAGAAGAAGCACCGCTTGCTCCGATGCTCCTCACTTTCTCTAGCTCACTCCGTTGCGCCCAAAAGCATGTCAGTTTCCGAAATCTGTTTAAATTAAATTAAGTGTTGAAATTGGGCGAGGTACTTACCAGCTCCGCTGCCTGCCTCTGTGCTGCCGCCCGATCCTGCATCGCCGAATGCAATAGTGCTCGAAGCGACGCGATCTCACCAGCTACATCCACCTGCAATGCATTTTCGAATCATCAGCTCAATTCCATAATTCCTAATTTCTTTGAGCCGTGGTTTAGGAGTTTTACCTGGTGTCGGGCACTCTTGTACACCTTTCCTCCATACTTCAAGGCAAACGCCTGGAGGTAGGCATCGTCGGTGGTCGCGTCTGACTTGAACGCCTTGCCCTTGCGCTCCCAAATCTCGATCTGTTCTCGCGCCCGCTTGCGCCAGTCGGTGGTGTCGTGGAGCCCCCGGAAACTCCGACCAGGTCTGCGAAACTGGTCTTGGGTCGGGAACTCCACGGCACTCTATCGCAAGCCCAATGATCGATGGCATAAGAACAGGTTCAGAGGTAGCACCAGGTTGAGTGCGTGCAACCACACCGACCTACTGAAGTAGGGGCGGGCCTGCACCAACCAGGGCTGTCCCTCGTCACCCTCCTCTAAGTATGGCTGCCACACCACCTGCACATCAATGAACAATCAGTTATTAGTCAATCAAATCAAAGTTTAACTCATGGAAGGAAAGGTTAGAACACTTACATCTAGATGAGGGTAGCTGTCAATCATCTCCTGTAGGCGCGTCAACTGGTCGCCAAGGCTCCTGAAGTCCCGAGGCGAGTCCCAGCAGCGTGCGATGGGCACGAGGCCCGGCCGCTCAAGAACCCCTCTCCCCAAGCCCGGAAGGTGTAGATAGGCCCAGACCTGCAGATAGATAGATTAGTTCACAGTTTATAACAAGTGCAGTCAATTTCAAAGGGTAGAGAGAGAGAGGTTACATACCTGAAGGAAGGGGTAGAATTCGCTCGTGGTGGTCTGCCGCTCCGAGGCGCCCAGGCTGTCGAACTGGTGCGCCAGAAACGCCGCTCCCCACGCAAAGCCTCCCACCGCGGTCAGGTCCTCCAGCAAAGGCAGAAAATGGCAATGGACTGCGTTGCCCCTCGTAGCAAACAAGAGTCTGCCAAGGAAGAGGATGAGGAAGCGACACAGGTCTAAGTCCGCCTGCGCTCCTGGCTCGCTCGCTAGCTCTCTCCGGCTCCTCCGAACTAGCTGCTCCAAATACTCATCTGCATCATCCCTACTCTGTCTCGCTACGGCGTACAAGCCTAAGCTCTCCTGTAGCGCCTTCCGTGGAACTAGGGATGACCTCCGCTCCACAGGCAACTCCAGCAGCCGCTCGGCTATGTCGTGGTAGCAAGGGTACGTGAACCCGCTCACGGGTCTCCCACACACTCGGAGCCCCGTGATCCGGCTCACGTCCTCCAGGCTGGGGATCATGTGCCCCCAAGGGAATACGAAGGCCATCGCCTCCGTATCCCACCTACTCCTCAAAGCCTGGGTAAGGGCCGGGTCTGTCCTCATCCTATCTATACGAAATATCTCCCCGAACCCCATCTCCTATATTCTATCCCTCTGAAATGGTGGAAAAGCAAGGAAAACTACTAAAACTAAGGTCCATGAAACTCTAATTCTCATGTCACCCTCCAAGCACAAAGTTTGAATGGAAAAATCATTATTTTCTGCCCCTCGATTTTTGTCGCGACCATTCTCAAGGTCGCGATCTTGTCGCGGCAGCCCGATCTGTCGGGACCTTATCACGTCGCCTTTAAAGGTCGCGATAAGGACGCGATGCTCCTTCTTGCGACAAGGTCGCGGCGTTGGGAGCCGCCGCGACATCTGGTATCGCGGCGGATCGCAATGCCGCGTTATCAGAGCCGGACGGGCCGGAGCCCTTTTTGTCCAATCCCCTTTTCTTTGGGCATCATGCCCTACATCCGCCCTCTAGGGGATCCGTCTAACATTCCTATGCAATCCATTCAAGGTTCAAGGGATCGATTCTTACTGATTTCATGGCCTTCTTCCTCTTCTCCCTCGCTTCTTCGAGGTTCGCCACCGGGACCTCCGGCTCCACCTCCATCTCCATTGCAATGTCTTCAAGCTCCTCCTCCTCGACTGGGGCCGTTTCCACGCAGCGACGGGAGCTCCGCCGCTCCACTTGGCATTTCCTTCGCGAAGAGCCCTCACCAGAGTCTCTTCCTCCTTCCATGGAAAACTGTCAGAGTTTTAGGATTGGTGGAGAAGAAGAAGAAGGGAGGAAGTAGGCAAGGTCGCAAAGGGGCTAGGAATCGCCGGAGAGGGTGTTCCGAGGTTTTGAAAAGCCGGAAGAGGGAAAGGAAGAAGGCGGTTCGTTTTTTTGAAGGGCTCAGTTAATGTCGTTGTGTATCGAAACACCGCTTCTTTGTCGCGACACGGTGGAGCGTCGCGACCATGTCACGACGCCCCGACCTGTCGCGACTAGAGAGGCGACGTCGCTGTCCACCGCGTCTAAAATCGAGCCAATTTTTCCTTGCAGAAAACTCATGTTTTATTCATCCAAATTCAAATGCTTACATTCACTAATACTTTCAAAGTCAAATAGAGGCTAAATTCTTTCCCTAGCTACCATCTAATGCCCACAATCAATCAGTCAATCAAATCCCTACAATCAATGTTCAAATAATCCCCGCTGTCGGCCGAATCTTCTTCAACGCTCCGAGGCACTCCTGGATCACGTTCTCGTCTTCTGCTACCTCAGCTTCGAGATAACTCATCGCGCATGCTTCCCAGTGGACGATGGCGCTGCGCACATCAAGCTCGTCCTGACCATCACCCCTCTTCCTCTCTTGGATAGGTGGATAGTGTGCGAGGGTAGGGACCACCGTGCGGGCCGCGCCGCATTAGAGATAGCATCGGTCCGGGTTGTATAGAACCAATGATTCATTACCTATCAGCCTCAAAGCCAGCCCGGTGCGTTGTGAGAAGTGAACCATCCGCCCATGCATGAAGCGAGGGCGCATATCAAACCCCACCACGGTGAGCCTCTGGAGGTACTCACGCCAAGCCTTCAAGCCTTTTACCTACGCCGTCTTGCACCAAACTCGGGTAGACATGTGGGGAGGCTCACCCACGTAAGCCAATGGGTGATTGAGCATCAATTTGCACTCCGGGCCAAAATGTCCATCGCCCGGTACTGAATATGCACCCCCATCCACAGCTCGAGGGCAACAATGGAGCCGAAGAAGGGACCTCCCATAGCTGCAGAAGACAAGCCGATGTAAAGAAATCCCAAGACTGCTTGGCCGATGTTCATACCTTCAGAAACGGAGTCCACGTTGCTAAGATTCACGAAGGAGATGGCACCATCTGTTGTAGGGACGAGGATAACCCCGCATATGCAAATCGCGGCAGCTTTGGCAATGGCGAGGTAGTTGCGTGTCTTGCGCTTGCATTGAGAAGTAATCTATTGTGCGATGGGTAGGAGGTGGACGTGCGTTCCACTCGTCATGGACCGCAGATCCTCTTTCTTCGTGGTGATCTCCGAGAGAATGCTCCAAGAATTAATAGGCTCCACGGTGTATGAAATCGCCAATTCTTCGCCTCGTTGGTACCGCGGGAGGCCGAGCATCACTTCCAACTCCTCCAGAAGAATCGTAGCTTCAAATGTCGGGAAGAGAAACGTGTGGGTCTGCGGGTGCCACAACTCCACTAGCACCGTGACGCTATCCCAAATGTGTACGATTTTATCGTACTTCTTGGCGAGAACTAAGACGGTACTTAAGACCCACTCCTTTAAGTGACTGATGGAAGTAGGAGGAAGCAATTCTAGCATGGGAGAACGCCATGGGGGCTTGGAGAATCTCCTTTGACCCGGTAAGATCTGAAAAGAAGGAGAAGAAGGGAGTTTGAGAGCCGGAAAGAACGAAACAGAGCAAAATAGGGCAGAAAAGTGCAGAAATTGCAGAAATAGAGAAGAAAAAAATGCTTACTTGGAGATCCGGGCGCATGCAAATATGCCCCGGGATGGCGCTCAGCTGCTGGAGATCGGCGTGAGACTCCCTTGCAGCCTTTGGGCCGGAGTATGAAGGTATCTCCTCCTGGAAAGCAGAGAAACCCCTCTTCATGCTTGCAAAATAGGGGAAATTTTGAAAATCTGGAAGAAGAGAGAAGAGAGGAGTTTAGCTGCGGGATTAGCACCCCTAAACCCTCTATTTATAGACTCTAGAGGGGTGCAATCCTTCTCTAATCCCGCACCTAGGAGTTAGAGTAAGAGTAGAAGAGCTTTTAGGAGTCCTAGTATCATTCTAGGTGTCTTAGGATAGAGATAAACTTGAGTCTTTTCCGTTTTCTGAGCTCTGTCTGAGTCGCGACGCCCCGATACGCCGCGACCAGGTCGCGACGCCACGATACGCCGCAATTATGTCGCGACGACCTTGGTCGTCGCCTTTGTGTCTGATGTGTTGTTTTATGTGCTCTGTTTGTTTTCTTGTGTTGTTTGAATATGTTCATGCTTTTATTGAGTCTGTGCTCATCATCTTGGTTTGTCGTCAAAACAAAAATAAATAAAAAATAAATAAAAAAATCCAGAAAACCAGAAAATCAAAGAGAGATCATCACAGGTAAGTTAGGTAAGTATCTCTTTTTCTACTCCTCACATTACTATATGATACCTTAGCTATTATATCGTTTCAAGGACCGGCTGGTTCTCGATGTGCTCTGGGATTGGAGTTCCCCTTTACCAAAAACAGTGATAATCTAGGTGCACATCGTTAATCGTTGGATAGGCCGTTGAGTTGAGTAAGTTCGGGGACGATAGATTTAGGCTTGCACTGCGGTTGTGGGTAGTCTCTTGACCCAATCTTATTCGGCTTAACAATATTATCCTTGATATATTTTCTATTTTTCCATTTATTTTGCATTCATTTTGATGTTTCTTTTATTTAGCCCAGCATGCATCATGTAGAATTTTGAGCTTTCTCGATTCATTCTAGACTTTTGATGAGCCCTCGTTGAGTGCCCAATCATTCCTCATTCCTCAAAACAAGAAATCTAATTCCACTCCGAATCAGAAGGTTTGCCTCCGTGTGAGTTGCTCCCGTCGGTTTGACAAGATTTTCCCTGTCTGGATTCCCTATCAATTTTTCATCTTATTCCTTTGATCTGTTTTGGTTGCGAGCCGCTCCCAAGATAGAGTCATGAGTTACCTGCCTGGCACACACATGTCCCTCCAAAGCAAAACTTGCAGGCCAATCGGTTAGGGTACCTCTCAATCGAGGGGTTGATCATCCTCTTCTTTTTCTCCTTCTCGTCCAGACTTGTGTTCTTCTTTGCATCTTGCTCGAGCAGCTGACTCAGGGCTTTCACAAAGATTCCAGTTGCCTGTTGGTTAGATCAGGTGTCTCTTTACCTTGGCTCCCGCTTTTCAGTCCACTCCACGTCATGTCCGCTCCGCCGTCACTCCGTGAACGACTACACTCCACTTTCGCTTCGCTCCCCTGCAAAGCGGAAGCCAAGGAGGGGCAATATGTAGACACCCGATTCCGACTAATGGGTTGAACCACATTTCATGTTACCATAGTTAGCCCCTAGTTGGTCACTCACCTTGAGCCCATCATTAGCCTTGATTAAGCCCATTAACAATTTAAAATTGCCTTGAAATCCCACCCATTATCACTTTGGGAGAGTCTTTACCCATTTGCAACTTATGTCCTTCATGATTGGTCGATAAATACAAAATAATTCGATTCCCAAGTCGCGACATATCGTAGCGCCGCGACTCTAGTCGCAACGGTCAGGGACGCCGCGATAGTCCATGCATGACTTACGTACACGTGGGCTTACAGTCGCGAAGCCCAGACCCGTCGCGTCTCTAGTCGCGACCCCACGATACGCCGCGACAGCACCCGAGCGTGCCAAATTCTGCAACAACCTCCTATTTATCCTCCTATTGACCAAGTCTTATCTCTAGGGTTTATCTCAACCCCTTGGGGTGAGATTTTGGCCCTAGGGACTCTTTGGAGGACCCTATGGACTCTCCCTTGCAATTGTAAAGGGATATTATCTCCCATTTTGATTTCCCACCATTTTTAAGAGATAATACCTCCATATTCTCCCTTGTAGCTCTATAAAAGAAAGGCCCCTCCTCAAGGACGAGGAGAGTCTCATTCCAACCCCGAAGGGCTGCCGAAATTTCCTCTCACCCATACTTAACCTCGCAGCAACCCTTCCCCTTCATTTTCCTTCACACCCTTCTCCATCAAAGCACCTTGTTTCATCCTCCATGGAGCATGGGACGTGAGGTGGGCGACTCCAGCATCCTCCAGAGGCTTTGGATGATCCTTCGAGCTGCAACAACGCCAAGGAGTCGCCCTAATGGGGCTCACTCTTTCCCTCCTCTTTCCCTCTTCTCTTGCATGCATTTTTCATGTTTATTTTTAGACAGCACATATCTCACACACACCCATGTTTTCCTACACCCAAATGGGTTTAAAAAACCCTCTAGGTTCGTTCCCACCATGCTTCTATCCTTTCATTCTATTTTAGAGTAGATTCTACATTTTAAGTGTTCTAATAGGGCTTCTTTTGTTTGGTTTTTGTTTTGGCAGGCATTCAAGCGTTCATCCACGAGGAGCTCTTGCCTTCCGGCTGGCCGGGAGATGAGAAGAAGGTCCACACTCCATCAACTCCCGCAACAAGAGAACGCGGCGGCGGGCGACGACGCGACAAGAGACGCGACGGGGATAAATGCCACGTTATCAGCACGGTCGCAGCCTCTGTGGACGCCGCGACACCAGGTCCGCCCTCTTTCTTTTCCCTCTTCCTAGTTAAACTATCCATTTTATTTTCTATTCATAGGGCGGTTTACTAGGTGGCGATCACACTCCATATCCACACTCCACCGTATTTTGGTATTTGTCCGTGTCGAGGGGGACATCAATCCCCGTGATTACAGCCGGCTGGAGGACAGGAAGAAGGTCTACACAAACTTCTCCCGCATTGCAGAGAACACGACGGGATAATGCGACGCGACCAGAGACGCGGCCCGTAGGGACGTCGCGATATCAGGTTTGTCCTCTGTTCTCTCTTCCTTTTCCTTGTATAGTTAGCCCCCCTTTTCATTCTATATTTGGCAACTATATTAGGTGGCGATCACACCCCTTTCCATGCTATTATAGTCGACATATGTCTGTGTGTATTGGGGGGCGCACAATCCCCGTGATTACACCTATTGCTGATCATGGTGGGACCTTCAGTGCTACCCTCGTGAGTTGAGATTGGTTGCTTGCCATGTTTCCCTGCTTTAATGTCTTCATAGAACCCTATTAGGTTGTTGTTATTTTCCTTTTCTGCTTTTTTTGTTCTCTGTTGGAGTCTCGACATATCGCGCAGACGCGACAAGACCGCGTCCTCAAAAGAGGACGCGACATCAAGTTAGTGTTTCACCTCTGCTGTTTGCCTTAGTTTCACTTCTATGGATTCATGTATGTCTCTTCCATGTCTTTTGGACATGTGTGCTCGTATTTCTGGGTGTTAGAATCCTGCTAGGGTTCAAGTTTCTCCTTTTCCTTCTATTGTAAGTTTTCGGGCTCTGTCGCGGTGGATCGTGGGGCTGCTACCAGGTAGTGCTGTGGGGGAGCGTCGCGTCTACAAGTACGCATTGTTCGTTAATGTTTTGATCCATGTGCCGACTTCTGGGTAATTCATGACTTCTACTAGATTAATCTGGTTGTTCCATGTCTGTATCATGTGTTAGGTTAGTCTGTGTACCTTGTAATTGTGCATGACTACTGTTCTCAGGACTCTGTTGGTATCGCGGAAGGCCATCCTGTCGCGATAAGGTCGCGGTGTACCTGCCCGCCGCGACTTTACCTGAGACCTGTTAGTCACCCTGTTTGGCCATTGGTTAGCTTGCATACATCTTGGGCGCTTAGTCCTGTGCATACACTACTCATCCCATTGTGTAGGTTGCCCCCTTGGTTGAGTGAGCCCTCTCACCTGCGAGCACTCATGGGTTGACTCGGGCCACCTTTCGAGGACCTCCGTAAGTCCCCGTGACCGTACACACGTTACGGCTCGCGGGCAGGTTGTACCCGTTGCACCCCTAGTTTGAGCCACCGCCACTGTCAGTTGTGTGCCATCCCTAGCTACACCGGAGGACTTGAGTTCACACCCATTAGGGCCCGCCCCACTTGACCAAGTGACTTTCTATTAACTTATTCATTTAAAAAGTCAAGTGCGAATCTTAAAATTTGGGCGATAATCATGATAACTTGAATGCTTTTGGTATCTCCCTTCTCATCTCACAGTCCCTTCATGTTGTGATAGAGTCTAGGTTTGGTTGGTCTGTGTCATCTCCCCTAAATTGTTTAGGGGCGGTGCATGCGTCATTGCCTAGGTAGATCGAGTCAGTCTCCTTCGTCCTTTGTATTATATTACAATCCTTTGTTCGACATGGACTGATTCTGGGTCCTTGCCGACGATGTCCTGCCCATTGGACTTCTCGAGGACGTGGCCCAACCTTCTACGACCGTTCTCCCCGGGCACATCCAACCCCCTCTCGTCATTGGGAATCAATCCCATCCTCCTTCTCCTCCAGGGGGAGATGACCCTGACTCCCAATTCAGTCAGCATCTTTTGCTTCTAACTCCGGACCAAGTCTGTGAATTTCTGGTCACTGCCAAAGGCAAGCAAACCCTATCTCCACCCACTCACAATTCAGTCCAACATGCGACTTCCTCTGCCCTTGTCACTTCAGCACCACGCATACCCTCCGCCGTGGCAGATCCTACACCTCTCCGTCCTAGAGCTATCCATTTCTCTGACCCTAGCTACCTTCCTACACGAGAGGTATGGCCCAGATCCCCTCCAACCTCCTCATTCTATACAGCCGAACTTGCCCCCCTACCCCACGAGAGGTCCTATTCTTTTAAGCGACCCCGGTCCCTTATTCCTGCTCATCATGTCATGCCTCCCTCCGATTTCCTTACGGAGTGGGCGACCGTGAAGAGGGAGCTCCACGACCTCAGGAGACAAATAGATCCGGGGAAGGTCACTGACATCCCCCTCCCATCCTTCCAACATCTGCGGGTTCCACCCCAGTCAGAACTCCCTGTCTATCGGCGATATTTTGGGGTAGGTGACCCGTACGTTCATTTAAAAGATTTTGTGTATGAATCAGCACCACACAAGTACAACCGCCACCTCATGGAGTACTTGTTCAGAAAATCATTGGACGGTCCGGCCCTTGAATGGTTTTATTCCCTGCCTCCCGAGGAAGCTAAAGATTTTCAGATCATTCAAGAAAGATTCTTACAGTAGTTCCAAGATCGGGTGGGACCCGAATATTCTTTTGTTGATTTGGTGGCCGAGAAAATGAAATCTGACGAGGAATTTTTAGTATATGCCGATAGATGGCGTTCCCTCACTGCAGAAGTCCGCTGCCCAAAGCCTGAGGAAGAAAAGATTAAGCTGCTGATCTCAAATGCCACCCCTACTTACCGCGCTATCCTAGCTATGAATGACATCACCACCATGCACCAGTTGTATGGTCGAGCCCGCTTCATCCAGACACAACTTAAGGACTCACCTATCCATTCTATGTTTGAGACCCCAAATCTCGTTACCCTAAGAAGCCTCAGGGCCCAGTCACCGAGGGAGTCCAAACTAATGAACAAGTAGGTGCAGTGAAAAACCCCCAAGGCCCTGTGGGTAGGTCTCCCTATACTCAGTAGCCCCAACAACTATGGAACAACAATAGGCAGCCTCCTCCTTAGGGTCAGAACCCCCAGCAAGACCAGCGTCAGTACAACCAAGTTCCTCCACCCCAAAATGGTTTTGCCCCCAGAAAGCCCAATGGGCCCAAGAGAGCTCAGTACCCTCCTCTTCCAGAGACCTTGGCCGACATCTTCGCAGCCCTTATGTCTCTCAATGCCCTTAGACTCCCTCCTGAGAAACTGAATTGGAACATGGCAGTGGACCAGACGAAGTACTGTGTGTACCATCGCCACCCGGGCCACAATGTGTCAGACTGCTTCCAATTCCGGGACATCATATATGATCTTCATGAACAGAATCAGATTGATTGGGTAGAGATGAAGAGGTTGATCCAAATGCTGAGGGACCAGCAGGGTCAAAGGCAGTAGCAACAGCAGTAGAGGCGACAACAGCCACCACAACAACAACAATTCCAACAACAACAACAGCAACAATTCCAGCAGCCTTTCCACCAACAATTCCAGCAACAACAACAACAACAACCCCCAACAACCGGCAAATGACCTTGCCATAATCCGTAATCCCATGCCTCAACATCAGCCCGCTCCAAACCCACAACCTGCTCCACCACCTCCTCCACCTGCTCAAGTTAACCCAGTCATCCATCACCCACCACCAGAAGTCGCATGGGCCTTCGACGATGAGCACGAAGTGGGCCAGCATTTGGCCATTTCCCATACCACACATGCTCCCATCATACCTACATCTACCACACCCACCATTGCCACCCTCACATCGTCGCTCTACAGCTCCCCCATCATACCACCCATTGTCCCTTCACCTATCAGCATCCCATTCTCCCCTACGCTAGCACCACTATTACCCAACCCTTCTGTTCTTGACACCACTCCCCCTCCACTCCACCAAAACCTCGCCTAGCGGAGTGGGCGTATGTTTCACCGGATGTACCCAAATGCATCCGTCCCTATGTTAGGTCAACAAACCCAACCCTCCCATTGTCAGCAGCAGCAACAAGATACCAAGGAGATAGATCTAGTTCTAGGAACTCAATATGACATTCTGAAGCACTTAGATCAGACTCTGGCAAAAATCTCCATCCTTGAGCTGATCATGAGGTCGCAGACCCACCAAGATGCTCTGAAGACCTTTCTACAAAGGGTCATGGTCAGTGAAGACATGAACCCTGACAATCTGCCTTCCGTACTCTCTATTGTGAACAGAGAACCAACAATTACCTTTTCTGATGGTGAGTTAGCTCCTCCAGAGGCCAGAAGAATGCCCCTGTGTGTGACTCTGACTATAAATAAAGTGGCCATTGATGCCGCATTGGTCGATACAGGGGCTTCCATTAATGTGTGTCCCTTGAGCACTTTGAGAGCTTGAAACGTCCCCGAATGCCGACTACAGCCTACTCCTACAACCATAGCCGCATATGACAATTCCTGGCGGGCTTGCCACGGCGTCATTTCTTTACAAGCCGAATTGGACCCACTCGTCATGACAGTGGACTTCTACATGCTAGATATTCATCCCACTTTTAAGGCCATCCTAGGCCGACCATGGATTGAAGCATTAGGGGCAGTCCCCTCTATAGCCCATCAATGTTTGAAGTTCCCGTTTCAAGGGTGTATAGTCAAAGTCAAGAGTGCAGCAACTACCCACACTATGGAGGCTATAGAAAGGATCATGCCATCGGTCTGGCCATCCAATAAGCCTGTCATTTCGGTGCTTGACATAAATTATCCCTGGGCTTACACTTTCTCCTCTAATCGCCCGATTGTGTCTCCATCACTGGCAGCTATTGGGAAGGATACATTAGCAAATGCCAAAGGTTGGGATATCATGTTCAGGATTGGCTATCAGACAGAAAAAGGTTTGGGAGCCCATCTCCAAGGGAGAACCAAGGTCGACGCTAGCACGAAGAAATTTACAAAGCATGGCCTGGGAAACACAGAATGGGCCGCACTCTCATCTGCTTCGCAGTCAGACCGTGGGCCTCTTGCTTAGACATTATATGACCACTTCGTCAAAGGACCTATACAGCCCGGATATAACATCACAGTGCAAGAGGAACCAAGGTCAGCATATCAAATCCTAGAGGCCCAGTGGCCCAGCAAGAAGAAGAAGCCGGAGACAAAGGCAGAAGAATCATATCCTGAAGACTTAATCTCTGCAGTAAGTTCCATATTCAAAGAAAACAACAACACCCCCTTAGAGGCAGAAGCAGAAGAGCAGGGCCTTGAAGACCATGTTTCATCAGTTAGTCATTTGTTTGTCGAGGACAGTGTGGCACAGCCGCCAGCATTGATAGAATCAGCATCAGCAATCACCACCAAGCGACAGTTGCTAGGACTTGGTGAAAAGTTTGAAACTATGAACCTCATCAACCCAACAACGGAGCTCTGGCCAAGGTATTCCCAGCCTTTCAATCATTTTGTGTCTTCCATCTTTGTTTATAAACTCACCTCCATCCCTTTTTCCCCTCCCATCATTCTCCAGTTCTCTCCCGACGCTCTCGAAGCGTTAACCTCCTCTACATCCTCTTTCACCGTTTCTTTTAATGGCTCGGTTCTATCCTTCTCCCGACGCCTTCGCTCTTAGGATGGTTAATTTCCTTTCTTAGATTAATATGTTACGTTAAAAAAAAAATGCCTCCTCTCTTCCCCGTTTCCCATCTTTCCCCTGCCCTTCTCATCAGGCGGCGATCCCCGCCTTTCCCCTTTCTCTTTCATCAGACGGCAATACCTATTTTTCTCCTTTCAAACATCAATCTCAAGATGCAATCCCCATCCTTATACGGCGATCCCCGTCCCCTCGCCTTCCTGCTCTCGACGGCGGTCTCCGTCACCTCTTGATTTTCGGATGGAGATCCCCGTCCCCTCGCCTTCCTGCTCTCGACGGCGATCCCCGTCACCTCTTCATTTTCGGACGGCAATCCCCGTCCCCTCGCCTTCCTACTCTCGACGGTGATCCCCGTCACCTCTTCATTTTCGGACGGCGATCCCTGTCCCCTCGCCTTCCTGCTTTCGACGGCGATCCCTGTCACCCCGGTCTTCTTTCTCCCTCGGCGGCGATCCCCGCCTCTCTCCTTCTACCCAAGTTGCGGTCTTCGCCCACTGACCGCCATGGTCACTCTGGGTGATTTGGGTGAGGGGCCATCATTTCCTCTGCACCCTGACACTACTGCAGGCACCCTGAGTTCGGGTGGCCCACCTCTTCCTCTAGACCCATCGGAGGGTTTTTGCGGCCCCGCCGCACCTGTTCCTTTCCATTTCAATAAACCTCTGGACACTTCTCCAGAGCCTTCTGTAAATATCAAACCTAGTTTAGATTCAGGGGTAGGATCTATCGAGTCCCCGTCCCCGTCTAGGAAGAAGAAGGGTAGTGGCATACCTCGTAGGTATCTGCTAGATCTGGTGCAGAGGTGTGGAGCTCTGCTAACTGTCGAAGAATTTGTCCAGGAAGTCGTAGTTCTAAACTTAGAAGATCTGCGTGAAGAAGAAGGGCTAGATGATAGATTTGGAGTTTACGAGATCTTAGCTGAGAATGACCCAGTGGGTGAAGAGGACTGTGAAATAGAGGACGTCGTCGAGATGTATGCAAGTGGTATGAAAAGATTTGATGAACCCACCCCGGCAGTGGACGATCCCACCAAGGAGGTAAATGTTGGAACGGAAGAAGACCCCAGACTCTTAACCATAGCCTCCGGTCTCCCTCCTGAAGAAGAAGAGGTGCTCATAGAAATGTTAAGGGAGTTCAAGGATTCTTTCGCCTGGTTTTATGATGACATGCCCGGAATTGACCCCAAGTTAGTAGAACATAGGCTTATCTTGAAGCTAGGGGCAGTTGCTGTTAAGCAAAAATTGAGATGATACCTCCCCCACAATACTTTGAAGATGAAAGAGGAGATTGATAAGCTACACAAGGCTAAATTCATCCGTGTAGTCCTCTATCCGATGTGGGTGGCCAATATAGTCCCAGTGATGAAGAATGACGGAAGAGTGCGAATTTGCATAGACTTCCGGGACCTGAATAGGGCATGTCCAAAGGACGATTTCCTGTTACCTCACTTAGATGTGTTAATTGATAACACCGCGGGGTATGAAACTTTATCATTCATGGATGGGTACTCAGGTTATAATCAGATTCGTCTAGCCCCGGAGGACCAAGAGAAAACCTCCTTCACCACACCCTGGGGAACTTATTGCTATATGGTCATGCCGTTTGGATTGAAGAATGTCGGCGCCACTTATCAAAGGGCAATGTTAGCTATCTTCCACGTAATGATGCATATTAATGTCGAGGTTTACATGGACGATATTGTGGTGAAGTCTCAGATCCGAAGGGAACTCTCTGCCGTACTTGCCAAGGTGTTTCATCGCACACAAGAATATCAATTGATGATGAATCCGAAGAAGTGCGTGTTTAGGGTTTCTTCAGGCAAACTATTAGGTTTTATAGTCAGCAAACGGGGGATTCAGATAGACCCGCATAAGGCCAAAGCTATAAATGAGATGCCCCCTCCTAAGAACATATCTGAGCTTCGAGGTTTGATCGGTCGGCTCCAGTTCATAAGGAGATTTATATCTCAGCACTCTCAAAGATGCCGCCCCTTTTATGAATTGTTAAAAGGATGAGTAAAATTAGAATGGAATGGCAAGTGCCAAGAAGCCTTTGATGAACTCAAGAGTTATCTCATGAATCCGCCCGTGCTACAAGCGCCTGTCCCTAGGAAACCATTGAGGACTCCCTAGGAGCTGTCCTTGCACAACATGATGAGTCTGGCAAAGAAAGGGCAGTCTATTACCTATCTAGGCTTTTCAATCCTTCCGAACTCAGACTCACCACAATGGAGAAAACATGTGCAGCACTAGTATGGGTAGTGCAAAAATTGAAGCACTACTTCTTAGCCCATAAGGTGAGTTTGATTTCTAGAATGGACCCTATTAGGTACCTCCTGGAGAAGCCAGTCCTTGTCGATAGATTGGCACGCTGGCAGAGCTTCCTATCTCAATTTGATATCACCTTTATAGTCCAAAAGGCTATAAAATGGTATGCCATTGCTGAGCACCTTGCTCACCTTCCAAGAGGATTTCCCTGATGAAAACCTGTCACTTATTTCTCGCGATCCCTTCTGGCCACTCTATTTTGATGGAGCTCTCAATTCTAGGGGACGGGGCATAGGTGTTGTTCTGCTCACCCCAGAAGGGATCACCATTCCACTTGCTTATCAACTCCAGTTCCCTACCACCAACAATGTCTCCAAGTATGAGGCTCTCCTAGCTGGTCTTAAGCTTGCCTATTTATTAGGCGCACGTCATCTCAAGATCATAGGAGACTCTCAGCTTGTCCTTCGGTAGGTCCTTTCTACCTACCACACTCGTGACCCCAAGCTCAAGCCTTATCAAGATCTAGTCACTCTCCTGGCCAAGAAGTTCCGCAAGCTCATCTACATTCATACCCCTCACTCTTAAAATATCCTGGCCGATGCTCTGGCATCCCTGGCCTCGTCTCTATCCTTCCCTCTCATCCGTGGTGCTGAGACAATCACCGTCCAGAGGTTAGAAGCGCCCTCCACTCAGGACCCTTGGTTCATTAGCCTCAGGAGTTCTTTAGTTTTGAAGGCAGAGAGAAAAGAAGCAAAGGAGATAATGCTTGTAGAACTAGGAGAAATGATGGAGGAAGAAATGCCATGGTACCACAAAATTGAGCAATATTGCAAAGATGGTACCTTCCCAGAAGAGGTTGAAACTGAGGACAGACGAGCCATCCATAGAGCGGCGCTAAAATATACCATTGTTGGAGAAGTGTTATATAGACGCGCTCTAAATGGAATGCTCCTCATATGTTTGTCGGACGAAGAAGCCTGGAAGGTGGTGGAAGGATCACATTCCAGTGAATGCAGTGGGCATGTGAATAGTCAAATGTTGGCTAAGAAGATTCTTAGGCAGGGCTACTACTGGCCAACCCTAGAAGAAGATTGTGCCATCTACGTTCGTAGATGCGTCAAGTACCAAGTCCATGCCGATAAGATTCATGCTCCATCCTCTTCTTTACATCCACTATCTTCTCCTTAGCCTTTCTCCATGTGGGCTTTTGATATCATCGGGGCCCTTGGTGATCCTAATGCTCAAGTGAAACAAAAATCTTTCATTCCTACTGCCACCGAGTACTTCACCAAGTGGGCAGAAGCTGAGGCATTTGCAGAAATCAAAGGCTTGACCGTGTGTAGGTTCGTCATGAAGAACATTATCTCGCGGTTCGGAGTACCAAGTAGCTTCATCACCGACAATGGGCCCCAGTTCATATCACAGGAGCTTCAGGATCTATGTAAGAAATTCAACATTTCCTTGCATCATTCATCTCCATATTATCCGCAAGGCAACGGCCAAGCCGAAGCCATAAACAAAACACTTTTGAAAATCTTAAAGAAAACTTGTGAGTCTCAGAAAATTCGTTGATTGGCCTAAGAAATTGATTGAGGCATTGTGGGCCTACGACACCTCCGTCCGCACGCCCACTGGGCAAACTCCTTTCTCACTCACTTATGGGATGGAGGCGGTATGTCCACACGAGATCCTCATTCCTTCACTAAGAGTTCAGTTGGACAAAGAACTTAATCCCGATGAACATCGAGAGGCGTTGCATTCACAACTAGAACTCTTGGATGAACGGCGCTTGGCCGCGACCGATCATGTACTGTCATATCAAAACAGAGTTTCAAGATCCTTTCAAAAGAAAGTAATTGAGCAAAAATTCCAATAAGGAGACATAGTTTTGAAGCAAATTTTCATAAAACCTGGAGGTCCGAGGTTCAAATTGCAAGCAAACTGGGAAGGGTCGTACGTCGTTAAGGAAGTGTACCCTGGGAACGCGTATAGGCTAGTCAACGTCGATGGTGAGGAGCTCTCTCACCCGTGGAATGGGTTGTACCTTAAAAGATTCTACCCTTGATAAAAGATTTTCAATACCGACATCACTATGCAAAATGGAGTTAGTAGCCAATGTGTCTCACCTCCTTTCATTTATTGATAAATGACTCCTTTGTCCAGTTCCACACACCACACGACAACCTAAGGTCGATTCCCCTTTGCTTATGGTGTTTCTGCCTAGCCCTAGTATAGGGAATCGAAGGTCAATTCTCTTCTTACTCGGACAAGGTCCAGGGGCAGGGGGAGGCTAGCCTGTAGACAAGCAAAGGTATAGATCATGTGTATGAAGTCTCAAAAAGGGATGGTCAATTCAAAAGGAAGGCAAAAATAATGAAATAATAAAAGAAAATGTTAAAAGAAGGGGCATGTCAAAGAGTGGCAGCATAGTTCCCCGCGGGACGCCCTTGAGCCCGGTCGTACGCATGTACCAAGAAAAGATATGGTCAAAAAGTCTCTAGACAACAGGCGGATTCCACATGTGACATATTTGAGCAAGTCATACAAGCCCATAACGCCAACCCTAAAACCGAGTCTTGTCTCGTCTCAAGTCTTCATATCCTTTCTAAATGACCGAAGAACCCCTGTGTCACACCCCAACGCGAAATATCGGAGCGCGAAGGCAGTTGCAAGAAAAAGGTATAGAGCAAATACTAGACATCAAACCATTACACATTGAATAATACTAAAGCAAATCTTTCTCATTAATAACTTTTCCAATGTCTAGTTACAACCACTAATACCAGAGCCATTCCATAGGGCCCAATTACATTGCAATAAAAGGAAATGACTAACTACAACTCTAAGATAACATAATGACTCGAGGGTACTCCAGGCTTCACTCTTGGTCATTCCCCTCTTCGTGAGTGTATGTGTCATCCTCGGTCTCACCTGAGAACACAACATCAAATAACATAGGGTGAGCGATAACGCCCAGTAGGACTTAAATCTCAGGCTCAAGCAGACTTTAAATAATTAACGCATTTAATGGCAGAGTATCTAAAGATAGCAGGTACAAGAGAGTCAAATATAGCAAGAGGTAGCACAATAGCACGAAAGCGAGTATAGTTTCCAAAGTAGCACAAGTATCGAGTATAACACGAATAGCAGGATGGCCATAGAACAACTAGCACAAGTATAGTAATAGCACGACGAGTATAGCACTTGTTTGTCATTCTAGACATCAAGAGAGTATAGCACGTTTTGTGTTTTCGATTGTCATATAGATAGTCGAGATAGATAGCACTTGAGTGTAATACCAAACACTCTGATCATTTAACTCCCATGGGCACTAGCACTTTCGGGCGCACATCCCAGGACCAGATCGGGCCCTTTATATATTGCCAGGCATTGGTTATATTGTTTATCTTTAGACAATCAGTCAATGGCCAATATAGAGTACCAAGAAGTAGATGAGAGCACTAGATGAATAGACGAGAAAGTAGAGTGAACGTGAATAGACAAGCGAGTAGAGTACAGATGAGAGCTAGTGGTCATTGCACGTAATACGTCGAGTAATCAGGCGATAGTAATAGTTGCACAACACGCGCACTTGGTGTTGGCAGTCAGGTGGAACTCACGACCCTACCACTGGCCTTGTTATGCACAGGTCCGGTGTGATTTAAGACGAGAGTGAATCTCTAATAGCCGTTTGGATCATATAGATCCCTAAAGGGTATCATAGGTATTAGGGTACAACCGGCTCGTCGACCATGTGGGAATCCATGATCAGAGGAGACTTACGGAGGCCTTGTGCAAGAGTTCACTAGTCCGGCGAAAGGAATATCCGACGGAGAGTTCACCACAAGCCAAGTAAAGTGTGTATATAAAACATGTGCTCGACGTTCTAGAGGAATTCTAGAACAGTGGAGCGTCGATATCGGTATATAAACAACGCAAGAAACGAATACAAGTCCTTTAAAATAGGGCAATTAATATACTTTATTGCAATAAATTACCAGATACATTATGAGATATTTTATGCAAGATTTCAGCCATATATGGATGGTTCAAGTGTGTGCAAGTGTAAGAGAAATCATAGATAGAAATAAGTCGTGAACATATATTTTAAATCATTCAATATAGCACCATTTTTAAGTAGGGTTTTTACTGGGGGTATAACGGTAAGAAGGCGTAAGGATTATTTAGAAAGCGACAGAAATTATTTTTATGGACTTTCATAAAAAAAACTGAGAAGGCGACATAGGTCAATGAGCATTGCGATAGGGGCCAGGCAGAACGCGACAGGGTCCTGTACGGGTTGCGACATGGCTGTCTGTTCAGGAGACCAGAACGCGACGTAGGTACTGTCGCATTCAGAAAGCGACAAGGAAGGCGTCGCGATGACTTGAGAAAGCGACAAGTGGATGGTCGCAATCAGACCCAGAAGGCGACATATCGGCCTGTCGCAATCTGGTTGTCTGCACTTGGCCCTGACAGGATTCAGACCAGGCTTTGGATTGCGGGTCAACTTGAAATCGAATGATACAGGGTGCTTTGAAAAATCATAACTAATTGTATAGTGAACGAAAAATCATGAAACCAGTTGCAAATTAAACTAGACATGTAAGGGTACTTCCAATAAATAGGGATTCGAGAGAGAACATGGTTTGAACATGGTTTGAGCATGAACAACAACGAGTAACACAGAACATGACATAGAGAGCAAGACTGATTTAATTCGAGCAACATGCTCAAGGAAATTTAGGCTTTTTAGGGGCAAATGATCCCTAACAACATGAAGTAACTACAGTAAAACTTTCGTAGCATGGGATCAAGTATACATAGAGATTTGAATTAAACATGACACCTCGGGGTTATCATGTTTGCAGTTCTTCAAAAATTAAGAACAAAAGATAGGATGGATGAAAAATATGAAACTTGGGGGTTTCATTCAAGAGGGTAGGAAGAACCTACAGAAAACGTTTCATGGTTTATGCTTGTGAGAATGCCTACCTTGACTTGATTTGTCTTCTAGGGCTAGAACTTGAAGAACAAGGGAAGAAGCTTCAATCTCTTCTTCTCTCCACGAAATCCTCTCCTCCTTAGCCTCCTCTCCACGTCCAGCAACTCTTGGCAACGAGATAGGGTTGCCCAAGGGAGTTTAGGAGGTGTATTTATGCAAGTATGTATTTCTATTCCTACTACTACTCTAATTCCTCTTAAATTACGAAATTTGCTTACTCTAACCTTCCTTCCTTGCTTTCCAATCTCTATTTAGACTTGGAAAAGATCCAAATTTGTGCTAACCCATATGGGGTAGGTTTAGGAATCCAATTCCAACTCTAACTTCCTATTTAATGCATTAAATACCCCTTTTCTATTTAGGTAATAATTTAGTTATGAATTTAGGGTATTTTTCTATTATTCTCACTTTGTAAATTCATATTTTTGACCCAATAAATTTTATAAGATCCAATAAGCAAAGCCCATTGCTCTTTTCCATTTAATGGGTTTTATTTAATGCTCTATTCAAATATTCATTTAGCTAGGTTTTAAATTATTTATTTAAATTTTTATTTTTCGCAACAATTCAGGTTGCTACACCCTGCACCTGGTCTATGTTGGAACACTAATACCTAAGGGGGCAAGAAGTCTTAGGGAAGCCAAGGATAAATGCACGCAGCACTTAGACGTTATTTGGCAATTATGAGGCGGAAGTGAGGTCCATAGCCAATCACTCGAACGCATGAGGTGTCGTTATCAGAAAATCCAAAAATCCAAAAAAAAAAAACAAAAAAATAATAAAAAAATCTGCAAAATCCAAAATCCAAGAAAATCAAAAATTTTCAAAATCCAAAAAATATCAAAAAAATCTTCAAAATCCAAAAAAAATCAAAAGAAATTTTCAAAAATAAAAAAATCAGAAAAATCTGAAAATCCAAAAGAATCAGAAAATAAAAAAACCAAAAAATCCAAAAATACAAAAAATCAGAAAATCCAAATAATTAGAAAATCCCAAAATCCCAAAAAATCAGAAATTCTCAAAAATCTACACAAAAAAAACAAAACAAAAAATCCAAAAAAAAAACAGGTTAGATCTTTAAAAATCCAAAGAATGTCTGTACATATCGTTTTTCTTTAGCATGCATTGTTTTATTTTCCTTTTTCGCCTATTTAATAAGGTTCCGCCCCTTGACTATTACGAAGTCGGATTCATGTTTACCTAGCACAAGGGGCTGAGCAAAAGAGCAGATCTAACATGTTTTGCTAAGTGTGCAGGGACAGGACATTCTAAGAAGGCACGCAACGCTATATTCTTTGTCTCTCTCTCTCTCTCTTCCGTATTCGGATCTCATCTCACACACGCGTCAACTGTAAATCGCTCATTTCATAAACATTGACATAAGATAAAAGATTCACTAAGTGATGAGCAATATGTACAAAGATAAAAGGGGAGGTGGCTCACAATCTCCTCATTGACCACCACCACTCTCCCCAGATCCCTCCTGCCTATCTCGTGGGGATGGCATTTTGCCACCATCCCTACCGCTATGAGAATACGCCTCACCGCGGTGGCGCCTCTCATCCTCCTCGTTCCTCCGCTGACTGGAGGAACCTGCTAAATACTGTACTACCGAGGCCCCGCTCGCCCTGCTCACACCACTCCTACTCCTACTCCTACTCTGAGCCGCCTCACTAAGGGTCTTTAGCATGCCCCGTAGCTCATCTATCCTAATCTGCTGCGCCATCACCTCCGTGCGCAGCCTCGTCATCTCTGCCTGGTCCACTGACGACCCCTGCACCCGCAGTGTCGCCAGCTATACCGCTGCCTCAACCACCTTCAGCTCCGCTGCCTCCACCCGAATACGCAGCTGGTCCCTCTCTCCTACAGTCGTGTCCACCTGCCCCTGTAACTGGGTCGCATGATCAGTAGCCGCCCTCAGCTCCGTCTCCTGTAAAAAATAACAATCTAGTCAGTGCCCAGTGTAAATAAATTTTCAACTTAAGGACTCCAGCTTACTTACCTGATCCTCCAGCTCTCTCTGTGCCTCCTCGGCCCACCTAACTGCCGCTGCCAGTCGATCCTTCAGATCCGGCTGGGAGCTCTCTACCACTCTCGAAGAGGAGGTACCGGTCACTACTGTCCTCCTCACACTCTCCAACTCTCTTCGCTACACATAGAACACACATCCGTTTCTCAAATCTGCTAAGAATGGTAAAATACCGAAGTCTGAGTAGGTACTTACCAACTCCTCCGCCTCTTTCTGGGCCGCCTCACGATCCTGCATCGCCGAGTAGAGCAAGGCCCGAAGTGAGGCAGTCTCTCTAGCTACGGCCACCTGCAATTCATCTTTAAATCATTAGTTCAATTCCGTGCAGAGTAATTCACTAGGTGGTGGTTTAAGAGTTGTACCTATCGTCGGGCGCCCTTATAGACCTTTGCCCCATATTTTAAGGCAAAATCCTGAAGGTACGCATCGTCTATGGTGGCAGAAGACCTGACCTGCTTACCTCTGCGGTTCCAGTTCTCTATCTATTCCTTGGCCCGCTCACGCCAGTCGGTGGTGTCGTGTAGTCGTCGAAAACTCCGACCTGGCCTCGGAGTCTGGTCCCGGCTAGGGAACTCCACCGCGCTCTGACGTAGCCCCAGCGACCTCTGGCACAGATATAGATGAAGAGGTAGCACAAGGTTAAGTGCATGCACCCACAACGACCTACCAAAGTAGGGGCAGCCTGCACCAACCAAGGCTTGTTGCCCAGCTAGGTAGCCCAGAGGGGGGTGAATGGGACTTTAAAATTTCGGTCAGTTAAAACCTGTTCACAAAAACGATTGCACAAACACACTTCGCAGATTGTTAGAGTTAGTAGAAGAAGGATAGAAGAAGCAAGGCAATCACACAAAGGACACACGATATATCCTGGTTCGGACCTCCTTTCCACAGGAGTCCTACGTCCAGTCCCCAAGCAATCTCTTGGGATTTCACTATCTAGGGTACAGTCCCCCTATGGACACTACAACACCCTGGATGCCATACCAGGTCTTCTTCTCTTTCCCGGGAAAGAAGGCAGCCGACTTCTTTTACAGGTTCAGAAGCAAACCTACTTCTTTTACAGGCTTAGAAGCTAACCTACTGGTACCCACCCCAGTGCGGTGCAGCACCCAACCACAGCTGGTCTTCCTTCTCTCAGAAGGGATAACACCCTGGTACCCACCAGGTCTTCCTTCACACACGAAGGGAAACAACACAGAAAATGTGTTCAAGGGACAACGCCCCTAGATAAAGCTTACACAGAGCAAGATTTGAAGCTAGGACTAAGAGGATAAAGATCTAAAGAATAAGGACTCTCTCAGTACTAAAGGCTCTCTCTCAAAACTAGACAATGGACGCAGAGAGCTAAGAGCTAGATGAAATGGAAGTGAGGCTTTGCTCTTCTTGGATGCTCGCAGAAAACTAGATCAGAATAGATGAGAGCTTTTTCTTCTTCTTTTCGTTGTCTTTTTCTTCTAGAGCTTTTGTCTTGAATATATATCATTCATTTGAAATATGGACGTTGAAGTATCCGTTGTCTCCAAGCTTGGCATACGTTAGACTTCAAAGAGCTTGGAACTTGTGTTCAACGGTCTTCTTGGACTCTCATGCACTTAGGAGAAGATCTTCTGAGATTACTTGCGTTTCCAATGTTGTAGTGGATTGCTGTCAGATGCCTGCACACATTTCAAGCTTTAAATAGTGGACAGCTGGACTGTCTTTTGTTAGTCAACGTTAGAAGGAATGTTCATCAGAATAGTAATGCCATTTGCTGTTCTAAAAAAATGTTTAAAAGAGTAAGCATGATAGTAGAAAGATATTATTTGCATGCATACAGAGATACGTTCAGTCTTCATTAAATGCACAGCAGTCATGGAGATATGTGCGAAGACTTTGACTATTCAACGCTTTCAAAGATAAGTCATATATCAAGTCGATATAGACAAGAAATCGATGCATTTATGACTTATGAAATCGTTGAGCATTAACAAGCAAATCGTTGTACATAAGAAGTCGATACATTCATGACATATGAAATCGTTATGAACAAGTCAATTTAGCTAAATCATTGTAAGACATAACCAAATCATTATGTTTACTGAAGAAATCGTTATGGAGAGCAAATCGTTGTTCTCACAAAGAAATCGATGTGAACAAATTGTTCTGGTTTCTTCAGAAATCGTTATAAGAGACTTAAAGAATCGTTCTGAGAGCGAATCGTTATGGCTATAAAAGGAATCGTTTTGAGATCGATTTCTTAACAAATCGTTATGGCCACTTAAGAAATCGTTGTGAGATCGATTTCTTAACAAATCGTTATGGCCACTTAGCGAATCGTTCTGAGATCGATTTCTTAACAAATTCTTAACAAATCATTATGGCCACAAAGTGAATCGTTCTGGCACATATAAATTTGGCACTTGAAGTGAAATTGATGTATATGAAATTAGACATCGACTTTATCATTTTAGTGCGCCATAAAATAATCATAAATATTCATGAAATAATCTAATCATAAATTTTGTTGGCACCAAAATATGAGGGTAATAAAAGAGTGGTTCAACAATCTCCCCCTTTTTGGTGATGGCAAAATTTATGAGAATTTTCTGACAAAAATACTTAAAGCATAGCAAACATAGAAAATTCACAAATCGTGCATACCTTGATTACATACCATGCATACTCTCCCTATTTTTGTCACTAACCAAAAAGGAAGGTTCTTACCATGCATTTTCTCCCCCTTTGAGAGAATTTATTACCATTTGAGGGGTTCAACAATGATTAACATGAATGACTCCCCCTTTGTCTGCGCTCTCCCTGAGTGTGAGACTCCCCCTTAATGTGAGGCAAGTCAGATCTTATTGGTCTTGACTTATCACAATTATTTGTCAAGTCTTCAGAATTATCATCTGCATACATCTTAAGAACAACTTGCAAACACTGTTAGTAGCATGGTAATTTACTGAAAAATAGAAATAGAAATGTAGAACAAAAATGTAAATTAAAACTAAAGATTTGAGCATCTTCTAACCATACCCACTTGAATGCCTTTTTGTTGTTTTACTCATCAAGAGCAGATTGGCATTCTCTTCATCTTCTTGTGTGCTTGAACTATCTGAGGAGCTATCCTTAGTAACCGTAAAGGGTCTCCTTTTGCGTTTCTTGTGTTTCTCCTCCTTTCTTTTCTTAGTTTTCTTCTTACTCTTGGCTAATATTTTTTGAATGATTTCTTCTTCTTCACTATCACTATAACTGCTCTTATAGTCATTAGAAGTGTCTTCATTCGTAGTGCTTTCCCCAGCCTTGAGTGCAATAATTGGTCTTCTTCTGAAAGAGCTTTCTCCTAATCTCTCCATGTTGATCTCATGAGCCATAAGAGATCCAATAAGCTTTTCTAATGACATTGTGGAAAGGTCATTTGCTTCTTCTATAGTTGTGACCTTAGGAGTCCACTCCTTTGGAAGAGATCTTAAAATCTTTCTGACCATATCTCCCTAGCTATATTTCTTTCCCAATCCTGCGAGTTCATTGATAATCTCAATAAAGTTAGTGTACATTTAAGATATGGACTCACCTTGCTCCATTTGGAACTTCTCATATTTTGTCACCAAGATATCAATCCTGGTTTCTTTTACTTTGTCAGTTCCTTCATATGTAAGCTTTAGTGTTTCCCACATATCCTTTGCCGTTTTGCACGAAGAAATTCTGTTGAACTCCTTTTTACTGAGGGCACAACACAAAATGCTATTGGCTTTGCAGTTCAAGGAAATCTTTTTCCTGTCATCATCTGTCCACTGAGCCTTCTCATTTGTGACTAGGGGATCGCCTTCTTCTACTATGGACCAGATTTGATAATCGAAACCTTGCAGGAAATACTCCATCCTGGTCTTCCAATAAGCATAATCTTCACCATCAAAGAGAGGGGGTCGGTTGATGGACTGACCTTCGGAATAGCTTTGGGCTGCCATTAGATCTTTGCTCTTCAAATCGTTGGATCTTCTTTCTTTGAAGATACTGGCTTTGACACCACTTGTTGCCCAGCTAGGTAGCCCAGAGGGGGGTGAATGGGACTTTAAAATTTCGGTCAATTAAAACATGTTCACAAAAACGATTGCACAAACACACTTCGCAGATTGTTAGAGTTAGTAGAAGAAGGATAGATGAAGCAAGGCAATCACACAAAGGACACAGCGATATATCCTGGTTCGGACCTCCTTTCCACAGGAGTCCTACGTCCAGTCCCCAAGCAATCTCTTGGGATTTCACTATCTAGGGTACAGTCCCCCTATGGACACTACAACACCCTGGATGCCCCACCAGGTCTTCTTCTCTTTCCCGGGCAAGAAGGCAACCCAATTCTTTTACAGGTTCAGAAGCAAACCTACTTCTTTTACAAGCTTAGAAGCTAACCTACTGGTACCCACCCCAGTGCGGTGCAGCACCCAGCCGCAGCTGGTCTTCCTTCTCTCAGAAGGGAATAACACCCTGGTACCCACCAGGTCTTCCTTCACACACGAAGGGAAACAACACAGAAAATATGTTCAAGGAACAATGCCCCTAGATCAAGCTTACACAGAGCAAGATCTGAAGCTAGGACTGAGAGGATAAAGATCTACAGAATAAGGACTCTCTCAGTACTAAAGGCTCTCTCTCAAAACTAGATAATGGACGCAGAGAGCTAAGAGCTAGATGAAATGGAAGTGAGGCTTTGCTCTTCTTGGATGCTCGCAGAAAACTAGATCAGAATAGATGAGAGCTTTTTCGTCTTCTTTTCGTTGTCTTTCCTTCTGGAGCTTTTGTCTTGAATATATATCGTTCATTTGAAATATGGACGTTGAAGTATCCGTTGTCTCCAAGCTTGGTATACGTTAGACTTCAAAGAGCTTGGAACTTGTGTTCAACGATCTTCTTGGCCTCTCATGCACGTAGGAGAAGATCTTCTGAGATTACTTGCGTTTCCAATGTTGTAGTGGATTGCTGTCAGATGCCTGCACACATTTCAAGCTTTAAACAGTGGACAGCTACACTGTCTTTTGTTAGTCAACATTAGAAGGAATGTTCATCAGAATAGTAATGTGATTTGCTGTTCTAAAAAAATGTTTAAAAGAGTAAGCATGATAGTAGAAAGATATTATTTGCATGCATGCAGAGATACGTTCAGTCTTCATTAAATGCACAACAGTCATGGAGATATGTGCGAAGACTTTGACTATTCAACGCTTTCAAAGATAAGTCATATATCAAGTCGATATAGACAAGAAATCGATGCATTTATGACTTATGAAATCGTTGAGCATTAACAAGCAAATCGTTGTACATAAGAAGTCGATACATTCATGACATATGAAATCGTTATGAACAAGTCAATTTAGCTAAATCATTGTAAGACATAACCAAATCGTTATGTTTACTGAAGAAATCGTTGTGGAGAGAAAATCGTTGTTCTCACAAAGAAATTGATGTGAACAAATCGTTCTGGTCTCTTCACAAATCGTTATGATAGACTTAACGAATCGTTCTGAGAGCGAATCGTTATGGCTATAAAAGGAATCATTCTGAGATCGATTTCTTAACAAATCGTTATGGCCACTTAGCGAATCGTTCTAAGATCGATTTCTTAACAAATTCTTAACAAATCGTTATGGCCACAAAGTGAATCGTTCTGGCACATATAAATTTGGCACTTGAAGTGAAATCGATGTATATGAAATTAGACATCGACTTTATCATTTTAGTGCGCCATAAAATAATCATAAATATTCATGAAATAATCTAATCATAAATTTTGTTGGCACCAAAATATGAGGGTAATAAAAGAGTGGTTCAACAATCTCCCCCTTTTTGGTGATGACAAAATTTATGAGAATTTTCTGACAAAAATACTTAAAGCATAGCAAATACAAAAAATTCACAAATCATGCATACCTTGATTACATACCATGCATACTCTCCCCATTTTTGTCACTAACCAAAAAGGAAGGTTCTTACCATGCATTTTCTCCCCCTTTGAGAGAATTTATTACCATTTGAGGGGTTCAACAATGATTAACATGAATGACTCCCCCTTTGTCTGCGCTCTCCCTGAGTGTGAGACTCCCCCTTAATGTGAGGCAAGTCAGATCTTATTGGTCTTGACTTATCACAATTATTTGTCAAGTCTTCAGAATTATCATCTGCATACATCTTAAGAACAACTTGCAAACACTGTTAGTAGCATGGTAATTTACTGAAAAATAGAAATAGAAATGTAGAACAAAAATGTAAATTAAAACTAAAGATTTGAGCATCTTCTAACCATACCCACTTGAATGCCTTTTTGTTGTTTTACTCATCAAGAGCAGATTGGCATTCTCTTCATCTTCTTGTGTGCTTGAACTATCTGAGGAGCTATCCTTAGTAACCGTAAAGGGTCTCCTTTTGCGTTTCTTGTGTTTCTCCTCCTTTCTTTTCTTAGTTTTCTTCTTACTCTTGGCTAATATTTTTTGAATGATTTCTTCTTCTTCACTATCACTATAACTGCTCTTATAGTCATTAGAAGTGTCTTCATTCGTAGTGCTTTCCCCAGCCTTGAGTGCAATAATTGGTCTTCTTCTGAAAGAGCTTTCTCCTAATCTCTCCATGTTGATCTCATAAGCCATAAGAGATCCAATAAGCTTTTCTAATGACATTGTGGAAAGGTCATTTGCTTCTTCTATAGTTGTGACCTTAGGAGTCCAGTCCTTTGGAAGAGATCTTAAAATCTCTCTGACTATATCTCCCTAGTTGTATTTCTTTCCCAATCCAGCGAGTTCATTGATAATCTCAATAAAGTTAGTGTACATTTAAGATATGGACTCACCTTGCTCCATTTGGAACTTCTCATATTTTGTCACCAAGATATCAATCCTGGTTTCTTTTACTTTGTCAGTTCCTTCATATGTAAGCTTTAGTTTTTCCCACATATCCTTTGCCGTTTTGCACGAATAAATTCTGTTGAACTCCTTTTTACTGAGGGCACAACACAAAATGCTTTTGGCTTTGCAGTTCAAGGAAATCATTTTCCTGTCATCATCTGTCCACTGAGCCTTCTCATTTGTGACTAGGAGATCGCCTTCTTCTACTATGGACCAGATTTGATAATCGAAACCTTGCAGGAAATACTCCATCCTGGTCTTCCAATAAGCATAATCTTCACCATCGAAGAGAGGGGGTCGGTTGATGGACTGACCTTCGGAATAGCTTTGGGCTGCCATTAGATCTTTGCTCTTCAGATCGTTGGATCTTCTTTCTTTGAAGATACTGGCTTTGATACCACTTGTTGCCCAGCTAGGTAGCCCATAGGGGGGTGAATGGGACTTTAAAATTTCAGTCAATTAAAACCTGTTCACAAAAACGATTGCACAAACACACTTCGCAGATTGTTAGAGTTAGTAGAAGAAGGATAGAAGAAGCAAGGCAATCACACAAAGGACACAGCGATATATCCTGGTTCGGACCTCCTTTCCACAGGAGTCCTATGTCCAGTCCCCAAGCAATCTCTTGGGATTTCACTATCTAGGGTACAGTCCCCCTATGGACACTACAACACCCTGGATGCCATACCAGGTCTTCTTCTCTTTCCCGGGCAAGAAGGCAGCCCACATCTTTTACAGGTTCAGAAGCAAACCTACTTCTTTTACAGGCTTCGAAGCTAACCTACTGGTACCCACCCCAGTGCGGTGCAGCACCCAGCTACAGCTGGTCTTCCTTCTCTCAGAAGGGAATAACACCGTGGTACCCACTAGGTCTTTCTTCACACATGAAGGGAAACAACACAGAAAATATGTTCAAGGAACAATGCCCCTAGATCAAGCTTACACAGAGCAAGATCTGAAGCTAGGACTGAGAGGATAAAGATCTACAGAATAAGGACTCCCTCAGTACTAAAGGCTCTCTCTCAAAACTAGACAATGGACGTAGAGAGCTAAGAGCTAGATGAAATGGAAGTGAGGCTTTGCTCTTCTTGGATGCTCGCAGAAAACTAGATCAGAATAGATGAGAGTTTTTTCGTCTTCTTTTCGTTGTCTTTTCTTCTGGAGCTTTTGTCTTGAATATATATCGTTCATTTGAAATATGGACGTTGAAGTATCCGTTGTCTCCAAGCTTGGTATACGTTAGACTTCAAAGAGCTTGGAACTTGTGTTCAACGATCTTCTTGGCCTCTCATGCACGTAGGAGAAGATCTTCTGAGATTACTTGCGTTTCCAACGTTGTAGTGGATTGCTGTCAGATGCCTGCACACATTTCAAGCTTTAAACAGTGGACAGCTGGACTATCTTTTGTTAGTCAACATTAGAAGGAATGTTCATCAGAATAGTAATGTGATTTGCTGTTCTAAAAAAATGTTTAAAAGAGTAAGCATGATAGTAGAAAGATATTATTTGCATGCATGCAGAGATACGTTCAGTCTTCATTAAATGCACAGCAGTCATGGAGATATGTGCGAAGACTTTGACTATTCAACACTTTCAAAGATAAGTCATATATCAAGTCGATATAAACAAGAAATCGATGCATTTATGACTTATGAAATCGTTGAGCATTAACAAGAAAATCGTTGTACATAAGAAGTCGATACATTCATGACATATGAAATCGTTATGAACAAGTCAATTTAGCTAAATCATTGTAAGACATAACCAAATCATTATGTTTACTGAAGAAATCGTTATGGAGAGCAAATCGTTGTTCTCACAAAGAAATCGATGTGAACAAATTGTTCTGGTTTCTTCACAAATCGTTATGAGAGGCTTAACGAATCGTTCTGAGAGTGAATCGTTATGGCTATAAAAGGAATCATTTTGAGATCGATTTCTTAACAAATCGTTATGGCCACTTAAGAAATCATTGTGAGATCGATTTCTTAACAAATCGTTATGGCCACTTAGGGAATCGTTCTGAGATCGATTTCTTAACAAATTCTTAACAAATCGTTATGGCCACAAAGTGAATCGTTCTGGCACATATAAATTTGGCACTTGAAGTGAAATCGATGTATATGAAATTAGACATCGACTTTATCATTTTAATGCGCGATAAAATAATCATAAATATTCATGAAATAATCTAATCATAAATTTTGTTGGCACCAAAATATGAGGGTAATAAAAGAGTGGTACAACAAGGTTGTCCCTCCTCACTCTCCTCTCGATATGGCTGCCACACCACCTGCACATCAAGACACATCTAATAAGTTGCCAAACAGTTATCTTTCATTAAACTTACAGAGAGGGGTTAAATCACTCACATCTAGATGAGGGTAGCTGTCAATAGCATCTTGAAGGGCCGCAAGCTGGTCGTTTAAGGTATGTGTATCGCTGCGCGAATCCCACCGGCAAGCAATAGGCACTACGCCCAGTCGTGCCAAGATCCCCCTCCTCAGGACTGGAAGGTAAAGGTAAGCTCAGACCTGCAAGATGTAAAAAGAGAATAGTCAAGTCTCAGTTCATAACATGTATAACAAAAGAAGCAGCAAAAGGGGAGTGAGGTACCTGTAGAAAGGGAAAGAACCCACTCGTAGAGGTCTGTCGCTCGGAGGCACTCAAAGTGTCGAACTGGTGTGCAAGAAACGCAGCCCCCCAAGCATAGCCACCCACCTCGTCCAGGTCCTCCAAGAGAGGCAGAAAACAGCAATAGATTGCGTCGCCTCTCGTGGCAAACAAGAGTCTACCAAGGAAGAGGATGAGGAAACGACACAGATCCACGTCCGTCTCTGCCCCGGGCTCGTCCACTAGTACGGTCCGGCACCCCCGGGTCAACCGCAGCAGCTGTCCGTCCACCGTCTCCCCCACCTTCTTCCCCACATCATAGAGTCCTAAACTCTCCTGAAGTGCCACTCTGGGAATAAGGGAGGACCTCCGCTCTACTGTCAGGCCTAGGAGTCTATGGGCTAGCTCACTATAATCGGGGTAGGTGAACCCGCTCACAGCATGCCCGTACACCCTCAGCCCAGTGATCCAGCTCACATCCTCTAGACTAGGGATCATATGACCCCATGGGAATATGAAGGCAGTCGCCTCCGTATCCCACCTGCTCTGCAGGGCCTGAGTAAGGTCCGGATCCGCCCTCATCCTATCCATCCTCAACACTTCTCCAAACCCCATCCCCTCTAACCGCTCTCTCTGGAACACTGGGAAGGCTAGGTACACAGCTAGGACCAGGAGCCAAGACACCTGGGCCCTCATTTCCCCCTGCAAGCAGAAATCAATTCAAAGTCAGTCAAAACTCTCTACAGTTTGGGTTCTCGGTTGTGGTCGCAACGGCCTGGTAGGTCGCAATAATGTCGCGGTGCCCCGATTGGTCGCGACCTCGCCGCGCCCCCCTGGCTGACTGCGACCTTGTCGCGGTGGATTCTGAAGACGCGACCTGATGGCGCCGCATTGACCCATCGCGACACCTACTGTCACGACGTGCCGATCGGTCGCGTTCTCAGATGCAGACCGACCGGAGCTTCCCTTGTCCGGTGGCCGTTTTCTCTGGGCATTACACCCTGTATTCGCCCTCTAGGGGCCCCCTTACCCTTTCCCATACATCCATTCAAGGTTTTAGGGTTGGAGGCTTACCGTTTTCATCACCTTTTCCCGTGCCTCCCTCGCCGCATCCACGTCCATCGGGGGTGCAACCTCCTCCATCATCTCCATGTCCAGGGCCTCCTCCTCCATTGGAGGAACCTCCTCGCGACGCCGGGGAATTCTCCTCACCGACCGCCTCCTTCTCTCCTCACCACGAGACCCACTTTCACCGCCACCTTCCATCGCCGGGAGATGAGGGAGCAAGAGAAAGAGCAAGAGGGTTTGAGGGTGAGAGAAGGAGTAGCAAGAGAGAGTTTGGAGAGTGTGGGAGTGAAAGGGGGAAAGCTTGAGAGGTTTTGAGCGTAGAAAGGAAGAAGAAGAGGCGGGTCGACATTTTGAACCCTCGGTTAAGGACGCGACTTAGCGCTATGTCGCATTCAGGATGCATCGCTCAATCAAGTCGTGACCGTGTCACGACCTCCCGCAACGACGCGACCTGAAGGCGACATACATTCTGGCCACGTTTCAAACAGAGCATTACGCAAACAAGGTAAACTCTGCTTTTATTCATTCAATCTATCAATACATTGTCTAAATCACTTCCTACAATCAAACAATTGTTTTTTTTTTCCTGCCCTAGCTACCATCTAACATCTTCCCTACATCAATTCAATCACTCTCAAGCTTGCATTGCTGCTGGCCGGATCTCTTTCAATGCCTCAATGTATTCCTGCGTCACGTCTTCATCTTCTACCGCCTCAGCCTGGATAAGACCCATCGCGCACCCCTCCCAATGGACGATGGCGCTTCGTACGTCCCGTTCGTCCTGCTCATCACCTCTCTTCCACTCTTGAATAGGTGGGTAATGTGGAAGGAAGGGAACCATTGTGCGAGCCGCTCCACACTGTAGATAGCAACGATCCAGATTGTAGAGAACTAATGCTTCATCACCCAGGAGTCGGAGTGCTAATCCGGGGTGCTGCAGTAAGTAGATAGTCTTGTTGTGGAGGTAGCGTGGGCGCATGTCAAACTCCGTCACGGTCATCTTCTTGAGATAATCGCGCCAGTCCTTCAACCCCTTCACTTGTGCTGTCTTGCACCACGCTTGTGGTGTCATGTAGAGAGGCACGCCGACGAATGCAAGGGGATGATGCAGCATGGTCTTGCACTCGGTGGAGAGGGTATCCATGGCCCGGAACTATATGTGCATGCCCATCCACAGCTCGAGGGCGATGACGGAGCCAAAGAAGGGGCCTCTAGTAGCTGCAGAGGTAAGTCCAGCATAAAGGTAGCCAAGGACAGCCTGACCAATACTCATACCATCCGAGACGGAGTCGATTATGCTCAGATTTGCAATGGAGATAGCACCGTCTTCAGCTGGGAAGAGAATGATGACGCAAATACAGATGGCGGTTGCTTTGGCAATGGCGAGATGGTTCCCGATCTTGCGTTTGCACTGGGAGATGATCCACTAGGCAATGGGAAGGAGATGCACCTGCGTCCGGCTGGTCATGGAATGCAGATCGGTCTTCCTAGTAGTGATCTCCCCGAGGATGCTCCACGCATTGATCGGTGCCACGGTATGAGAGAGTGCAAGCTCCTCTCCCCTCTGGTACCTCGGGAGACCCAGCATGATCTCCAGCTCTTCTAGTAGGATGGTCGCCTCGAACCCGAGGAAGATGAACGTGTGAGTCTGGGGATGCCACAACTCCACTAGTGCGGTAATGCTGTCCCATACATGCACGATCTTATGGTATTGCTTGGCCAACACAAGCACGGTGGATAGTCCCCACTCCCGCAAGTGGCGAATGGAAGAAAGTGGAAGCAAGTCGACCATGGAGTTCAGCCATGGTACTTTAGAAAATCGCCTATGGCCCGAGAGAATCTAGGGTAAGAGGAAGGAGAATAGGAGGAGATTGAGAACAGAATAAGAAATAGAAGTGGTTAGAAGAAGAGTTGGAGAGAGGAAATTTCCTTACTTGGATGTTTGGGCGTGCGCATACATACCCGGGCACGGAGGAGAGGCGTTGGAGCTCCACATGAGATTCTCGTGCCGCCTTGAGGCCGGAATAAGGTGAGATGTCCTCTTGGAAGGTGGAGAAAGCTCTCTTCATGGCTGTAGGAGAGAGAAAATCAAAGGACATTTGAAGGAGAGAGAGAGCTGCGGGATTAGCACCCTGAGCAACCCTATTTATAGAGTCTTGGGGGGGGGGGGGGGGGGGGGTAATCCATCCCTATCCGTAGTTAAGAACTAGGATAAGACTAGGAGAGGTTTAGGAGTCCTATTAGTAGTCTAGGTTATCTTAAGATAAGGATAAGCATAAGTTTTTGCATTTTTGGGGGGCTCTATTGGTGTCGCGACGCCGCGATATGCCGCGTCTAGGTCGTGCCATGGCGGGGTGCCGCGACCATGTCGCGACCCCTATGTGCGTCGCCTATTTATCTTAGGTATTTGTTTCGTCATTTCTGTTGTTTGTGAATGAATTGTTTCTTTATTTTGATTGTTTGTTTGTATATATGTATCGTTTCATGCTTATTGCTTCGTTAAAAAAAAATCAAAAAATCTAAAAAGAAAGAATATCACAGGTAAGTCAGGTAATGTATTTCTATCTTTACTCCTCGCATTATTATATGATATTTTATTTATTATATCGCTTCAAGGACCGGCTGGTTCTCAATGTGCTCTGGGATTTGAGTTCCCCTTTACCAAAAATAGTGATAATCTAGGTGCACATTGTTAATCGTTGGATAGGCCGTTAGGTTGGGTAAGTTCGGGGACGATGGATTCAGACCTACACTGTGGTTGTAGGTAGTCTCTTGACCTGCTCTTACTTCGGCTTAGCATTATTATCCTTGATCTATTTTCTATTTCCTCTTTTCTTTGCATTCGTTTTGATGATTTCTTTTCTTTTAACCCAGCATGCATCACGTAGGTCTTTGAGCTTTCATAACTCATTCCTGGCTGATGGTGAGCCCTTACTGAGTGCCCAATCATTGTTCATGTTTCAAACAAGAAATCCTATTCCATTCCAAATCAGAAGGTTTGCCTCCGAGCAAGTTACTCTTGTCAGTTTGTTAAGATCTTCCTTGTCTGGATTCTCTATCCAATTTTCATCTTACTCCTTTGATCCACTTTGGTTGCGAACCGCTCCCAGGACAGAGTCATGAGTTACCTGCCTGGCACGCACAAGTCCCTCCAAAAGGAAACCTGCAGGCCAATCGACTAGGGTACTTTTCAATCGAGAGGTTGATCGTCCTTTTCTTTCTCCTTCTTGTCCAGACTCGTGCTTTTCTTTGCATTCTGCTCGAGCAATTAACTCGGGGCTTTTATGAAGATTCCAGTTGCTTGTTGGTTAGGTCAGGTGTCTCTTTACCTTGACTCCTACTTTTCAGTCCACTCCACATCATTTCCACTTCGCCGTCACTTCATGACATCTCTGCTACACTTCCGCTATGCTCCCTTGCAAAGTAGGAGTCAAGGAGGGGCAATCTGTAGACACCCGATTCTGGCTTATAAGTCGAACTACATTTCTTGTTAACTTAGTGAGCCCCTAGTTGGTCACTCACCTTGAGCCCATCATTAGCCTTGCTTTGAGCCCATTAACAGCCCAATTTCCATGAATATCCCGTCCATTGTCTTTTAAAAGAGTCCATATGCCTTAAATGCCTATTATTCTCCCATGTGATTGATCAATATTTTGAAAATAATCGATTTCCATTAACGCAACATATCGTGGTGCCGCGTTCATCCTTTTTGCACCTCCCTTGGCTGTCACGACAGCCCATGCATATCCATGCACGTGGCTTCATAGTCGCGACAACTAAGGCCGTCGCATTAATTGTGGTCACGTCCCTACGATGCGTCGCGACTTCAGCCGTGGCAACCACCTCCTATTTATCCTCTCATGGCTTTTATCTTAATTCCCTGCAACCTCCCAACCCATCTGAACGCATCTAGGGGATGGGGGACTCTCTGAAACCTCCTTTGGACTCTCACCCACGAGATTAATGATTTTTATTCTTTTATTTGGGGTATTTATCACTTAAAATGGGATTTTTCTCTCTCTAAGTCTATATAAGCAGGCCCTTTTCTTCAGAGAGAGGGGACCCCCATTTTCACCCGGAAGGGCTGTCGAATTTTCCTTAGATCTGGACTTAGCCTCGCAGCCCTCCCTTCTCCTCTCTTTTCCTCACATTCTCCACCTCAAAACTTATCCTTTTGCACATCTATGGGGCTTGGATTGTAAGGAGGACGACTCCCGACATTCCTTGGAGCATCTGAAGCATCTAAGCACACCATTGCACGCCAGGGAGTCGCCCATATGGGGCTCTTTCTCTTTTCCTCCCTCTTTCTTCTTCCTCCTTCTTGCATGTTGTTTTATTTCTAGATAGATTGCATTCACCCTTCGTCCCACGTTTTTATACACCCCAGGGGTTTAAAATCCACCCCAGGTTCGTTCCCTCCATCTTACTTCTTCCTCTTTTACTGTTGGATGAATACTCCACTTAACAAGTTCTAATAGGATTCTTTTCTTATTTTTGTTGTTTTGGCAGGCACTCAAACAAGATCTCACGAGGAGCTCTTGTCCTCTGGCCGGCTGGAGGACAGGAAGAAGGTCTACACAAACTTCTCCCACATTGCAGAGAACGCGATGGGATAAAGCGACGCGACCAGAGGCGCGGCCCGTAGGGGCGTCGCGATATTAGCACCATCGCGACAGGTTTTGACGTTGCGATATCAGGTCCGTCCTCTGTTCTCTCTTCCTTTTCCTAGTATAGTTAGCCCCCCTTTTCATTCTATATTTTGCAACTATATTAGGTGGCGATCACACCCCTTTCCATGCTATTATAGTCGACATATGTATGTGTGTATTGAGGGACACACAATCCCCGTGATTACAATACCCTCCGCGGAGGGCTGAGGAGATGGTGCTGTAGTAAATGACGTCTTCCGTGAGCAGTGTTCCCTAGTACTTTTTATGTCACCCTCGGAATATGCCCCTAAGGGATCTTTTATCCCATTTTTTTTCTACACTTGTATTTTGCTACTTTGGGACTGTACTAGACTCGTACTTTATGTTGGACGCTTTTCCTTCACGTGGTGGTACATTTTAGTATTGTTGTTGTTACTTACTCCCGTTACATATCTTGTTAGACAGGTTCGTTAGCCCATCCGGGTCTTCAGTTCCTTAGGCGGTGGTGCCGATGGTCGGAACCTTAGCGGGAGCCGGGGGTCTGGGCATCGGGGCCGTTATAGTGGTATCAGAGCAAGGGTTCTATCAAGACTTGTAATGGAACTAAGTGACAACGCAAGTCCCATAGGCAGTACAAGTAACACTACTAGCCGTCAGGTTATTCTGTTAACTCAACTGTTAGTTTGTGTCACAGGACATGCCTCCACGTAGACGCAGATAGGTCCGAGAGCTGATGGAGCATCAGGGCGTCGCACCAGACGAGTCGATTGCAGCCGAGCACGCACTGGTGGATGCTCATCCTTAATAGATCGACCAACCAGGTGTTCCATTGTCGTAGGGCATTCCGTTGTTGTAGGGAGCACAGTAGCAGCAGTGGCATCCACCCTCGGCCCCCTACAGAGGTGTTGGAGTAGTGGTGGAGGACGATGTTCCAGGGTCCTTGGCAATACCAGTAGATGCTGGAAGGAGGTCAGCACTTTGCAGAGATGGCAGCAGAGGAGCAGCCACCAGCGACCCCGCAGGCAGCACCCGTCCAGCCAGAGGTACCGCCAGTAGTATGGCAGCAGACTCCAGTTGTGGGAGCAGCACCTGAGGACCGCACAACACTCCTAAAGAGGTTTCTTCATCTCTAGCCTCTGATGTTTTACGACGACTATGATCCAGAAAGGGCAGAGAGTTGGGTCCATGAGCTCGAGCGTATTGTCGAGACTATGGACTGTGCATATCAAGATTAGGTAAGACTTGCAGTGTACCAACTGAAGGGGTCAGCCCACAAGTGGTGGAGGACAGTAAGGCATACCAGTTTTCAGGGTAGGAGGTTGGACCAGATAGTTTGGGAGCAGTTTCTGGAGCTCTTCCACGGCGAGTACTTCCCCGACTATGCCCACCACGAGAGCAGGGACCAGTTCCACGAGCTGACGTAGGGAGAGCTGACAGTGGCGCAATACCATTTAAGGTTTGTACAGCTTTTGTGGCACATCCCTCATGTAGCCACTAGTGAGCAGGCTCGCACTGAGCAGTTCATTAGTGGCTTACATTCAGAGTTGAGGTGGGCCATGGTTGGCCACCTCTACGACACCTTGGGGTTGGCAGCGGCTAGGGCTACCGCCTTAGAGAGGGAGTGTAATGTTGCGATTTTTCAGATCCTTGTTTAATGGGTCTGGTGTGGTGCCCTTGGCCAATGTGGGGTCATTGGGCCTTGGTTGTGGCTTCTGTGTGTTTGTGGATGATGTGGGCTGGAGGTTTAGGCCCAAACAGCCCACAAGTTTCTTGGTGAAAAAGGCGATGGGGTATGTCATCGCGTTTTGAACGCGACGGCTTCCTACGTCGCGATTCACTAACTACCTTTCCGTGGCGCGGCGCGATTAGCGACAGCCAGGTCTGTCGCTTTTAGTGTGTTTTAAATGCGACGACTGCCTCCATCGCGATTTTGACTGTGCATTTATTTCTCTGTTCCAACCAGACAGAGTAGAGGAGCTCTATTCGGCGGTGATCGAGGCTACTGCAGCATCTCCTGGGTGTTTTTCGGCGTTTGGTGGTTCGCGCGGTGCAGCGCCCAAGCATGGAGTATGTTTGAAGCGTGGGTGCGCCAGCAATGCGGAGGTTTTCATGTTTTACGGGTTCTTCAAGATTTGGTAGGGAGACTACCCTCTTGTTTTAGTTTGATTTAAATGGTTTAAAGGGTGGAAAGTATGTTAGGGTGGTTTGCCATATTGTGGATTTCATGTTTAATGTTTTAGTTTGGTATTGAAATCATATATGTGTGGATTTCCCGTGGAGAAGGTGGGTTCGGCCTATGAGTTGAGCTCACTGTCGCATTGGAAATGCGACGGGGTTCACCGTTGTGCTTATGATATGAACGCGACATGGTGAAGCGTCGCATTTTTGTTTCTGATTGGGTCCTATATCGATTGGCTTTGTCACGACGCATCGCGTCATCGCGATTCGAACTCCGACTGTCAGTTTTGCATGAAGGTGACGACATGGGCCATCGTGATTTGAACTCCGACTGTTAGTTCTAGCCTAAAGGTGACATGTCGGGCCGTCACGATTATGTTGCGACGCTAGGCCCTGTCGCATTAAGGCTTTGAACTACGTTCGGACAGGTCATCACGATTTGAAAGGCGACATCTGTGTCCGTCGCGTTTTAGCCTCCATGGGGATGAGTTGTGTGTTTGGGCAGTGAGGTTCCAGTGTGGAGTTAGCCTTGGTATGTGATGTTATTTAAGTGGGTTAAGTTGATTAATATTAGTAAAGCATGTGTAAGGTTAAGGGTTGTTGAGTGATTAGTTAGTGAATCGTGTGATTCATGTTAAGTATGCTAATGTGATCAGTTAAGTGGTTAATACGTATTGTGGTCTGGTGTTGCTATGGAGGTCGTGAGACAACCAATGACAGGCAAGGTTATTATATGTTATTGTGGTTCGTATATGTGTCAATGTAGGTTGGCTTGGAGGTCACACGGTGACCGGTGACGAGCAAATTATAATACATATGTACCATTATTTATAATAAAGGTTGTATAAGTACATATCATGGTTTGTGTGTTTGCCGAGTCTGGTGGTCCAACTCCTATTCCAGAATGCCTCTTCAGTCGGGTACCCCAGGTCCCTTAGTGAGCCAGGCACGTGTGCTGTGCTCGGGCGTGTCCTGGTATGGTGTGTACCACTGAGGTCTGAGTCGTCTTCCTAGACACCCTCACTCCTATGTTTGAGTTGTACGTCCAGCTGAGGGAAAGATGACTGGGGGCAGTGACTTGTGTTGGTGAGTGTGCAGTCACTTGTAGCGCGCTCGTGGTTGAGGGATGGACACTAGTGGACGTACTGGTCCCCAGCTAGTCCTATGTTCAAGTGCCTAACTTTAAGGAGCTCGGGCTGGAGTCCCTAAAGGTGCCAGGCATGGGTCTGCAGGTGTGGTGTTGGTTGGTCTCCACAGTTGGTTGGCTTGCTTTGTGTGTTTGTGGAGCGGTAGCTGGACTATTTTATCCTTGGCTACAAAGACTGAGAGGTGGTTCTTGTGATGTGTTGTCCGGGTTGGATACTGGCGTCATGAACCAATAGTCCGTTCCCGTGTGGTGGCATCGTTTCTTTCCGACTCGTGTTTTGCACTGGTTGTGGCTTGTGTGTGTGACTCGCTGGTTGAGGTTTTACCTGTTGGGGTGTGCCATGGTGGTGGCACAGTTATAGTTGTGGTTCCATGGTGGTACCTTGTGGTAGTAGGTACCTGTACCCTTCGTGGATAGCTTTGTGTTGTGGTACGTATGTACCAGCCTCCCCAAGTGTTGAGGCAAGCTTATGTTTTGTGAAGATCGTATGGTGTGACCTTCCACATGTTGTGTTTTACCCTTCTTTGGGTAAGCTTCCGATTATGGTTTTATATGTGTGGTGGATTGGCTTGTTGATGCCAGTCCTATTGCCCTATATGGGTAGGTTGCCTGTGAAGCTTGTAGCCTAGGCAATGGTTTTCCTATAAGGCTCATAGCTTTGGCGACAAGCTGTTGTAGTGGTTTGCCTGTGAGGCATGTGGCCTAGGCATTGCAGTTGTTGGCAAATTAGCGGTACTATGCTAGTCCTATTATTTCTTCTTACTTTTCGAGGACTGTGTTAGCTAGTGTGATTATATTTTAGTTGCAGTTTAACCATGTTTGTTGTGAAACATGTTATGGTTTGACTATCGGTGTTGCTAGTGAGACCCTTTGGGGTTGAGATCTATTTCCGTTTTCAGGTATTGTTTTTAGGAGGTCCCTGCTGGGCCAGTGACTTGTTGAGGCTCACTCCCTTACAGCTCTTTTTAGGTGTTGGCCAGTTTTGTGTGGCTTGCGGAGGCGTTGTGGCAGACTTGTACCAACAGCAGTAGAGTTAGCCGTGTTGTGTGAGCTTGTGCTCCCTCGGGGTATGTCCTAGGTAGTTGTACTTTTTTATTGGACACATAATAATGTATTGGGATAGTTGTACATTGTTATATACAGGTATGAGCACATGTACTTTTTTGTGTCTTATACTATTGTTGTTGTCTTTTATATTCTTACTAGACACTTGTGTGAGATATCCCTTACGAGACTTCAGTCCGATCGCAGGAGGCCGACTTGGATATGGAGCCTTATTGGGGATAAATATCTAAGGCCGTTACAGTTGGTATCAGAGCATGGTCCAGTTAGAATATGAAAAGACATTGAGGTTACAATGTCTCAAGACATGGTTTAATGTCCACTGCTGGTAGTATGTCTGCGGTTTTATGTGGTTTAAAGTGGTATTTACGTGAGTTTTTGATATGTGAAATGTGTATGCTTGTTTGCGAACTTGGCAGTTGTTAGTAATGGCAGAGAAATGGTGAGGCTAGTGGTATAAGTTGAGTGGTTATACCAGTGTGCCAGTTTGCAGTTAAAGTGTAGTTGCTTAAAGGTTCTCAGTTATAGAAATTGAAGGGATTAGTGAATTCAAATATGAAATTCAGTAAAAGTGTTTTAGTAAGGTATAGAGTTGGCAAAGACAAGTATAAGGTAATGGTGTGATAGAATAGCAGAGGGAACAGTGTTATAATAAGGAATAGTATGTGTTAAGAATTGTTAAGTGTATGAACTGTGATTGAGAAATTTAGCAGAGGAAATTGTTCTGTTTGAGATTTGTGTTAGTAAGTGTTAAGAAGCAATTTGGACAATAATGCGATTAGTGATAAGAAAGGTTTGGAATAATTGAGTGAGGTAGATTAGCTCCAGATAAGGTACTGGTAAGCAGAGGAGCAGTGATTTGTGGAAGTCAGATTAAGTGTGCTTTGTGATCAGAGACGGTTGCAATAAAGAGCTTGAGAATAGTGTTGTTGTGAGTAATGATGATAATGGGAAATTTGATATAGAGATCTACGTAAGTATGTGCCGAGGTGATCAGTTGGGTAAAGAAAGAGTAAAGGAAGAACAAATCAGTGTATAGTTAGATTTTTTGAGAATTTCAAAAGAAAGATATTCACTTGGCAAGTGGCAGTTGTGAAGATTCCACAAAATGATTTGTTAAAGAATGCAGTGTTGAAGATAAGATTAGTGATGTTTAGCAGTTATTGCAAATAAATGCTGATATAGTAAAGCAGTAATGTGAAATAAAGGAATTAGGCAGAGTAGGTTATTATATTTAAAGAAATCAATTTTAGGTTCTGGCTTTGGCGGTATTTTAGTGAAAGATGATTGTATGTTAAGAAGAGTTACAGTGTAAATGGTATAGTGAGATTAGCAAGATAGCAGAATAATTAAGAGAAATATTTTACAGAGATAATATTATGTTTAATGCAGTTGGAAGGTTATTGACCAGAGAAAGAAAGAGTATAGTTAACTATGAAATGGATATAATTAGATGGTTCAGAAAGTGTTCAGCAAGAATTTGCATGCCAGTGCACAGGAAGTGATTTAGATTGAGCAGAGGTATTTTAGAATTGATGTAAGAATAGTAAGCAGATTAAAGTATGGCAGAATAGAATAGAAAGAGCAATAAATGTATGGAAATTGGAAATTATTAAGTACAGAAAGGAAAAGTGTGACCAGTTAAACAGTAAAAAGTTTGGGATCAGGAGACACTTGATTGAGAGAGAGTTTGATAAAGTTGAAGGTAAAACATGTGCAGAGTTAGTTGAGCAATTTTATTTTAGTGATAAGAGAGTGCAGTGTCACAGCAATGAGAATAAATATTTGAAAGGGTTATGCAATAGATTTGTTAAATCAGCCAGAGAATGTTATTTGAAGCAAGGAAGGTATATGAAGAGCAAGATATGTCAGTAGTGGTATGGCAGAATTCAAAATTTAAATATGTGGCACAACTAGAATTGAAGTATTAAAGAAAATGGTTCAAGAATTCAGGTATTTTCTTCAGTATGTCATCGCTGTAGACACCTGATTCTGACCTATAAGTTGAACCATGTTTCTTGTTCTCTTAATGAGGCCCAAGTTGGTCGCTCACCTTGAGCCCATCCCTTAGCCATGTTGTGAGCCCATTAAAAGCCCAATTTTCACATTATCCCGTTCAATTATCTTTTTAACAGTCCATATGCCTTATTATTTGATTATTCTTCTAAATAATTAATCTGTAATCCAAGAATAATCGATTTTCCTTAACGCGGCGCGTCATGGCGTCATGTTATCCATGTCACACCCCATTTGGCCGCCGCGACAGCCCATGCATATCCATGCACGTGCTCTTAAGGTCACGACCATCATGGCCGTCGCGACTATCCTTGTCGCACCCCTACGACCCGTCGCGACATGATCCACATGCGCTGGTCTCCGCAACCACCTCCTATTTATCCTCTAATGGCCTTATCATTATCTCCAAGCAACCCCCACAACCCCCATGTGCTGTTTGAGGGTCCATGGCACCTTGAGACCCTCCTAGGACTCTTCCCCACGGATTTGCTTAGATTCAGCACTTTATTTTGGGTGATTATCACTTAATGACAAGGATAATCTCTCTCCTCTCTATAGAAAGGACCCTTCTTCTTCAGAGGGAGGGGAGCCTTGATTTTGCCACGAAGTGCTGCCAAATTCTCATCAGACCTGACCTTTAGCTCATGGCTCACCCATTCCCTCACATTTCCCTCTATCCTCTTCACCAAGCCATGGCTTTTTCTTCACATACGGAGCTTGGTGACTGAGGAGGTGGCTTCTGGGGCATCTGCATCATCCAAGGACATCACACCACGGCTAGGAAGTCTCCCCATTGGGGCTCTTTCATCCTTTCTTCTTCTTATTCTCCATGCATGCATTTTATTATTTACTTTAGATAGGAATGCATTTCCTTCTCTTCCCACGTTTTCATATCACCCAAGGGGTTTAAAAACCACCCCCAGGTTCGTTCCCTCCATGCTCTCCCCTTTCATTTCATTTTTGGATAAATGATACTCTTAAATATGGTCTAACAGGGTTTCTTTTGTTGTTTTCTACGTTTTGGCAGGCACCTAAGTAGGATTGAACGAGGAGCTCTTGTCCTCTAGCCAGCTGGAGGGCAGGAAGAAGGTCCACCCAACATCCTCCCGCACTGCAGAGAACGTGACAGGCATCGGCATCGCGATAGCCGAGATGCGCCATGGTAGGGCGTCGCGACATCAACTTCATCACGACGGGAAGACCCGTCGTGACATCAGTAAGTGCCTTGTTCTCACCCCCTTTCCTAGCACATTAGCCTAATTTCATTCCTATTCATGGCAACTTGTTAGGTGGCGATCACATTTCCTAATCCATGTTTTTTAAATTATCTAAAACATGTTGTGTGTCTCGAGGGATGCGCAACCCCGTGATTACAGTCACATTTTGAATGCGACAGCTTCCTATGTCGCGATTCACCAACCGCCTTTTCCGTGGCGCGACGCGATTGGCGACGGCTAGGTCTGTCGCTTTTAGTGTGTTTTAAACGCGATGACTGCCTCCGTCGCGATTTTGACTGTGCATTTATTGCTCTGTTCCGGCCAGACAGAGCAGAGGAGCTCTGTCCGACGGTGAGCGAAGCTGTTGCAGCGTCTCCTAGGCATTTTCCAGTATTTGGTGGTTCACGCAGTGCGGGGTCCATGCGAGCATGTCTGGAGTGTGGGTGCGTCGGCAATGTGGAGGTTTTCGTGTTTTACGGGCTCTTCAAGATTTGGTAGGGAGACTACCCTCTTGTTTTCGTTTGATTTAAATGGTTTAAAGGGTGGAAAGCATGTTCGGGTGGTTTGCCATATTGTGCCACCCCAGTTTCTATCGTCTCGAATAGAATCCGAGGTTCACTTTAGGGTTTTGGCGTAGTTTGCGGAGAGCTCTTAGTACAGAGCTGAGGCTGAGTTTGGCATATCACTCGCGGTCAAATAGTCAGTCAGAGAGGACTATTCAGACCTTAGAGGATATGTTGAGAGCTTGTTGCTTGGACTAGGGTGGCACCTGGGAGTCCCACCTTTCGATGGTAGAGTTTGCATACAACAGCAGTTATCACTCGAGCATCGGAATGGCACCATACGAGGCTTTGTATGGTCTGCCGTGTAGGACACCACTTCATTGGTTTGAAGAGGGTGAGAGGCAGCTTTTGGGACCAGAGATGGTGCACAGTCAGTTTAGTCAGGCAGAGGCTTCAGGCAGTGCAGAGCAGACAGAAGAGCTACGTAGATGTCCGCAAGAGGCCGTTGCAGTTCAGCGTGGGTGACCTTGTGTTCTTGCGAGTTTTGCCAACCAAGGGTGTCATGAGGTTTGGCAGGAAGGGGAAGCTCAATCCAAGGTATATTGGACCTTTCCCTATCATAGAGAGGATCGGAGAGGTTCCTTACAGGTATTGTCTTCCGGTAGAGTTGGTAGGCGTGTACATTATTTTTCACATTTCACAGCTCAGGAGGTACGTCGCAGATCCGTCGCACGTGTTAGACTACTCACAGCTTGACGTAGCGCCAGACTTGTCAGTGCCAAAGTACCCAGTCAGAGTTGTAGACTGTAGAGTGCAGCAGTTGCGTAGGAAGTAGATTCCACTGGTCAAGGTTGTCTGGGAGAACTACATTGGTGGAGAGGCCACTTGGGAGCGCGAGGATGAGATGAGAGAGCAGTTCCCGTATTTGTTTGATTGATTGGTACATTGTTTTCCCTTTTATCTTGCTTCCTGTTGAAACTGAGTTTCTTTTAATTTTTAGGACGAAATTTCTTTAAGGGGGGTAGGATGTAAGACCCGGCCCTCTTGGGCCCTTGGCCCTGTCCTCAGGGTCGCGACAGACACCTTGGTCGTGACATGGTCATGCCAGGGGAGACTGTCATGACAGGCTTCGTGACGCGGAGCACCTGGCCGTCCCGACATGGTCACGATGGGGGTGGGCGTCGCGTTCTTATCGCGGCGTCTGGTGGTGTCACAATTGTTTTTCTGACTGATTTGAGTGCTATCCTTTATGTCAGAATGGCCTTGTCGGGTGTCAAGTGCGTACAGTATTGATGCGACCTATCAAGCCATCACGTTCTGGTTTCCCGGTCTTCAAGGTTTGACAGCCTTTTTGGTGTCGCGCCGGGGATGGCTGTCGCGACATGGTCGTGATGCCCGGGGGCATCATGACATGCTGGTTGTCGCACTAGGCCGACCCGTCGCATCTTGGGGCCCATCGGTTTAAAACCGAGGCCGGCCCCCATTTCCCCCTCTCTCCCTTTCCTTCTTCTACTTCTTCCTTCTTCCTCTCCCGAGCTCTCTTGCATTCTCTGGTGGTTTTGTGGTGCTCGTGGCGAGGAGGTGATGCCTAGTTCGTGTAGGCGTCATGCTTGTGGTGCTCAGAGCGAGGAGGAGGTGGCCATTCCAACATGAAGGCCCCAACGGGTCGGCTCTACTCTTAGAGGTAGGGACCCTCTTCTCCCACTCGTCCTAGCATGCTCCCCTCCCCCTTGAGATGGTGATTCCTATGTGGTATGGGGTCGTGGGGTGTGTGATAATCATGCTCGTGGTGTGTGAGGGTTCTATCGAGCGTAGATTCCTTGTAATCCATGTTTCATGGGGTTTGAGGGTGGTTTGGTGCATTTACATGCTTTACTAGTGTTTTCCCATGCTCCCCTCCCCCTATAGAGATGGTTTGTACTAGTTTTGGCACGGTCATTGGGAGGACTGTAATGGGACCCCTCTCGGCTGAGATCGCGACCGCTATAGAGGTCGTGATGATGTCGCGACTGGCGCGGCCACCGTGACATCATCACGACGCTCTGAGGCGTCGCGACATGGTCGTGACGGCTTGGGTGTCGCGACAGTGTCGCGACGGCCCTAGGTGTCGCGATAGCATCAGAGACAGGTAAGTCTTGCTGAGTTTCGTTTCTCGTAGAGTCTTCGCTGTTTCCGGTTCCTTCTGTACACGTGGCACCACTTCTAGTTCCTAGTACGGTCCTACACTAGTAGTTCGCTCGGTGCTCGGCACCTGAGGGCTTGTCCCACGAGAGAGGTTGTTACCATTTGCCTGGGACCCCCGTCCTCGTGCACCTTAGAGGGAGCATTCGAGGCGACGAGCGTACTCGAGTCATGGACTCTGGAATTAAAGGGAAAACAGTGGTTAGGATAGCAGTGTTGAGTCGTTTGCAGAGCTCTCTTGGTTGGTCTGGGACACCGAGGACGGCCGGAGTTCCACCCGGTGTATGCCAACCAGTCCTTCTTCTCACTGCCCCGCTCTTTATGGCCTCGAAACCACCTAGAGAGGCCAGGCGTGGGATAGTAGTCTGGCCAGACTGCGGCAGTTACTGTGGTGTACTTTGTGCTCCTGCCCCCACTCTAACGAGAGTGGAGGTATGGACCTGGGTCGAGAATAAGATGTCAGTGGACGCACCTGACCGGTTGACTAGTGGTAGCAGTTTCCGTAGCTAGTGTCTCTTGTCCAGGCAGGGTTCTCTCTGTCTGTGTTGCCAGCCATGTGGTGGTCAGGTCGTGCAAGTTTCACGGAGTTTTTGATCATGGTTGTGACGGACCACGTCGTTCAAACCCGTTAACCCACTAATGAGCTTGACCTGACTCCACCTCCCGCGAACAAGCCATTGCCTCGCAAGGGATATCATATACATGTCCGTGGAAACACAAAAGAACACATTGATATATATAAAAGATTCACAATCACATACATATTCACATTAGATTTACATAGCTAAATTTCAACAAAAGTCAAAGGAAGATACACAAGCCTGGGGCATACCCCGAGGTACAACAAAAGAAAATCTACACTGCTAGAGGCGTCGGCCCAACACCGCTGCGACGCGGCTCTGAACTGGAAGACGGCAGAGAAACCGTCTACTCTCCTTCACCTGTAGGGAGTAGGGGTGAGCCTCGCAAGTCACTGGCTCAGTAGGGAAACTCCCCAAAACATTGAGTACACTAAACTCAAGTACGTGAGCAGGAAGCTACGCCAGCAATTTATAAAGTAAACTAAATAGGATATCAAAGCTGTAAATACCACTTGCCGTTAACACAAACCAATTTAAATAAGCAAACGACAAAACCACAATTCGGTGTATGGGGTAAAGTAGAGACCGCCACACTCGAGCCACGTAGACTAGTTTGCGACACCAGCAACTGACTCGGACAAACCACACAGGTCTACCTCTCAGCCTCACAGCCACGGATGAAAGGTCCAGCTGCCGCTCCACGAGAACAAGTCAAACAACTGTGGAGACCAACCAACACCACAACCGTGGACAACACTGCCACATGCCCATGCCTGGCATCTTTAGGGACTCTGGCTTGAGCTCCCTAGAGTGAGGCGCTGGTAACAGGACTAGTTGGGGACCAGTGACATCAACTAGTGTCCGTACCCCCAACTACGAGCACGCTATAAGCGACAAAACAACAAACTCTCACATGTCTCTGTCCCACTGTCATCATTCCCTCAGCCGGACGTACAACTCAAGCTAAGGAGTGAGGGTGTCCAGGACAGATGACACAGACCTCAATAGTACAACACAAGTACCAGGACAAGCCCCGAACACAAGCCTGGCTCACACAGAACCTAGGGCACCCAACTGAAGAGGTAACCACGGTAGGCGTCGTACTACTCACCACGCACACACAAACCACGACGTGCACACCGCACAAACCATGTGAAACCTCACGTCAACCACGTGAACACCGTACACTGACCGCGTGAACAACACGACAGTCACGTGTACCACTTGCTAACCTCGGAAACACGCTCCCAGAGCGCAACAGGTGCCAATGCACCACATATACTTGCCATGTATAAGAAATAGTAATAATTAGATAATTCCACCATTAAAACAGTGCACAATAGGACCTCTCGGCTGTGGTCATGACATAGACTAGTGTCGCCTTAAGAATGCGACACCCCGATATGTCGTGTTCATAACATGAACGCGACGGGTCGGCCTGTCGCGTTCAGAACGCGTCAGGGGGCTTTGTCACCTTCACAGGCGAAAACCCTAATCCGGGGAACCCTCTCCGGATTACCACCCCAAACCATGCAAACCCTTTTTAATTCTCATTTTTCATGTTTTAATGGATACCCTAGCATGCTATCTACTATTCTCATCACCAACAACCAATAACACGTGCACCTCCTGCAATTAAACGTTATAAAATGGGTAGAATTCCCCTACCTTCGTGAAGAACGCGAAGAACAACGAATACCCGGTATTTCCTCTGCTCCACGCAAGGTCCTCACGGCGAGAACATGCCAAACGCATTCCAAATCCACCAAAATGCCCCGAGAATCGCCACAGCTTCCTCCCCCTGGCCGAGCAAAACCGTTTACAGCTTGCTTGGCCAGAGCAACTTAAAAATGCCCAGCGGTTGGGAATGCGACGGACCCCTCCGTCGCGACCTGAACGCGATGAGGTAGGGCGTCGCCTTCCCAGGGCTGACGTCTGCATATCGCCCAGCGCGCGACACGCGGCGCACATGCTGATGACAACCGCTCAACGACAGCAACAGGAACGTGACATGCAGGACCGTCGCATTCAGAACGCGACGTTCCTCACTGTCGCGTTCATAGACAGTGAACGGGCAGGTGTTTTGGGCCCAGCCTAATAGCCCACAAACACCCCAAAACCTGTACACACTCAGGAAACACACCTCATTGGCCACACACTAGCCACCACAACTACCAAACGAGGGATCCACAAGGATCCGAAAGACGATCCACAAGGATCCGAAAAACGCACGACGTTACATTACTATCATCTAAAAAGAAATTTTGACCTTGAAATTCAAAACATAATTCAAGTAATCAAAACTTTAAACACTACAGCAAGTACTATCATCTAAAAAGATTTAAAAACTTACTCAAACAAATAAGGATACCCCTTAACCATTTCCTCGGCTAATTCCCAAGTATCTTCTCCTCCCTGCCTATTTTCCCACCTGACTTTCACTAAGTCAATTTCTTTGTTTCTTAGCCTCTGCGTTCTACGGCCTGTGATCTACATAGGGTATTCTGGCATGGACATATCTAGTTTCAAATCATCTCGTTGATAACTGACTACCTATGCTGGATCTTTAATATATTTTCTCAACATAGACACATGGAACACATCATGGGCATCAGTGAAATCAGTTGGCAAATCAATTCTGTAGGTTGTCTCCCCAATTCTTTCCAGCACTTGGAAGGGCCCCACATACCTTGGGCTCAACTTCCCCTTCTTACTAAACCTCAAAACACCTTTAGTAGGAGATACCCTCAGAAAGACAAAGTCTCCAACTTCAAACTGAAGTGGCCTGCAACGATTATCTGCATAACTTTTCTGTCGGCTCTGGGCTGTCTACAATTTTTCTTTGATAAATCTAATCATTTCTGTTGTTTGTTGAATCAATTCGGGACCCATTACCTGCCTCTCTCCCATTTCATGCCAATTTAATGGAGTTCTGCACGGCCTGCCATACAATGCTTCATACAGTGCCATTCCAATACTGGTATGATAACTGTTGTTATAAGCAAACTCAACCATGCCCAAATGGTGTTTCCAACTGCCTCCCCACATTAAGCAACAAGCTCGTAACATGTCTTCAATTGTCTGTATTATTCTTTCTATCTGACCATCTGTTTGTGGGTGATAGGCTGAACTGTATCTCAATTCCGTACCAATTACTCTTTGTAAGATTTTCCAGAAACCATAAGTAAACCTTGGATCCCTATCAAAAACAATTGTCTTCGGGATGCCATGCAACGGAACAATTCTATCAACAAAAATCCTTGCTAATCTATCTACTGTCCAGGGCATACTTACCGCTATTAATCTGCATACTTTAGTCAATCTGTCAACAAATACCCATATTCCATTGTGCCCTGTAGCTGTTCTTGGTAACCCTGCCACAAAATTCATAGCAATGTCATCCCATTTCCACTGTGGAATGGGTAACGGCTACAGTAAACCCCCAGGCTTCTGATGCTCTGCCTTTATTTGCTGACAAACTATACATCTTGCAATGAATTTTGCTATTTCTCTTTTCATGTGCAGCCACCAAAAGTACTTTTTCAGATCTTGATACATTTTAGTGCTGCCTGGATGAATTATATATCTTGATTTGTGAGCTTCTTCCAGTACCCTCTGCTTTACCTCTCTTTCTGCTGGCACATATAACCTGCCTCTGAGCCTGATTACACAATTATCATCAATGGTAATACCTTCCAGTTTTACAATTTCCACTAAATTCCCATATGTTCTTTGGGCTTCAACAATCTGCCAATATAAAGATGGCTCTACAGCACTACTAGCTAGTACTGCTCGCCGTTGACTACTTGGAATATACAAGGAAGTTCCTACTACTTCTTCGTATAATTTCCATTCTTTAATCATCATATGACTCAAATATGCTTTCCTGCTCAGTGCATCAGCTACCACATTGGCCTTACCCGGATGGTTAGCCAAACTGAAATCATAATCTTTCAAATATTCTATCCATCTACGCTAGCGGAGATTCAAATCTTTCTAAGAAAAAATATACTTCAAGCTTTTATGATATGTAAATATTTCAAATCTCTCACCATAAAGATAATGCCTCCACATTTTTAAAACAAAAACAACTGCTGCTAATTCCAAATCATGTGTTGGGTAGTTCTCTTCTACTGGCTTCAATTGCCCGGATGCATAAGCTATCACTCTACCATGTTGCATTAATACTACTCCAAGCCCTCTTCTCGATGCATCTATATAGATCACAAAACCACCACTGCCTACTGGTAATGTCAATATTGGTGCTGCTGTAAGCCTCTTTTTCAATTCCATGAAACTTTTCTGACATTCATTTGACCACACAAATGGCACATCTTTTCTGGTTAATCTAGTCATGGGTGCTGCAATTCTGGAGAAATCTTGTATAAAATGCCTATATTAACCTGCTAACCCCAGAAAACTTCTGATGTCTATAATTGTCTTCGGCGCTTCCCACTTCATAACTGCTTCTACCTTAGCTGGAATCTACTGCAACTCCTTCTGCTGAAATAACATGACCCATAAATTGAATTTCCTTTAACAAAAATTCACATTTACTAAACTTGGCATATAATTGATTATCCCGTAAAAGCTACAATGCCAATCTCAAATGTGCTACATGTTCCTCTTCCAATGCTGAATAAATCAAGATATCATCTATAAAAACTACTATGAACTGATCTAGATAGGGGTGAAAGATTCTGTTCATCAAATTCACGAATGCTACTAGTGCATTGGTTAGCCCAAATGGCATAACCACAAACTCGTAATGCCCATACCTGATTCTAAATGTTGTTTTATCAAAATATTCCTCTCTTATTCTTAATTGATGATACCCTGACCTCAAGTCAATTTTGGAGAATACTTTAGCTGACTGGAGCTGATCAAACATATCATTAATTCTCGACAATGGATACTTATTCTTTATAGTAACATCATTCAATTTTTTGTAATCAATACACATTCTAAAGCTACCATCCTTCTTTCTTACAAATAACACTGGAGCTCCCCACGGAGAATGACTTGGCCTGATGAACCCTTTTTCCAACAATTCTTGTAACTGTTTCTTTAGCTCTTTCAATTCTGCTGGGGCCATTCTATATGGTGCCTTAGAAATTGGCATAGTTCCTGGTTGCAATTCAATCGTAAAGTCCACCTCTCTTTGTGGAGCTAAACCTGGTAAATCATCTAGAAACACATCTGTAAATTCCCTAACTACTGGAACTGCCTCTACTGATTTACTAGTCTCAACCAGGCTCACAGAAGCTAAATAAGCTACACATCCCGCATTTAACAATTTTCTAGCTCTAATTGCTGAAATTATAATCTTGGAGGTATAGAAGGGCATACCTTGAAATTCAAACCCTACTCCACCGGGATGACAAAACCTGATTCTTTTCTTTCTGCAATCTACCATAGCTCTATAGGCCTCAAGCCAATCCATACCCAAGATAATATCATAATCTCTCAATTGCAAAGCATATAATCTACCTGGCATCTGATTCCCTTGAATCACAATAGGGGCTTCATCTACATAATAGGAGGTGAGCATAAACTCACCCGACGAAACCTCTACTACCAACTCACATAATTTCTCTTCTAGTGGATGCACCATACAATCCAAAAACTCCTCGAAAATAAAAGAATGAGAAGCACCCGGATCAAATAAAACTCTTGCTAAAAAATCATAGATAGGTAATATACCTTCTATCAGATTTGACTCCTCTGCCTGGGTTCGGGTGATAGCCATAACCCGGCCTCTACCTCGCTGGTGCGGTGCTCCCCTACCACGACCTGCTGATGATTGCTGGGGCTGCTGCTGCTACTGCTGAACTCCTCTTCCATATCCATATTCTCAAGGATAGGGGCAATTGCGGATCAAATGCCCCGGCTGATCACAATTATAACACATGTACCCTAGTGGAACAGTAGGCTGCCTAGCAGTACTCTGCTTTGATTCTTCCACCTCTGGCCTGTAGCCACGCCCCTGCTGAAACATTTGTTGGTGACCATCTCTTCCTCCTAGACCTTGGAATACCTTCTTCAACTTTTGTCCCCACTTACTGAAACCTGAGGAAGATGCTCCCGCTGGTGCCTTTCCTTTGCTAATCCCCGTGGATTGTTGTGGTAGCCGAAAACTACCTAAACCTGACTCTCCTACCTGCCGAGTCCGAACGGACCTCTCTAATGTAGCTGCTCTCCGAGCTGCCTCTTCTACAGTCTTGCACATCAGCGGTATCACCGCATTCTACAACTCTACCCTCAAGTCTTGGATAAAATACTCTACCATCATAGCATTATCTGATACAACATAGGGTGCATATTGACTGAGTGCCATAAACCTCATCTGGTATTCCAAAATAGAAGAATTTCCTTGTTGAAGTGTTCGAAACTGCTCCCTTTTTGCCTGGTGCACTTGCAATGGAAAGAATGTATCATTGAATACCTCGAGAAATTCTGGCCAGGTGATGGTCTCCTCTGTCCTACCCGCAAAAGTAGTCTGCATCTTTAACCTCCACCAGTCTTGAGCAAAACCCCTCAACTGATATACAGCTAACACAACTCTATCTACTGGTGGACATCTCATTGTCACAAATACTCTTTCAACTTCATGAATCCAATGCTCCGATGTGTCTGGATTCGGTCCTCCTATATATGTTGGTGGCTGTAACCTCAAAATTTTTTCAACCTACATCATTGGTTCCTCTGCTGCCCTCACAGGCGGTGGCGGTGGTACAGGTACTGCAAATGGTACCTCCACACCGGGTGATGGTGGAACTGGTGCCATTGGTACAGCCTCTCCTACAACTGGTGGTACTGCTGCTAGCGGTACCGGTGCCTCCTGGTCCATTCTCATCTGAATCTCCATAAGACTCTCCCATATCCTTTCTATCATGCACTGAGTAGACTCCTCAGGCTCATCTCCTCCACCACCCCAATCCCTCCTATCAGCCATCACAAATTCCTGCACAAACACATTCCAACCCACATACACGAAAGCAAATCATTACAAGACCAATGCCAGCTAACAGCAGTGAACTAGTGTAGAAATAAGGCAATGTAATTTCCCAGTTCATTTATATTTACATGGACCTCGCTCTGATACCAACTGTGACGGACTACAGCGTTCAAACCTGCTAAACACAAACGAGCTTGACCAGACTCTTCCTCCCACAAACAAGCCGTAGCCTCGCAAGGGATATCATATACATGTCCCTGGAAACACAAAAGAACACACTAATATATATAAAAGATTCACAATCTCATACATATTCACATTAGATTTATATAGCCAAATTTCAACAAAAGTCAAAGGAAGATACACATGCCTGGGCAGACCCCGAGGTACAACAGAAGAAAATCTACACTGCTGGAGGCGTCAGCCCAACACCGCTACGACGCAGCTCTGAACTGGAAGACTGTAGAGAAACCTCCTGCTCTCCTTCATCTGTAGGGAGTAGGGGTGAGCCTCGCAAGTCACTGGCTCAGTAGGGAAACTCCCCAAAAAACCGAGTAAACTAAACTCAAGTACGTGAGCAGGAAGCTACGCCAGTAATTTATAAAGTAAATTAAACAGGATATCAAAGCTGTAAATACCACTTACCACTTGCCGTTAACACAAACCAATTTAAATAAGTAAACGGCAAAACCACAATTTGGTGTATGGGGTAAAGTAGAGACCGCCACACTCGAGCCACGTAGACTGGTTTGCGACACCAGCAACTGACTCGGACAAACCACACAGGTCTACCTCTCAGCCTCGCAGCCACGGACGAAAGGTCCAGCTGTCACTCCACGAGAACAAGTCAAACAACTGTGGAGACCAACCAACATCACAACCGCGGACAACACTGCCAGGGGCCCATGCCTGGCATCTTTAGGGACTTTGGCCTGAGCTCCCTAGAGTGAGGCACTAGTAACAGGACTAGATGGGGACCATTGACGTCTACTGGTGTCCGTACCCCCAACTACGAGCGTGCTACAAGCGACAAAACAACAAACTCTCACATGTTGTTGTCCCACTGTCATCTTTCCCTCAGCTGGACGTACAACTCAAGCTAAGGAGTGAGGGTGTCCAGGACAGACGACACAGACATCGACGGTACAAGTACCAGGACAATCCCTGAACACAGCCTGGCTCACACAGAACCTAGGGCACCCAACTGAAGAGGTAACCACGGTAGGCATCGTACTACTCGCCACGCACACACAAACCACGTGCACACCGCACAAACCACGTGAAACCTCACGTCAACCACGTGAACACCGTACACTAACCGCGTGAACAACATGCCAGTCACGTGTACCACTTGCTAACCTCAGAAACATGCTCCCGCTCCCAGAGCACAACAGGTGCCAATGCACCGCATATACTTGCCATGTACAATAAATAGTAATAATCAAATAATTCCACCATTAAAACCGTGCACAATAGGACCTGTCGGCAGAGGTCGCGACATAGACTAGTGTCGCCTTAAGAATGCGACACCTCGATATGTCGCGTTCATAACATGAACGCGACGGGTCGGCCTGTCGCGTTCAGAACACGACAGGGGCCTCTGTCGCCTTCACAGAGGAAAACCATAATCCGGGGAACCCTCTCTGGATTACCACCCCAAACCATGCAAACCCTTTTTAATTCTCATTTTTCATGTTTTAATGGATGCCCTAGCATGGTATCTACTGTTCTCATCACCAAGAACCAATTACACGTGCACCTCATGCAAGTAAACGGTATAAAACAGGTAGAATTCCCCTACCTTCGTGAAGAACGTGAAGAACAACGAATACCCGGCGTTTCCCCCGCTCCACGCAAGGTCCTCGCGGCGAGAACACACCGAACGCACTCCAAATCCGCCAAAATGCCTCGAGAATTGCCACAACTTCCTCCCCCTGGCCGAGTAGAACCACTTACAGCTCTGCTTGGCCAGATCAACTTAAAAACGCCCAGCAGTTGGGAACGCGATGGACCCCTCCGTCGAGACCTGAACGCGACGGGGTAGGGCGTCGCCTTCCCTGGGCTGACGTCTGCATATCGCCCAGTGCATGACACGCGGCGCGCATGCCGATGACAACCGCTCAACGGAGGCAATAGGAACGTGACATGCTAGACCGTTGCATTCAGAACACGACGTTCCTCACTGTCACGTTCACAAACAGTAAATGGGCAGGTGTTTTGGGCCCAGCCTAACAGCCCACAAACACCTCAAAACCTGCACACACTCAGGAAACACACCTCATTGGCCACACACTGGCCACCACAACTACCAAACGAGGGATCCACAAGGATCCTAAAGATGATCCACAAGGATCTGAAAAATGCGCGACGTTACAGTGGTGTCCTTCCGCTCCGTTGCTAGTTAGTAGCTTCGCATCCGCACTTCCTTTCGTAGAGTAGAAGATATAACTGTTGTTATTTAATTAATTAATTAATTATTATATATATATATATATATATATATATCTTCTGCCTGTTAGAGCTAGTAGGAGATTGGTAGTCCGTACTGAGCTTCTGTTGTGAAGCTCATCCCTTCCTTTTTCCAGGTGAGACTTCTCAACAGCGGCAGGGCACGCGTCGGGTGAAGTAGGCAGGGCAGTAGGCGTCGTCCCCGTAGCTAGAAGTGGTTCCCCCCTTTCAGTTGTATGTCACCCTCATGGTATGCCCCTAAGGGATTTGTCCTTCCCCTTTTACTTGTACTAGTTGTGCGTGTGTTGGGACTATGCCTAGAGCGATATGTTGCGGTCTTGCTTTCCTTCCTACTTCCGCTTGTGTGCTTCTAATTCTGTGGTTGACGTTTATTTCCCTTACATATTCTATTAGACTCGTGTTATAGCCCTTCTGGGTCCCCGGACCCGTGGGCGGCGACTGCGAAAATCGGGTCCTCGGCTTGGGCCGAGGGTCAGGTTCTCAGGGTTGTTACAGTTGTTGAGTGATTAGTTAGTGAATCGTGTGATTCATGTTAATATGATCAGTTAAGTGGTTAATGTGTATTGTGGTCTAGTGTTGCTATGGAGGTCGTAAGATGACTAATGACAAGCAAGGTTATTATATGTTATTGTGGTTCGTATATGTGTCAATGTAGGTTGGCTTGAGGTCACACGGTGACTGGTGATGAGCAAATTATAATACAGTGTACTGTGATTTATAATAAAGGTTGTATAAGTACACATCGTGGTTTGTGTGTTTGTCGAGTTTGGTGGTCCGACGCCTATTCCGGAATGCCTCTTCAGTCGTGTACCTTAGGTTCCATAGGGAGCCAGGCTCGCATGTTGTGCTCGGGGCGTGTCCCAGTACTGTGTGTACCACTGACGTCTGAGTCATCTTCCTAAACACCCTCACTCCTGTGTTTGAGTTGTACGTCTGGCTAAGGAAAAGATGACCAGGGGCAGCGACTTGTGTTTGTGAGTGTGCAGTCGCTTGTAGCGCGCTCGTGGTTGGGGGACGAACACCAGTAGACGTACTGGTCCCCAACTAGTCCTGTGTTCCAGTGCCTCACTTTAGAGAGCTCGGGTTGGAGTCTCTAAAGTTGCCTGGCATGGGCCTGCAGTTGTGTGGTTTGTAGGTGTGGTGTTGGTTGGTCTCCACAGTTGGTTGGCTTACTTTGTATGTTTGTGGAGCGGTAGTTGGACTATGTGGTCCGTGGCTATGAGACTGAGTGGTGGTTCTTGTGTTGTGTTGTCCGGGTTGGATACTGGCATCATGAACCAGTAGTCTGTTCCCGTATGGTGGCGTCGTTCCTTTCCAACTCGTGTTTTGCCACTGGTTGTGGCTTGTGTGTGTGACTCGCTGGTTGAGGTTTTACCCGTTGGGGTGTGCCTTGGTGGTGGCACAGTTGTAGTTGAGGTTCCATGGTGGTACCTCGTGGTAGTAGGTACATGTACCCTTCGTGTGTAGCTTTGTGTTGTGGTACGTATGTACCAGCCTCGCCAGGTGTTGAGGCAAGCTTATGTTTTGTGAAGGTCATGTGGTGTGACCTTCTGCACGTTGTGTTTTACCCTTCTTTGGGTAAGCATCCGATTATGGTTTTATATGTGTGGTGGATTGGCTTGTTGATGCCAGTCCTACTGCCCTATATGGGTAGGTTGTCTGTAAAGCTTGTAGTCTAGCCAGTGGTTTGCCTGTAAGGCTCGTAGCTTAGGCGACCAGTTGTTGTAGTGGTTTGCCTGTGAGGCATGTAGCCTAGGCATTGGAGTTGTTGGCGAACTAGCGGTACTGTGATAGTCGTATTGTTTCTTCTTACTTTTTGAGGACTATGTTAGCTGGGGTGATTATATTTTTGTGGCAGTTTAACCATGTTTGTTGTGAACATGTTAGGGTTTGGCTATCGGTGTTGCCAGTGAGACCCTTTGAGGTTGAGGTCTATTTCCTTTTTTAGGTGTTGTTTTTTGGAGGTCCTTGTTGAGCCAGTGACTTGTTGAGGCTCACTCCCTTACAACTCTTTTTAGGTGTTATCCAGTTTTGTGTGGCTTATGGAGGTGTTGTGGCAAACTTGTACCAACAGCAGTAGAGTTAGCCGTGTTGTGTGAGCTTGTGCTCCCTCGGGATATGCCCCAAGTAGTTGTACTCTTTTATTGAACATGTAATAATGTATTGGGACAGTTGTTCATTGTTATATATAGGTATGAGCACATGTACTTTCTTGTGGCTTATATTGTTGTTGTTGTTGTCTTTTATATTCTTACTGGACACGTGTGAGATATCCCTTGGGAGACTTTGGTCCCATCGCTGGAGGTGGACTTGGATATGGAGCCTTATTGGGCATAAATATCCAGGCCCGTTACAGGGAGTGTCAGTTCCAGCCGTAGCAAGGAGGAGGTTCGGTGAATTCTACCCTGTACCAACGGCCTTCGGGCAGTCGTGGGAGTGTGTCTTCTTCTTGTTCTTCGGTTACAGGCGGCACTGGCATGACCTCGAAGTTGAAGAAGCTGTTCTCTTACGGGGGTAGGCAGCGTTACCAGCAGATACCTCAGTAGCGACATCAACCGAAGCATCCAGTGGAGCAGTCTATGCAGCAGGGCACATAGTAGAGCCAACAGAGCACGAGTTGTTTTCTCTGTGGGCAGCAGGGTCACTTCAGGTGGGAGTGTTTGTTGAGATAGGGGCAGCAGCAGTTGGCACCTACGCAGTACCCTCAGCAGGCACCGCAGGCATAGTACCCTCCACCCCAGCAGGTGCAGCACCAGGGGTAGTTCTAGTAGCCGTAGCAATGCCAGCAGCACCAGCAGTAGCCTCAGCGAGGACGTGGTCGCAGTTGGGTGATGAACATCACCAGAGAGGAGGCAGAGGCCTCTAATCTGGTCGTCGGTATGGTTCCTATCCTTGGTAGAGTTGCTAGTGTTTTGATTGATTCGGGTGCTACGCATTGTTTTGCTTTAGAGGAGTTCTTTAGTTCCTTGACTGAGTTTGCTCCAGAGCGGACTTGTGACCTAGTTGTTGAGCTTCCGACGGGTGACTACGTGCGTACTATGGGTTACCTAGAGGGTGTCACCATTGAGGTACAGGGCCACCTTCTTCCAGCCAGACTATTTTCCTTACAGCTTCACGACTTCGATGTCATCCTTGGCATGGATTGGCTGGAGGCACACTTTGCGTTGGTGGATTGTCAGCAGAAGACCGTGCGGTTAGAGATACCTGGAGCACCTGTGCTTTGCTTCCGAGATACCTGGTCTACCCGCCGACCTTTCATTTCCTTCTGTAGAGCTCAGCGCCTGATCTGAGATGGTTGTGTAGCTTACCTTGCTTTTGTGAGTTTCTCGGATTCTGGCGAGCTATCTATTTAGATGTACCTATTATTTATGATTTTGCTGATGTGTTCCTGGAGGATCTACTTGGTTTACCGCCAGAGTGGGAGGTAGATTTCTCCATTAAGTTGCTTCCGGGGATGATGCCTATGTCTAAGGCACCGTATCGGATGGCGACGGCAGAGCTGCAGGAGTTGAAGTGCCAACTCGATGAGTTACTCGAGAAGGGCTTCATTCGTCCAAGCCATTCACCTTGAGTGTGCCTGTATTGTTTGTGAGGAAGAAGGATGGCAGTCTTAGGATATGCATCGATTATCAGCAGCTGAATCATGTAACAGTGAAGAACAAGTATCTGTTGCCCAAGATCGATGACTTGTTTGACCAGTTGCAATAAGCTTCAGTGTTCTCGAAGATTGACTTAAGATCAGGCTACTACCAGTTGAGGATCCGAGAGTCAGATATTTCTAGATCAGCCTTCCATACCCTCTACGATCACTTCAAGTTTGTCGTGATGCCTTTTGGGCTCAAGAATGCACCGACATCTTGGTGTACTCAGTGACGACAAAGGAGCACGAGGTTCACTTGAGGCTAGTGCTGGAGACACTGAGGAGTCACCAACTTTATGCCAAATTCAGAAAATATGAATTTTGGCTAAAGGAGGTGCACTTCCTTGGTCACGTGGTTTCAGGTGCAGAAGTGGCGGTGGATCCCGCCAAGGTCGAGGCGGTGGTTTCGTGGGGCAAGCCCACTACAGTTGCAGAGGTGCACAATTTTTTGGGGCTGGCAGGCTACTAGCGGAGGTTTGTGCAAGACTTCACCAGAATTGTTGAGCTGTTGACGAGGTTGACCAGGCGAGAGACCAGGTTCGTGTGGACATCAGAGTGTGAGCAGAGTTTCCAGGAGCTGAAGTGTAACACCCCAAAATTTAATACCATAATAATATTATGATATCAAAAATTAGAGAAGATTCTAATTTTCATAAAAGACATAAATACTTACTAGAAACTTGATTATCTTTATTTTAGATATATTTCTACATTATTAAATTAATCCCAATATTGTCTTTAGATGTGCGCACTCTGACAGGACGCTAGTAGAATTCAGAAACAGAATTGAAATCTGAAAATACCATAATTCTTAAAAAAAATGTGCTAGTTTTAGAAATGTAAATATCTTGAATTATTGACGCACGAATATCAAGATTAAGTCGACACAATGATTTTCTGGGTAATTTTTTTGCTGGATGAAAAATTAATTCCAAAAATTAAACTAAAATCACCACAATTTGTAAAACCTTTTAATTAGCTTATATTTAAAATTTTAACTTAATTAGATATTGTTTGAATATAAAAACATTAGGACAAAGGGGCCAGATGAATTATGCTCGATTTACGTAAATTATTTTTGGAATAATTTTGCTTACGTAGCCTTGGCTATGTAAGGCTTTCCTACTTCTTGTGTAACTGGGTTACACGTTCCATGAAACATGTTGGCAGTGAAAGCTTCACTGTGAACGTGGCTAGGTTGTAAGAAAGGGAAGCTTGTACGACGACAAGTGTATGGCTACGTGCCATACATGCACCGAAACTACACCCCTATTTATACCCTTCCTTGCACACACTCATGAAGGTTTACCCACTTGCTCAACCTTCCACCCTGCTGTTGTTGTTGCTCCTGCTGAAGCAGCTGCTGCTCTTGTTGTAGCTTCTTCTCCTACTGTAGCTGCTATTGCTGCTCCTGCTATAGCTGTTGTTGCTGTCGTTCCTGCTGTTGCTGTTGTTGTAGCTGCCACTGCTGCGACTCCTGTTACTACTCATGTTGTAGTTGCTATTGCTACAACTGCTACTACTACTGTTGGTTCCTTTGTTGAAGAGAAGAGGATCTGCATTCCTCTTAGGCTAAGTAGGTTCCTCCCAACGATTCTTCTCCACTTTGTTAACTTCATGCTTGTAGTCTCTTCATCTGTATGAACCCATGTTTCCTAATTGTTCCATGCTCTATAGGAATTTCTTTTCCCTTGTACTCACCCTTTTGGTTAGAATCTTTGAGGCTAATCATTTACCTTGGCATTATCTTTGACTTGTGTTCAGTTAGGATGTTAGAAATGTGAACTCCTTATTCTTCTCTCACTTTGTTCTTATCTTTAGTTGAAGTTCATGTCTTTAGTTATTGATTCATGTATTTGACGTGAGCTTACTTCCAGCTTCAAGGAAATATTCTTTTCTTCCATAAGTGTTCCACACATCCACATCACCCATACTATAAAGATCACCTCTCCTTGTCTATCCTTTTCTTCATGAAGGATGTGTGAAGAAATGTACTTAGGACCCACAATTGCTGTTTTGATCCTTCATGAACCAATAGAAACTGTAACAGCCCTGGATATTTATACCTAATAAGGGTCCATATCCAGATCCGTCTCTCGCGATCGGACCAAAGTCTCGCAAGGGATATCATAAACACTTGTCCAGTATGAATATAAAAGACCACAATTACAATATATAACATAGGGAAGTACAAGTGTATATAACTGTAAACCACAATGTACAATCGTCCACAATTACAATATTACATGTCCAATTAAAGAGTACAACTACCTGGGGCATACCCAGAGGGAGCACAAGCTCAGACGACTCAACTACTCTATTGTTGGTGGTACAAGTCTGCACTACTCTGCGTAAACCACACCGAAGTTAGCCAACGCCTGCAAATTCGGCCAACACCTGAAACAGACTATAAGGGAGTGAGCCTCAACACGTCACTGGCTCAGTAGGGACCTCTCGCAAAGAAACACAACTACACAAGAGACCTCAACCCCAAAGGGTCTCACTGGCAACATCGGCAACCGAAACATAACATGCACACACAAGCATGTTAAACTACAACTAATCATAAACACACCAGCTAAACCCCAGTCCTCGAAAAGTAAAGGGAAACACAAAAATAGCTTAACACCGCTAGTCCACTGTTCAACTAAAACACCTCGACCACAAGCCTCACCGGCAAACCACTGCCTAGGCTACGCTCTCACAGGCTAACCACACACACGGAGCATCGGAATTGGCGGCAACCAGCCAACACCCATAAACCAAACCATAACTAGAAATACACGGTACGAGTATAAATAACACACAACATGTGGAGGGTCACACCACAAGACCTCCACAGTACGCACGGTCTCACCTCAACACCAGCTAAGGTCGGACTCATGTACCATAACACAACTCTACCCACAAGGGGTACATGTACCTGCTACCAAGATGTACAACACTGAACCACAGAACTGTGCCACCTCCAGGGCACACCACAATGGTTAACAGTTTCACGGTTATAACCTTAACCAACGGTTCACACACAAACCACAACTAGTGGTCAAACACGAGTCGGTACAGAGACGACGCCACCACACAGGAACGGACTACTGGTTCATGATGCCAGTATCCAACCCGGACAACAAAGCACAAGAACTACCTCTTAGTCTCGCAGTCACGGACGGAAGGTCCAACTGCCACTCCACAACAACAAGCCAAGAACAATGGAGACTAACAAACCACCACAACCTGCAGGTCACACACCCCGCAGGCCCAAGCTTGGCACCTTTAGGGGCTCCGGCCGAGAACCCTAAAGTGAGGCACTGGAAATACGACTAGCTGAGGACCAGTACATCTACTGGTGTTCGTCCCTCAACCACGAGCGCGCTACAAACGGCCACACACCCACAAACACAAGTTGTTGTCCCCTGTCATCTTTCCCCTCAGCCGGACGTACTACTCAAACACAAGAGGAGGGTGTCCAAGAAGACGACACAGACCTCGACGGTACTCCGGTACCGGGACGGTACTCCGGTACCGGGACAATCCCTAAGCACCCGGTGCTAGGGTAATTGACTAGAGAGGTATTCCGGAATAGGCGCTAGACCACCAGACTCGATAAGTACACAAACCATGATATACGATTCTTTATTATAAACCACAATATACAAGTGTCTAGCTTAGCTTATCAACAGTCACCATGTGACCTCCAAGCCAACCAATGCCGACACATACACCAACCATGATATAAATACTTGTATAACCTTTATGTACAACCCACGGTACACGAGTGTAAGGAATGGCTTATCATCGGTTACCTTGTGACCCTTAGGCCATCCTACACACAACCGCTCATTAACGGGGTTCATCACATGACCACCAAGACCACACATTAGACTTATACATATTAACCATTTAACACTTACCTTAATACATAGGCATGCTTAACATAACACATAGGCATACCATATCAATATCGGAACATAAACTCGCCTGTCATTGGTCACCCCGTGACCTCCATGTCAACACACACCATTCATACAAACAAGCATTACAATAATCTTTAAAGAACAACCACAGACCCGGGCTAGGTCTACACCAGACCTTCACTGCTCAACACCCAACACAGAACAACCACATAAGCTAAAATGCGTTGGAGACAATCGACGCCTTACAAATTGTGTCGACTCGTTTAGACGCCATTCCAAACCTTGTCGCGACAGGGCCAAGCGTCGTGACAATGTCGCGTCAATCCTTCCAGATGCTATTCAAAAGGCTGTCACGACCGGCCTTAATGACGCAACCAAGTCGCGTCAGCCCGACATGACTGTGGACGTCGCGTTTCGCCTCCGTTGTCGTGGCCGATGTGTGTGGCCCTCCTCGGCGGTGGTTCACGGACGTGTCGCTCCCTCGTTGGCGATGAAGGACGTGTCGGTTGACCTCGTTGACTCCCCGTTTGACTGAGTTGACTGAGGAGAAACAAAAGGAACCGGTGAAGTATGGGAGATGTTTACGATCGCCAGGGCCTTACCTGTGCCCAAGGGGTTGCTGTGATCACGTCGGTGCAATAGCCTCGCGTTGCGGGTGATGGTGGGACCTCAACTTCTTCTCCTTCGGCCGGCCAAAGGAGGAGAGCTCCACGGTCTTCTACAGATCGTTCCTGCCACAGTAAGACACTCTATAAGACTCTAAGAAGTATAGTAAATGCTCAAAACGAAACAATATAGGCCCAAAAGGAGAGTCTCGTACCGGTTGCGGACTTGAGAAGAGGGGTGGCCAAGTGTTATGACAACCCTTCTTCCCTCCGTTTTTGGTTGGGAAACCCCTTTCTAGGTATGTAGGAAGGTGGCCTACGTGCCTAGAGTGTGTGTGAACGTGGGGTGTAACATGCAACTAGTAAAGAGGGAAAAGGAAGAGGAGAGGAAGAGGGGGGAGTTGATCCTCGTGGTTGATGATGCTAGCTCCTTGCAGAGGCTCCTTCAGCTCCAAAGCAGCCTTCTTGGACGTCCCAAGTATTGAGAGGAAGAAGAAGATGAGTAGTGGAAGGTTGGGTGCAACTTTCTCTCTCCTCTCTCAAATCATGAGCATATGGACGTCCAGCCTCTCCCCCCTTGCTTAGAGGACCCTAGGGACTGTTATATAGACAGTGGGGTCGGAGTTCAGAGGCCTTGGATGCTCAAGTGTGAAGAAACACACTTGTACACTTGGCAATCCTTGGCAAAATGCTCCAACCAATGAGTAGAGGCCACATAGGATTTTTACTGGGTCAAGGAGGTGCCAAGGTGGCCCAAATACCCGTTGGGAACGGTCCCATGCGGTGCATGGGCGAGAGAAAGGTGCTAGTGGGCTGTATTCTCGGGTTAGTTGCGCAGACCAGGTAAACGATATAGATGTCAAGGGATCATGCCGCCAACACCATGCAGACGTCCATGGATGTGGACGTCTGTCTGGGTCAGCGTCAAGGGGGTTTGCCGCCAACCAGTAGTCGGCGGCCATCGATGCTGCCGTCTACATGGTATCCGAGGCTGGTCAAAAAATGGTCAAACGAGGCTTAATGGGCCAAAAGAGCCTTGCGGGAGATGGGCCAAATCGCGCGTCTACAAATGCCCATCCGAGACATCCGGTCTTGCAAGGGAGCAGAGCGGACTGAAAGGTTGGTGTCTCGGTAAACAAAGGACGCAGAGATTTAATGGGTGGGCTATCTCCCGAGGATAGGAATTCTAACAAACCAAACGAAAGAGTCAGGCTAGAAACAGATGACGTATCGTCTGAGAGACAAATGTGGATAAGAGGAGGGTGATCTACCCGTGTAACTACAACTGCGACCCAATGGTAGGGTCCCTGGCATGGCCGTGTCGAACTTTGACTAGTTTCTGGTGTGTCTGAGTCAAAGGAGTTGTAATATGACGGTTGAATCAGGAGAGTCTCACAACCGGGGCTCATGGGCTCGCTGGCCTAATCAGGACGTCGGTCCCAAATTTAGGGGGTCGTGAAACAAGGAGTTGGTTGATCTCTCAAGGATTATCAAAAGATTCTAACTGGAATCACATGCTTGGAAAGCCTGAAGTCCAGAATTAAGCTCACGACTGGCGAAGGCTCAAATGAACTCAATAAGGATTGCTTGACTATTTGTGAAAGACACGGTGGGACAAGTGGAGAAGGGGGGCAACAAAGACCCGATATCAACTTGGATAATCATGAAGGACAGACCCGGTAGGCTACCCGAGCTCGGGGAGCCATGGAGCAATCATATGATCGAGGAAAATCACCATTTTTTTTTGAGTGTTAGTAAGAGAATGTTAGCAGTGAAGATGCATGCTAGTGTGGGTTGCCTATCTAAAATGCAAGTTAGCACCAGAGGAAAATTCTAAAGGCCATACGAATAACTGAGAGATCGCAAACCCATCATGGTTTTTGATGAAGGGGAACTCAGGGTTCACGGTCGCCAAGTTATTCGCCTCTGGTGGGGTCCTATGTTAGACATACCTGTAACGCTCAAGGTCGCATGAGCATTCCGAAATTGAAGCGCAGCTTGTGCTTAAGATATCTGCAAAACAACTTGAAGCACAAGATAAAAGGATGATGATGGCCATATAAAGGATAAAACATTGAAAGATTTCCGGACAGTAAACGTCCACATCGATGGCCGCCAGGACCAGGTTAACGTCCACTGATGTTGCCGCTAACCTACTACTGGCGTCCACCGATCTGGACGCCTACCTGACAGCAGATCAGGCCGAAAAAATAGGTGATGGGAGTCCATAAGGACTCTACCATCTCCTATCTCCGTCTCTCCCTGCTCCTGCTGCGAACCAGAGAGCTGAGAGACGGAAAAACACAGCGAAATGGCCTCTTCTTCGACCGGACGATCCACAGGCGCGAACCCCGGAGTTCTAAGTGATGTTCCGGGTCACTTGAGGACACGTCTGGCCAATGGAGAGGTAAGCAATGATCATTTTTGCTCCTTCCTGGGCTGAAAAACGCCCCGAACAGCGCTCTTACAAACCCCCCCCCCCCCCCATGCAGGAAATCCCAGCATTCCCAAGCCAAGGCCAGGTACGGGCCTTTTCCTGGCTCGTGAATCTGGTGAACGCTATTACGCTGGACATGCGGGGCTTCGTTGGCATGTGGAACCTGAGCTTTATGGTGGTACTGGCGAAGAACATGAAGGACATGTGGTGGGGGTTCGATGCTTTGGGGCGCTGATAGAGAGATGGCACCCACACACACATACTTTTGTGTTCCAGGCGTTCGAAGTGAGCGTCTTGCTGGAGGAGGTTGAGCTGTTCCTGGGTGGCAGCGGTGCCTGGAGTACGATGCAGCGACTCCTCTCCCCCCGTGGGAAGAGATCCTCGCGGACATCGTATGAGACAAGAAGGAGGTGTTGCGGATGACGAACAAGAACGGGATCTTCCTAGACCGGCTGGCCTGGTGGTTGATCCAGCATGCGAGGGAGATTGGCGGAGAGAGGGTGACACGAGGACTGACGCTCTGCCTGGCCGGGGTCTTTTTGTTCCCCACGAGTGGCGATTTCATCCTCTACGAGCACGTTGGAGTACTTTCTCTGCTGTGGCGCGGGCAGTCACTTGCCCCTGCAGTGCTGGCCCACCTATATAGTTCGCTCACCACCATGAGCCTAGGCGGACGCACCTGCGGGAGTTTGTTTCTTCTCCAGGTATGGATGGAAGCTCATTTAAAATTTGATTTTGCTGACAGGCAACCTTCCCTCTTCAGAATCTTCCTTCGGAGTTTGGTTCACTGTAGCAGGTCATGGTATGAGCCGGAAGATGAGATCAAGTGTGTGACAGCACACTTGAAGAGCAGAGATGCCTGGAGGGATCATTTGGCATATTTGGGAATGGATGAATTCATCGTGAGGCCACTGTTCATGAGAACCATTGAGTTCAGAGCCCGAACCAGGGAGGACAGAGATTTGTGGCTGATTGGAGCTGATCAGATGGTGGTGTACCAGCCACACCGGTGTCATTGTCAGCTTGGGATTCCACGGGGAATTCCCACCTCATCCAACTGCACCGACATGATAGTCACTGGGAGAAATGAGAAGCTGATGAAGAAGGCCATGAAGACTTGGGCAAGGTACACGGTGAGCAAAAAAGTGGGCTTGGCTGTGCAGGAAAATTGGGAGGAGATTTGGAAATATGAGGAGTTCAATGATGGCATTTGCCCCACTGCTTGTGATTTCTTTATGGCCCGTAGGGCAAAATGATGTACTTTCTTGATTTGAATAAGTGTAACATAAATCCGATGAATAAAGTGAGTTGCATTTGTGTTGAATTGGCTTGAATTGCTTGACTTGTAGAATGTGTGGGATGAAATGGCCTCAAAAGGTTCAAAAGAGTGTGCTGTGAGGACTGGGTGCGGGGTTGTTGGCGTCCACATCGATGGCCGCCAACTATAGGTAAACGTCCAGGGCCCGTCGCCAACCACTGAGACCGAAGATAGACATCCACGGAGGTGGTCGTCGACATTCAAATTAGACGTCTAAACATGGTCGTCGACCAAACTTCGAGGTCTGACATTGAAGAGACCTTGACGTCCACACAATGGCCGTTGACGGTACGTCAGCGGCCAGGGCTTGACGCCAGGAAAAGGTAAACGGCCCGCGATTGATGTTAAACCAGAAAACTGCCTTTTTTTTAACCGACGCCTTCTCCCGGCGCCATTATGCCATTCCAAGCGCCGGAAAGGAGAACCCGAACCCACAATCTCTCGCTTACCTTGCTCAAGATTACGATGAGGACGAGAGAGAAAAGAGGCATTCTCCAGGGCCGCCGCCAACCGGAGGAGGAAGAGGAGGAGATGGAGGCAAACATGGCAAACATGGCGGAGGAAGAGGAAGAAGTGGCGGTGGAGGACGCACCGGAGGGGGAAGAGACCGCTGGAGATGACGAGGGAGGAGATGAGACGGAGGCGGAGGCACCTCGACGGCCCAAGGTAGGCCTCTAAAACCTCTGTTTGGATGTGTTTGTGATTTAGTGAAAAGGAGGGAAAACAGGGGAAGTGCCGTCGGGTCAGACAGGAACTTGACGGCAACATCGGTTGCCGTCGAGTTCCTCTCGGCATCCAACCCCTTGCCATCAAAAGGAACTTGACGTCAAGGTGCTGGTCGCTGACAGAGGAACTTGACGACCACCCATGGACGCTGACTCTTAGTGAACGGCAAACCCCTTGCCGTCAATGTTTGATAAACGGCAGTCGATGCTGACGTTTACTTTACTGTGTTTTCCTGCAGAGCAAGGGGAGGATGAGGAGCCGGGTCACTTGGGACTTGTGCTGGGCGTGGTACAGGGCGCTTCCGGAGGCCCAGCAGGCCCAGATAGAAAGAATGGGGTTCGGACATCTCCTATCGGTACGCCCTTTTCACTTAGATGTCCCTTACTTAGAGGCGTTGAGGGAGAGATGGGAGGAGGACTGCAAGGCATTCATCATGCCTTGGGGTCACATGATACCCACATTGGAGGATGTGGCGTATCTGACAGGGCTACCGGTTCAGGGAGAGCCAGTAGTCGGGTGGAGAGGAGAGACTATTATGATGATATCGTAGAGTTGTTAGGGCCGGATTTGTGGCTGGTAGGAGGCGGCCGATCCGGAGCATCTTGCTCGGATCACTTTCAGAGGCCATGGGACTGAGAGGAGGGCGGAGAGGCCCCTGGAGACTTTGGAGGAGTTCTATGCCAGGGTGAGGGGTCTGCTGGATCTAGGAGGCCGGAGCGAGGAGCGCTGTGTCCGGATCTTCGTCAGCTACTTCTTCGGGCGCCTACTATTCGCGACGCAGTCATCTCAGATGAACTGCAAGTTCGTACTGCTTCTACGAGACTTGGCGCAGGCTGGGAGGTATGCTTGGGGCGCCGCGATGCTGGGACACCTCTTCTCACTTCTCCCCAGCAGCTCGCGGCGCTCTCAGAGCACCGGGGTCTTCACCCTCTTCCTTCAGGTACACAAATTTCTTTTAATGCTCATCATTGATTTGAATTTGATTAACTGCCTGACTGACCAATCTTTTGTTGCCTTGCAGATCTGGGGGTATATGCGCTTCCCGATGGGGCGCGGGACACTTGCAGAGGGGCGCCAGACAATGGTGCCTCTCATGGGGAGATGGGAGGTGGCCCCGGACCCCCGGGTCACCGACAGGAGGGTTGGAGACGTGCGGGTCGCACTCGACTACTACCCGCACGAGCAGGTATGATATTTTGAACTAGCTCTTGCATTCTTTCAACTGCTGCTGCATTTGATGTTACTGACCAGTGTTTTCTCATTCTTCTCAGGTAGTGTGGACCCGTTATGCAGGGGAGGCGGACGCCTCGCACCCGGCGGTGGCGGCGGGCCGGCCCCTTTTCGACCGCCACCTCCTCTTACTGTGCCTCGGGACATGTGAGGTGCTGTATTTGGAGCTGGTGGTGTGGACCCTGGGCTGGCACCAGTCGGCCTTCCCTCGGGAGAGAGGGGACCTCGCGCCGGCGGTCGCTGAGGACCGCGACTGGGGACGGATCACACGGCGCACCGTCGCCTAGGCGCGGCGGCGAGCAGGTAGTGCGGCAGACGGGCCTCCTTGATAGCTCGGCTTACATGGAGGACTACCAGGCACGGTATGCCGGGCGACTCCGGCTTGACCGACGAGTGGTAAGTGAAACTTCTAACCTTAGGCCTTGGTTGGTGGATTGCCTCATTTGATTCTAACTTTGAAGTGTGAATGGCAGATGCCGGAGTCACAGGCCGTCTGCCTTTTGGAGGGGCGACTGGCCGAGCAGGAGGTGGAATTGGCGAGGCTCCGCACCGAGGTTCAGACATTGGTAAGTAGCATTAACCCTTGAATTTGATTTGATTTGATATTGAACTGATGACTGACCAGGGTTCTGTGAATGCAGAAGGAGGAGTTAGCGAGGGCTCGGGTGAGCCGCGACCTCGGAGCGAGCTCGTCGTCACAGCCGGCGAGAGGGGATCTCGCCGACCGCCTGCAGGACGCCCTGGACCGGGCGCAGGCTCTGGTCCAGGAGCTCGAGGAGCAGGCTCGAGAGGTTGGGGCTGAGGTAAGACACTAAACTTGCACTTTCCTTCAATGTATATTGAATGTTTTAACGTGCTTGTCCCTTGACATGCAGCGGCAGGGAGGAGGAGTGGCTACTCTCCAGGCACAGATGGAGAGTCTGCGACTGCAGTTTGAGGCAAGGATTTCTGATCTGGAGGCTGAGGTGTGTATCTTTCTTCTTTCTTCTTTTCTGACACATGTTCATGACTGATCCCCTTTTGCTTTTGATGCGCAGCGGCGGACCATGGCGGCTGCCATGGAGGAGTTGAAGGGTGAGCGGTCGATCATGAAGGGTCGCCTGCTCGAGGCCAGAGAGAGGGAGAGAGAGGCAGAGACGGCTCGGGCACGGATTTCGCGGACTACGAGATGCTAAAGGACCGGGTCCTGAAGCGTCGTCGGGAGCAGCAGCGGGCAGCCCTGCGGGAGACGCCGGCGAGGACCGGATCGGCGTTCGCATCCCTTGACGACATCGTGTCCCTAGGGGACCCCTCTGTGGTACGAGGAGGGCTGCAGCGGCCCGAGGCGTTGACAGCGTCGAGGCCTCCTCTCCCAGACCGGCATCGGGAGAGGGAGGAGGAGGAGGTGAGCAGCTCACGTAGGCAGAGGCCTAGTGAGGGAGAGCGGAGAGAGGAGTGAGGAGCGGTGCTCCGGTTGTACTTCCAGGGGTATGCCCCTGTCATGATATGTACATGGACTTGATTATCATAGTGGAATTTTGGAATTTTCATCATCCTATGTGCTTGAATGGTTTGGCTTCTATTTCCGGCAATCCACAACACTTAAAAGAGAACAGGTTAGTGTAGATCTGTCTTTAGCCCCTTGCCTGCGATGTACCTTTCTTGAGATCTGGTCAAGGGGCTAATTTCTAATCAAAGATAGAAAAAAAAATGACTGAAAGGGAAATATGCACATTTTTTTTGTTTTTTTTCTTGATTTTTTTTGTTGTTTTTATTTTTTGATAAGAAAATAAGAGAATGTTAGTATATATACATGTTACTACTAATTTTTTTGGATTTTTTTTTTGGCTTTTGAAAATAATACGAGAGAAAATATGTACAACGTGAAATATATACATCAAGAGACTCTCTTTTTGTTGTTTCTGCATTCTTGTATTTTTTTGGATTTTTGGACTCTAAGACACATATTCATCACATGTTGCGGTATAGGGTTTACACGATCTACTTAACCACAGAGGCCAAGAGTAAGGAGGGACGTGCATGGAATTTTTTATGTTGGAAATTGCCCTTAGCCTTCTTGATATTTTCCACTACGGAGAATCTTATACAATCAAATTGCCCCTAGAGGGAGGAATGTGAAGAAATGTATAGGAAGTCATGTAAGGTTTTGGTTCAAACTACTTTTTGTTTCCAAACCAACATTCCATACTATAAGGACTTAGTCAACATTTGTTTTCAGGGGACTTTTTTCATTTTATTTTGATTTCAGGGGTGGAGGCATGTACTTTTTGCTACCTCCTTGAGTTGGTCAGCCTTTTTCTGGGTACGTACTTTTTGCTACCCTTTTTTGACCTTTTGGCTCTTTTTTTCCCCTATTGAGGCTTGGTTTAGCATTTTGCCCCTTGTTTTTCTTCTTAGTTACCCCTGTTTTTATGATGACTTTTGCCCCTTTAGATGGGAGTGGATGGTCCCCTACTCGTAGTTTGTTTCGTTTCCAGACACGACCGAGTGGGAAAAGAATAGGGGAAACACATTGACCGGATGAGACGTCCGAGTGTACTTGTGATTTTCCAGTTAGGGGTAGTACTCCAACATCGTGTGGTGTGTGAATAAACCTTCCTTACTAATGACCAATTGGAAAGTAGGAAAAGTAGACCCACACCTTAACAAGTGATGAATGACCGACTTGACGGACTGACTGACTGACTAAGGGTAGATTTCTTGAGGTAGACTGCATTCCAAGGGTGCGTTAGCTCAACTCCCTCGGCATCCACTAACCTATAAGCGTTCCCTGAGTATGCTTCTTTGACAACGAACGGACCCTCCCAATTTTCTTGCAATTTGCTCCTGGGACCTGGTGCTTTTAAGATTTTACGCTTAAGGACCATCTCACCCACTTCGAATTTTCTCTCAAGAACTCGTTTGGCATAAAAACGTGCAATTCTCTGACGATAGACTTGAGCATGGTCAGCCGCTATCATTCGCCTCTCATCTAAGAGTTCAAGTTGTGCCAACAAGGCTTCCCGACGTTGATCAAGATCAAGTTCGGAATCCAATTGAACTCTAAGTGAAGGGACAAAGATCTCATATGGGAGTATCGCATCCGATCCGTATGTCAAAGCATAGGGGGTTTGCCCCGTAGGAGTGCGGACGGAGGTGCGATAAGCCCAAAGAGCTTCAACCAAGCGATCTGGCCAGTCAGCATTGTTATGAGATTTGCATGTTTTCTTTATGATTTTAATGAGAGTTTTGTTAGTAGCTTCAGCTTGTCCATTACCTTGTGGATAATATGGGGATGAATGATGCAAATTAATGACATATTTACCACACATGTCGCGAAGCTCCTGTGAAGTGAATTGTGGTCCATTGTCGGTGACGATGTCCCGAGGCACGCCAAATCTTGCAAGGATGTTGCACTTGATGAACTTGACAACTGTTGAAGCTTTGACTTCTATGAATGCTTCTGCTTCGGCCCACTTCGTGAAGTACTCCGTGGCGGTCAGAATGAAGGACTTCTTACGGATTTCTCTGGTTCTGTCCGCAAGAGGACCGACCACGTCAAATGCCCACATGGTGAAAGGCCATGGTGCGATGAGAGGGTGAAGAGAAGAGGAAGGAGCATGAATTTTGTCACCGTGCAATTGGCATTTAGCACAGTGACGGACAAAATGGCGACAGTCCTCTTCCATGGTGGGCAAATAATAGTGTCTTAGAAATTTCTGGGCAATTGCTCTACCATTAACATGGCCACCACATTCACTAGAGTGAGCGACTTCAACAACATCTTGAGACTCGAATTCATCAAGGCAACGGAGATAGACCCCGCTGAGAGACTTTTTGTAGAGAATGCCACCTATGATCTTGTAACGCTTCGAGACGCGACGAATTGCCCGTCTATCAGCAGAGGTGGCATAATCAGGGAAGGATCCATCTTTGAGGAAGTTTTCGATGTCAAAATACCAGGGATGGCCATCTTCAAGGTCAATTTCTGGCTCTTTGGAAAGCACATGGACCCGAAGGGATGGAGAAGGACGCACGAGCTGAGAGAACCACGGATCGACATGGGAAGGGACTCTTAACATCTGGACAGAGACGGTTTTAGACGACTTTCCCAAAGGGATGGGAATGGAAGACGCGAGAGAAGCGAGGGAATCTGCTAGGATATTTTGGGCCCTAGGAGTGTGAACTAAGGTGAGCTTCCTAAACTGCCGGACTACTTTTCCTACCAACTCTTGGTATGGTTTCAGCTTGGGGTCCCGAGTCTGGTACTTACTGAGGGATTGCCGGAGTATTAACTGCAAATCTCCAATTATCCTTAACACCTTGACTCCGAGCAATAAAGTCATTTTCAGCCCAACTAAGAGTGCCTCGTACTCAGCCACATTGTTCGTGGCTCGGAAGGTTAATTGGTAGGCGTGCGGAATGACTACCCCTTCCGGTGAGAGGAGGACCACCCCTATCCCACACCCTTTAGAATTAAGAGCCCCGTCGAAGTAAAGCACCCACGAAGGTTCACCATCGATAATGGCTCCTAACTCTTCATCGGGAAAGCTTTCATCAACGGGAGAGTATAAAGGTAAGGGGTGGTGGGCCAAATGCTCGGCTATGGCATGCCCCTGATTGACTTTTGGTTGACATAGGTGATATCAAATTGGTTAAGGAAGCTTTGCCACCTCAACAACCGCTCAGTCAGGACGGGCTTCTCAAGCAAGTACCGAATAGGGTCATACGCGTCAGAAGTTTCACTTCATGAGCCAAGAAATAGTGCTTCACCTTCTGGGAACCCAGACGACGGTCCGCGCACGTTCTTTCCATGGCGGTGTACTTCTTTTCAGCCTCATTGAATAACTTGGATAAATAGTACACCGCTCTCTCCTTCTTCTCGTCGTCGTATTGGGCCAAGACTGCTCCAGTTGAATCCTTAGTGGTTGACACGTAGAGCAGTAAAGGCCGACCCGGGACCGGAGGATCGAGAACAGGGGGATTAAAAAGATAGCTCTTCAATTCATCAAAGGCCTTCTGACATTTATCGTCCCAATTAAACTTCGCCTCTCCTCTAAGCATCTCGTAGAAGGGCTTACAGCGGATTGAATGCTGGGAGATAAACCTCCGAATAAACTGGAGTCTGCCAATTAGCCCTCTAACTTCTCTGATATTCCTAGGAGGAGGCATGTCGATTATTGCTTTGGCCTTGTTAGGATCAATTTCAATTCCCCGCTTGCTAACGATGAACCCAAGCAATTTCCCCGAAGAGACACCAAAGACGCACTTCTTGGGGTTCATCTTAAGATTGTGCTCTCTAGACCTTTGGAGAATTGCCCGGAGGACTTTAGCATGGCCATGTCGAGTCTTTGATTTTACTAAGACATCATCCACATAGACCTCCATGTGCACATGCATCATGTCATGAAAAATCGCCATCATGGCCCTTTGATAGGTTGCTCCCGCATTCTTCAATCCGAAGGGCATGACGACGTAACAATAAGTCCCCCAAGGTGTTGTAAATGAGGTTTTCTCCTGGTCTTCCTCCGCCAAACGAATCTAGTTGTACCCAGAGAAACCATCTATAAATGACAAAAGCTCGAAATCGGCAGTATTGTCCACTAGGACATCTATGTGTGGGAGAGGGAAATCGTCCTTTGGGCAAGCACGATTAAGGTCACGAAAATCTATACAGATCCTAACCTTACCGTCCTTCTTCATCACAGGGACGATATTAGCTACCCACTGTGGATATAGCACAACCCTAATAAATTTGGCCTTGTGCAACTTGTCAACCTCCTCTTTGATCTTGAGTGCAAGCTTAGGATGTAGCCTTCTCAACTTTTGCTTGACGACCTTTGCGTCGGCTTTTAGGACCAATCGGTGCTCAACCAAAGAGGTGTCGAGTCCCGGCATCTCCTCTTAAGACCAAGCAAATCCGTCGGAAAATTCTTTAAGAATAGCTACCAAGGCTTCTTCTTCTTCAACACTCAAGTTGGCACTAATCAAAACTGTCTTCGGGGATTCTTCAGTGCCAAGGTTGACCTCTTTAGTAGGCTCGTCTGCAGCCATGGTTGGCTTGTCGAACCTCTTTGTGCCATCCACATAGGAGCTCACTGGGTCCTTTCTCCCGACCCAAGATCTCCCAACTCACCCTCATCATCAAAATCTAACAAATAAACTCCTAAACTGTCATCTACTGAGTCACCTTCCTCAAAGTCAGACTCAACGAGAGCAAGATCCTCAAGAAATTCTGGCACCTGACTTAACTTAGCACACTTCTCAGCCAAGGCCATGACAAAACGGGCAGGAACTTGCCTACCTTTCTCCTTATGCACGCACGGCTGAGAGGAACTAGACTCTCCTAAACTTAAACCAGACCCTAGACTAGCCTCTAGACCTGACTCTAAACTAGAATCTAGACCACTATTTACATGACTGCTATGTACAAAACTATGTACAGGGGAAGTGCTCCTAGAGGAGCAAGAGGAGGAGGAACTTAAGCCGGAAAGCGTCGGCCCCTGGCCGAGCGGAAGAGGTTCCAGAGAGGAGGGGTGATCAATGGAGACCTCAGATTTCCAATTTTCAAAATTGGCATTTTTTTTTGGGAGTCAAGGCCAAGAACCATGAGTTGCTGACTCAAGGTAGCCTCGACTGGCGAGGTAAGGGATGGTGAAAAGATAGAGGGAGAAAGAAGGGGATTAGAGGTGGATGGAGGAACTGAATTGTGTGGTAGGCACACAGCAGTAGAGGGAGATGGAGATGATGGTGGTGAAGATGGGGAAGAAGGGAGATCAGAGCCAAAGAGGGAGAGGGGGCCAAAATCGTCAGAAATGTCTTCTATTTGGGCATCCTCTTCTTCTTCTTCTTCTTTATCCTCACTCCCAGAGTAAGGTATTTCTTCAATTATAGGCTCCCTGGTCCCCGACTGGGTTGGCCCCTAGACAAAATGCTCCTTTAAAGTCCAGGTAAGAGGCTGATATGGTATAAACGGGTTCGGATGGACAGGGTCTGGGCGAAAACCTAGACCGGCCTTGGGTAACAACCTCCTAATTGCCTGGACGCTCTGGATCTCTCCCTTTTCATCCGTGCCTAGCCCGCGGCCATGAACATAGCCGATATTGGCCATTACTTCCCAACCTTTTCCCGGGGGACATGGGACATGGGATTCTACAGCAGGCTTAGGAGGTTGGCTGAGCTCACAGGGTGTGGGGAAGTCAAAAAGAGACATGACTGGCTTTTTCCTCTTATCCGGAATGAAAAGGTGCGGCATCTGCTCTAAGGTAACTGCATTGAGGGTCTCCAAGATGGGAATGCTCTTAATCTTGATCACCCGCCCATTGAAAGGAAATTTGAAGCATTGGTGGGCAGTGGAAGGGACCCCTAGAGTCTGTTCTAGCCAAGGACGACCGAGAATGGCCTTGTAGGCCGGATCGACGTCAAGAACTAGGAACTCAGTGGACATAGTGACAGGTCTGATTCCTAACTTAAGAGCAATTTTACCTTTGGCAACCCTTTTGGAGTTGTCATAGGCGGCAATGGTAGAGTAGTTTTTCTCCAGATTCTCTTCCCCTAAACCCAACTGCTTAAGGGTCTTCATCGGACAGACATTAATGGATGCCCCGGTGTCGATAATAGTGGAGTCCACCGAAACCCCATTGAGGTTGATGGTGAGACAAAGAGGGAGCGAACGACACTCGGGGGTGGCAAGATCTTTGTCCAAGAAGGAAATTGAGGGTCCTTGGGTGAGGGAAAGGATGGCATTGGTGACCCCACTAGGAGGGAGGTCATCATTAACCATGATTTTCTGAAGAAACTGGAGGAGATTGGATTGATGCGACGGCGACCTCCGAATCAATTCTAAAATGGACACCCTCGCGGGTGTCTTATCCAAATATTGGAGAATGTCATATTCGGTGACGGCCGGAGGTGGAGGCCCATTATCCTCCTCATCTTGGGATGGCCGCAGGGGTGGAGGAATAATTCGATTCCTGAGGGTGACATGAATGGCCTCCTGGGACTGAGGGCGAATGAGCTGGAGGGGTCTGGTAGATGGCTCACAGGTAGGGGGAGTGAGAATGGTGGGATAGGCATCCTGTGGAGGTCGGATGAGCATTAAGGGTCTTTCCTCTATGATGGCATCTATTGATGTGGAGGGCTCTTGAGACTCTGCAGTGGGACATGGGTACCACTCTTCGAAACCTTCTACCCCCCACTGTTGCTCTCTCCTCACAACCCGGGGTCCTAGGTGTATCATGGTATGCACATTCTCTTGGGCTCTGGATGAGGAGGGGTTGTTGGTTTGGTGATTGGGGAGAGGGTTACTGAAAATGCCAAGGTCTTTTTTGGTGTACCTAGACTTGGCTATGGCCACCTTGACGTCATCCCAGCTGATTCTACCTTGGTCATTCATGTCATAGACCCAGTCACGAAAGGTAAAACAATTGTTGATGAAATGACCATGGGCCCTATGGTAGGGACAATACTTGGAGGTGTCAACCCTCGGATTGATGTTCTCCCTTTGTGGGGGGAGTTGAATCGCATCGCAGGACATGAGGGCGAAGAACACATCCTCGAGAGTCTCAGGGAGAGGAGGGTAGTGCAACCTTTTGGGGCCAGGTCGGGTGTATCCAGAAGGAGGGGGAACGGCAGAGTAAGGCTTGGAGGGGTGAGATGGGAATTGGTGAGGGTTGGAAGGAGGGTGGGAGGATTTGTTGGGAGGCCTCAAAGGCTGGCTGCAGGCACTGATAGACTCATTGATGGTCACCCCCTCGGTAGTGGGTGCCGCGGGAGCCTTACGTGCCTTTGGCTTCCCTTCAAGGAAGTGTGGGAGAGAGGAGTCCTTGATCTGATTTTCAATCACCCTGGCTCTATTATAAAGATGTGAGAAGGAAGGGAACTCACTTAGCATTAAAACGGAACGGAGAACAGGGGTGGTGTTAGTAACTAACAAGGTTATGGCTTGGTATTCCGGGATGGGAATGTCGGCTCTCGAGGCCATGGACCTCCATCGGTTGGCATACGTGACAAAGTCTTCGTTCGGCTTCATCTTTTCCGCCACCAAGTCGGGGAGTGTAGGGACTTGAGTGGCCATGTATGAAAAATGCGAGATGAATCGCTCGGAGACAATGTCAAAGTTAACGAGATCCGATGCAGGTAGAGAGGTAAACCATCTCAAAGCTTTCCCTTCTAACGATTGTTGGAAGAGGTGAACTAAGAGGGCTCGATCATATAACCACCAGTGGGAATCCATGGTAAAGCCGGCGAGGTGGAATTGGGGGTCGGAGGTCCCATCGTACTTGCAATACTTTGGGGCCTTGAAATCGGGGGGAAAGTAAGCGTTGGGGAGCTTGCAGTAGTTTAGGAGTGAATGAGGTTTAGAGTGGGACAAAGATTCCGCCACAAGCTTCCTAACAAGACCTTCTACCTCCGAACGGGGAATGGATTCGGGTTGGACAAGAGATGTGATTTGGACAGGTGGTGAATAAGCGGAAGGAGGAGTGAGAATGGGAGTAGGCGAAGGAGTGGAAATGACAGGAGGAATGAAAGTGGAGACGGGAACCCGAGGTGGGGTGACCGGCCTAGGGGTGGGCCTAGATGTGGAGGCATTGAAAGGGGATAAGGATGGAGTGGAAGGAGAGGTTGCTGCCCGGATAGTATGCTTTGAAAGCTTAGAAATAATATCCTCGGGCGAATAGCGGGACATGAGTTTAGAAAACTCGGGGTCTTCTTGAATATTTTGGGCATGAGTGGGGTTGACCCTCAAGCTAACTTCCTCATTGTCGGCCTGAGAGGATGATTGGACTGATTCCTCGGGCTGAACATTTGTGTTAATCATACCGACGACTTCATTGACATTATCATCATACTCAAATGCCGATTTATTGGCCATGTCAACAGGGTCCAACCAAGTGTCCATTAGCACAAAACCTATGGATTTTAAAGTGGTTAAGGTTGATTAACTTCACTGTTTTGAGCAGAAATATGGATTTCTACCAATCAATGTTATCAAACAATGTCCCCAAGACTTTTAAATGTCAAAGTTATGTGTTAAGTTAAGTTGAGGGCCGTTCTCTCCAATTTCACTTGAATCCCAGTGAGTAGGTGAACTAGACAGGATGGGTAAAGGTCCTCCTGCCCCGTACCGTGAGGGAATCCACAAAATTTAGGGACTTATAGAGTTTCTTCAGAGTCAACCCGATTTACCCAAGAGGGAATCCCCGAGTAAAAGGTTGTATACCGAAGAAGGGTGATCCTAGAAATGTGAGGGGAGGCTAGAAGAGAGGAGGAAGATGACCCCCCCAATGACTGAGGACAGTTAGTGACAATCAGTAAGCAAACAAGAAACAAAATCAAAGCAAAACAATCAGAAAAAGGTTAAAATCATGCTTCTGTGATGATCAACGGCAGGCATATGGACGCCAAGTTCATCAAAAGCAATAAACGACTAGATCGACTGACGTTGAAACAGAGTAGACGACAACCTATGTGGACGCTAACAATAACTAAACGGCAGGAACGATAGACGCTTACCTGGATAGGCGGCAAGATCGCTTGCCGTCTACCTGGATGCACACAAACCGCAGCAGCACTGTGGTCCCATCGCGATCGCCAGAAAAGAGCTGTGGACGTCGCATTTCGCCTCCGTTGTCGTGGCCGATGTGTGTGGCCCTCCTCAGCGGTGGTTCACGGACGTGCCGCTCCCTCGTTGGCGATGAAGGACGTGCCGGTTGACCTCGTTGACTCCCCGTTTGACTGAGTTGACTGAGGAGAAACAAAAGGAACCGGTGAAGTATGGGAGATGTTTGCGATCGCCAGGGCCTTACCTGTGCCCAAGGGGTTGTTGTGATCACGCCGGTGCAATAGTCTCACGTTGCGGGTGATGGTGGGACCTCAACTTCTTCTCCTTCGGTCGGCCAAAGGAGGAGAGCTCTGCGGTCTTCTACAGATCGTTCCTGCCACAGTAAGACACTCTATAAGACTCTAAGAAGTATAGCAAATGCTCAAAACGAAACAATACAGGCCCAAAAGGAGAGTCCCGTACCGGTTGCGGACTTGAGAAGAGGGGTGTCCAAGTGTTATGACCACCCTTCTTCCCTCCATTTTTGGTTGGGAAACCCCTTTCTAGGTATGTAGGAAGGTGGCCTACGTGCCTAGAGTGTGTGTGAACGTGGGGTGTAACATGCAACTAGTAAAGAGAGAAAAGGAAGAGGAGAGGAAGAGGGGGGAGTTGATCCTCGTGGTTGATGATGCTAGCTCCTTGCAGAGGCTCCTTCAGCTCCAAAGCAGCCTTCTTGGACGTCCCAAGTATTGAGAGGAAGAAGAAGATGAGTAGTGGAAGGTTGGGTGCAACTTTCTCTCTCCTCTCTCAAATCATGAGCATATGGATGTCCAGCCTCTCCCCCCTTGCTTAGAGGACCCTAGGGACTGTTATATAGACAGTGGGGTCGGAGTTCAGAGGCCTTGGATGCTCAAGTGTGAAGAAACACACTTGTACACTTGGCAATCCTTGGCAAAATGCTCCAACCAATGAGTAGAGGCCACATAGGATTTTTACTGGGTCAAGGAGGTGCCAAGGTGGCCCAAATGCCCGTTGGGAACGGTCCCATGCGGTGCATGGGCGAGAGAAAGGCGCTAATGGGCTATATTCTCAGATTTGTTGCGCAGACCAGGTAAACGATATAGACGTCAAGGGATCATGCCGCCAACACCATGCAGACGTCCATGGATGTGGACGTCTGTCTGGGTCAGCGTCAAGGGGGTTTTCCGCCAACCAGTAGTCGACGGCCATCGATGTTTCCATCTACATGGTATCCGAGGCTGGTCAACAAATGGTCAAATGAACCTTAATGGGCCAAAAGAGCCTTGCGGGAGATGGGCCAAATCGCGCGTCTAGACCCAAACCGGTCAAACCTTCGGTCAACCCATAGTCGTGTCCACCCTTGTCGCCGCGTTTAACGCTAATGCGATAGACCATAAGGTTGCGACCACACGACCGACTTAACAGACACATCGGAAAGCAGAATGCGTCAACACAATGCGACGTGTTCAACGAATCGCGGCGGGGACACCCGATGCGACTCCAGTTCATCTGTAAGCTCAACTCACAGACTGAACCCACTTTTCCCCACGGGAAAACCCACAACAAAACACAACATTCAACCCATTAAAACCATAAACAGGTTAAACCTAACAAGGCAAACCACCCATACATGATCCATCCCTCAATCCCCAATCCATTCATGCTTTAAAACCATAGAACCAAGGTAGGAAGTCTCCCTATCGGCAGAAGACGCCGAAGCACGCCAAAACCCCCTCGTCGACGGCATGCCCACGCTCCGAGCATTGTCCTCGCATGGTTCTCGCGCCGCACCTGCCGCCAGAAGCCGAAAACAACCGAAAATCGCCGAAGAAGCTTCACAGCATCTCCCCTGCGCAGGACAGAGCCTCCTCTGCTCTGTCTGGCCGAAACGAAGCTTTTAACACTCTGATCGAAATCGCGTCCAGGGCAGATGCCATGTTTAAACCCTTTAAACGCGTCCCCCCGTCCGACGCCAGACGGAAACCTGTGCCACGTGTCACAGAGGCGGTTCCTGGAATCACGTCTAGCAAGGCCGACGCGTTCATAATCGCGTCACCTTCCTCCGCCGCGATTCCAGACAGTTAACCAGCAGTGCAAATAGGATGGCATAACCAGCCCACACTGCTCACCCTGTGCATAGAAAACCCAAACACAGCCAATCGACTTTCTCTTGGTCAAGAGAACCACACGTAGACCCGATAAACCCGGATCTGAACGACCGTACTATTACAGAAACTCTTAGAAGAATCTCTTTAGTCAGTTTTAAATCATTCCTGGGAGCATAACTTGCGGCTGTCGACAAATAGAACTTATCTGTTGACAGGTACCTTGCTTTCAAAACCCAGAATTTCTGAATAACCAGTAGATGTCGACAGATAGAACTCCTCTATCGACAGATGACACCCATCTGTCGACAACCACCTATAGCCTGTCGACAGCTAAGGGTCAGATTCCAGAATCCAGTTCTGGATGAACCAGTAGCTGTCGACAGGCATCTTATGGCTGTCGATATCCATCAGTCTGTGATTTAAACCAGAACCATTCCTTTCCCAATCCAAGTTGTCACACTCTTGTATTGTCCAAACAAGTTATATTTCTCATTTTCTTGGATTCTAAACTAATATACCACTTAGTTGAATCATTTAATCATCATTTATATCCATCTTTGGATTATTCTTGGACATCCTAAACTATTTTGATACTTATACCTTCTGGATATCTTTGAGCATTAACTCATGCAACACTACTACCTATAAAAATGCTTGACTCTTGATAAGTGCCCAAGTACCATGTATGTATATCAGAAATGGAAATGGGATGATGTACTTTTGGGTCTTTGGATTCTCTCTTGATTTAATGCCAGTGCAAATGGGGCAGATCTAGTCCTGGGAGGAGCATCTGAATTCGTTTAATCTACGCAGAGTGGTATGGATCTCTATGGTGTTTGGCATGACACCACTACATGCTAGATTGGTCGACATTTCCATGAACTATGTTGAAACATGATTGTTTATTACTTGCTTAAAGGAGTGGACAGGGCATCTCTGCACATACACTTTCTCTATTCCCTTCTGAATTATTGATCATATACACTCGTGCTTTGCTATTTCATTGATGGTCATCTTTTGTTAGTTTATTGGCATATTACTTCATGCTTGTTACTGTTTGATAATCATGGTTCACTTCATCTATGATCTGATTTGTATCATTTTCCATTACTTGTAATCAGTACTTACTACCTTCTTGTACCTCAATTATCCTTGACTCATGTAAACTTTTATATTCTTTGATTTTGGAGGATAAATCCTACTGGGCAAGAGTGCTCATACCTACTTTTTGTCAGGCAATCTACAGCTCTAGAAGGCGGGACATCAGGATTTGTGTCATGAGAGATCAACCTTTGCGGCATCTACCTTTGAGTTAAAAATTGAGAATCATGTATTACCTATAGAATGAAAGTTAATTAATTTTTATTTAGTGAAGCCCCCGAGCAATTTTTGTTCAAAAAATTCAAAAGTTACTCTTGATTTCTTATTTGTTCACATTCTGGCATTTATAGATATATTAAATGTCAGGACGTGACATGAAGAGCAGGTTGACTTCAGCTCTGATCTTTGTTGTACCGTCTGGTAGAGGTGGTTTTGTTGTCTACACCGACGCTTTAGGAGCTGGTCTGGGTGCCGTGTTGATGCAGCACGGAAGGGTGGTCGCTTATGCTTCTTGACAGCTGAAGAAGCATGAGCAGAACTACCCGATACACGACTTGGAGCTTGCAGCAATCGTGTTTGTCTTGAGGCTTTGGAGACATTACTTGTACAGTGAGGTGTTCAAGGTGTTCATAGACCACAAAAGTTTACAGTATGTCTTCACGTAGAGAGATCTGAACCTCAGGCAACGCAGGTGGGTCGAGTACTTGAAGGACTACGACTTTACTCTTTCCTATCATCTAGGAAAGGCTAATGTCGTAGCGGACGCTTTGAGCAGGAGAGCCCACTTGAGTTCTTTGTTGGTTAGACACTAGAGGTTGTTGGAGGACACGGCTCAGAGAGTGTTTTCGCTGTCGAGACTCAAAGAGAGAGCAGTGTTGACCAGCTTGACTATCGTCCAGTCATATATCAGCAGGTGATAGAAGCTCAAAGTGTAGATGCAGAGTTAGCAGACGTGTTGTAGATGCCGGAGGTTGAGCTAGATGAGGACAGCAAGGTCAGGTTCAAAGGCAGACTCTACGTTCCAATAGACGTCAGGCAGGAGCTGTTGGCTGAGGCGCACAGATCGACGTACTCTATTCATTATGGTTCCACCAAGATGTACCATGACTTGTGTTGCCCAGATAGCAAGCCTAGAGGGGGGGTGAATGGATTGCCTAAAAAATCTTTTAGTAGAAATTCCTGTAAATAAAATAAACTAGACAGATAGAGCTAAGATCGATAGTTAGGGTTAGTGTTAATCAAACTAAACAAGCAAGCACAAAGACAACAGGAAATTTTATCTTGGTTCGGACCTCCTATCCCAAGAAGTCCTACGTCTAGTCCCCAAGCAACCACTTGGGATTTCACCATACAAGGATACAGTCCCCCTTAAGGACACTTACACATCCAGTCGCAGCTGGCCTTCTCTTCTCAACCAGAAGAGAAATAACACCACCTGTACTAACAGATCTTCTCTTCACACCAGAAGAGGATCAATCAGAAGGAATGCGTTGTATGAAGAAGGCCCCAAGACCAAGCTTATAATTACTTGCTTGATCTGAGGCGAAGTTTGAGAGACACTAGATGATTACAAGATGACTCTCTCTCAGAACTACGCAGGCTCTCAAAAACACATGCACTATTCTCACAGAGAGCTAAGGGCTACTGATGGTTGGATTGAACGAGCTGGCTCTTGTTGTTCTTCAGGTGACTGAAGTTTCAAGCTTCTCAAGGTTCAAAGATTTGAACTGTCTAACTAACTGCTTTGCTTGGAGTCACCAGTCTTCTATTTATCTTCTTTGAAATAGTTTTGACTGTTGTAGTATCTGTTGAGATATTCGTTGTCTCACAGCTTCATGCTCGTTAGAGAGACTGGTCCGAAGCAAGGAGTAGGTGAGCCTGTAGCCATTAATGCTTGGATTGACAATTACACCTTCAAGGAAAGATTGTATGTATCTTCTATCCTTTTTGTCAGGTTGACAACTCCAACTTTGACGTGCATTTATACAAAAGTCCTGCATACAATAAATGCTGACACCTAGACAACTTTTCTTCGTCTAAATTGTCAGTCAACATTAGTAGTTGTGCAGTATGAAGATACACCAAAAGGGAATGTTATTCTGTCATCACATAAAGCAAGACTTTTTGTGACAAGTGAAGTAAGCAAGGATATCGTGTGGAAATATTGTACTAATCACAATAAATGACCAAGATCTTAGGATACAGTAAGATACGCAGGAAGGCTTTTTGAAATCCACAGAGTTTCGAGCATATGCATATTTAAATCTTATAAGGAATGAAAATAAGAAGATAAAGCAAGACTATTCAAGAGATATATAAATTTATTTGAAAGTAAAGAATATTTTGTATAGAAATGATATTGATATCAAATCGATGATATGATCATGTGAGAATGTAATCCATGTTGAAACCAAGTCGATGTGAACAAAGTTCATGTATTAATGAAATGAAAACGATGTTCTGTACAAAGTCATTACTTAACAGAAATCGATGAGCAGATAAAATCGTTGTTTCAATAGAATCGTTGTTTAAGTGAAATTGATCATGAAATCGTTGTTTTAAGGATGAAATCGTTGTATAAGTGAAATCGATCATGAAATCGTTGTTTTAAGGAAGAAATCGTTGTTGTGATCAAATCGTTCTTTAAGTGAGAGCAAATCGTTGTTTCGATCAAATCGTTGTTGAAGTGAAAGCAAATCATTGTTTCGATCAAATCATTCTTTAAGTGAGAGCAAATTGTTGTTTTAATCAAATCGTTGTTTCGATCAAATCATTCTTTAAGTGAAAGCAAATTGTTGTTTTGATCAAATCGTTGTTGAAGTGAAAGTAAATCATTGTTTCGATCAAATCGTTCTTTAAGTAAAAGTAAATCATTATTTTACTTATGAAATCATTGTGAGACCGAAATCATTGTTTTGCTTATGAAATCGTTGTGAGACCGAAATCGTTGTTTTATTTATGAAATCGTTGTTTCACTTATGAAATCGTTGTGAGACCGAAATCGTTGTTTCACTTATGAAAGCGTTGTGAGACCAAAATCGTTATTTTAAGTGACTTACAGAATCATTATGGCGATCGAATCGTTGTTTCTATAAAGGAAATCGTTGTGTACTTAGACAAAACAGTGTCTGAGGATAACTTACAGATTTGCTTGATTTAATTTTTGTGGATAATCTTTAGAACGAGTTGTTAGAGAGTATTTTACAAGGTTTTGTTAATCACCAAAAATTACATATATAATTCATGATAAATTTTATATGGAGATGGACTAAACATCAACTTGAGGGGACTCTTTTGGTGGCCTGGGATGAAGAGAGATATTGTGGAGTTCATTGCTCGTTGCCTTACCTGTCAATAGGTGAAGGTGGAGCACCAGCATCTTGGTGGTGAGCTACAGTCGCTACCCATTCCTGTGTGAAAGTGGGAGAACATCACCATAGACTTCTTCACTAGTTTACCTCGTACTTTGTAGGGGCACGACAGTGTTTGGGTGATCGTCGACCGACTAACGAAGGCAACTCGTTTCTTGCCGGTCAGATCAACGTGGTCAGTGGACGGACTTGCCAGACTATTTATGGACAGAGTTGTATCGTTGCACAGGACCCCGGTCTCTATAGTCTCAGATAGAGATCTGAGGTTCACTTCTCATTTCTGGCATAGTTTTCAGAGGGCACTAGGCACCGAGTTGAGGCTGAGTTTAGCCTATCACCCGCAGATAGACGGTCAGTCGGAGAGAACCATACAGACCCTCGAGGACATGTTGAGAGCGTGTTGCCTAGACTGAGGCGGCACCTGGGAGTCACACCTTCCCATGGTGGAGTTTTCTTATAATAATAGCTTTCACTCTAGCATTGGGATGGTGCCCTACAAGGCTCTGTATGGCAGACCGTGCCGGACACCTTTGCATTGGCACGATGTTGGTGAGAGGTAGCTACTGGTGTAACACTCGAAAATTAAATAATAATAAAATATTAAATATTATAAAAGATATTGATTACCATAAAAGATACCAGAACATGATTACATTTGAATATAGAATCCTTTCACATAATTTATGTGATTCTGATCCTGTCTTCAGATGTGTGCACCCCGATAGGGTGTTATCGAAATTCGGTAACAAAAGTAAAATCTAACATCATAATTACCAGAAAAATATGCTGATCTCAAAAACATAGCTATTCTGGATTATTGATGCACAAATATCTAGATTAAGCTGACATAATGATTTTTGGGGGCAATTTCAACCTGACAGAAAATTAATCCAAAAAATTAAACAAAAATTACCATAATTTAGATTATATCTTAATTAGCTTATATCTGAAATCTCATCTTAATTAGAAGTCATTTAAGTATAAAACAAGTGGCCCAAAGAACCTAAACGAATTAAATCTGAATTACGTCACTGATTTACGTAAGCCTACTTACGTAAGCAAATGGCAACGTGTTGTTGCTTGGATGATCCTTATCTAAGGAGGCTTGTGGCAATAGGTGGGTTGGAGGAAGTGGATAAGGATCAACCCTCATCCCTTCATAGGGCTAGCCATTATAAAACCCCCTCCCATTTCTTCTTCTACCTGTGTCTTCTTCTCTTCTTCTTCTTCTTCTTCTTCTTCTTCTTCTGCTACCTCTTCTTCTTCCTCGTCTTCTTCACATTTCTTCTTCTTCTTCACTGCTTCTTCCTCCTACCACCCCCACCAAACAAAAGAAAGAGAGAAAAGAGAGAGAGAGCAGCAGGTGTAGAGGAAAGAAGAAGAGAGGGAGTAGATGCAGAGGCAAGGAAGAGAGAGAGGAGAGGGTGACAGTGCTCAGAGGAGAAAGAAAGAACAGAGATGAGGAGCTTAGAAAGTTCATACCCACCCGATGGCCATGCCCAACTGATAGGTAGGAAACCTCAACCCCTCACTTAAACCTAAACTTCTTTTGGAACAACGTAGGAAACCTCAACCCCTCACTTGAACCTCAACTTCTTCTGGAACAACGTAAGAAATCTTGTTTCCTCTTCTCCCTTTTCAATTGTTATTCCCCAAACATCACTGTTCTATGGACTTGTTAGTGTCGAGAAAGTCTTGGCATTATACCGTCAACTCACCGTTTGAACCCCTCTTACATCTTACCCTTTATTTTGGTGATAACAAAATGCATGATTAACTTAAAATATCATGAATATATTTAATACCATGTTTTCCTCGTAAATACAAGATACTATGGCACCATTGTTTCATGACTTACACTGAAAATCTAAATCGATTGTGTTCAATACATATCGATTACTATTTTTAAAGTCCACATTGATTACTATAGAACACATCGATTTCACTGAAACATCGACTCCTTTTAAATCATCGAATTCCTTGAAACATCGACTCCCTTTAAAACATCGACTTCCTTGAAACATCGACTCCCTTTAAAACATCGACTTCCTTGAAACATCAACTCCTTTTAAAACATCGACTTCCTTGAAACATCAACTCCCTTTAAAACATCGACTTCCTTTGAAACACCGACTCCAACATCGACTCCCTTTAAAACATTGATTTTCTTTGAAACATTGACTCCAACATCGACTCCCTTTAAAACATTGATTTCCTTTGAAACATCGATTCCCTCGAGTTTATACCTGTTGTTATAACTTGCTTCTTTCCCAACTTTCTTATATAGCTTTATATTATTTAAACTTAGACCAACCTAACTAGCTAGCCTTACATTGGCTTTCTATCACTATAGTCTCACATTGAACATGCTTTAATATTAATACTACTTCAAGATCTGCCCGAACTATATTACAAGACTGATCAAATGGAAATGGTGACACCTTGGGTCTTCAGACTCTACTGGACCAATGCATGTGCAATGGGGCCGATCCAGTCCCGAGAGGAGCACCCAAACTCGGCCACTGATTCGGTCAATTCGAATTGTACCTGTCGAAAATGGATCTACTGGGTGTTTGTCATAGCACCACCTACTACTAAATTTAGTCTACATTTCCATGAACTGTATTATGGCATGAATTTTACTACTATTTAGTTCTGGGCAAATTCTTTTATAATATCTTCATTGAACTGTATTCCAATATCTTTGTATGTGACAGTAGTATCCTCTCATTGGCCAATATATATATTGTTCTTTCATGCTACTGTCATACCTTGTTGTTATTATTGATGGAAAATTCCTACTAGGCATAATTGCTCATAAATCCTTCTTTCCTTTCAGGCATCTCAGATGGGTCTGACTCGCAAAGGGATTGTGCGCCGAATGATCCATAAATTAGCAAACCTTACTTCTTTTTAGACTCAGTCACCTAAGTTGTATAATTTTAACTCTAAAACTACCGACACATGTTATTTGTTATTCCGCTGCACTCTTTATGAATATGAACGACATTTTCTATTTATATCATCACGACCTTTCTATCACCTCTGAAAATAGTATAGGAGTAGGATGTGACAGGTATTTCTTGGATCAGCACTTGTCATGTCTGACCTTTGAATTACAGTTTGAGAATTATGTAAATACCTCATGTAACATCGCGCGTTTATCGGATCTTGGTGGATCCCTTGTTTTGTAGTTGTGGTGGCCAGTGTTGGCCAATGTGGTGTGTTACAGGTGTGTACGCACGTTTTTGGGGCTTAGTGGGCCGACAGGTTGGGCCCATAGCACCTGTTGGTGTTGGGGATCGGATCGGCAGCCCTCTCTCACATGACTCACACGTAGAGATCAAAGGAGAGATTAAAGAAGAGAGAAGAAGAACATAAGAACACCAGATTTATGTGGTTCGGAGGCAACGCCTTCCTACGTCCATAGCCACAGCAACGAAACCAATACTATGTGACAGAATCATTACAGTACAAGGAGAATCCACCACACATTATATACTGGGAGGTTAGGGCGCCATAATCGAGAGTTACAAGGATAAAAACACCCTTAACTCAGAAACGCAAAGTCGTCTGACTCGGGGTGTGTCGACCTTATTCATGGGTGCATCGATGCACCTCAACCTTTGTCAACCTCAGGTCGACAGTGCGCCGACACTGTCCCTTCTATAAACCTCAGGTCGATCCACGACTCTGAACCGATCCACATTTGAAAGTTCAGGCTCCACACTCTAATAATCTCCCACTTGGAGTCTGAACTCCAAATAATAACAGGCATCTCAAAGACTTGATCTTCCTCAATGTAACAAAGGAAAAGCTGGTTGTGGCATCCCTCCATCAATCATTCATGGTAACCAACTAAAGCTTGGCACAGCTTTAGTTTCTCTCTTGTGACTGCCTTGGTCAACATGTCTATTGGATTTTCTGTCCCTCGTATCTTCTCAAGCAATAGAGTACCATCTTCAATCAACCCACGGATGAAGTGATACTTCACCTGTATTTGCTTCGTCCTTGCATGGAAGACGGGGTTCTTGGCAAGGTGAATTGCACTTTGACTGTCATAAAACAACACACTGTTGTTTTGTTTCTTGTCCAATTCCTTCAGAAAAATTTTCAGCCACACCATCTCCTTACTAGCTTCGGAGACAACAACATACTATGCTTCTGTGGTTGAAAGAGCAACAACTTTTTGAAGTTGTGATATCCAGCTCACTGCAGTCCCACCCAAGGTGTAAACATAACCAGTGGTGCTTCTTCTTGTGTCCAGATCACCACCAAGATCTGCATCAACAAAGCCTTGTAAAATGACATCATTTTTCCTGAAACAAAGAGATTTACCTGAAGTGCCTTTCAGGTATCTCAGAATCCATTTTACTGCTTCACAGTGTTGTTTGCTCCGATCTACCATATACCTGCACACAACTCCCACTGCGTGTGCTATATCCGGTCTTGTACAAACCATTGCATACATTAGGCTTCCCACAGCTGATGCATAAGGAATTTTCTTCATGGACTCACACTCTTCAGTAGTCTTTGGTGATTGCTCTTTAGACAGCTTGAAGTGACTTGCTAGAGGAGTGTTGACTGGTTTCGCATCCTACATGTTAAACCTGCCTAACACTTTCTGAATGTAGCCTTCTTGAGATAGCTTCATATTACCATCTGTTCTATCCCTCACAAGTCTCATTCCAAGAATTTGTTTTGCTGCTCCCAAGTCCTTCATAGCAAATTCCTTTGACAATTGCTTCTTCAACTTGTTGATCTCTGTCATACTTGATCCTGCAATGAGCATATCATCCACGTACAACAACAGTATGATATAAATTTTATCAAACTTCTTAAAATAACAACAATGGTCTATGTTGCACCTAATGAACCCATTGCTACAGATGAATCCATCAAACTTCTTATACCACTGCCTGGGGGCTTGTTTCAGACCATACAAGCTTTTGTTTAGTTTGCAAATAAGGTTTTCTCTACGATGTACATGAAAACCTTCTGGCTACATCATATATATATCTTCCTCCAGATCACCATGGAGAAAAGTTGTTTTTACATCAAGCTGTTCTAGGTGCAAGTTTTCAGCAGCAACAATACTTAGCACTAATCTAATAGTGGTTAACATGACAACTGGAGAGAAAATTTCAGTGTAATCAATACCTTCCTTCTGTTGGAAACCTTTCACAACCAGCCTTGCTTTGTACCTCTTGCTGCCATCATGTTCTTCTTTTAACCGAAAAACCCATTTATTCTGCAGTGCCCTCTTGCCGGGTGGTAGTTCAGTCAGCACCCAAGTTTCATTTTTGTATAGAGAATTCATTTCATCTTTCATTGCCAACTCCCACTTGACTGAATCTTCCACCTGCATAGCTTCATCAAAGCTCTCAGGTTCATCTACATCTGTGACGACCCAACCAGCAAACTGGCCCAACAACCGTGCCAGTTGGTAGACTTCCCAGGAAGGTCACCCATCCTGGGACTACTCCCAACTGAGCACGCTTAACTTCAGAGTTATTTCCTACTCGAGCTCTGAAATGACTAGTCCGGTTGTTGGTAGTCTGCTGATTTAGTCCATTTAACATATTCTTATATGGGGTATTACAGCATCAGTCAACAACAAGTAGTACATTGTAGAAAAAACCGTTCAACTGGCTTGCACCAGAATAATGATAAGAATCCTTCAAACGAAAATGATAATTTGAAAATTGAAGTTGAAAAATTAAATTCTGAAAAAGAGAATTTGGAAGATGAACTCTAAATCTGTGAAAATAAACTGAATGGGTTGAAAGAAAACCATGAGCTATTGAAATCAAAAGTCATTGATCTAGAAAATGAAAAAGAAGAATTGATTGATCTCAATAGCAACTTCAAATTTGATAATGATCAATTAAACAAACAAATCTCTAATATGGCTCATGATCATCAAATAAATGAAAGATGCAAACAACTTGTTGAAGAAAATCATCACCTGAAAAGGAAGATTGAATGCTTGTACCATGACAAACCATTGGACAATGAATGCAGCAATTTGAGTAATAAAATCGCCGATTTAGAAAAACAAATTGCTCAATTTGAAAATGAAAAGAACAAGATGAAAAATGGCTTGGATGTCATGCTAAACAAGCTTCAAATTTCAGAAAGGAAGTAATTGCATTAAAATAAGAAAAACAGAAGCTTCAAAATGAATTGAAGAACACAAGTCTTGCTTCTGTTAAATATAAGAAAAATAAGAATAAAACAAAATTAACAGTTGTTAAATCTGCTGTAAATAAGAACTCTTCTAAGTCTAATAAAAAACTAGTGAAAGTTCTTGTTCAGAAACAGACAGGGAAAGAGAGGAATGCTACTGTCAAGAGGACTCATCTACTTCCTCCATCAATCCAAAAAGCTCCAAGGCAAATTTCAAATTCATATCATGCCAAGAGCTACAAGAAGGTACCTCCTTCTCCTCATGGTGAGCCTCCTCACATGAAAAGAGATTTCAGCAAATGCATACATGCCAAGGTAAGTACCAGGTAAAAAATGCTCTCATTTGCTTTAATTGTAATAAATCTGGTCATCTTACCAAACATTGCTAGAATAGAAATCAAAATTTCAATAAACATGCCAAATCAGTCCAATGCTTTCATTGTCATAAAATTGGTCATATTTCTAAGGACTGTTGGTACAGAAATGATTTTGTTGTGCATGCTCAGAAATTCCAGTCTAATGCACATGCTCATACGCATAGGAATAAACATCATGTTCATACTGAAAATGTTCAGAAATTCCATGTGTATAAGCATAAAAATGTTGCACAAAATCATTTTATTTCTGCTCATATTAAAAGTCTAAAAATAGAAAACTTCATGAAAACATAGATGCATTGATCAAGGCAAAAAGAAAATCTGGAACTAATTTTGCTCATAGTTCTATCAATGAAAGAAATGCATCTATACAAAAATTAAAAGCATGTTGGATTCAGAAATCTTTGTTACAATCTAACATTGATTTCATTGCAGGACCCAAACAAGTGTGGGTTCCAAAACCAGCTTGATCAGCAAGTTGAGAAGTCTTGCAGTCATACATTGTAAATGGATTCAAGATATTGGTTGTGCAAGACTAGAAATGACTGAAGAACACAGGTAAAATCTTTGAGAAAGAAATGAAGACTGTTCAGGTAAAATTTCTTTATCATTTCAAACTTGAATTGCTTGAATTGGAATGAATGTTTAATTTTTATCTGAACAATGAGAAATGTGTTTCAATGCAACTCCCATCAATGAACTTTATGTCATAACAACTGGAATCATGTTTATGTTATCATGCATGCTTAACTGTTCCAATGAGCCTGTGTGCATACTAACTGCTTTGACTTCTTGGTATATCAAATGATGACATGTGGAAAAACAAGTTATGCTTGTTTGGAAGCTATCATTATGCGTGAGTAAAATACTCCGCCAAGTACCAAAAGTCTTGTTATGCCTAAAGCTAATTGTGCTCATAATCATGTGTGAATTGCATGCTAACCTTTTCATTCCATGCAGAAATTAAGGGGGAGTAAATTTGAAAAAGTACAAAAATATCTTTTTGTAATAAATTGCATGTTAATGCATGATTGATCATGTTCATATTCTTTCGTTGCAAACCACTTTGAATGAACATATCTGAATTGCTTGTATGATCATTTCAAATCATGTATATCCTATGGGAAGTGAGCCAAAAGAATCTTTGAGTGAAATGCTGGAGAAATATTCCTTCATGTCTGATTCATCATTTCTTGAGAAATGAGGTAGCAAAGAAATCATTTGAACTCCACTTCATAGAAACTGAAAAACAAATTGCTGACATCTTCACCAAACCCCTTCCTGACAGTAGATTCTCATCTTTAAGGAGAGAACTTGGTCTTTGTAAATGTCCATTGGGATTGGGTTGAGTGTTAAGCATCTTCTGAGGGGGAGTTCTTTGCATCATCATATTCATTTGCTTCCTTGATTCATACTGATCATATCTCTCTCTATTTCACTTCTATTTCTTTTTGATAATGAACTCTTCAACTCACATTGTGTTGAACTTCTTGGGATATCAAATGGTGATTTGAAGAAGGACAAGTTCTGTTTGTCTGGACACTTTCACTATGCGAGAGTATGTGTCTCCGCCAAGTACCAAGAAATGAAAATGCAATTATTGAGGGGGAGCTTTTATTGTTTAAAGAAAATCTTTCCTGATTTCAAAAACTTGCATATCTTTATTCTGATGAAAAGTGGTTGAAATCCTCATTTCAGGGGAAGCTAGAAAATTCAAATAATGTCCTTTGCAAAATTCAAAACTTTTCTTGCATTACATCAATTTCCTTGCATGATGTCCTCATTCAGGTGTCTAGTGTCTCAAAATGATCCTTTGAGTGATCTACTATATTCATTTGTCAACTCTCATCTATACTCTTTAAATCTATAGAAATTCAGATTTCTTTCAAAGACTGAAGGATAATGTGTGTCTTGATTTTGAAACATGCTTTTGTTTGCAACTGATGATTGGATATAACTGATCTCTTTTCTCAAAAACTCTCCAAAATCTGATGATTCAACAGAGCAATGGCACATGTGCTGAGAAACTGCACACCTTCACAATGAATGAAGTGTCATGTATGTCATGAGGCACTAATGCTATCTCTGTTCAAAGGGGATTAAAAACAATTTTAAAACAAAATAAATATGTCCTATGCTTTTTGATGATGACTGAGTAACTGGAAATATTGACGTCTAAAAAACGTATATTTTCATGTCAAAAGGTCATCATTTACCCCTTTGAGACTTGATAATGGATAAATCTTTAGTATGCAGGGACTATAGTGTGTGAAAAGCATTAGTTCTTGAGTGAACAAGATGTATCTCATTTGATAGTTTGTTTCAAAAACAAAATGAGTATATCATTGGAGAATTGTTTTAAAAGAATTATTCTTATCTATCATCAAGTTGTTTTTAAAACATTGTTTACTTTCAACACACTTGTTTTCAGTCTAGAAGATGTTTTTATTTCTTTGGAGTTGAAGAATATTGTAGTTTGTAGTTGATTATTCAATGTATTATATCCCTCAAATCATCATTTTATTGACTCAAGCCTGAATGCTCATATCTTGTTAGATATTGTGTAAAACTTGAATTGTGTTGAATTTTTGCAAAATTTAACAAATGAATTTTTTAGTCTCTTAAAAATCCTTGAAATGTTTATTCCACCCATTGTTTATCATTATAAAGATATCCCAAAAGCTCACAAAATTTTTCCACACTCAAATCTCAAGTTTTCTTCAAGCCAGGTCGACACTGCTTACATCTAGTGTTGACACACTTTCACTCAGGTCGACACTCACCTCCTCTAGTGTCGACACTGACCCCCTGCCAGAATCTTTTTCGCCGTGGGCGCCGGTTAAGGATTTGATGTACCTGCGGGACAGCATACCCTAAAACCCCCCTTTTTCTTCTCCAGGTCGACCCGACGGTCGTCTTCTTCCTGGAATCCGGTAGGTCTTTGAACCATTTCCACCTCTTCCCTCCTCCATTCCATCACTGTTCCTCTTCTCTCATTCCTCACTCTCCATCGTCTTCTATTCCACTCCATACTGCTTCCATGGCACCCAAGCAGGCCCCTCGCCGTGGAGCAAAATCAAGGGCTACGGCAAGGCCCATTCCGGAGGATGATGCTCCTCCCTCTGAAAGGAGAACCAATAGGCGCCATGACCCTGCAGAGCAGCCAGGGTCTCCCTCTGCATCCCCATCACCTGCTAAGAGAGGTAGGGCTTCATCTTCTGGGTAAGGTAAAGGGTCTGCATACCCTAGGAGGAAGATTTTGGAATCTTCTCCTGAAGTCTCTGAGAAGTCATCCTCATCATCCTCAGAGTCTTCCCAGCCTTCAAAGCGTACTCCTTCCAAACCACTTAGTGCAGGGAAGACCATTTTGAAACCCAGAGCTGTGGACTTAGAGGACAGTGAACTGAATGCTGCCTTTCATGAAGTCCTAAACTTCTTCAAATTTCAGTCTTGGCAACCTTTCATCTCAGAATTTCGCATCATCTACCCTAGACTTGTCCAGGAGTTCTACATGCATTTGGAATGCACAGATGAGGGCTACAAGTCAAAAGTCAAAGGGATTGAAATTGATATGCCTACAGACATAGCAGCTACAATATTCAAAATTCCAGATGATAGAGAAGACTACCATAATTTTGAGTTCAACCTTCATGAAGCATATACCATCTTGACTGGATTGCCTGCAGATGAGTCTGATCCCAAGCAAGCTCATGTCACCAAATTCAACACCAACACTTTTCCACCAGTGTTGAGGCTTACCCATCACATCCTCACCACTATCATAACACCTCAAGGTGGTGGGAGAGACAGACTCACAGACATCCAAAGGTTTGTGCTATACTGTATGAGCAAGGACATAAAGGTCAATCTTCATGTCATCATGTACCAGATCATCTCTGAGACCACTAGGGCAGATTTGCATAGATCACTTCCTTATGCAGCCCATTTGACTCAAGTCTTCAAACACTTTGGTGTGTCTCTTGAGAATGAGAAGTCTGAGAAAATTCCTAAGTCTAACATCTATTGCTTTAAGCATGTTCAAAAATTTATGGGCTTTAGGATTGTGGGTGATCAGGTGAGAGAGGGCCAGCTGCAGTAGAGGCCCCTGTGGTCTAAGAGGAACAGCCTCCAGTGCACGAGGATCAGCCTCTAGCTCCAGAGGATCAGCCTCAAGTGCATGAGGACCAACCTCCAATGAATGAGGATCAGCCTCATGTGGCAGCTCAAATTGATGAACCATTTAATGCCCCTCTTTCACCTCAACTTCAGCCCTCCTCCTCCATGAACCTTGAAACTGAAATTCCATCCTTTTCTCCACAACCTCCAGTTCATGCATCCACATCCTTTGGTGGACCTTCTATTCCACCAGAGCTATACACCTTTTTAAATGACAAATTTGATGCTTTGAACACCTCTATTCAGACTATGTCAGAAAACTTTGAGTTGAGGATTCAGAGGTTGGAGAACACTATGTCTGCCAAATTTATTGAACAAAAAGCAGCTTCTGACCATGCAACACAAAGGTTTAACAGGCTGATAGGCACATTGGCAGATGCTTCAGTTGAGCTAAAAGAGCATCAAAAGGAGTTGGAAATAGTTCTTAAGGGAATTTTGGCAAATTCCCAAGCTGATGTCTTCAACACAAAGGAGACACTCTCTCAGATTTCTAAGACAAGGCTGTCTTTTGCTCATTTGGTAGATGACTTGGAGAGCATGAAGAATTTGTCTGCTCATATTGATGAAGAGATGTCTACACTTAAAAAGGAATTCAAAGTTTTGAATAGACCTGCTATGTCAGCTGGCTCTTCTTCATCTTCACAGCCAATGTCAACAGAGTTCAGTGCCCTTCAAGCTACAATGTCAGAGAACTCAGAGAGAATGGAACATCTATTGCATACAAGACTTTCCACTATCCAAGCACAAATGAAGTTCAGTCTGGCTTCAATGGAAAAGAGACTGACAGATATTGAGACCATTTTGATACCCATTCCTCCTCCTCCTCCTCCCCATTAATGTAATTTCTTTTGATGATGTCAAAGGGGGAGAAGATAGCAAGAACTTGTAATGCTTTTTAAATGTGTTTTTGAAGATTGCAATGTTCATATTTTGTGAATGAAATGAATAGAAATCTTTGTGTCTTCAATGTGATTGAAAACGTTTTTGAATGAATGTGAATGTGATGATTGCTTGTCAAGCTGCTTGACCTCTTTGTGCAAATAATTCACTTCTAGCAACATTGTGTCTTTCATGTGTGTGATCTTCAAATGTTACTAAAAATTCTTCAAAGGTCTTTGACAAGTTTGAATAAAAAGATAACCAAAGGTGCTTAAATCACTTTTCATCAAAACTTCACTTCTATATAGTTTTAAGGTTGCCATCATCAAAAAGGGAGAGATTGTTGGGTTGAGTGTGAAAACAAGTCATTTCCCCTCATATTTTGATGATGACAAGCTGTGATTTTAATGCATAAAAATTGGAACATGTGAAATACATCACCTGAATTACCAATATTCAAAAAGCATGTTTCCAAGCACATTTATCATTTATATTCATGATAATACATTTAACTAATGATTTATGTGTTATTTTCTCAGGGACAAACATTTTCTTGCAAAGGTAGTGTCGACACAATGGCTCAGAGCAAAGGCAGAAATGTGAAGAAAAGATCAACTAGTGTCGACCTAGTCCAGGGCAGGTCGACACTAGAGACAGATCCCAGAGAAATATGTTAAACGGCTTCCATCTCAGGTCGACACTAAATCAGATAGTGTCGACACTAGAGAGCCTTCCCAGAAGGCCTGTTGTTCAGATAGCTAAAGCAGGTCGACACCAAATGCAGGCAGGTCAACACTAGATGGCTCTCCCAGAAGGCCTGTTTTTCAGATGGCCAAAGCAGGTCGACACGAGATGATATCAGGTCGACACTAGAGAGCCTTCCCAGAAGGGATATTTTGTTGTCTGGGACATGGTGTCGACACTGAATCATCTCAAGTCAACACTAGAGACCTCTCCCAGGGAATTGATTTGCCAGTCTGGGACAGTGTGTCGACACACCTCATGGGCAGGTCGACACACTCCGGAATCTCTGTGACCCTAGGGAACTGTTAGATTAGCCTTGGATCGTGTGCCCACGACCCCCAAGGGTACATTTGGACTATTAGGGGTATAAATACCCTCCTATTGGCTATTCAACATGCAAGAACCCTTTCAGAGCCTCCCAGAAGTCTTGTTGGCAGCTAGAAGGTTTCTCCTCCCTGTTCTTGCCTTCCTGGTGCTTCCTCAAGCCAAATTCTCATCTGCTCAAGCATGAGAAGTGGAAATTGATCGTTGAAGAACCAATTGGATCACCTCAAGGAAGCAGATCAAGTAGAAGCCGACTTCTGTGAAGAATTCAAGGAAGATCCTGAAGATCAGATTGCAGAGCATCGTCCAGGAACTTCCAGAGATCAAAGCACTTCACAATTCGACCTTCTACAAGGGAGTACATCTGAAGAGAAAAGCTTATCAATACAATTCTCATTTTCCTTTTCTCTTCTGAGTGATTCTGAGATTGTGCATGGGTTGTTGCATAAGTCTCATGAATTGACTCTTGTTAGACTAGATCTGTTGCTAGAGGATCTGAGTCTTGTGTTTTTCTAGCAGGTTGTTTGTGAGCCGTCGAGCTCAGTAGTTTGTGAGTCGTCATACTCACTGTGTGGTTTGAGCCGTCGTGCTCAATTTGGAGTCGTCATACTCCGGTTGTTGTTTGAGCCGTCGTGCTCAGTTTGGAGTCGTCGTGCTCCAGGTGTTTCTTGAGTCGTCGTGCTCAAGGGTGTTTGGAGTCGTCGTGCTCCTGTGTGAGTTGTACTCAGGGTTTTGAGTAGTGTGGCCTCACTGTGTGAGGGGTGGACGTAGGAGTCACTGGAGGTGATTTCCGAACCACCTAAAAAATCCTTTGTGCATTGGTTTGATTTGTGGTTTGCCTTTGTATCTCGCTAGATGCATGCATAGGGATTTTGTTCACACTACTAATTGATTTGCTCACACTCTAATCACACTTCAGATTAGTAAATTGATTGGGTGATTTGATCTCCGATTCGAAGTAATTTTAAATTGCTTAAGCTTCCACGTTAATTGGTATTAGATCTATTCAACCCCCCTTCTAGATCTGATCCTTCCACCCATCCGTTCCTAACATGGCACTCCTCTTTTATACTTATTTTATACTCTGCAAAAGTATGCAGTGTGTTTAGTTTCATTTTCTATTTTTTCTGTACATTTTCTGCTCATTTCCTACCTGTTTTTTGTTCTCGGGTTGGCTTTGGAATCGCGTCCAATACAGAGGACGCGATCCATTTTTGAGAACGCGGCCAGCTGACCGGACGCGCCTCTATTTTGTGTCGCGGCGGCAGGAGCCGACGCGTCACCATTTTCTTGTCACACCGGCCAAGGCCGACACGTCAAGCCTGTCGCGCCGGCCTGAGCCGACGCGTTCATCGCCTTTCCCTTGTACGCATATACTGCATTTACTGCTTCGTTTCCTGCTATATTTCCTGCTCTCGGGTGCTTGTTTGGAATCACGTCCCACATAGAGGACGCGATCCAGTTTAATAACGCGGCTGGCGAACTGGACGTGTTTCTTCTTGTCGCGGTGGCCCAGGCCGACGCGTTTCTATCTGACAGTCCGTCCCCTGGGACCGACCGCGTCTCTATCAGCCTTCAGTGGCTTCCAGATTTGCGGCCTGGTGACTGGACGTGGTTCAGTCAAATCGTGGTTGCTGTACCAGACACGATTTGACCGACTAACAGAAAAGCGCCCCTTCTGCCATTTTTGCTATAATTGTTGCATTCAAGGCATTTTTGCATCGGTCGGGGGACCTCCTTCCCTCATATCCTAGGCTCCACACACCTTTCCGGTGAAGACAAGCTCTCCATTGGGCATTTCGTCCCTTTGGACTAGCGAACCTTCTCCCGGAACGCTATAAGTCTTCGTACCCCGTGGATTCCCTCACAGTGGACCGAGCTGGTTGTACCCCTCCGTTGACCTGGGTTTAGATATCCATTGCGTGGTAAGAAGTGATTCTTAGTTGTACCCCCGAAGTATCCATCTTCTACCCAACTAGGATTTCACCTGGAGTGACACAATATTTTTCAATCTATTAATTAATTGTGAAACTCCTTAAAAATAAGTGTTAAACATTATAACTTGTTTGAACCACATATTGATTGATTAACCTTTGTTCAACCTTGTTTTCTTATTGCTATGTTAAAAATGGACCCATATTATCATGCCAATTTTTATTATGAGGACCATGAGGAAAATGTTAGATCTCCATCTTTCCAATCTCATGTCCGTCCATCTCACCACCGTGAGAGACAAGCTTCCACTTCCTATGGTTACGTGTGCATGCTGCGCACTGACCAATTTGATGTCCCGTCGCACTTACCTTCAATCAAAACCCAGCGAGAGCCTTCCTCCGACCAAGATCCAACCGTGCAAACTGTTCTGCACGCACTTGATCAGCTCCCCCCTCGACAACTAAGTCTGATCCAATCTTTGGTTGAGGTTGTGACTTCTCCTCTCCCTCCTTCTCCCAGGCACCCGCCTTTGTACATTCCGGCAACCTCGCCACATACCCCTGTACATTCTTCATCACTTCGGCCCCCTGGCCATTTGCACTCCCGTGCTCCGGTCCGAACAGACCATCCCTTGGGTAGGCCCATTAATTCATGGCCACCCCCATGTACTCCCTCACATGCCTAGCGGCAACTATCCACTCCACTCCAAGATGCTCTTCTCCAAAAAGTGAATAATTTGGAGGTTCAGATAATTAAGCTTTCCAATCCCATGGCCGTTGCCGCCATGCCGGCTCTCCCTCAAATTTACATTCATCCCTCGGAGATGCCAACGTACCGAATGTACAATGGCACGGGTAATCCCTACCTTCACATCAAAGAATTCCTTTATGAGTCTTCTCATTGGCAATGTGACCCCATCACGTTGGCATATTTATTTAGAAAGTCTCTTGACGGCCCTGCACTCGAATGGTTCTACTCCCTAGAGCCAAGTGAGGCAGGAGACTTCCGCTCTCTGCATAAGAAGTTCCTTCAGAGATACAAAAACTGCATTAGCCCTTATCTCTCTATCACGGATCTAGCCTCTGAGAAGATGGGGGCCAATGAGGAATTTGTGCAATTTGCTGACCGTTGGAGGTCAATGGCCACCAGGATGCAGCATGTGCTCTCGGAGTCAGAGCAAATCAAAATCATTATTTCCAACTCTACTCCGAGATTCAGGTACATCTTTGTCATGAACCAAATCGAAACGACGGAAGAGCTCTACGAATGGGGACGTTACATTCAAGCCCATTTAATGGACTCCCCGATCGTGGAGCTATTTGATCAAATTAAACCGAGAAAGAACTGATCAGTGGACGCCATCCACCATCCACCTCACCACCCTACAACATACACTCCATGTATACCTCCACAACTACCCATCTACTATGGCATGCTGCCACCCAGGCGTCCACTGATTCATCCTCCTCGGACTCAGCAACCTCCAACTGGGCCTTGCGATGCCCCAACTTATGAAGAAGCTCCTGCGTCCCACGTTGCGCCTGCTTCGGCACCCACACCAGCTCCTATACCCCCACCACAACAACCACAACAACCCCCACTTCCACCACAGCCTGTTGCTCGGGCTGAAGTTGCCAATATCGAACCCATCCAGGAAACCACTTAGTGCTACGATGATGAACCTTCCGAGGTCATGTTTGTACGCCATTTATCTACACCTCCTAAATTGCCATCCATTGCCATTAAGCCTTCCATAATTAAGCCTCCACCCACCATTACACCAATCGTTACACCTCCCATTACGCCAGCACCCTTGGCAGCTGAACCCGAGCAAATCTTCCCCTTCATACCCATTACACCTCCACTAGCCATACAACCTCCCATTGCTCCATCCACAACCACCCCCATCCAACGAAGCGGGTGCAAACGTTTAAGGAGATTCAAGCGTCAGCAGAGTCAGCAGAAGGAAGTCCCGGGACCGGGCATACTCTTCAAAATTCGAGATTACATTCCTCGCATGCCGATCATTGTTTCCATACCTGGCACATTCACTGAGCAGGAGTCCTCCTCTCCAATCATGGCCGTCAAGAGGCTTTCTAAGTCGATGCCAATCATTCCAGTTGCCAGCCGACGTCATTTTAAAATACTCATAGGGAATCTCTCCCTCCAAGCTCTCATGACCCCTCACACCGTTATTGTGAACCTTCCCACTCTAGTGAAGGGGTCAGCTTCTCAGATTGTGTTTACGCATGCCAAGGCCAAATCATTGGCACAATCTATTACTCAAGGGGTTGTGCCCCTTCTCATATCAAACACTATACAATCTTTGGGCACGGTTCCCAGATTGTTGCTTCCAACTCCACCGGTGGAACTCCCCACCCTTTTATTTCACTACATTCCAAGGGAGTTGCCACTTTCTCTTGAAACTCCGACGGAAGTCAACAACCTTCGAATCATTGAGAGCCGCTCAATCCCTCTGAGAAGAGCAAGATCATCCACCCGCTGGGCAAAATTTGTGAGGAAATACCTGAGGGTCAGAACGACGATTCCCAAGCGGAAGCCTAAACGTAGGGCAAGGCAAGAAACCAAGGGGGCCCCACCTCCCTCTTTTTCATTTCAGTCATCTTTTGTGCTCCTTAGCACCTCTCCGTGGGTTCTCCACATTCCCTCCCCACGGGAGGCATTTTATTTTCACCTTTTGTATAATCCTTACTCTTGCACTGGGCACCATGCCCCCTTTTGTGTTCCTCATTCTCCATCTCGTGCCCCTCGTGGCACATTTCCCTCTGGTGCCCCACGTGGCACATCTCCATCCTGTGCCCCTCGTGGCACATCTCCATCCCGTTCCCCTCAAGACACATCTCCTTGTCGTGCCCCACGTGGCACCTCTCCATCTCACGCCCCACACTGCGCACCCTCCTTTTTGGCCCCTCGCTGCCCGCTTTTTCCTTTCTCTCCTCCGGCCCCGCCGGATTCTCTTCTTCTTTCAGGGTATCGCGCCCTCCTTCTTCTCCAAACCCCTCCGGCCCCACCGGAGTCTCCAAAATCTTTCCTCCACTCTCTCCTCGCCACCTTTAATTGGGTCCTTCGACACTTCTCGCACTGTTTTCGAGGCTTTAGCCCCCATGTATTTCTTTAAATTTCTAAAAAAAATGTAAATTCTTGTAGACCTCTGAGTCTCGCCTTAGCGTGGGGCATTCGTCCTTCCTTTACCCTCCAAACTCTTATTGTAACGCCCCGCTCCAGCCCGGTACGGCCATACCGACCCACATCGGACAAGAGGGAGATGTTACTGGGGAAACGACCCCAGAAGTGTCAAACATCAGGGTGGAATATCTCATGACGAATGGAATAGAATGAGCGGAAGCAATATTACCATCAACTTTTACATTTACATCTCATAATCAGAAGAACTAATAAGTATATAACAAAATGATTGTTGTCCATACCTGAACTAGTACATTTAATAAGGTTTAACATTTCATTTCTTCTTCCCAACTATAATATCATCAATTTATAAAACCCAAGAAATCTCTACTTCTTGCAATCTGAACCAAGTCTCGCCAATTCCTCTTCTAGAACCTAAGCTTCACCTGAATATTAGTAAGAGTGAATCTATAGAACAGACTCAGCAAGTAATTAGGAATTCCAAACTCACAACCTACACTATAGCATATTTTGAAAAAAGCATGGTGATACATTTATATATCCAATGGTAGACTCAGTAGCGGTAGAGGTAACAATAACAGGAATAGTAATAGTTATAATGAGAATAGTATTGGCAATAGTGACGATAATAGTAATAGAAATAGTAATAATAGAAACAATGGTAGTGACAATAGAGGTTAATGGTAACAATAGGAGTAATGGAAATGGTGGTAGAAACAATGGTAGTAACAATAGTGGTTAATGGTAACAATAGGAGTAATAGAAATAGTAACAGTAGAAACAATGGTAGTGACAATAGTGGTTAATGGTAACAATAGGATTAATAGAAATGGCAGTAGTAGTGCTGCTCACATATAGTACACAATCGAACACCAGGCATGTAGGATTCTAGAGGTGGCCCCCACATGTTCAAGAGGTGGCTCCCACAATGTAGCACTTTGCGCCATTATGGCCTCAAGAGGTGGCTCCCATAGCATAGCACTTTGCCCTGTGTGGCACTTAGTTCCTACACTTCTGGCTAGGCAAGGAAGTAGCAGTGGCAGTGACAGTAGAAATAATGGTAGTAATAATAGTGGTTAATGGTAACAATAGGAGTCAATAGAAATGGCAGTAGTAGTGCTGCTCACATATAGTACACAATCGAACACCAGACATGCAGGATTCTAGAGGTGGCCCCCACAGGTTTAAGAGGTGGCTCCCACTATGTAGCACTTTACGCCATAAGGCCTCAAGAGGTGGCTCCCATAGCGTAGCACTTTGCCCTGTGTGGCACTTAGTTCCTACACTTCCGGCTAGGCAAGGCAGTAGAAATGACATCAGCAATGGCTATAGCAGTGGCAGTAACAATAGCAATAGTAGTGGTAGTGACAGTAGCAGTAGCAATAGCAGTGGTAGTGACAGTAGTAGTGTTAAGCCGGACACATTGCCCTAACTATCATTAGAAGGCCAGTTAGATGGTACACTATCACCTAGGCAAATGAGTGATAGGTCTTGGTTACTGCAGAACCGGGAGAAGCTCTCTCCACCATATACTAGTGGTACTTGTCCACCTCCAGGATTTCCCCCCGTTTCCCTCGGGGTCTTGTACAATAGTGAACTTTCCTGTTGGGGCATTTCTACAGTACGGTTCCAGATACTTCCTATGACGGCAGTGTTTGTTTCAAACCAGACACAGTGCCCAAACCGTAGTAGGAAGTCAAATATGAGCTTTCCCATAGGGGCATTTCTATAGTACGGCTCCAATAGAACCCCTATGATAGCATTGTCCATTTGGCTAACCACAACAATGATGGCAGTGATGGTATTGGTAAGAGAAATGATAACAGTGATGGTAAACAATAATAGTAGTAGTTTCTAAAGGTAGCAATAATGATAACGGTGACGGTAGATGGTACATATGGATAATAACAAAGATAATGACAGTAACGGTAATTTAGATATGTTCTTTATCATATAAATAGATGCAAAACACATTAAAGTCAACAGAATTAGATAATATGATTGTGAATCAAAAGTCCTAATCACTTGCCTCTTGCATGTCAAACCAATAACGAATTAAGTTGAAGCCCGCCTTCGATATAATGCGCTTCCTTTATTATATCGCTCTAATATGCGTCGGTGGGTGCCTCCAGAGCACGGATCCTATTGAGCAGAACCTTCAGAGCATGGATCCTACGAGAAGAACCTCCACAGCATGGATTCTGTGTGTAGAACCTCCAGAGCATGGATCCTACGAGCATAACCTTTAGAGCACGGATCCTATGACCAGAATCTCTAGAGCATAGATCCTACAAGTAGAACCTTTAGAGTCCGGATCCTACGAGCAGAACCTCCTATTGAGCATGAAGAGGAGAACCCCATGCTCCCCCTTTCTAGCTCTTGGCCGCCCCCTCTCTTCTTTCCTCTCTATTGCTATGGATGGTGGAATGAGAAGAGAGGAGAGAACCCCCTCCTATTTATAGGCCTCAAGAGCCCCTAGGATGGTGCCACCTCTTCACCTTCCAATGGCCAAGATGGTGATGCTTGTCACCCTCTCCACCATGCATATCTTAGTGGCCACCAACCCTACACTTGTCAACACCCTAACCCATCCACATCTCACCTCTCTTTTGATGACACCTCTCATTCTTCTAGAAGCTTCCATTACATAGGATGGTGACACTTGTCATCATCTCATTTAACCTTATCCTATCATGCTGCTATACCATCTCTATGATTTATTTGCTTATATACCCAATTTGTATGCATATATACCCATTCCAACTCATATGAGAGTAATTCTCAAAAATGGATTCGAACTGAGGATTTGAAAGTAGTTTTGGGAACTTATAAAATTTAAGATAAGACCCTATGAAATTGGTCAATGATTACTTAAACCCTAACATTTGATAATTATGTTCATACATTTTTTATTATAGATATACACAATTATTACATTTATACTTTCTTGGTATTTACATATATACTTTTCCTGAAAAATTAGAAGTTAACTAAATATATTATGGTAAGATACGTACGGTTTTACCTTAGCGATGAAAATCCCAAACTGATGAGTACGGTGATGCCGATATAAAGCAAAAACAATTCCAGCAAAATTGTATACGAAATCTGGGGCATCACACTTACTATATTTATTAGTGTCAAAAAACAAATCCATAAAAAGATGAATATTTCGGCATTGCCATGCTATCACAGCATTCCCGTTATGAGAATTCCGCACCAGGAGTTCAAAGTTCCCTCTCGGGTCATTAAAGTTTGCCCTTGGCATGGGTAATCCACACACTTCACGGCGCCCTAAGCCGATTGCTCTCGGTAGACACCGTCACCATCACAGCCACGCCTGAATGGCACAAAATGTCTATTTCTCCCCTCTTTCGGCTGAAGTATAGGTAGTAGAGGTAGTTTGGGTGAAGAAACCTTCCCAAAGCACTCTGTCATAAGAGGACGTCCTCCAAAATGGGCAAAATCAAATGACCAAGAAAAATCAAAGTCCAAATGCATGTCAAGAGTGGCAAAGTCCCTGCATTGATCCAAATGGACCCAGTCGTATGCATGCAAAAATCAAAATCAAATCAAGATAATAGGGCATGGCAAAGAGTGGCAAAGTCCCCGCGGAGATCCAAATGGACCTGGTCATACGCGTGTCCCTACAATCAATTGGTCATCACTCAAGATGTCAAAATAATTCAAAATCCCCAGTGCTTAAATGAGACTGAACCTTCTGACGGTTGTGCTAAGGGAGGTAGTCAAACCCAACTCTTCAATACCCGTATCAAGCTTGTCTCCAAATCTTCTTCCCTTCTCCCTGCTAGACTTAGTCGCCTTTTAAGGCGTGGCTTTGATAGTGGCACTGTTAGCCACAAGCAATCAGCCCCCGGACGCCACTTAAAATGCACGCCCTACTCTGGGCATTCTTTAATGACACGGGAGGTAACAAGGACCCCTCGCCAGTCAGTTCTCATAACCTTAATACCGCCATGGCATGGCAATATTTAAAAAAAAACAAAAAAAGATGAATATGAAACCAAAACCAAAACCAAAAAAAGATGAATACTCTCAAAAACAACAAAAAATCTAAATATTTTCAAAACCACAAAAAACCAAATAATTTCAAAACTAACAAAAAATCCAAATATTTTCAAAACACCATAAAAAATAAATATTTTTCCAAAATCCATAAAAATTCAAATACTTTCAAAAATCCAAAAAAAAAATCATCGATGGTATTGCACATGGCAAGCAGATCATGTCTGTGCCTCGCATCAATTCTTCCAATATTGGTACCTCATCTCTTGCGCTCCAACTCTTTGGCCCAGAGATCACCTATCCTCATGGTCTAACAAACAAACCAAATGAAATGAGCAGTTTATTTAATGCTTTATTAATGCTCCAAGACATGCTTTGACTGAATAATCTTTTTCCATGACATTTGTTTTCTTGGCTAATGAGTTTTGAGCGCAGGATTCGAGTTACCTCATCTAGCGCTACACCAGGCTGCTGCTGCCTTCACCATCCCTATCTGCATCTACTATATGTTATACCATTAGAGTACACCAAGGACCTTGTGGCTTTGAGGAATCTGGGATTTGATTTCCCCTTCATCAAAAATAATGATTATCCTAGTGGATCCTTAGCCGCGCAGATAGGCTGTTACTCTTGGCATGTGAGAACGACAGACCCATGCATGAAACCCCAGTCCTGACTCACCGGCGTAACAATATTATCCTTGGTTATTTTCTACTCCTCTTTTAATCTTATTTTCCTTTTAGCCCAACATACATGCATATTGAAATCTCAGTGGAAAACCACTCTTCCAAGCCAATTTAAGGGCCATCCGTGCCTCGCAAATCAAAAGCAACCTTGAAATATTCCATTCTGGGTCGAATACCCAAGTCTCTTTGTTGTTGCCTCCGGGCTGATTTCCTTCAGAACTTTTGTTTGGACTTATCCCTTTTATTTTTCGTCTTTAGCTCCCAGGGATCCACATGAGGCAGTGGAAGACGCCCCCGATGCTGCAACCTAATGGATTGTCCTTAGGTACTTCCCCTTCGCTAGAAGTTGATCTCTCTTTCTCTCCCAAGACCCACCTGCGGCAGTGGCAGACGCCCCCAATGGTGAAACCTAACGGATTGGTCCTTAGGTACTTCCCCGATGCTAGAAGTTGATCTTTTCTTTCCTTTTGTACCATTCTTGCCCTTTTCATTTGTCCAAGCATTTGTTCTTTAGGTCTTCTTCCTGGTGTTGACTTCCTTGGGTGTTGGTGAAAGACTCTTATCAGGTGGCAGTCACCCCATTGCCCGCGTGTCTATTTTTCACCTTGGCGTCTACTTTTCAGTCCGTTCCCGCTACACTCCACTTCTCTACACTTCATTTCTTTTTATTTCATTACACTCCATTGCGCTCCACATCGTGTCCCTCCGCTTCGCTCCCCTGCAAAACAGACGCCAAGGCGTGACAGCTGTAGACACGTGAATTTGGCTCCACCGCGGGCAAATTTCGTATTGCGCCATGATGCCACAAATGACCTTCATTTTGCCTTGAAAGAGTGTTTTCCCCATCATTTTGGATCATCCTCATTCTTCCCCGGTGCTTCCCCTTTATTTCCGGAACCCCTCGGGTATTATAAGCTTAAAATTCATGTCCCGACAGGTATGGCAGCCGCCTCTCTCGAAATGTGTTCTGTACCCTGGACACGATTCAGGATCCTTACCATGACAGCCTTCAGAGGTGCAGCCTTATTGTGGCATGTATGTCGGTCGCGACTCATTTTGTAGTCACGTCCTGCCGCCCGGACGCGATTCAGTGTGGCCCAGAAAGTCATCACGCTCAGGCCCGTAATCATGAGAAAAGCCTAAATCGTGTCCTTGTCAGAAGACGCGATTTAGAAGGTCAAACCTGAAATCCAAATGCATTTATGAGCCGATTGCCTCGGAATCACGTGAGTTGTAATCGCGTCGGGCTAAGCCATCACGTTTCAAGTCGCGGCGGCCTGCTCCGACGCGATTCCAACCATAGCTGGGGCTACGATCATGATGCGCCTATCACATCAAATTGACCTTCTGAGACGCGGCCTGCCACCTAGATGCGTTTAAATCTTTGTCGCGGCGCCCAAGCCCGATGCGATTCAAGTCGCGGCCTGCCACCCAGACACGATTCAAGTTCTTATCGCGGCAGCTGTACCCGACGCGATTCAAGTTTTTACCCCTATAAATTGACCCCCGAGGGTCATTTGTAGAGGGGGGTTCCACGAAACGGCGAAGCCCTACCGGATCCTTGCCTTGACTCCAAGCCATTCCTCGCCGATCCATTCTTCTTCCTCGGAGTCCGGTGCCGTCGTCTCCTTCCATTCCACGCGCGAGGCGGGAGCGTCTCCCTCCTCTCCTTCCTCCGTCCAACCGGCAATGGCCCGTCACGTCGCACCAACATTTGGGGAACCACCCCCTTCCTCTTTATTCTTTTATTTGCATTTCCATTTCCTCCGGGCCCCACGTGACTCTTTACATTTTCACCTCCTCCGGGCCCCACGTGGCCCTCCTTCAATCTTTTTTACACACATGCATGCATACACACACACACCATTTTTAGGGGTTCAAAAACCACCATCCGGTGAGTCCTCCCCATTTTACTCATTTCATTTATTTATTCGGGATTCGGTACTACACGCCTCATCTCGCTAATCCCTATTCTTATTTGCCTTTTTTGCAAGGGTAATCAAACGAGGAAATGCCCTCTACCGCAGTCGGCCGTGTTCGTAGAGGAAGATAGGGCCCACATCATCCCCCGCGGAATCTCCCCGCTAAAAAGGTACACTCACGATCACTCTTCCATCTCGCACCCTTCGCCATGCACTCTCCATTCGGTGCCCACGTGCACCTGGCAATCACGATCATTTTCCTTTATTTTATCACCACCCTCTTTGTGGATTTGAACGCCCCGGGCTCCCCGACGGACCACGCGGCAGTGTCTACAACATCCTCTTCTAAAATTTCCTCCAGCTCAACCTGTGTACTTTTCTGACTTCCTTGGCCTGCATCTTCAGATTCCACATTAGATCTATGCTTATAAAGCAATTTTTTATTGAATATAACATTCCTTTGTCTAATGATTTTCCTTCTTTCATCATCCCAGAAGTGGTATCCAAAATCATTAGAACCATATCCAATGAAAAAACATCTCCTTGACTTAGGATCTAACTTGTCTCTGTCATAGGAATCAACATGCACATATGAAACACAACCAAATACTCTCAAGTGTGAGAGTGTTACCTCCTTACCGGTCCAAGCCTCTTCTCTTAGCTCACCATTTAGAGGAGCGATGGGTCCTCTATTAATTAGATAAGCTGTTGTGTTAATTGCATTTGCCCAGAAGGTCTTCGGTAGGCCAGCATGTAGCCTCATGCTTCTAGCTCTCTCATTCAGAGTTCTGTTCATGCGTTCAGCAACCCCATTCTGTTGTGGAGTGTTTGGAATTGTTTTTTCCATACGAATGCCATGTACTGTACATAAATTTTTGAATTCCTTGCTGCTATATTCTCCTCCATTGTCTGACCTTAGACACTTGATCTTTGCACCAGTTTGATTTTCCACTTCAGCCTTCCACTTCACAAAGGTAGAAAATACATCATATTTATTTTTAAGAAAATAAACCCATACCTTTCCGAGTGGAGTCATCAATAAAGGTGACATAATAGAGTGAACCTCCAAGGGATCGAACAGCGGCTGGTCCCCACACATCAGTGTGTACAAGTTCTAACTTTTCTAGCTTAGGACTTCTTCCAGCTTTAGAGAAGGTGTCCTTTCTCTGCTTTCCCAGAATGCAATCTTCACACAGTCCAATATCTATGGACTTTAGATCACCTAACTTCCCTTTTTTAGCTATCATCTTCATTCCCTTCTCACTCATGTGTCCAAGTCTGTAGTGCCAGATCTTGGAGTCCTCTTTTGAATTTGCCACTGCCACTAAGTCTTTATCATTTACAGTCATATAAAGAGTTCTCATCTTGCTGCCTCGTGCTATAACCATGGTACCCTTGGTTATCTTCCAGCACCTATTAATAAAGATAGTGACATATCGTTCATCATCAAGCTGACCAACGGAGATCAGATTTCTCTTCAAGCCAGGAACATGTCTAACATTCCTCAGCTTCCATACAGTCCCGTTTGCTATTTTCAACTGAACATCACCCTTCCCCACAATATCTAGGGGCTCATCATCAACAAGATAAACCTTCCCAAAATTACCAGCAACATAATTTTGTAAAGTTTCTTTACATGAGGTAGAGTGAAAAGATGCTCCAGAATCTAGAATCTAGGATTCGATGGGACTGTTAACACTCAAAATCAGAGCATCTTGGACTTCCTCTGTCATGGCATTAGTAGAGTCTTCTTCCTGTTTCTGCCCCTGATCCTTTTTCTTTGGGAGCATGCAGTCCTTCTAAAAATGACCTTTCTTACCACAATTCCAGCAACCATCACCACGGGGTTTGGACTGACTTCTTTTCTTGGACTTGGATCTATTCCAATTTTGTCCATGCTGATTTGTTCTTCCCCTGTCTTCAGTGTTTAAGGCAGAACCTGAAACTTCACTAGATTCCCTTCTATGAACATTCTCACTCAGAATCAAGTCTCGAATCTCTGTAAGTTTCAGTTTACTTGAGCCTAAAGAACTGCTAACAGCAGTCACAGTAGCACCCCAACTTTCAGGTAAGGAGGACAGAAGAATCAAGGCTTTAATCTCATCATCAAAATTTATTTCTATAGAACTCAACTAGGTTGTAATCACGTTGAATTCATTTATATGATCTGTAACCGAGGAACCTTCAGCCATCTTCAGATTAAACAAATGACGCATCACATGTACCTTGTTGGAAGCAAATGGTTTTTCGTACATGTTTGATAACGCCTTCATCAGACCTGCTATGGTCTTCTCGTTCACGATGTTAAAAGCGACGTTTCTGGCCAACGTCAAGCGAACAACCCTGAGAGCTTGTCTATCCAGAAGATCCCAGTCTTCTTTCTTCATACCATCTGGCATTGTTCTAAGAAGTGGCTGATGAAGCTTCTTTTGATACAAGTAGTCTTCGATCTGCATCTTCCAGAAACCGAAGTCCTTGCCGCCAAACTTCTCGATCCTCACCTTTCCTTCATCAGCTGCCATTGCTCCCACTGTTTCCCTCGAACCTGGGCTCTGATACCAGTTGTTGGGGATCAGATCGGCAGCCCTCTCTCACACGACTCACACGTAGAGATCGGAGGAGAGATTAAAGAAGAGAGAAGAAGAACATAAGAACACCATATTTACGTGGTTCAGAGGCAACGCCTTCCTACGTCCACGGCCACAGCAGCGAAACCAATACTATGTGACAGAATCATTACAGTACAAGGAGAATCCATCCCACATTATATACTGGGAGGTTAGGGCACCATAATCGAGAGTTACAAGGACAAAAATACCCTTAACTCAGAAACGCGAAGTTGTCTAACTCGGGGTGCGTCAACCTTATTCATGGGTGCATCGACGCACCTCAACCTGTGTCGACCTCAGGTCGATAGTGCCTCGACACTGTCCCTTCTATAAACCTCAGGTCGATTCGTGACTCCAAATCGATCCACATTTAAAAGTTTAGGCTCCACACTCTAATAGTTGGTTCACTAGGTTGTGAACGTGACAGGGGTGTGTGTCACGTTCTTAACGTGACGGCCCTGGTGGTCACGTTCTGCTTGCTGACCGAGATGAGGTCTCCGTCTGCATGCGCGCCACGTGTCGCACGCTAGGCGACATGCTGACGTCGGCCTTGAGAAGGCGACGCCCTACTCCGTCGCGTTCAGGTCGCGATAGAGGGGTACATCGCATTCTTAACCGCAAACAGTTCATAACCCAGGTCGGCCAGACAGAGCTGAGCGAGCTCTGTTTGGCCAGGGGGAAGAACTGCTGGGGGGATTTCGGGCGATTTGGCATTTGGGAGTCATTTTCGGTGTGGTCTTGCCACGAGGACATCGCACGGAGCGGGGGAGATGTCGGGTTGTGTTTGATTTTCGCATTCTTCACGAAGGTAGGGAGATTCTTCCCGTTTTACATCATGAAATCGTGTGTGATGCGTGTGCGAGCTGTTATTTGTTTTAAGAATAGTAGATATCATGTTAGGGTACTCAATAAAACATGAAAAATGGAAATTAAACGTGGTTTGCATGGTTTGTGGGGGTGATCCGAGGAGAGCATCCCAGATTAGGGTTCCTGCCTATGAAGGCGACAGAGCCCTTTGTCGTGTTCAGAACGCGACAGGCCGACCCGTCGGATTCAGATTATTAACCCGACATGTCAGGGTGTCGCGACCAGAAGGCGACAGTTGCCTATGTCGCGACCACAGTCGAGAGGATTTGTTTGTGTATGTTTAAATAGCATGATTATCTGATTATCAGTATCTTATGTGTATGGCAAATATAAGTGGTGTGTTGGCACCTGTAGTGCTCGTGAAGCGTGTTGTTTACGCGGCAAGCATGTTGCTCACAAGGTGAGTGTGTTTTTATGTGGTTAGTGTGTTGTTCACACGGTTAGCGTGCGGCACATGTGTTGTTGACGTGGTTTATGTGGTATGCATGTGGTTTGAGTGTGCGTGGCGAGTAGTACGCCGCCTACCGTGGTTACCTCTTCAGTTGGGTACCCCAGGTTCTCTGTGAGCTAGGCACGTGTGTTTGTGCTCAGGGCTTGTCCGGTACTTGTGTACCGTTGAGGTCTGTGTCGTCTGTCCTGGACACCCTCACTCCTGTGTTTGAGTTGTACATCCGGCTGAGGGAAAGACGACAGTGGGACAGCGACTTGTGAGAGTTTGTTGTTTTGTCGCTTGTAGCACACTCGTGGTTGGGGGTACGGACGTCAGTAGACGTACTGGGCCCCAACTAGTCCTGTTCTTCAGTGTCTCACTCTAGGGACCTCGGGCTAGAGTCCCTAAAGGTGCCAGGCATGGGTCTACGACAGTGTGGTCCACAGGTGTGGTGTTGGTTGGACTCCACAGTTGTTTTGCTTGTTCTAGTGGAGCGGCAGCTAGACCTTTCGTTCGTGGCTACGAGGTTGAGAGGTAGACCTGTGTGGTTTGTCCGAGTCAGTTGCTAGTGTCACGAACCAGTTTACGTGACTCGAGTGTGGCGGTCTCTACTTTAGCACATACACCGAGTTGTGGTTTGTCCTTTGTTTATTAAGGTTGGTTTATGTCAGCGGCAAATGGTAAGTGATATGTACAGTTTAAATATTCTACTCAGTTTACTCTATAAATTGTTAGCGTAGCTTACTACTTTCGTACTTGAGTTGGTTTGCTCGAATTTTGGGGGAGTTTCCCTACTGAGCCAGTGACTTGCGAGGCTCACCCCTACTCCTTACAGGTGAAGGAGAGTAGGAGGTTTCTCTTTCGTCTTCTAGTTCGGGGCCGCATTGCAGCGGTGTTGGGCCGACGCCTCCAATAGTGTAGACTACCCTTTTGTTGTACCTCGGGGTATGACCCAGGCTTGTGTACTTTAGTTTGACTTTTGTTGAAATTTGGCTATGTAAATCCATTGTAAATATATGTGGGATTGTGAATCTTACATATATATCAGTGTGTTCCTTTGTGTTTCCACGGACATGTATGTGATATCCCTTGCAAGGCTACGGCTCGTTCACGGGAGGCAGAGTCGGATCGAGCTCGTTATTAGGTTAACGGGTTTGAACGACACAGTCCGTCACACCTCAACTTTGAGGAACAACTATTAAATCTATAATTTTATGTTAAGTCATGACCCCGAGCAATTCTTGCTTGAAAATTTTTAAACTGTTCTCGATTTCCTGTTCGGTTGCGTCTCAACATTTATGGAAATATTAAATGACAGAACATGACAACTAGGGCCAGAGTTGGTACAGTAGTGTGCAGATACAATGAGACTGATTAGGCCGAGACTGCAGATAGCACAGAGCAGGCAGAAGAGCTACGCAGATGTTCGCCGGAGGCCACTACACACAACAAGAAAAAAACGGGTTTTCCAACGGAACAATTCCGTTGGAAATCCATCGAAAAACATTCCTTCTGACAGTTTTCTGGTGAACGACCGTCGGAAATAGTCCATCGAAAATAAAGCGTCAGAAATTACTGACGAGAAAAGAATCAGTCGACAATCTATCGATATTTCTGACAGAAATATTAGTCGGAAATTCTAACTAATATACCGACAACATAAATCCGTCGTCAACTTCTGACAGATAGTTTGGTCAGAAAATCCATCGGAACTTCCGACAGATTCACCGACGGAAATATTCGTCGGTAAACCATCGAAAAATCCGGCCGTTTTGCCAACGGAAAAATTCTGTCGACAGTTCTGTGTGCTGACGTTATTTCCGACGGATTCTATCCGTCGAAAAATCCGTCAAAAATTGCCCACTTATTTTTTTTAGAACATAATTAAATAGCAATGATAAATTACAAAACCTGCTAAAAATAATGATAAATTATAAAACCTGCTAAAAATAATATTCATACGAACATCCACAATAAATAGCAATTAACATAAAATCATCAATTACAATAAATATGAAACATACACAATAATAAGAAATAAAAATCAAGAAAGGTCTACTAGATCGTCCGTTGTCCCCGCCTCATGATCGTCAGGAGCTGGAGGATCCTATATTAAAAAAAGAAAATATTAGAAACATAAATAAAAAATAATGCATAAATATTATTTTTTAAACTTTTAAATTTAAAACATATGAATATTCACTAAATTTAATTAGAAAATATTTTTGATCCTTTACACATGAATTTTGTTTTAGATTAGTGGTTTGAGCACCGAACCCAATCTGGGAATCCAAATAGAATTTCGTCAATTCTCACACGTCACTCTCACCCACCCGATCGTGTCAGAGCAAACGACACATCGATCGGATCATTATTTCTGATTTTGGATCCGCGGGTTGCGTGTTCTGATCCTTTAGACTTAAATTTTTTTAGATTAGTGGTTTGAGTGTCGAACCCAAACCGGGAATCCGATTAGGATCCTTTAATTCTCATACGTCACTGTCACCCACCTGGTAGTGTTAGAGCAAACGGCACGCCGATCGGATCCCTACTTCTAATTTTGGACCCCCGAGTTGCGAGTTTTGATCCTTTTCATTTAGGTTTTTGTTTATTAGTGATTTGAGTGCTGAACCCAAACTGGGAATCAGATTAGGATTCCATCAGTTACCACACATCACTGTCACCCTCCAGGTCATGTCCGAGTGAACGGCACGCCGATCGGATCTCTATTTCTGATTTGTACCCCCGTGTTGTGTGTTTTGATCCTTTTCATTTTGGTTTTTTTTAGGTTAGTGATTTGAGCTCCAAACTTAAACCAGGAATCCCATTAGGATATGTCAGTTCCCACACGTCACTGTCACCCACCCGGTCGTGTCGGAGTGAACGACACGCCGATCGGATCTCTATTTCTGATTTTGGACCACTGAATTGCGTGTTTTGATCCTTTACACATGTTTTTTTAAGATTAGTGGTTTGATTGTCAAACCCAAACCGAGAATCCCATTAGGGTTCCGTCAGTTCCTACACATCACTGTCACCCACCTGGTGATGTTGGAGTAAATGGCACGCCGATCGGATCCTTATTTCTGATTTTGGACCCCCGGGTTGCGTGTTTTGATTTTTTTATTTAGGATTTTTTTAGATTAGTGATTTGAGCTCCGAACTCAAATTGGGAATCCGATTAGGATTCTGTTAGTACCCACACGTCACTGTCACCCACCCGGTCATGTCGGAGTGAACGGCACGCCGATCGGATCCCTATTTCTGATTTTGGACCCCCGGGTTGCGTGTTTTGATCCTTTACACTTATGTTTTTTTAGGATTAGTGGTTTGAGTGTAGAACCCAAACCGGGAATCCCATTAGGATTCTATCAGTTCACAGACGTCACTACCACCCACCCGGTCGTGTCGGAGCAAACGTCTGACGGACCGGGGTATTTATGCCCATTAAGGCTCCATATCCAGGTCCGCCTCCCGCGAACGGACCGAAGTCTCGTAAGGGATAGCTCACACAACTGTCCAGTAAGAATATAAAAGACAAACCACAACAGTATAAGACACAAGAAAGTACATGTGCTCATACCCGCATATAACAATTTACAAGTGTCCCATTACATTAATACATGTCAAATTAAAAAGTACAACTACCTGGGGCATACCCCGAGGGAGCACAAGCTCACACAACACTAACTACTACACAACTGCTGGTGGTACAAGTCTGATACAACGCCGCTGCGAGCCAAACACTCAGCAAGCCCTGAAAAGAACTGTAGGGGAGTGAGCCTCAACAAGTCACAGGCTCAGTAGGGGCTACCCAAAACAACACCGTAACCACGGACACTTCTGTTGCCCAGTTGACGAGCCCAGAGGGGGGGGGTGAATGGGTCTTTAAAAATTAATCTAGAAGATACCTATAACTAAAAACATTCACACAAACGTTCTTCGAAGTAGGTTAGTGACAGTTAGTTGAAATAACAAACACACAAAGAAGACAATCACACAACACAAGGATTATCCTGGTTCGGACCTCCTTTCCTTAGGAGTCCTACATCCAGTCCCTGAGCAACAACTCAGGATTTCACTAACTAAGGTACAGTCCCCCTAAGGACGCTACAACACCCAGCTCAGCTGGTCTTCCTTCACACCCGAAGGGAACAACACCCTGGATACCACACCAGGTCTTCCTTCACAACCAAAGGGAACAACACCCTGGATACCACCAGGTCTTCCTTCACAACCGAAGGGAACAACACCCTAGATATGTAAGGCCCCGAATTTCTTTTTCCCGCTTCTATTTTATGTATATGATGTTTACTTGTTCTTGCATGAATGGCATGCATGAAAATGATGCATATTATAAATATAAATTTTTGCATGGGTATATGCGAGGATGTATATTATTATATGTGAATATAAGTAATCGGCCAATTTTGTGTATAAGGTATCTATTCAAATATTATGCAAGTACCATCTAAATATTGAAGTGTACCTTATATTACCCCTTTCATGGATATTGTGTACAAATATATGAAGTGCATATGTGTATGTACGCATGAATGTTATCTTATGCATGTGATAATTGTGTACCTAATTTTACATATGTAACACCTTGGTATACTTAGGTATGCATGTGTATGTTCAGGTATATATGTTATGGATTGCACGGTGTAGTAATATACATATTATACCTTATACATTAAACACAGTTCTTTGTGTGTTGAGTCATGTTGTGTGTATATATATATATATATATATATATATACATTGTATGTGTATGAAGATATTCATGTACGTGTTATTATCTTGATGTACCTATGTATGTATGTGTAGGATTAGTAGTAAATATTGGATGTTTACATGGTGCAGTGGTGTATACACTATACTACATAGGTTTAATGTGCATATATGTGTGGATCAAGCATGGTTCTGCATGATTTTAAGTTCTGGCAGAAGAGTGTCTTGGCGTCAACATGTATGGACGCCCACGATATGTCAGCGTCCATATCGACTGACGTCAACCCTAATGTAGCCGTCCATGGATGTGGACGCCAATATCCCTAATTTTCTGTGCGCAACAGAGCGCAGAGAACACCCATTGGGCCAGGCTTCTGATTGGGGAAATGTCTTCCCAACGGCCCTTACATGTCCCTTCAGCCCCTGCACGAGCCCCTCTTGTCCCTAGTCTATAAACACATCCCTTTTGCAACCTAGAGAGCTCTCTTGGCTCTTTACTAGAAAGGAAACCCTAACTGAGAGAGAGAGGAAGGACTGACCTTGGAGGGCTCAGATCCAGCGTTCTGAGGCTTGGATCTGGCGATCTTCTTCGACAAGGAGGAAGTCCAAGCATAGGAGAAGACCATCCCGGCGCTGGACTGCGGCCTACAACCCCCTAGAACCCGGAGCAAAGGAGTTTTGGAGGCTTCTTGGCACTGCCCAAGGAGAGCTTCTCCGGCCATTAGATCCGTTTGGAGATTTATTCAGAGGCAAGTAACCCATAGATCTCAATCCCATACATGTGCCCTAGGTCCCATCAATTTTTGTGGATTTTAAATCGTGTCCTGGACCCTCATTTTCACCTTATATTTGGAGTTCGGTCTTTGCTGTTGCACAGACAGGAACTTGGCGTCAATGCCATTGACGCCAAGATCTCCCATCGGCGTCCAGCGATCGTGCCGTCAAAACCCTTGAACGGCCAGAGGCTGCCGCCAAGTTCTTCAGGATAGAACAATGAGCTGTTCTTCCTGGTAGATGATTATTTTCGATATGCTTTCGCGATGAGGATATAGTGTAAGTTTTATATGCCATGTAAAATAGGTAATGTGATGTGTGTGGAAATTTCTGTATTTTCTGTGGATGGCATGAAGTTTTAGATTATCGTAATACATGTTGGGGAAAAATGGATTATGCATGCTCATCTATTGTCTACCTAATTCCTGAGAATTAAATGCCCTAGATTTTTCTATATCATGTGTATATGTATCAGTCCATGCCCTGAAATTTTGAGAATTTTTCCATGACTGTGGGAATTACTGAAATTTCTGTTTTGAAATTAGAAGACATGCGTAGAAATTGTAAAATTTACATTAAATTGTGTGCTGTGCAATAAATCAAGGGAAAATTTTTGTGATGATGATTATGTTAGGATCAGGGTTGTGAATGGTTAAATCTGATGTTCGTGTTGTGTTCCATGTTAAAGTGAATTATGAATAGCATGAAACTGAATGTTTTAATTTCTGTAAATGTAATATGACTTAGAAAAATCTGAAAAATTGTATGTGCGATTATAACCCTTAAAATTGTCTGTGGTTAAAGTCTCATATTATTTTGATGACAGAAAGTATTGTTATGGATTTTTAATGTTAAAAATGACTATGTGAGCATGTTAGTTGTGACTTGATGTGATTCAGTAAATTTCAGTATGATTATATATGTATTATGATTATTTAGTAGTTGCAACAGTGAGGTTAAAATCAGTAAATGAGGACTTATGTGTGTATGAATTATGTATGAGTGTGTGTATGGAATGTGAGAGAACAAGTGGTATAGGTGTGTGAAATGGTTAATGTGACAAGATAAACAAATATGTCCATAAGACACTGCCACCTTAGAGGCTTGGAGCTGTACTGTAGTAATGCCCCTACGGGAAAGCTCAATGCGTTATGTAATACCCTAGGAAAGGGTCTTGATAAAGTGTATACCCTGGCAAAGGGTCTTGTAAAATCCTGGAGGTGGACAAGTTCCACTGGTAATGGTGGGAAGGGCTTTCCCCGATTCTGCAGAGACTAAGACTTATCGTTGTGCCGGTGATTAAGTAAGTGAATGCGAATGTGTGTGTTATGTGACCGTCTAATGGTGGTTTGGGCTGTGTCTTGGCATTAAGTGAAAATAAGTATAAGTGTGAATGAGAAAAGTGATATGTGTTCATAGCACAAGGCATGTGCAAGATATGTGTAAATGTGGCACATGTTATGTGCAAAAGTGAAATGATAAGAAGTGTGTGAATGTGAAAGAGGAAATAATGGGAAATGTGTGTAAGTATTGTGTGATAAACCAAAAGTGAGTGTATGTGGAAACCAAGGTTTATCATATGGTTGTGTGTAAGGAGAAAATACTATAAGTATAAATGACAATAGTGTTAATTGATAAATTGTTTATTGATGTGTACAAATGTGTGTGTGTATGTGTTTATGTATAAATTGTCAATTGCTAAAAGTGATGTTACCATTAGTATCATGTTGCATAGTTAAAAGTGATCCCTATGCAAAGGTAGTATGAATGTCATAAAATTGTATAAAATCAGCAAGCTAAATGTGAAGTAAATTGTTATGATTGCATGCTAAGTGAGTTAGGAATCATGCTAGGAGTGCTACCTATCTTGTATATGTTTCCATGGTTTAGTTGTGTAACTTTACAATGACTTAGATAAAGCATGAAAACGTGTGAATGTGTATTTTACTCATGTTAATGACACCATGATGTTAGTGATCCTGTGTAGATTCTAGTTTTACATTTGTTTAGATAATTGTCTAATGGAATTTGTTTAGGTTATAGCATGATCATGTATGATTTAACTGCTGAAATCTTATTGCGTTAATTGTTAAAAAGCATGTATATATTGAATCTTAAGTTACTTGCTGAGTCTATTGCGTAGACTCACTCTTGCTAAACATTTCAGGAAATTAGCAGCGGAGGAGCTAGCAAGAATCGAAGTGGAGTTGGACTAAAGGATTGAAGAATTGTAATTTATATTTCATAAGTATGTAATGCTACAATTGAAATTTGGCTTTTGTTCAAATGTACTTGTAGTCGACTATGTATTTGGAACATTTTGCACTTATGTTATCTCTTGTTGGACTATACAGACTGTGGTATGTGGATTTAAAAGTTGATGGAATGAGATTCATTTAAATTTCGTTGCATTTATTCGACTCTATTTGTGTATATCTCAGCTCATTTGTTACATGTTGGGGTATTCTCCCCTGTAGCGGCTTGCTCTCATCCGACGTGGGTTGGTATAACCGTACCGGGTGGAAGTGGGTCGTTGCAGAGATGGTATCAGAGCCCTTTGGGTTGAGCTTATACATAAATAGCCATCAACTAAATCACATCTCTAAGTCTTTGTAGTGGATAGCCAGATCCAAGGAATAATTAAGATAGTACTAGAAAAATAGTAAGATAATTACATGATGACATGTTAAGTATGAGGATAAATGGAGTTTAACTTAGTGTTTATTTTGTAGCGATGGCAGGAAGGACTCGACGTTCGAGCTTGCCCATTCAAGATGAGGAATTAAGTAGGACCGACGGAGAGCAACATGAAGTACCAGCACCTCAAGGATCGCCCCCGCCACTGTTGGCTGATTATGGTACAGTCATGCAAGGGATTGTACAAGCAATACAAACTCAAGCGCAAACACAAGCGGCTTTTCAAACTCAGTTTGAGGCTCAGGTTCCAGCACCAGCTCAACAGGACCGTGGTTTAGGAGGTGTATCCGTCATGGAGAGGTTCAAGAGGATGGCTCCACCCTCTTTTAAGGGGGAGAGTGAGCCGTTAGTTGCAGAAAGTTGGCTCAGGGAAATCGAAAAGATATTCCGAGCTATCAGGTGTGTAGAGGATGACAAGATCAGTCTGGCGTCATACATGCTTTAGGAGCGAGCGGATGTGTGGTGGTCTTCCGTTCTTCGCACGCGGTTTGAGGGAGTGGAGCTAGAGGTTACTTGGGAAGATTTCGTAAGGATGTTTCAGGCCAAGTATGTTCCTGAGCATATACAGGACAAAATGGAGCAGGAATTCTTAGCATTGACTCAGGGATCGATGACAGTTTTGGAGTATGAGGCTAGATTTGCAGAGTTGTCTAGATATGCACCACACATAGTTGTTGATGAGAGGCGCAAGGTAAGGAAGTTTGTAATGGGGCTTAGACCGTCAATGAGGGCCAGACTGGCGGCGTTTGACCTTAGAACTATGGATGTAGCTCTTAGCACGGCGTGCAAACAAGAGAGTGAAATGGAGTTGTACTTGGCAGAGAAGAAAGCAAGACTAGAAATGTTGCCAGAACCATTTCAGCGGCAAAAGAGGAAGATGAAGAAGCTCATGAAAGGACAACAACCAACTATGATACCAATAGAATCAACCTTTCAGCCAGTAGTTTCGGCCGGCAACGAGAAGCCCGTATGTGTGCATTGTGGCAAGCGCCACGGCGGAGACGTATGTTGGACGAGGTTAGGTAGATGTCTCAAGTGTGGTAGCAAGAACCATCGGATTAAAGACTGTCCGAATCAGAAGAAGAGGTTTGTTCCCCGAGATGTTCAAGTAGTGAGGAAGCCACCGGTAGGAATTTAGGCACCGGTCTAAGTGGACTAGAAGCGGCAACGAGATGTCATCAAGGGTACATGATCCGATCTTCGAGGACGAAGATCTCTTTAAGGGGGAGAGGGTGTAAGGCCCCGAATTTCTTTTTCCCGCTTCTATTTTATGTATATGATGTTTACTTGTTCTTGCATAAATGGCATGCATGAAAATGATGCATATTATAAATATAAATTTTTGCATGGGTATATGCGAGGATGTATATTATTATATGTGAATATAAGTAATCGGTCAATTTTGTGTATAAGGTATCTATTCAAATATTATGCAAGTACCATCTAAATATTGAAGTGTACCTTATATTACCCCTTTCATGGATATTGTGTACAAATATATGAAGTGCATATGTGTATGTACGCATGAATGTTATCTTATGCATGTGATAATTGTGTACCTAATTTTACATATGTAACACCTTGGTATACTTAGGTATGCATGTGTATGTTCAGGTATATATGTTATGGATTGCACGGTGTAGTAATATACATATTATACCTTATACATTGTATGTATATACGTAGTGTAAACATAGTTCTTTGTGTGTTGAGTCATGTTGTGTGTATATATATATATACATTGTATGTGTATGAAGATATTCATGTACGTGTTATTATCTTGATGTACCTATGTATGTATGTGTAGGATTAGTAGTAAATATTGCATGTTTACATGGTGTAGTGGTGTATACACTATACTACATAGGTTTCATGTGCATATATGTGTGGATCAAGCATGGTTCTGCATGATTTTAAGTTCTGGCAGAAGAGTGTCTTGGCGTCAACATGTATGGACGCCCACGATATGTCAGCGTCCATATCGACTGACGCCAACCCTAATGTAGCCGTCCATGGATGTGGACGCCAATATCCCTAATTTTCTGTGCGCAACAGAGCGCAGAGAACACCCATTGGGCCAGGCTTCTGATTGGGGAAATGTCTTCCCAACGGCCCTTACATGTCCCTTCAACCCCTGCACGAGCCCCTCTTGTCCCCTAGTCTATAAACACATCCCTTTTGCAACCTAGAGAGCTCTCTTGGCTCTTTACTAGAAAGGAAACCCTAACTGAGAGAGAGAGGAAGGACTGACCTTGGAGGGCTCAGATCCGGCGTTCTGAGGCTTGGATCCGGCGATCTTCTTCGACAAGGAGGAAGTCCAAGCATAGGAGAAGACCACCCCAGCGCTGGACTGCGGCCTACAACCCCTAGAACCCGGAGCAAAGGAGTCTTGGAGGCTTCTTAGCACTGCCCAAGGAGAGCTTCTCCGGCCATTAGATCCGTTTGGAGATTTATTCAGAGGCAAGTAACCCATAGATCTCAATCCCATACATGTGCCCTAGGTCCCATCAATTTTTGTGGATTTTAAATCGTGTCCTGGACCCTCCTTTTCACCTTATATTTGGAGTTCGGTCTGTGTTGTTGCACAGACAGGAACTTGGCGTCAATGCCATTGACGCCAAGATCTCCCATCGGCGTCCAGCGATCGTGCCGTCAAAACCCTTGAACGGCCAGAGGCTGCCGCCAAGTTCTTCAGGATAGAACAGTGAGCTGTTCTTCCTGGTAGATGATTATTTTCGATATGCTTTCGCGATGAGGATATAGTGTAAGTTTTATATGCCATGTAAAATAGGTAATGTGATGTGTGTGGAAATTTCTGTATTTTCTGTGGATGGCATGAAGTTTTAGATTATCATAATACATGTTGGGGAAAAATGGATTATGCATACTCATCTATTGTCTACCTAATTCCTGAGAAATTAAATGCCCTAGATTTTTCTATATCATGTGTATATGTATCAGTCCATGCCCTGAAATTTTGAGAATTTTTCCATGACTGTGGGAATTACTGAAATTTCTGTTTTGAAATTAGAAGACATGCGTAGAAATTGTAAAATTTACATTAAATTGTGTGCTGTGCAATAAATCAAGGGAAAATTTTTGTGATGATGATTATGTTAGGATCAGGGTTGTGAATGGTTAAATCTGATGTTCGTGTTGTGTTCCATGTTAAAGTGAATTATGAATAGCATGAAACTGAATGTTTTAATTTCTGTAAATGTAATATGACTTAGAAAAATCTGAAAAATTGTATGTGCGATTATAACCCTTAAAATTGTCTGTGGTTAAAGTCTCATATTATTTTGATGACAGAAAGTATTGTTATGGATTTTTAATGTTAAAAATGACTATGTGAGCATGTTAGTTGTGACTTGATGTGATTCAGTAAATTTCAGTATGATTATATATGTATTATGATTATTTAGTAGTTGCAACAGTGAGGCTAAAATCAGTAAATGAGGACTTATGTGTGTATGAATTATGTATGAGTGTGTGTATGGAATGTGAGAGAACAAGTGGTATAGGTGTGTGAAATGGTTAATGTGACAAGATAAACAAATATGCCCATAAGACACTGCCACCTTAGAGGCTTGGAGTACTGTAGTAATGCCCCGACGGGAAAGCTCAATGCGTTATGTAATACCCTAGGAAAGGGTCTTGATAAAGTGTATACCCTGGCAAAGGGTCTTGTAAAATCCTGGAGGTGGACAAGTTCCACTGATAATGGTGGGAAGGGCTTTCCCCGATTTCTGCAGAGACTAAGACTTATCGCTGTGCCGGTGATTAAGTAAGTGAATGCGAATGTGTGTGTTATGTGACCGTCTAATGGTGGTTTGGGCTGTGTCTTGGCATTAAGTGAAAATAAGTATAAGTGTGAATGAGAAAAGTGATATGTGTTCATAGCACAAGGCATGTGCAAGATATGTGTAAATGTGGCACATGTTATGTGCAAAAGTGAAATGATAAGAAGTGTGTGAATGTGAAAGAGGAAATAATGGGAAATGTGTGTAAGTATTGTGTGATAAACCAAAAGTGAGTGTATGTGGAAACCAAGGTTTATCATATGGTTGTGTGTAAGGAGAAAATACTATAAGTATAAATGACAATAGTGTTAATTGATAAATTGTTTATTGATGTGTACAAATGTGTGTGTGTATGTGTTTATGTATAAATTGTCAATTGCTAAAAGTGATGTTACCATTAGTATCATGTTGCATAGTTAAAAGTGATCCCTATGCAAAGGTAGTATGAATGTGATAAAATTGTATAAAATCAGCAAGCTAAATGTGAAGTAAATTGTTATGATTGCATGCTAAGTGAGTTAGGAATCATGCTAGGAGTGCTACCTATCTTGTATATGTTTCCATGGTTTAGTTGTGTAACTTTACAATGACTTAGATAAAGCATGAAAACGTGTGAATGTGTATTTTACTCATGTTAATGACACCATGATGTTAGTGATCCTGTGTAGATTCTAGTTTTACATTTGTTTAGATAATTGTCTAATGGAATTTGTTTAGGTTATAGCATGATCATGTATGATTTAACTGCTGAAATCTTTTTGCGTTAATTGTTAAAAAGCATGTATATATTGAATCTTAAGTTACTTGCTGAGTCTATTGCGTAGACTCACTCTTGCTAAACATTTCAGGAAATTAGCAGCGGAGGAGCTAGCAAGAATCGAAGTGGAGTTGGACTAAAGGATTGAAGAATTGTAATTTATATTTCATAAGTATGTAATGCTACAATTGAAATTTGGCTTTTGTTCAAATGTACTTGTAGTCGACTATGTATTTGGAACATTTTGCACTTATGTTATCTCTTGTTGGACTATACAGACTGTGGTATGTGGATTTAAAAGTTGATGGAATGAGATTCATTTAAATTTCGTTGCATTTATTCGACTCTATTTGTGTATATCTCAGCTCATTTGTTACTTGTTGGGGTATTCTCCCCTGTAGCGGCTTGCTCTCATCCGACGTGGGTTGGTATAACCGTACCGGGTGGAAGTGGGTCGTTGCAGAGATGGTATCAGAGCCCTTTGGGTTGAGCTTATACATAAATAGCCATCAACTAAATCACATCTCTAAGTCTTTGTAGTGGATAGCCAGATCCAAGGAATAATTAAGATAGTACTAGAAAAATAGTAAGATAATTACATGATGACATGTTAAGTATGAGGATAAATGGAGTTTAACTTAGTGTTTATTTTGTAGCCATGGCAGGAAGGACTCGACGTTCGAGCCTGCCCATTCAAGATGAGGAATTAAGTAGGACCGACGGAGAGCAACATGAAGTACCAGCACCTCAAGGATCGCCCCCGCCACCGTTGGCTGATTATGGTACAGTCATGCAAGGGATTGTACAAGCAATACAAACTCAAGCGCAAACACAAGCGGCTTTTCAAACTCAGTTTGAGGCTCAAGTTCCAGCACCAGCTCAACAGGACCGTGGTTTAGGAGGTGTATCCGTCATGGAGAGGTTCAAGAGGATGGCTCCACCCTCTTTTAAGGGGGAGAGTGAGCCGTTAGTTGCAGAAAGTTGGCTCAGGGAAATCGAAAAGATATTCCAAGCTATCAGGTGTGCAGAGGATGACAAGATCAGTCTGGCGTCATACATGCTTTAGGAGCGAGCGGATGTGTGGTGGTCTTCCGTTCTTCGCACGCGGTTTGAGGGAGTGGAGCTAGAGGTTACTTGGGAAGATTTTGTAAGGATGTTTCAGGCCAAGTATGTTCCTGAGCATATACAGACAAAATGGAGCAGGAATTCTTAGCATTGACTCAGGGATCGATGACAGTTTTGGAGTATGAGGCTAGATTTGCAGAGTTGTCTAGATATGCACCACACATAGTTGTTGATGAGAGGCGCAAGGTAAGGAAGTTTGTAATGGGGCTTAGACCGTCAATGAGGGCCAGACTGGCGGCGTTTGACCTTAGAACTATGGATGTAGCTCTTAGCGCGGCGTGCAAACAAGAGAGTGAAATGGAGTTGTACTTGGCAGAGAAGAAAGCAAGACTAGAAATGTTGCCAGAACCATTTCAGCGGCAAAAGAGGAAGATGAAGAAGCTCATGAAAGGACAGCAACCAACTATGATACCAATAGAATCAACCTTTCAGCCAGTAGTTTCGGCCGGCAACGAGAAGCCCGTATGTGTGCATTGTGGCAAGCGCCACGGCGGAGACGTATGTTGGACGAGGTTAGGTAGATGTCTCAAGTGTGGTAGCAAGAACCATCGGATTAAAGACTGTCCGAATCAGAAGAAGAGGTTTGTTCCCCGAGATGTTCAAGTAGTGAGGAAGCTACCGGTAGGAATTTAGGCACTGGTCTAAGTGGACTAGAAGCGGCAACGAGATGTCATCAAGGGTACATGATCCGATCTTCGAGGACGAAGATCTCTTTAAGGGGGAGAGGGTGTAAGGCCCCGAATTTCTTTTTCCCGCTTCTATTTATGTATATGATGTTTACTTGTTCTTGCATAAATGGCATGTATGAAAATGATGCATATTATAAATATAAATTTTTGCATGGGTATATGCGAGGATGTATATTATTATATGTGAATATAAGTAATCGGCCAATTTTGTGTATAAGGTATCTATTCAAATATTATGCAAGTACCATCTAAATATTGAAGTGTACCTTATATTACCCCTTTCATGGATATTGTGTACAAATATATGAAGTGCATATGTGTATGTACGCATGAATGTTATCTTATGCATGTGATAATTGTGTACCTAATTTTACATATGTAACACCTTGGTATACTTAGGTATGCATGTGTATGTTCAGGTATATATGTTATGGATTGCACGGTGTAGTAATATACATATTATACCTTATACATTGTATGTATATACGTAGTGTAAACATAGTTCTTTGTGTGTTGAGTCATGTTGTGTGTATATATATATATACATTGTATGTGTATGAAGATATTCATGTACGTGTTATTATCTTGATGTACCTATGTATGTATGTGTAGGATTAGTAGTAAATATTGGATGTTTACATGGTGTAGTGGTGTATACACTATACTACATAGGTTTCATGTGCATATATGTGTGGATCAAGCATGGTTCTGCATGATTTTAAGTTCTGGCAGAAGAGTGTCTTGGCGTCAACATGTATGGACGCCCACGATATGTCAGCGTCCATATCGACTGATGCCAACCCTAATGTAGCCGTCCATGGATGTGGACGCCAATATCCCTAATTTTCTGTGGGCAACTGAGCGCAGAGAACACCCATTGGGCCAGGCTTCTGATTGGGGAAATGTCTTCCCAACGGCCCTTACATGTCCCTTCAGCCCCTGCACGAGCCCCTCTTGTCCCCTAGTCTATAAACACATCCCTTTTGCAACCTAGAGAGCTCTCTTGGCGCTTTACTAGAAAGGAAACCCTAACTGAGAGAGAGAGGAAGGACTGACCTTGGAGGGCTCAAATCCAACGTTCTGAGGCTTGGATCCGGCGATCTTCTTCGACAAGGAGGAAGTCCAAGCATAGGAGAAGACCACCCCGGCGCTGGACTGCGGCCTACAACCCCCTAGAACCCGGAGCAAAGGAGTTTTGGAGGCTTCTTGGCACTGCCCAAGGAGAGCTTCTCCAGCCATTAGATCCGTTTGGAGATTTATTCAGAGGCAAGTAACCCATAGATCTCAATCCCATACATGTGCCCTACGTCCCATCAATTTTTGTAGATTTTAAATCGTGTCCTGGACCCTCCTTTTCGCCTTATATTTGGAGTTCGGTCTGTGCTGTTGCACAGACAGGAACTTGGCGTCAATGCCATTGACGCCAAGATCTCCCATCGGCGTCCAGCGATCGTGCCGTCAAAACCCTTGAACGGCCAGAGGCTGCCGCCAAGTTCTTCAGGATAGAACAGTGAGCTGTTCTTCCTGGTAGATGATTATTTTCGATATGCTTTCGCGATGAGGATATAGTGTAAGTTTTATATGCCATGTAAAATAGGTAATGTGATGTGTGTGGAAATTTCTGTATTTTCTGTGGATGGCATGAAGTTTTAAATTATCGTAATACAAGTTGGGAAAAATGGATTATGCATGCTCATCTATTGTCTACCTAATTCCTGAGAAATTAAATGCCCTAGATTTTTCTATATCATGTGTATATGAATCAGTCCATGCCCTGAAATTTTGAGAATTTTTCCATGACTGTGGGAATTACTGAAATTTCTGTTTTGAAATTAGAAGACATGCGTAGAAATTGTAAAATTTACATTAAATTGTGTGCTGTGCAATAAATCAAGGGAAAATTTTTGTGATGATGATTATGTTAGGATCAGGGTTGTGAATGGTTAAATCTGATGTTCGTGTTGTGTTCCATGTTAAAGTGAATTATGAATAGCATGAAACTGAATGTTTTAATTTCTGTAAATGTAATATGACTCAGAAAAATCTGAAAAATTGTATGTGCGATTATAACCCTTAAAATTGTATGTGGTTAAAGTCTCATATTATTTTGATGACAGAAAGTATTGTTATGGATTTTTAATGTTAAAAATGACTATGTGAGCATGTTAGTTGTGACTTGATGTGATTCAGTAAATTTCAGTATGATTATATCTGTATTATGATTATTTGGTAGTTGCAACAGTGAGGTTAAAATCAGTAAATGAGGACTTATGTGTGTATGAATTATGTATGAGTGTGTGTATGGAATGTGAGAGAACAAGTGGTATAGGTGTGTGAAATGGTTAATGTGACAAGATAAACAAATATGCCCATAAGACACTGCCACCTTAGAGGCTTGGAGCTGTACTGTAGTAATGCCCCTACGGGAAAGCTCAATGCGTTATGTAATACCCTAGGAAAGGGTCTTGATAAAGTGTATACCCTGGCAAAGGGTCTTGTAAAATCCTGGAGGTGGACAAGTTCCACTGGTAATGGTGGGAAGGGCTTTCCCCGGTTTCTGCAGAGACTAAGACTTATCGCTGTGCCGGTGATTAAGTAAGTGAATGCGAATGTGTGTGTTATGTGACCGTCTAATGGTGGTTTGGGCTGTGTCTTGGCATTAAGTGAAAATAAGTATAAGTGTGAATGAGAAAAGTGATATGTGTTCATAGCACAAGGAATGTGCAAGATATGTGTAAATGTGGCACATGTTATGTGCAAAAGTGAAATGATAAGAAGTGTGTGAATGTGAAGAGGAAATAATGGGAAATGTGTGTAAGTATTGTGTGATAAACCAAAAGTGAGTGTATGTGGAAACCAAGGTTTATCATATGGTTGTGTGTAAGGAGAAAATACTATAAGTATAAATGACAATAGTGTTAATTGATAAATTGTTTATTGATGTGTACAAATGTGTGTGTGTATGTGTTTATGTATAAATTGTCAATTGCTAAAAGTGATGTTACCATTAGTATCATGTTGCATAGTTAAAAGTAATCCCTATGCAAAGGTAGTATGAATGTGATAAAATTGTATAAAATCAGCAAGCTAAATGTGAAGTAAATTGTTATGATTGCATGCTAAGTGAGTTAGGAATCATGCTAGGAGTGCTACCTATCTTGTATATGTTTCCATGGTTTAGTTGTGTAACTTTACAATGACTTAGATAAAGCATGAAAACGTGTGAATGCGTATTTTACTCATTTTAATGACACCATGATGTTAGTGATCCTGTGTAGATTCTAGTTTTACATTTGTTTAGATAATTGTCTAATGGAATTTGTTTAGGTTATAGCATGATCATGTATGATTTAACTGCTGAAATCTTATTGCGTTAATTGTTAAAAAGCATGTATATATTGAATCTTAAGTTACTTGCTGAGTCTATTGCGTAGACTCACTCTTGCTAAACATTTTAGGAAATTAGCAGCGGAGGAGCTAGCAAGAATCGAAGTGGAGTTGGACTAAAGGATTGAAGAATTGTAATTTATATTTCATAAGTATGTAATGCGACAATTGAAATTTGGCTTTTGTTCAAATGTACTTGGAGTCGGCTATGTATTTGGAACATTTTGCACTTATGTTATCTCTTGTTAGACTATACAGACTGTGGTATGTGGATTTAAAAGTTGATGGAATGAGATTCATTTAAATTCCGTTGCATTTATTCGACTCTATTTGTATATATCTCAGCTCATTTGTTACATGTTGGGGTATTCTCCCCTGTAGCGGCTTGCTCTCATCCGACGTAGGTTGGTATAACCGTACCGGGTGGAAGTGGGTCGTTGCAGGATATCACCAGGTCTTCCTTCACAACCGAAGGGAACAACACTCTGGATACCACCAGGTCTTCCTTCACACCCGAAGGGAACAACACAAAGAGAGTGAATGAAATTCAAGCCCCTAGATCAAGCTTTTGACAAGCAAGGATCTGAAGCAACTAGAACTGAGAGCAAAGAGATTTTAAACAAGGCACACTCTCAGAACTATATGGGCTCTCTTAGAAAATCTATTACAGCACAGAGAGCGAAGAGCTAAAGGTGATGAGGAAAAGTAAGATCTTGGCTCTAGACTTTCTTCAGAAGATTTGAATGCTTGAATGCGCGATCTATATTCTTCTGTTCTTCTGACTTGAATTTATATCTTCAATTTGAAATGTAGATGTTGAAGTGTCCGTTGTCTCTCTTTGAGTAGTCGTTAGACTGAATGACATCTGGAGTCTGGAAGCTTCCAGTCAACAGTCTTTTGATCACTTGAGCACGCAAAGAGATAGATCTTCAGAAATATCTGTTGGCTTCTATTTGTTTAACGTTGTACCGTGAAGCTGGATCAGAGGTCTGCACAAATGTCAAACTCAAATAGCAGACAGCTAAGCTGTCCCTGATGTCAGTCAACGTTAGTAGCAATAGACATGGAAATAGTAATGCTAAATAGCTTAAGTCTAAAGGACATTATCAGAGTAGGCACGATAAAGGATGATATGGTCTGCATGAATGCAGAGATATGTTCAGATCTCATAAATGCAAAAGCGTCAAGAGATGTCTACGTGGACTTTGACTAGTCAACGCTTTTTAAGATGAATAAGATATCAAGATATGAAATCGATGACTATATGACTTATGAAATTGTTATGAATAAGTCAGGTTGACCAAGTCGTTGTGATACAGAAGAAGTCGTTGTGAAACACTTAACAAATCGTTATGAGCTCTAAAGAAATCGTTGTGAGTTACTTAACAAATCGTTGTGAGATACTTAACAAATCGTTGTGAGATGCAAATCGTTGTGTTTCTGAAGAAATCGATATGAAACACTTAAAAATTGTTATACAAAGCAAATCGTTGTGAACACTTATCAAGTCGTTATGAACTCTAAAGAAATCGTTATGGTAACATGAAGTCGTTACAATAAGCAAGTCGTTGCGAGTTCTAAAGAAGTCGTTACGGTAACTTATGAAATCGTTACAACAAGCAAGTCGTTACGAGTTTCTAAAGAAATCGTTGCGACAACTTATAGAGTCATTATGACAGGCAAGTCATTACGAGTTTCTAAAGAAATCGTTGCGACAACTTATAGAGTCGTTGCGACAAGCAAGTCGTTACGAGCTCTAAAGAAATCGTTACGGTAACTTATAGAGTCGTTGTGACGAGCAAGTCGTTACGGACTCTAAAGAAATAGTTACGGTAACTTATAGAGTCGTTGTGACGAGCAAGTCGTTACGGGCTCTAAAGAAATCATTACGGTAACTTATAGAGTCGTTGTGACGAGCAAGTCGTTACGGGCTCTAAAGAAATCGTTACGGTAACTTATAGAGTCGTTGTGACATCGACTTGTTTGAAATAACATGACTTTTCAGTCTTATAAGGAAATCGTTGCGATCACTTATAGAATCGTTGCGGCATCGATTTGTTTAAACAACATGACTTTCAGCCAGAAAGGAATCGTTATGATAATTCTATTGAAATCGATATGCTTATAAAGAAATTGTTATGGCCTTCAATAGAAGTCGATATGGACTTAGAGAAATATCATGTTGAAAAGATTAAGGCTTCAGAGAAGTAATGCATACCTTTATTGGCTTGTTTGACCTTAGTATTTTTCCTGTGCTTAAGACTTATGAAATATTCATTAGATATAATTGATAAACTTTTGTTTGATTTTGTTAATCATCAAAATATATATGTAATTAATTAAAATTACATGGGGACAGATTGGTCATCAATCTCCCCTTTTTGGTGTTGACAAAACTGAACAATAAGTATGGATGAAAAAATGCATATAGTTGTTTCAGACATAAGTTTTTCTCCCCTTTTTGTCATTAAACAAAAAAGAAAAAAAAAAGGAGTAATCTAGACAAAGACAGGATAAGTAGTATATGAAGACAAGAGAAGTGAATTTTATTATTGTTCTTGAGGTCGAAGAGAAGGATCAAGATAGAAGGCAGGAGACAACAAGGAGGCAAACTGTCGGATGACAGGAAGTGCCAATCTTTCCTGCTCTTCAAAATGTGCTTGAAAAGCTCCAATCTCAATGTTATAGGAGGGTCCCATAGTGGGGGCCATCCGCTTGAGATGAAGGTTCTACTGCTCAGAAATAAAGTCCCCATATTTATCCAAACCTAAGGCTATTTTGAAAGTGGAGAAGGACCCAAAGCTGGCAAAGAGGAGAAACTTGTCCATCTTGATAGGATAGAAGATCTGATGAGACAGGAAGGGTGGAAGTAAGTCTCCTTCTTTTGGAGACAGGGCTGGAAATACCAGTCCTGTGAGAGTGAGTTCCAGTGGCTAGAACAGATTTGAGAATTGTTTCTTCAAATTCATCCTTGATGCCATGGATCTCAGGTTGGGTGAGTTGGGCACCTTCAGGAATGAGAGTGATGAAAGATGGAGGTGCTGGTGGGTGAATCAAAGAGTCAGGAGTGATGGTAAAAGGATCATTGGGTCTTGAGGAGGAGGGACCAGATGAGGAAGCTCCAGCTAAAGAAGATCCGGGAGGAACTTCAACAGTGGAGGAAGGTAAAGGAGTGGTGGAAGAAGTGAAAGGAGTGGGAGAGGAGATTTGTCGTGAACGTGGCCGTTTAGGAACATGAGGTGCTGGAGGAGCTGTGGATGAGGTGGGTGGAGAAGGAGGGGCTGGAGTAGGAAGAGTGGAAGGCTCGGGAACAACAGCCTGTGCTTCTCCAACTACTGCCGAAATCTCCAGGGGTGACAGACCCTCAGCCTGTATTGCTGGCCCTTGATCCTCAGAGGGTACTCCATCTGCCATTGAAACAGCCACATGAGACTCCTCTTCAAGATTCTGCCCAGATGGCCCTGCATTCTCATCAGATGGTCCAGGTTCTTCTGCTTGCTGCTGAGTCTGAACTTGGACTGGCACACTGTCTTCTTCTGCGATTACTGGCCCTGATGGCCTGAGAACAGCTTCTGAAATATTTTGAGTGCCATGAGGTGGAGAACTTACTGCCTTCAGAATCTGAGAAAGTGTTACCTTCATGCTGCTCATTTCCTTGTTAAACCATTTCAAAGAGTGTTTTACCTGTGATACATCATTGGAAGTAGAGTCCTGGCGAACAATGATAGATCTTACATCTGATTGGACTGAGGATAAGAGTGCATTTTGTGCTTCCAATCTTTTCATAATAGGCTTCAATTTCAGCTTCTGTGATGTCCTTCGCCTTTTGTGAGCAATCTTCTTGCCTTTCCTCTCAGCTGTATCCTGATGAGCTGTGGTCTGTTCTTCATGAACAGGGGCATCTGTTGAATGCACCCCTTGAGATGTAAAGAGGTCCTCAGTCTCTTGCTCCCCCTGAATGGGAGCATCTTCCATGATCCTGTCTTGCTCCCCCTGAATGGGAGCATCTACAAAAACTGCACCTTCCACTGGTTCTTCTGTTTGAGCTACTGAAGGTTGTGATTCTGCTTGTACTGCTGCTGCCAATTCAGATGATGCTGCAAGTTCTGATGGTTCATCATTTGCTACTGATGCTGCTCCTGTTGGCTCTGTTGAGGCTTCGGGCACATCTTCTTGAACTTCTGGGACATCTTCAATAATGGCCTCTCCTTCTGCTACAGAGGTTTTAGACCAAATTCCATTGACCAATGAAAAGCCACTTTTTCTCAGGTTCCTGGACCTAATAGCTTGGCCTATATTCTCTACTACCGCCCCAGACAAATCAACACCAAAGTGTTTGAATATCTTTGTAAGCAAGTGGGCATAAGGCAACGACACATTAAGCTTACTCCTAGTATCCTAGATCTGGTCACGAGCAAATTTCATTCGTTCAAACATCACTTCGGCCATGTTAATCTCCTTGTTTTGAATGGCCCAAAACATTACATCTGAATCAGCCTTGGTGTAGGTTGAGAATGTTGCACTTCTAGGAACTACGATTTGGCAAACTATGAAATGAAGGAGGCGGTTGAAAGCATTAAACTGATTAATGTCTAATTTTCCATCCCTCAGTCTGAACTCCGGTCCTACAATACCAAGACCTTTAGCTTGGGCGTCCATGGTGTGAACCCCACTGTGCCCTGAAGTCTTCACCCCAAATAACCGGTGCAATAGGTCATAATCTATCTTAATCAGAGTTCCCTTAACAGATGAAACTAGGGACCCGTCTGCCTCTGCTTTCAAACAGACAAAAAAGGCCTTCACGAGGTCTGGATAACTTACCTCTGAGAAGGTGGTGATTCCCAACCACTGCATCTTGCTCAATGCTGCTGCTACGCTGTGCATACCATTCTTTTCAAGATCTGCTATGTCCAATGCCTTGTTTCCACAAACCTTAGTTTTCACAAAGGTGAACCTCTCCTGCTGCTCAGGAGTGAGGAACTCAGTGCCGTAGCCCCCAAGACTTCCAGTGACGACGGATGCGGCCATGAAATCAGGTGAAGAAGGTTTATGGAGGATTGAGATGAGGGAAGGAGTGAAAACCCTCAAGAGATCTTTCACAGGAATGGGAGCAAATTTTCAAAGGGTCGAGAGTCGTTGTTGAAGAGGTTAGGGCATCGGCTTGCACAAGCAGATAAAGAGGGAAAGGGTTGAAGACGGGAGATGAATCGTTATCGCATTTAATTTTTGGAATAAATAATGGGGGAAAGTGAGGCGCCAAAAGGCGGAGGAAAACGACAAAAGGTGTTGACTATTCAGACCGACTTCAATGAAAGAGCGGTTACAAGGGGTAATTTGAATTTCTTTCGCTTAAAAATATGGAGGAAAACAACTTAAATCTAAAAATTAATGTGCCAGCTGCAAGCAAACTTTTATCACAAATTGCACATGCCTAATTCCCTTCTGAGAGATGTGAATCTCTCTTCAGGTAAGGCTTTTGTGAAAATGTCTGCTAATTGGCCATTTGTATCAATAAAGGATATTTCAATATTTCCATTTGCAACATGATCACGAATAAAATGATATCTAACCTCAATATGTTTGGTCCTTGAGTGCTGAACTGGATTCTTGGTGAGATTAATGGCACTGGTGTTGTCACACAGTAGTGGAATTGAGTTTATATTTAATCCAAAATCCTCAAGTTGTTGCTTTATCCATAAGAGTTGTGTGCAGCAGCTTCCAGCAGCCACGTACTCAGCTTCAGCTATAGACAGTGCTACTGAATTTTGTTTCTTTGAGGACCAGGATATCAAACACCCTGCAAGAAACTGACAACAACCACTGGTGCTTTTTCTATCTACCTTGCATCCAGCATAGTCAGCATCAGAATACCCTACTAAATTGATTTTACAAGAGTTTGGATACCATAAACCTAGATCATGAGTTCTAGCTAAATATCGAAAAATTCTTTTTACAGAAATCAAATGTGACTCTTGATAACTGCATAATTTTTAGTGTAAATTTCATACACATAGTAATTTTAGACATATTTTATCTGTAAATAATGTGCATTTCGAGTTTAATTTTCATTTCATCTTTTTGAGCATACTAGTTAAATTTTTGGTAGAACGCAGTTAGATACTCATACCTTTTGAATAGTTTTACAAATAAAAGTTATTTCCCTTAGGTATACTTTGATAAATGTTGTATATAAATAAATTTTGCAAATATCTTTTAATAGTAAATGTAAGTTTGTAAATAATAAAGATTTTTTAATTTACTAACCATATATCATACCACATATCTACCCATCCCATTAAATAAATACCCCCTCTCATCCAACCTAAACAAACACCAACATTTAAATAAAGTGTTTTTAATATACCTCCACTTAAGTTTTTATTAAAACCCTTTTCGTTTCTTCCACCAGATGGGCGAAGCTACTGGAAGCAGGGCTGAGCTGGCTGGGTCTTGTGCTCTTAAGATTTGGGTGAGTTGGGGCATGGCGCAGTTGCAGAAGCTGTGCACGGCGATGGCTCCAGAGCTGTGCAGAGGGTGTGTGAGCGGCCAAGGTTGTCCAGATGAAGCTGCAGCGGCCTGGGATGAGGCTGGCCAGGCCCGTGTGCTTCTGGGTGCCCTGGTGATGTGGCTGGTCCTGTTGAGCTGGGCATGGGAGATCTGCTGGGCATGGCTGCAGTCTCGTGCGTGGCTGTAGTGATGGGCCTGGCCAGATGGTGTCCAGGCTGAGCTGAGGTGGCCGGACTGGTTTGGGGTTGGATTTTGCAGATGGAGGCACCTAGATCTGCTGGTCCGTGCGATGGACGATGGCGGTTTGCTGTGAGCTCCGAAGGCGGCTGGGTGGAAGTGCCATGCGGATGATGCTGCTGGGTCGAACCGGCTGAGGTGGGCGGCGTGTGTCGCTGGAGGCTAGCAGCTGGGCAGTGCGCTGCGGTGGTGTGGATCCGGCGTGCGCAGGTGGTTTGCTGAGCGAATCTCCCGTGCGAAGCAGCAAGGATAGGCAGCTGGGCGGTTTGCTGAGCTGAGGTGGCGGCGGCATGACCTGCTGGGCGTCCAAAGTGGAAGCAGGTGGCATCTGGCAGGCGAGGCTTTGGCATGCAGAGGTGAAGGGTTGTGCAAGCGGCGTGCAGATCCGAGTCTGTGCGCAACGATGACAGTTGAGGTGTGAAGCTGATGGAGCTCGTGTGCGATCTGGCACATGAGGCTGGAGCGCAAGGCAGAGCAGCTGACGTGGCGATCCTGGTGAGGTGTGAAGGCGGCATCCAGGAAGCGGGAAGGAGCTGTGCGATGGAGCCCGAGCGCCTATAAAAAGGACCCCAAGTCCTCTTCTCCGGGGGGCTTTGGTGAAGGAGGAGAGTTTGAATTCTTTTGGCATTTTCAGTTTCCATTTTCTTCCTTCTTCCTGTTAGAACAGCAGAGCAGGGAGTGGTGTTCTTGAGTTGGAGGAGGGTTCGGCTGGTAGGAATTCGGAGAATTTGTTTTTTTTTTTATTTCCATTCTCTTGTTCTTCGTAGTACAGAGAAGTGAGGGTTCTTTTTGTTCTTCTATTGTTTCTTCTGTGTTGAGCTCTTCCATCTCTTCAGTGGTGTTCATAGCACTTCTACGTTTAGTTTAATTGTGTGAAAATTTCCATTTCGTTTGCATTATTTCATTTCTTCTGTGGGATTTTTCTTGTTGTTTCTTCGACATCCGGAAGTTCTGCGAAGGAGGGGTTCTCCAGGGTGATTCCTTTAGTTCTTTGTTATTTCTATTTCCTTCTGTAATTCTCCTTTCCTCAGAGCAGTGAGAGAAAGGATTTGTAGTTGGATGATTTAGTTTCTTTTTAGCTCCTTCTTTTTTATTGTTGCAGAGCAGGGAGGCAATGTATTCTGTTCTTCGATTCACCAGATTTGCATAATTCAATAATTGTGATAGCTTGATATAGATAGAGTTCTGCTCATCCGGAGAGCAGAACACCAGGGGGTTCTCCAGTTCTCCAGTTTGATTTCTTAAATTGTCTCATTTTCTATTCTTCGTAGTGCAGAGCAGATCAGGGGTGGGTTGTTTCTTAGTTCAGATTTTAATTCTATCATTTTCCTGTATTTTATTTCCATTTAGCAGAGCGTGGAGGGACTTGTCTGGTTCGATTGGGAATTTCTTCTGTTCTAGCTCATCCGAACTAATGGAGTTGTCACATGCCTTTCTTGCTCTGTGAGAGTTGTGCAGAAGGGAATTGGGTTCAGATGTTAGTATTGTTTAGCTTTTATTTCTACTTGTATTTTCTGTTCTTCTAAGTTCAGAAAGCTGTGGAGATTTGGGGATTCGACTGCTGTGGTGTTTGATTTTGGTTGCCATTTATGTTCTAGAATTCAATTCAGTAGCATTTAATTCAAATTAGCTAAGTTTTCTTCGCTCTGTGTGAATAGCAGACAGTTCTTTCCTTCTAAGCAATTTTACGATATCAACATCTTTCTTTAGTCTGTTCTATGCTTTTTTTTTCTTAAATCCGATAGTTCTTTACTCTCTTATGTGCAATGTGTTGAAAGGATCAGATCAGAGTGTTCTATTTTCTTCTTTCTATCTTCTGTTCTTAGTGGAATTGAGCCAGTGCAATTGTTTAGTCCTCTGTTTGTAGTTTAATGGTTGGACTGGGAGAGATGGTTCTGTTGTCTTCCCCTTTAATTTCTGGTTGAGTTCTCTTTCACTGTCTCATTCTGATCTGATATTTGTGATGAGTTACTTTTGTTGACCGTTCATCCCCTGAGCTATAGGGGTAATTGGTTTGTTAGTTTCTAGCTCAGATTTTTGTTGACCTGTTTGATCCCTCAATTGAGAGGGTACAGTGATTCACGTTTAATGCATCATCGATAGAGATTTCAAATCGAAGTAGTTTTTAAGTCAAACATTATTCTGCCTCTCCGTGGATATGACCTGTTCTCACCACTCTATTAGTTCATCTTTGCAATTTTAAATTCGTGAGACATTATTAGAGAAGGCGAGCATTTTGACGTGTGCAATGAACTCGATACAACGGAAAATACACAGTCAACTATGTCGCGCGTTCAACTCTCTAGGATCTGTTTGATACCTAGCACACATGCATACACTAAATAATATATCAGGTCTACTGGCTGTTAAATAAAGTAGTGAACCTATCATACGTCTATAGACTTTTTAATCTACTTTCTTACCATCCTTGTCGCTGTCCATCCTTGTTGATGTACCCATTGGTGTTGACAGTGGCTTGGTGTTATCAAATCCAAATTTCTTCAACAGTTCCTTGGTGTACTTAGCTTGACAGATGTGAGTGCCATCTTTTCCTTGTTTGATTTGAAGTCGGAAGTAGTTGAGCTCCCCCATCATACTCATCTCGAATTCTCCCTGCATTAACTTTTCAAAGTACTTGCAAAGGGATTCATCAGTAGATCCAAAGATAATGTCATCTACATAAATTTGAACTAACAATATATGTTTGACCTTTGACTTAATAAATAGAGTACTATCTACTTGACCTCTACTGAAACCATGTTTCAAAAGAAAGAGCTAAGCCTTTCATACCAGGCTCTAGGCGCTTGATTTAAACCATATAAAGCCTTATGCAATTTAAAAATATGATTTGGAAAGTCTATATCATCAAAACCAGAAGGCTGTTCTACATAGACTTCTTCTTTAATAAAACCGTTTAAAAAAGCAGATTTAACATCCATTTGAAATAGTTTTAAATTTAGAGCAGATGCATAAGCTAATAATATTCTAATAGCCTCAAGTCTAGCTACAGGTGCATAGGTTTCATCAAAATCTATGCCTTCCTCTTGAGAATAGCCTTGAGCTACCAGTCTGGCCTTGTTTCTTAAGATTACACCAGCTTCATCTAGTTTATTTCTAAACACCCATTTGGTGCCAATGACTGGATGATCTGATGGTCTAGGAACAAGTGACCATACTTGGTTTCTCTTGAACTGATTTAGTTCATCTTGCATGGCTATTATCCAAGATTCATCAGTAAGAGCTTCATTGACTGTCCTAGGCTCTATTTTAGATACAAAAACTAAGTAATCACAAGGGATAACATTACCTCTTGTTCTTACCCCTACGGATGGATCACCAATAATATTCTCAAGTGGGTGATCTTTCTTGTATCTCCACTCCTTTGGAAGATTTTCATGAGTAACTTCTTCTTGTTGCAATTCTTCTAGAGGTGGATCATCCTTATCTTCAATTGATGTATCCTTTAGTTTCTTGGACAGTTCATCTGCATCATTATTATCACTATCTATTTCCTTTCTCAAGGAAGGGTTAGTTTCATCAACGATAATGTGTACAGATTGTTCAATCAGTAAAGTACGCTTATTGAATACTCTATAGCCTCTGGGTTTAGAAGAGTACCCCATGAAGATGCCTTCATCTGATTTGGCATCCAACTTACCAATGTCCCTTTTTCCATTGTTGTGAATGAAGCAGGGACATCCAAAGGTTCTGAAATGGCTGATCTTTGGCTTCTTCCCTTTAAACAGTTCATATGCAGTCTTCTTCAGGATTGGCCTGATCATCACTCGGTTGACAATATAGCTTGCTTGTGTTGACTGCTTCAGCCCAAAAATATCTTGGCAGATCATATTCTGAGAGCATAGTTCTTGCATATCCAATAGGGTTCTATTCTTCTCTCAGCAATACCATTTTGCTGTGGTGTCCTTGGTGCTGAGAAATTATGCTCAATTCCCTGATCATCACAGAATCTAGCAAACCTTTCATTTTGAAATTCACCACCATGATCTGATCGGATAGACACAATGCTGAACTTCTGATCTTTCTGCACCTTCTTGCTGAAACTAACAAAGTTTTCAAAAGTGTCATCTTTATGCTCTAGGAATGATACCCATGTATATCTTGAATAGTCATCAACTATGACAAATCCAAAATTCTTTCCTCCAAGACTGGTAGTCCTCATTGGCCCAAATAGATCCATATGTAGGAGCTCTAAGGGTTTTGAGGTGGTCACCACCGTCTTTGACTTGAAGGAGCTTTTAGTGTGCTTTCCCTTAGCACAGGCTCTACAGACACCTTCCAACTTTCCACTGACTTTTGGCAGACCTTCCACAAGACTTTTCTTCTGCAATTTCCTCATGCCATCTAAACTGTAATGTCCAAGTCGTCTGTGCCATAATTCAGTAGATTTGTCTTTACTTGCTGCCAGACAAACATTTTCCTCTTTGAGTTCTTCAAGATAGAGCACATACAAATTTTTTCTCTATTTGCTTCAAAGATGACTGCTCCATCCTTCACTATGCTGCACTTTGATTCTTGAAACTTGATCTGATGGCCTCTGTCACACAGCTGGCTGATGCTAATGAGATTGTGCTTCAATCCCTTAACTAATAACACATCTTCTATGACTGTTTTTCCTTTGTTATTTACAGAGCCACTGCCTATTACTGCTCCTTTCCCATTATCTCCATAAGTGATTGTTCCTTCTTCAGCTTGGAGATGCGAGAATAACTTCTGGTTACCTGACATGTGTCTTGAGCACCCACTATCCAAGTACCATTTGGATGCTCGAGGGTTAACCTTAAATAAAAACATCAAGCTTTAGGTACCCAAATTCTTTTGGGTCCTGATTGGTTAGTATCACTGATTTTGCCTTTTATTATCCATTTCTTGTGTCTTGTTGGGCATGTAGTTATAATATGTCCTAACTTATTGCAGTGACTATAGCAGGATAACTTAGTTACTTTTTCTATATATTTGAAATTAGCTTTGTATGCTATATCTTATTCAGGTACAAATTTTGGTGTTGGATATATTTTAGGATAAACTATGGTTTCTTCATTATCTGGGGGTGTATATCCTAATCCATTTTTCTTCTTACCTGATCTTCTAGCACCTTTTAATATTAGAGAGTTTTTGCCATTAGTAAATCTCTCTAGTGTGCTTGATAGTTTATCATTTTCTTCATTTAAGTTTTTAATTTCTTTTCTTAATTCATTTGAACTTTCCTGTTTTTCCAATTTTGTTATTTGTTCATTCTTAGCTTTTAGGTCTTCACATAACAATTCATTTCTTCTTTTAAGTTCAGTTATTTGTTTTTCTAATTCTTCATTTTCTGTTTTTAAATCAGAATTAGTGTTTTCTAAACAGGTGTTATTTTTCTTACTTGCTTTTAATAGTTTAGTTACTTCTTTGTACTTATTATACAATTCATTAAATGCTTCCTCTAAGTTATCTGAATCAGAATCATTACATGAATCGAAGGAGGAGTCAGAGGTTACCATTTCATCAACATTTGCCATGAAGGCCAAGTTGGGTTCTTCTTCATCGCTGCATGAGCTTGATTCACTATCTGAGTCACTATTGTTCTCCCACGCTGCTGCCATTGCCTTCTTCTTATACTTTCTGAACTTCTTGGAGCTCTCTTTCTTTCTGAATTCTGGTTTCTTAAATTTGGACAATCAGCTTTGATGTGTCCAGGCTTCTTACATTCGTAGCAGATGGTTTCTCCTTTCTTCATTTCTTTACCATCTGATCTTTTCAAGTCCTTGTTTTTCTTAAAGTGCCTTCTGCCGGATTGAAACTTTTTCTTTTTGGCCAAGATCCGTTGCAATTTCCTAGAGAGCATTGCTTCTTCATTCTCACTATCCTCATCGCTATCACTTTCATTTGAGCTGATTTATGGTGAGTCTTCTTCTGCTTTCAAGGCATTTGAGTGCTTCTTTCTGCTAGATGACTCTCCTAGCCTTTCCATGTTGATCTCATGGGCCATGAGGGACCCAATGAGCTTTTCTACTGACATTCTTTTCAGGTCATTAGCTTCTTCTATAGCTGTGACCTTGGGTGTCCACGATGATGGCAAGGATCTAAGAATTTTCCTTACCATATCTGCAATCTCATACGTCTTCCCTAGACTGGCTAAACCATTGGTGATATCAGTGAATCTACTAAACATTTGAGTGATTGACTCACCTGACTGCATCTGAAATCTTTCATACTGAGTGACAAGAATGTCGATTCTTGTCTCCTTTACTTTGTCTGTACCCTCATAAGTAATCCTGAGCTTTTCCCACATTTCCATCGAGGATTTGCAGGCTGAAACTCGGTTGAATTCCTTCTTACTCAAGGCACAGCAAAGGATGCTCTTAGCTTTGCAATTCAAGGAGATTTTCTTCCTGTCATCATCTGTCCATTGAGCTTTCTCATTTGTGACAACCAGGTCACCTTCTTCTACTATTAACCAAATTTGATAGTCGTGGCCTTGTAGAAAGTATTCCATCCTGGTCTTCCAGTAAGGGTAGTCTTCACCATCAAAGAGAGGGGGTCGGTTGACAGACTGACCTTCAATGCTACCTTGGGCTGCCATGGATCTTTACTCTTCAGATCGTTGGATCTTCTTTCTTTGTCGAAGAGACTCGCTCTGATACCACTTGTTGCCCAGTTGACGAGCCCAGAGGGGGGGTGAATGGGTCTTTAAAAATTAATCTAGAAGATACCTGTAACTAAAAACATTCACACAAACGTTCTTCAAAGTAGGTTAGTGACAGTTAGTTGAAATAACAAACACACAAAGAAGACAATCACACAACACAAGGATTATCCTAGTTCGGACCTCCTTTCCTTAGGAGTCCTACGTCCAGTCCCTGAGCAACAACTCAGGATTTCACTAACTAGGGTACAGTCCCCCTAAGGACGCTACAACACCCAGCTCAGCTGGTCTTCCTTCACACCCGAAGGGAACAACACCCTGGATACCACACCAGGTCTTCCTTCACAACCGAAGGGAACAACACCCTGGATACCACCAGGTCTTCCTTCACAACCGAAGGGAACAACACCCTGGATACCACCAAGTCTTCCTTCACAACCGAAGGGAACAACACCCTGGATACCACCAGGTCTTCCTTCACACCCGAAGGGAACAACACAAAGAGAGTGAATGAAATTCAAGCCCCTAGATCAAGCTTTTGACAAGCAAGGATCTGAAGCAACTAGAACTGAGAGCAAAGATATTTTAAACAAGGCACACTCTCAGAACTATATGGGCTCTCTTAGAAAATCTATTACAGCACAGAGAGCGAAGAGCTAAAGGTGATGAGGAAAAGTAAGATCTTGGCTCTAGACTTTCTTCAGAAGATTTAAATGCTTGAATGCGCGATCTATATTCTTCTGTTCTTCTGACTTGAATTTATATATTCAATTTGAAATGTAGACGTTGAAGTGTCAGTTGTCTCTCTTCTGAGTAGTCGTTAGACTGAATGACATCTGGAGTCCTGGAAGCTTCCAGTCAACAGTCTTTTGATCACTTTAGCACGCAAAGAGATAGATCTTCAGAAATATCTGTTGGCTTCTATTTGTTTAACGTTGTACCGTGAAGCTGGATCAGAGGTCTGCACAAATGTCAAACTCAAATAGCAGACAGCTAAGCTGTCTCTGATGTCAGTCAACGTTAGTAGCAATAGACATGGAAATAGTAATGCTAAATAGCTTAAGTCTAAAGGACGTTATCAGAGTTGGCACGATAAAGGATGATATGGTCTGCATGAATGCAGAGATATGTTCAGATCTCATAAATGCAAAAGCGTCAGAGAGATGTCTACGTGGACTTTGACTAGTCAACGCTTTTTAAGATGAATAAGATATCAAGATATGAAATCGATGACTATATGACTTATGAAATCGTTATGAATAAGTCAGGTTGACCAAGTCGTTGTGATACAGAAGAAGTCGTTGTGAAACACTTAACAAATCGTTATGAGCTCTAAAGAAATCGTTGTGAGTTACTTAACAAATCGTTGTGAGATGCAAATCGTTGTGTTTCTGAAGAAATCGATACGAAACACTTAACAAATTGTTATACAAAGCAAATCATTGTGAACACTTATCAAGTCGTTATGAACTCTAAAGAAATCGTTATGGTAACATGAAGTCGTTACAATAAGCAAGTCGTTACGAGTTCTAAAGAAGTCGTTACGGTAACTTATGAAATCGTTACAACAAGCAAGTCGTTACGAGTTTCTAAAGAAATCGTTGCGACAACTTATAGAGTCGTTATGACAGGCAAGTCGTTACGAGTTTCTAAAGAAATCGTTGCGACAACTTATAGAGTCGTTGCGACAGGCAAGTCGTTACGAGCTCTAAAGAAATCGTTACGGTAACTTATAGAGTCATTGTGACGAGCAAGTAGTTATGGGCTCTAAAGAAATCGTTATGGTAACTTATAGAGTCGTTGTGACGAGCAAGTCGTTACGGGCTCTAAAGAAATCGTTACGGTAACTTATAGAGTCGTTGTGACGAGCAAGTCGTTACGGGCTCTAATGAAATCGTTACGGTAACTTATAGAGTCGTTGTGACATCGACTTGTTTGAAATAACATGACTTTTCAGTCTTATAAGGAAATCGTTGCGATCACTTATAGAATCGTTACGGCATCGATTTGTTTGAAACAACATGACTTTTCAGCCAGAAAGGAAATCGTTATGATAATTCTATTCAAATCGATATGCTTATAAAGAAATCGTTATGGCCTTCAATAGAAGTCGATATGGACTTAGAGAAATATCATGTTGAAAAGATTAAGGCTTCAGAGAAGTAATGCATACCTTTATTGGCTTGTTTGACCTTCGTATTTTTCCTGTGCTTAAGACTTATGAAATATTCATTAGATATAATTGATAAACTTTTGTTTGGTTTTGTTAATCATCAAAATATATATGTAATTAATTAAAATTACATGGGGACAGACTGGTCATCAACCTCCCCCTTTTTGGTGATGACAAAACACATTGAGTGGAAGGTCACACCACACGACCTCCACGAAACACAATTCCACGTCAACACCAGAAAGACTGGTATACGACGTGTTACCACAAACCATTACCCATACAGGGTACAGGCACCTATTACCACAAGGCACCAGCACAGAAACCGCAAGTAAACCAGTGTCGTAACAGGGCACACCGTAGTAACCTAAACCACATTTGTGGTGAGTCAATACTTACCAACTATAATCAAAATTGTGCCACCACTTGGGCACACCACAAGCTACAACCGTAGTCACAACTGTGCCAACACCAGGGCACACCTCGAACGAGTCAAACATCAACTATAAGTCACAAACTCACGAGCCACAGTCACTGGCAAGGCACGAGTCGGAAAGAAACGACGCCACCACACGGGAACAGACTACTGGCTGATCAGGCCAGTATCCAACCCGGACAACACAACACAAGAACTACCTCTCAGTCTCGGAGTCACAGACGAAAGGTCCAACTGCCGCTCCACGAGAACAAGTCAAACAACTGTGGAGACCAACCAACACCACACCTGCAGACACACAACTGCAGGTCCATGCCTGGCACCTCTAGGGTCTCTGGCCGGAGCACCCTAAAGTGAGGCACTGGAAAACAGGACTAGCTGGGGACCAGTACGTCTACTGGTGTCTGTACCCCCAACCACGAGCGCGCTACAAGCGACTGCACACCCACCAACACAAGCTGCTGCCCTACTGTCGTCTTTCCCTCAGCCAGACGTACAACTCAAACACAGGAGTGAGGGTGTCCAGGAAGACGACACAGACCTCAACAGTATCACACTGTACCGGGACAAACCCCGAGCACAACAAACACACGTGCCTGGCTCACAAAGAACCTGGGGTACCCGACTAGAGAGGCATTCCAGAATAGGCGCCGGACCACCACACTCGGCAAGCTCAAACCACGATATATATACAAATACTTTCTGTTACCGATCACGGTACATATGTTAGGAATAGCTTATTCCAGTCACCCTGTGACTTACAAGCTAACCTACACAGTCACATACATAAACCACAGTAATAATAATACCACGACCTGTCATTGGTCACAAAGTGACAGTGAAGGTTACACTAAACACTGACCACGATAATCATATAATAATCACACTTGTATATTACTAATTATCCATCCAGAATAATCTATAAAAGATTCTAGAAGATCGAGGCTAGGTTCAGACGTGAACCTCATCGCCACAACACCACAATAATTAATATATAATAAACATGATAATGTACGATGTGCCATGCATATATAAACCATTTGCACGACATCAAAACCCTGTGATATTTCACAACTACATAGTCGGTAAACTGACCTCAAAAGCCCCGTGCTCCAAGAGCACCACAGGTGTTAATACACTGCAACACTTATAACAAGAATACCATTAAAACACACTGTGCACATGCACAGGTTGGCGGCGACATCGATTGCCATCCAAAGGATATAGACGATAATGTCCCTTGCCGTCAACACCAAGTAAGCGACCACCACTTGGCCATTTACCCACAATCAATGGCTAGATACCTATCCGTTAATCTCCCAACGAAGAACTCTATGTCAACCGATGTTGACGCCACGATCTTCACTGCAGAACCCGCCAGAACACACAAAATGGCCCTAGACCGATTGTACGGGCAATCTAGCCATAAATACAATAGAAAAACAAGGGGAAACACTTCCCCTTACATCTATATACCATAATTAAACCAGAAAAGCAAGATCCAATACTTAGATCGATCAAACCACCCAATTTCCCGACATGGTAACCCTTTTTCCCAAAAACACAATTAACAAGTAATCTGTGCAAACGGAGCATAACAATTCAAACAAGAGAAGTCAAGGGGTCCAGTCCCTACCTCAGAAACGCAAATAAACTCCTAAAGAACTTCAAATTGCACCGAAACCCCCAGGAGCTTCCCGCGAACACCACCCTCCAATCCGTCATTCCCCACCCATCTGCCGCTACCGCGCGCATCACGGCCTTCCCACGTGCTCCCGTCAACCGTCGGAAGTAGTGAAGAAGCACTAGAAGACAGGTGAGGTAAGAGGAGAGAGAAAATGGGAAAGAAGAAGGCTCGGGTTTACCTAAAAACACAGGCGCCTCAGGTTAACGTCAACCCCTATGCCGCTAACCAAAACCGCCACAACTAGGCCTCCACATCGCTCGACGCCAAGTTCAAGCAATAAAACCCATTAAAATAAATGGTAGACGTCCACATCGATGGACGCCAAAAACATGTTAATGGCGACCCATGGCCGCCAACACAAAGTCGACGTCACCCACCTGGACGTCAACCCACTGTTGATGTCTAGCGTACTGAACACCAACACAAACCCATAACCAAGCCCGGTAAGGATCTAATAAGAAACACACAACACTAATGGGCCTCACATTGGCCACCAAACCCGCTAAACCTGGATCCACGGGGATCCGGAAAACGCACGACGTTACATTATTATCACCTAAAAAAAATGTCGTCCTCGACATATAAAACAAATCACAACAAACCGGATTATCACCTAAAAAGAAATGAAACCATATACAAAATAAGAAGGATACTCTTTCTCTGCATCAGCCTTTCAATTCATCTATCCATTTCCATCCTTGCTTTATTCTTTTCTTTTCTTTCAATTCATTTCACAATTACTCTGTTCTGTCGATTCCATTGCCTTTCCTTACTTTTCAATTGTAGACGATTCTACCTTGCCAATGGCGCTTTATCTCATTGGACTGAACCTACTTTCACATTTTTCCAGCTGTGTTTGCAACATTTCTTTCGAGACCACTTTACCTTTCTTGGGTATCTTACACTGTAATACTCTATGCCATAAGCTTTCCAAACTTTTTTTTTTTGAATTTCTGATGCCATTTTCTTTTTCTATTTATCACTGCTTGCTGTTATTCTGCCTCATCTGCATTTACATTCGCAATTGTCACCTCTTCAAAGAAAACCAATCACCATCTTTGAATTTCCTGTCCTTTTCATATTATTCTGCTCATACCGTTTCAAGTCATCTCTGATTAAAAACCATAATAAACTCTGCTCCTTTATTCCACTGTGCAAAACTTTACACTTTCTTCTTATCCCAGCAAATCTTAAACAATTTGTGGATATTAAATCTTTCTTGTTTCAGTTTCTGCTGCGCTACTCTGATCACACCGAACAATTACTTTCAATTACTTTCTTCTGGCGTCAACTGCATTCATTTCTAACTTTAACTGCTTCTCAAATCATCTCATTCAATTAATTCATGCTGAAGAAATTACTGCAATTTCTGACCTGACATGTTGTACTCTTCATATACCTTTCTTGCTTTACTGACATTCTCTGGCTAATCTCGTAATTCTGGGGCATAAACTTTTCAAATATTACTTAATCAATCTGCTCCAGCATTAAACCCTGAAATATCTTAATAACAGTTCACTTCTGTTCAATTAAATCATTTCTTTGCACTGATATGCAAACTCTAACTGACATTTTTTGACTCATCTGATTTTATTCATTTCATCATTTGCTAAATTCTTCCTTTCTCTGATCAATATCTCTTCTTTATATAAACTGCCAGTCATTTTAATCATAACATCTTTTCCGAAAAATACTTCTCTTATTCATTCTGCTGCCTGGCTAATCTTGCTGTACCGTTCATACTATAAATCTTTCTGGTATTTAATTATCCCTCTTTAAAATACAGCAAAAACTCAAATTTAAATATCAATTTCTTTAAATATAACAACTTGCTCTGTCTGCTTCCCTCATTCCATTAAATACTCTTTTCTTAAATAACATAAATATTACAATCTGTCTTGATGTTTTTCTCAACTCAATATTTATTAACTGCTTCTCCATTAATGCACTTCTTTCCATTCTATTTCATTTGCCTTGAACTCATTCTAACATACATAACTTTAATTCTGATTTTCCTCGAACTGCTCACAATTACTAACTTTCACTGCTCTTATCTTTAGCACAGTCATCTTTACTAACTTTCTCTGAAGAATTCCTCATAACTTGTCATTCATCAACTAAATATTTCTCTTATGCAATTCTTAGAAAATCTCTTTACACACTGATTCTTCTTTTCTTTCTTTCTTTATTCAACTGATCTTTTCTGTACATATTTGTACAAATCCTCATATCAAACTTCATATTACTATCACTATTCATAACAACGCTTTTCTCAAATTCCCCATCTCAGGTACACTTAATCATCACTATTCTTTTATGTACCAGTACCTCTTTTTAAAGCTAATCTGCTTTACTTAATCATGTCAAACTCTTCATAATACTAATCACATTCTCATTCACACTGTTTCTTGATATCATCTGACTCAAATCTCTAAAGCCACAATACCTCTGCTGAGGTTCTCAACTATACTTTGCACATTTAATCATTTTCTGACACACCCTGAGTTGTTCTTCATCACCTCGTTACCATATACCTATCTCTGCTAACTCTGTATTCTTACTGAATTCCATATCCAAACTTATTAATTTCCTCAATTCCTTTAACTGCAAATCTTTAACAACTAAACTGATCTATCATAAACCAGCATACTGGTATAATCACACAGATTATACCACCTCTAATCACATCAACTTTCAACAACTGCTAACGGCTGCCAAATTCTCAACTCAAAAACACATTTTACAAAACAAAAACTTAAACAAATACCACTTTAACCAACACAAAACCGTAGACTTACTACCAGCAGTGGACATTAATTCATGTATTGGGACATTGTAACTTCAATGTCTTTTCATATTCTGACTGGACATTGCTCTGATACCAACTCTGACGGATCGGGGTATTTATGCTCATTAAGGCTCCATATCCAGGTCCGCCTCCCGCGAACGGACCGAAGTCTCGCAAGGGATAGCTCACACAACTGTCCAGTAAGAATATAAAATACAAACCACAACAGTATAAGACACAAGAAAGTACATGTGCTCATACCCGCATATAACAATTTACAACTGTCCCATTACATTAATACATGTCCAATTAAAAAGTACAACTACCTGGGGCATACCCCGAGGGAGCACAAGCTCACACAACACTAACTACTACACAACTGCTGGTGGTACAAGTCTGACACAACGCCGCTGCGAGCCAAACACTCAGCAAGCCCTGAAAAGAACTGTAGGGGAGTGAGCCTCAACAAGTCACAGGCTCAGTAGGGGCTACCCAAAACAACACTGTAACCACGGACACCTCAACCCCAATAGGTCTCACTGGTAGCACCAATAGCCAAACCATTTCATGCTCACAACATTTATATTTAAATAACACTTTAAATAGTAATTGATAAACAAATGCATATTCCTTATAAAGAAAAGGAACCACAGGCTAGTCCGCTCAACAACTGAAATGCCTAGGCCACAAGCCTCACAGGCACATTAAAGTTACAACCAATCATTTAAGCTATAAGCCACACAAGTCAACCACTACCTAGGCTTATAAGCTTCATAGGAAAATCTCAAGTACGTGGGTAATAGGACTGCTAACAAAAAGCTGGTCATGTATATCTCAAATCACAATATGTCAGAAACCACATACACCAAGTAACATGATCGGCTACTGCGGGCCAATCCATCACACCTGAAAACCATATACGGTAGTTTACCCGAGGAAGGTAAAATACATTGAGTGGAAGGTCACACCACACGACCTCCACAAAACACAATTCCACGTCAACACCAGAAAGACTGGTATACGACGTGCCACCACAAACCATTACCCACACAGGGTACAGGTACCTATTACCACAAGGCACCAGCACAGAAACTGCAAGTAAACCAGTGCCGTAACAGGGCACACTGTAGTAAGCTAAACCACATTTGTGGTGAGCCAATACTCACCAACTATAATCAAAACTATGCCACCACTCGGGCACACCACAAGCTACAACCGTAGTCACAACTGTGCCAACACTAGGGCACACCTCGAACGAGTCAAACCTCGACTATGAGTCACAAACTCACGAGCCACAGTCACTGGCAAGGCACGAGTCGGAAAGGAACGACGCCACCACACGGGAACAGACTACTGGCTGATCAGGCCAGTATCCAACCCGGACAACACAACACAAGAACTACCTCTCAATCTCGCAGTCACGGACGAAAGGTCCAACTGTCGCTCCACGAGAATAAGTCAAACAACTATGGAGACCAACCAACACCACACCTGCAGACACACAACTGCAGGTCCATGCCTGGCACCTCTAAGGTCTCTGGCCGGAGCACCCTAAAGTGAGGCACTAGAAAATATGACTAGCTGGGGACCAGTACGTCTACTGGTGTCCGTACCCCCAACCACGAGCGCGCTACAAGCGACTGCACACCCACCAACACAAGCCGCTGCCCTACTGTCGTCTTTCCCTCAGTCGGACGTACAACTCAAACACAGGAGTAAGGGTCTCCAGGAAGACGACACAGACCTCAACGGTACCACACTGTACCAAGACAAACCCTGAGCACAACAAACACACGTGCCTGGCTCACAAAGAATCTGGGGTACCAGACTAGAGAGGCATTCCGGAATAGGCGCCGGACCACCACACTCGGCAAGCTCAAACCACGATATATATACAAACACTTTCTGTTACCGATCACGGTACATATGTTAGGAATAGCTTATTCCAGTCACCCTGTGACTTACAAGCTAACCTACACAGTCACATGCATAAACCACATTAATAATAATACCACGACCTGTCATGGTCACAAAGTGACAGTGAAGGTTACACTAAACACTGACCACGATAATCATATAATAATCACACTTGTATATTACTAATTATCCATCCAGAATAATCTATAAAAGATTCTAGAAGATCGAAGCTAGGTTCAGACGTGAACCTCATCGCCACAACACCACAATAATTAATATATAATAAACATGATAACGTACGATGTGCCATGCATATACAAACCACTTGCACGACATCAAAACCCTGTGATGTTTCACAACTACATAGTCGGTAAACTGACCTCAAAAGCCCTGTGCTCCAAGAGCACCACAGGTGTTAATACACTGCAACACTTATAACAAGAATACCATTAAAAACACACGGTGCACATGCACAGGTTGGCGGCGACATCGATTGCCATCCAAAGGATATAGACGACAATGTCCCTTGCCGTCAACACCAAGTAAGCGACCACCACTTGGCCGTTTACCCACAATCAATGGCTAGATACCTAGCCGTTAATCTCCCAACGAAGAACTCTGCGTCAACCGATGTTGACACCAAGATCTTCACTGCAGAACCCGCCAGAACACACAAAATGGCCCTAGACCGATTGCACGGGCAATCTAGCCATAAATACAATAGAAAAACAAGGGGAAACACTTCCTCTTACATCTATATACCATAATTAAACCAGAAAAGCAAGATCCAATACTTGGATCAATCAAACCACCCAATTTTCCGACATGGTAACCCTTTTTCCCAAAAACACAATTAACAAGTAATCTGTGCAAACGAAGCATAACAATTCAAACAAGAGAAGTCAAGGGGTCCAGTCCCTACCTCAGAAACGCAAATAAACTCCTAAAGAACTTCAAATCGCGCCGAAACCCCCAGGAGCTTCCCGCGAACACCACCCTCCAATCCGTCATTCCCCGCCCGATCTGCCGCTACCTCGTGCATCACGGCCTTCCCACGTGCTCCCGTCAACCGTCGGAAGTAGTGAAGAAGCACTAGAAGACAGGTGGGGGAAGAGGAGAGGAGAAAATGGGGAAAGAAGAAGGCTCGGGTTTACCTAAAAACACAGGCGCCTCAGGTTAACGTCAACCCCTGCGCCGCTAACCAAAACCGCCACAACTAGGCGTCCACATCGCTTGACGCCAAGTTCAAGCAATAAAACCCATTAAAATAAATGGTAGGCGTCCACATCGATGGACGCCAGAAACATGTTAACGGCAAACCATGGCCGCCAACACAAAGTCGACGTCACCCACCTGGACGCCAACCCACTGTTGATGTCCAGCATACTAAACACCAACACAGACCCATAACCAAGCCCGGTAAGGATCTAATAAGAAACACATAACACTAATGGGCCTCACATTGGCCACCAAACCCGCTAAACCTGGATCCACGGGGATCCGGAAAACGCGCGATGTTACAAAACGACACGTTAATCGGATCCCTATTTATGATTTTGGACTCCCGGGTTGCGTGTTTTGATCCTTTTCAAATAGGTTTTTTTCATTGATCTTTTTTTATATACATATCAGGTGGCTTTTTTATCCTTCCATAAGTTGATTGTATAAAGGGCCTTCTTTTTAGGCTTCTTAATTTGGATTTCTTTTTTCCCTTTTGAGCTCTTTAGACACCGACTCATAAATTGAGCTGGGTGGCCTCCAGTTGTATCAGACATGTCTTCAATGAGTTTTAAGCTATGGTAAGATATGAAAGTCTTACTATCTGCCGCAGTTTTAGAGAAGTAGGGTAAAAGTGAAAATAGATTTCAATAATTGAAATATTATTATTTTTTACTCTACTTCTTAAACAATAATTGGGTTTTTTTAATATTAGTGGTTTGCGTGTTTTAATAGTTTAGATTAGTGGTTTCATTTCATTCAAACTATATGAAATTAATAGTAATACTGACCTGAGGGGCTTGCTGTAAGGGGCCTGCTCCTCGGATGGCAACGACCAGCTGCTTGACCATGGCGCCAAGGTGCAGCGACAGCTGTTACGACAGCTCTTCCCGGATGAGGGTTCTAATGTCCTCTCCACCACTGTTGGGATCCCAACAAATGAACTCGTGTAGGCCGGAGGAGCAACTGAACTCGCATATGAGGACAACAGTGGAGTAGTATCCATGTTATCCCCAAAGTCGTACACTAGGCCCTCCCGCTGCGTCGACCCAGGCCTCTGGATCCAAGTCTGGCTGGGGAGTGCCCTTTGTATAGCGATCTGCCATCGTCCTGTCATAGGTCTCCTACAGAAAAAATTAAAAATATATTATTCAAATCATATTTTTTTAAAATCTAAATTGAATTCAAAAATTATATTTTGACTTACGGTAATCCTGCGAGCACTCTCGCTGACATAGTCATCCGTCCCCTTCCGCTTATGAGTCTGATCAAATAACTCGCGAAATGTAGGGGCACGCTCGAGCTCGTGACGCTTACAATTCAACAAAAATAGTTACTTTCACAATAATAATTAATGTATTAAGCAATTGAAAGTTAATATGCTTACCAATTTCTGCCTGTGGGTCGCATAAGATATTGACCCACTAGTATGCACATTCTTCTCCGAATGAGCTGACCGATTGCGTTTAGCCGCCTGTGACCTCTCCTGCCATGGTCCAATAGCCCAACAATGACAATTGGACTCCCAATAGTCTTTCCTCATCAACACCGGGTCGTAATCCATCCAAGTCATAGGATCCTGGCTGCCAGTGATCTTCGCTGCCTTGTCCCAGGCCTCCCACATCGACTTTCTGAAATTAGTCTGGGCAGTAGACTCCCAAACGACTCGTGCTCGAGGGAGAACCTCCGGTCTCGTGTGTATCTCCTCTATTTAGAAATGAAATTAGTTAACTTTGTGCACTAACATAGAGAGATAGTAATTAAAGAAATGACTTCAAATCAGTAAAAAAATAATAATACCGTGAACATGTCAATTAACAGATCCCGGACGGACAGGGGGAACTCTTTCCATGAGTCCACTGGTCTTGGAATATGTGCGTGCAGCAACGATATAATATAGTGGGAAGCAGGTCCTGGATCTATCTTCCCCCTGCAATTGCACATTAATTTTCTACGTGAACTATATAACATAAATAACAAATACAGTAAGTTTGAAGTGATCAAGTTTACCCAGAAATCTAGCATGGCTGGCATCCAGCTGTTTAAGCCACCTCCTCCACCGCTGGATGATGGCTCTCTACCTCTGTTGAAAAAATTAAGTACACTATTTTTTTATTGGAAGACAAGAAACGTACTGAAGCATGGAAACATGCATGTACTTGTTGTTGAATGGGATGGGACAGGTGATGCTACTGGGCTGGAGGTGGACCTTGCAAAATTATATGCACATTAGAAAATATAAAGTTAATATGAACCGTAATATATAGAGTTTTGTGTTTGGGTACATATATATAGACCTGTCGCCAGGACAACCAGCGTAGTAGGGGAGGCGGACCCTACAAAATTATATGCACATTAGAAAATATAAAGTTAATATGAACAGTAATATATAGAATTTTGTGTTTGGGTACATATATATATACCTATCGCCGGGACAACCGGCGTAGTAGGGAAGGCGGACCCTACAAAATTATATGCACGTTAGAAAATATAAAGTTAATATGAACAATAATATATAGAGTTTTGTGTTTGAGTACATATATATATACATGTCGCCGGGACAACCGGCGTAGTCGGCCGGGAGGCGGACCCTGCAAAATTATATGCACGTTAGAAAATATAAAGTTAATATACACAGTATACTAAAAGAACTCTCGTGCGTCACTGTGGTCTGATTAGAAAAAATTGTCATTAACATCTTCGAGCTCTATATCAGCCGGAAGAAGCTCATACTCAGGGAATAGCCTTGTTTTCACTCTACAAGCAGCCCACCAATCTCTCAATTTGAGGGATAAATAGTTCGAATAATAAACTTGTTGGGCTTGTGCCGCTAGAATGAATGGCTCATACGTACTCAACTTGGACTTATGTTTGACATCAACGATCCCATATGTTGTGTCATTATGAATAAAGGTCGAATCGAACCAATGACACTTGAAGAGAAATACATTGTTGCCTTGTCCCAAAAATTGCAGTTCAATGACTTCTTCGAGAATGCCATAATAGTCTACTTCATTTTCATTGTAGGCACTTCCCTTCACACATACGCCGCTATTCATCGTAGACTTATTTCGTCCATAATCTCTCGTGTGAAATTGGTATCCATTCACAATGTAGCCTGGATAGACACGTACAATCTTCGAGGGCCCACAACTGACCTCTTGTACTCTTGAATCAGTAATAAAGCCTTGTTCAACCTATTATTAAAAAAAGGGACAGACAATGACAAATTACAACAACTTATGCATAAGAACATAACACTTATGCATCAAAATATTTAGACACTTACTCGATATCTTAACCAAGTAGCAAAAGACTTCTCATGTTCCTTTTCAACTTGCACGTCAGTCAGACGTGGATTCTGTTGCAGTATGACTGAGTCAAACTCTCTGCAATGAAAATGCAACACAACCTCTAAGTTCTACGATTTGCAAGCAAATGAGGTACATACATAAAGACATTAGTGTTGAGAGCTTACTCAATGTAAGGGTCTAGTTCTGTGCAATTCATGAAGATGTAGATCTCTGCAGCTACCAACTCTCTGTCTTTGAATGCGCAAGTAAAAGAATATCCAAATGCTCGTCCGGGACACTTGAATCTAGAGAGTCAGTCAGACACATTAGAATCTCCACCATCATCATTACGTGGAGTTTGAGTGCGTCGAGTTGGTATTTCCGTGTCAAAGTACATCGAACAAAAGTTTGATATCTCTTCAATAAGATACACCTAGGTAATGGAGCCCTCAACTTGTGCTTTGTTGCGGACCTTCATCTTAAAATCATGCATGCACCTACGACAGCAATTCAAATGAATACATATGAAATATAAAAGATCGTTGTAATGTGAATAAATTGAGACATAGGAATATACTTCTCAAATGGATACATCCATCGAAATTGTACTGGTCCTCCGACTCTAGCCTCATATGGCAAATGGATGATCAGGTGATCCATTGAATCAAAGAATCCTGGAGGAAATATCTTCTCTAATTTACAGATTGTATGTACTATATTTTGCTCGATATTTTGCAAGTCATGAAGTCTGAGTTCTGATGCACATAAAATCCTGAAGAATTGACTCAGCTCGGTCATTGCTTCCCATATCTACTTTGGAAACAACTCACGAAAAGCAATTGGAATCAATCTTTGCATGAAAACATGACAGTCATATTCTTCATTCCGTATATTTTCCCCTCATTGACATTTACACAACGGGCAATATTCGAGACATATCCATCCAGAAATCTCAATGCTTCAACCATTGACACACTTTCTTAATTTGTCATGAAGCTTTAGGTTGAACCAATTTTCCTCTAACATGCTGCAGTTCTAGTTCTGGACGTCTGTAAAGTACTTTCAAATCCATTTGTGCCTTGATGTTATCCTTCGTTTTGCCTTTGACGTCCATAATTGTGTTGAATACATTATCAAAAACATTCTTCTCTATATGCATGATGTCTAGGTTATGTCATATCAAAAGTGTTGACCAATAAAGTAATTCCCGAAAGATACTTTGCTTCACCCAATTGTGATCCTTCCCAAACCCTGGGATTTGTCGGGTACTACCAGCCAGTTGTGATACAGTCGATAAGTTTTGGACCCGCCTCGCCATGTTTCCACCAGACACCCATTCCATATCTACCTCATCCATCACAATTGTATTTTTCATAAACGAATCCTTCTGCTTTCGGAAAGGATGGTCACTCGGTAGAAATCGACGATGACAATCGAACCAACATGCTTTTCCCCCAGATTTCAACACGAATGATTTTGAATCCTCCATACAATAAGGATATGCCAACCTCCCATGTGTGCTCCAGCCAGATAACATGTCGTAATGCTGGAAAGTCACTTATTGTCCAAATTAATGTAGCCTTCAAATTGAAATTCTATTTTCTGAATGCATCATAAGAAAGAACCCCATCTAACCATAACAATTTCAGCTCATCAATCAACGATCTAAGATATATGTCTAAATTTTTTCCTGAACTTTTTGGCCAGGAATCAGCAATGAAAGGAAGAGATTCTCACAATTCATGTACATGCCTGGCAAAAGGTTGTACAATGTTAAAAATACTGGCCAACATGAGTAAGATGCCATCGTGCCTCCGAATGGGTTGAAGCCGTCCGTGCATAAATCCAGCCGCACGTTGCATGGATCCCTTGAGAAGTAAGGGTGAGTACGGCTAAAATGAGCCCAAGCTTCGCCATCAGCAAGATGACTGATTTCACCATCATCACGATGGACTCTTCGCATGCAAGTCATATGTCCAGCTGTCTTCAGGGACATGAACAACTGTTGCAATCTGGGTGTGCGGAAAGTACCACAGTGATATATGGAACATCCTTCTGCTTTGACTTGTCTCCTCTCTTAGGCTTGAATCTATCATGCTTACAGATACAACATGATGTCTTATCTGCATCATCTTTTTTAGTACAACATACAATGATTAGGACATGCATCAATTTCATAAAAGAAAGCCCTAGATCATTCACCATCTTCTTCGCACGGTAAAATCATAGGACAACCTCTCTGCTTGAGGAAGCATACTCTTGATGAGTAAGAGAAGTCGATCAAAACAACTCTAGCTCATATGAAATTCAAACTTCAAATTCAGTAGCTGCGACACTATAGACAACCGTGTATGCTTCTCACAACCATCCCATAATGGCTCATCAGCATCTCGAAGTAACTGAAAAAATATCTTAGCTGTATTATTCAGCACTTCTTCATTTGTTTGGTCATCATGAATATTGAACTCCAAACCAGCAGAATCGACAACCATGTCTACGTATGTACTTGTGGAGGCAAAGTTGGTCAATTCAGACGACTAGATATTAAACTCACCATGAGATGACCATAATCATAATGGGCAACAAATCCTCTCGTATACAAATGATGTTGCACATCCCATGTCGATATCCACTTTCTGTTCTGACAAGCCAAACAGGGACATCAGATGTTACCCATCGGATCAACTGCTACTGATGAATTACTCAATGCAAACCGAATGAAACTCTCAACTCCATCTTTAAACTCCTTTGTCACAACTCCATTAACTATTCCACGGTAAATCCATGATCGATTCTCATACGACATTTTTTCTACACAGATTAAATGTCATCTCATGAGTTAAAACCCAACACACCCTCACATCGTTCAAGTAAGTCAAATGAATAGGCAGGACATATTAATTACATTATCACTTTTTACCCATCCATGAATATTTGATCGCACTCAAATGGCCATTTACTATATGTTTGTACATTTTGCTAAAAATTTCGGCAACATCTCCCCACACCTCTCCAATATACCAAAATTATTTATGATTAAGAAACTTTCTTAAACACTTATTTCTAAGTGGCTAAGAAAATATTCCAAATAATAAAGGTATACCAGAGAGGAGTGAGAAAGATGCAACCAAAATTTTCAATAATTGTACAAACACATATAGTAAATAACCACCTAACTGCGATCAAACATTCACAGATTGTCCAAAATGGATAATTCAAGACTTTGAGTTGATATACACTCATCATTGAAAATAAGACTCACAACCCGTGCACACATCCCAAAGTCTTAAATGGAAAGGTTCATTGACACGGCACACCGCTAACACGCTTGAGGTGTGTGCATGAGATAAATTTGCTATGAAAGGAAAATGTAAACAACAAAATATTACATGTGAACAAGTGCAATATAAACAAAATTCCACAACATGTAAATGAATTAAAAAGTAAAAAGTGCATTTAATCGCTAAATTGAAAATAAATAATTAAATGAACATGTAGAGGGATGAGAAAGCTGTCTAACGGAATAAATTGGCTTGAATTGGAAAACAAAGGTATATGAAATAACACATGCATAGACACTTCGTAGAACAGAATATGCAAAGCTAAATTAGCCTAACTAATTAAATCATAATGAACAATAATAGAATCAAACCAAATCACTCCCACTGAAAATAAACTTGCGAAGAGAGAGATTAGAATAATAAAGAGAATTTTTTGCACAAATATTTCAAAATGAAACTATGTTCCAAAATGTAGCACATATAATTACCAAACATAATTGGAATAATCTAATGCAAACTCTGCAAATCTAATAGAGGGTGCAAGAGCGCGCATCCACTGAACTCCCAAAGTCTTGGTAGATGAGATTTTTATGACCATCCTCGCAGAGCCTATTTTTAAGTTTTGGGTTCCATTATAACATGCGACATATCATATAGCTCTTACAGTGTGTCATAACATGCAATATATCATATAGCTCTTATGTAGAGCCTATTTTTAAGTTTTGACGTCCAGCAAGCGGACAATGGGATTATAATCTTGATGGAGCAATGCTAAGCACTTGGGCGCCCGAGTGAATAGCATTTCCCATCTTAGTGAATGGTAATAGCTGCCAGCCCCATCTTTTTAATAAAATAATCTTTCTAGAGACGATCAAAGAGATGTGGAACTCCCTGAAACACATACTCTAGTGAGACGAATATATCTCATATCTATAATCTCTACTCCAAATTGTTTACAGTCAAATAGGATGGTCAAAATATTGCATAATACCTCTCAGACGTACAAGGATTATGGAGTGAACTCCTTCTGTATCAGCCTATTACCACAGATCTCACAAAAAAATAGAAGCAGTGTGAAGTATTTATTGTTGCTAAATTTCTGTCTGGACTTGATGACAATCTCTAGCATGTTCGAGATAATTTGTTAGTTGGGACTGATATACCATAGTTGGCGGATGCATTCTCTCATGTGTCATGGGCTAGCACAATACCTCATATTGAAGGTGAAAATTCTACTGTTGGGCAGACAACTAGAGATGCAAGAAGCACGTCTGCATTGGCCGCTAGGAACATGATCAATTGCCGCCTAATATTTATTGGAAACAAGTACCTTTGTCACCTACCTCTTACCATATACCCATATTCCAATCACTTTAATGCTTATATTTAAGATTGACATTTCATGAAGACACCCAACAGCACAACCAACATTTTTCTATTTACGAGGAACCTTAAGCTGTCTAATTGGGTTCTATTGAAGGATCCTAAAAGATTTGGGTTGCAGAAAGAGATCTAATTTAAAATCAAAAGCCCCACTCATATGGCAACTCGAAGTCAGAAAACTAAAGCAATAGGGACATGCATACAGTACTAGCGAGCGAAGAAATTTTGTTTTATAAGATCACCTAGACCGTTTTGTCCAATGACGCCACTGACCAGTAGGTCACCTGGCCCTGATCAATGGGGTCACCATATGGGTTTTAGCCATTTTGGACTTAGATTTTAGAAGCAAACTAAAGAAGTGTGGACAATCTAGTGGGATCATAAGACCCCATTAAATCCTTCATAGATCCAGCCCTGGCTAAGCAAACTTTCATTTTAACTTCTTTCCTACTACGATCAAACTCTAATCATAATGGGATTGTTTTTAAAGAACTAGGTGAAAAACTAACCAATATTTTTAGCATTCTAAATTCATAGATATAATTATTCATAACAGACATTGTTATTATTGGATCCTATTTTTCAACTTAAAAATTAGCATATTTTAATCAAAATATTTAAAATACTAGTTGCTACCATATTACCCTTAAACACAAAAAAGTTTTATTTGCAGAAGTTTATTTTATTCATTACAAACACATATTATTATCATGTAAACTAAATTAATGACTTTAATAATAGATTATTATTTATTTAAATTTGTTGGACATAACCCTTCTCACCTATGGGCTACTCACCCTCTATGAGATCTCATCACACTTCACTCTTCAAAAATGAAAAATGCACAAGGCAAATTCTAAACAACACTTCATCATAATAATCAATATCTTGTTTTATATTTAATCGTTCTCACATATTTTGTAAACCCAATCACCCCCTCCTTAGTTAGTTATAGCTATTTGGACCAACACATAACACTGAGATTCTCCTTATTTTTGAATTTAAAATAATTTCTCATACTTTTACATGATTTTAAAATGTGCAAAAAATGATAATTGAGATCTTGTCCTTCGTCAGAAGAACTATTTCCCACATCTCTATTTTGTAAAATATCTTGGAGGAAATATGCTACAACCTTGTGATCTTTATGTATCTCTTTTAGGGACTCTTTAGATGTGCATCATAAATATATTTAAGTTTATCATAATCTCAATTTACATTATAACTTCAGTTTGAAGACTTAAAATTGAGTTTATCATAAACTCACTTAAATTTATCATAAACTCAAAATCTCCTCATAAATGTATCTTTTTATAAATCTATTATGAGTTGGCTTATGGTGAAGACTTTTTATGTAAATAAAATTTGGCACAAACTCACTTAATCTAAACATAAGTTAATACAGAACATGTTTATGATAAATCTATTTGCATTTTTATAAGTTACATCCAAACAGACCCTTAATATAAATATAAACACATAATTTATTTTATATTTTTTCTCAACTCTTAAGTAATATACAAAACAAGTAGGCTCCTCCAATAATTTATTTTTGAAAATTTTAAATAAAGAATTCAGCTGCTGTTATTGTAAGAGGTAAATATGGGTATATGGTAAGAGGTAGGGGGTGGGAGAGGGAGGGGGAGGGGGCTTTAGGAGGGGGTGAAGTAGGGGCCCTAAAGGGGGAGGGGGAGTGTCTAGGAGGGGAGCAGTGGGAGTTGGGGTGGGGGTCAGGAGGGGGAGCAGTGGAGGTGGGGGTCTGGTAGGGGGCTCGTGGAGGGCGAGCAGTGGGGGTGGGGGTCCGGTGGGGGGGGGGGGGGGGGGCTTCAGGAGAGGGAGTGGGAGGGGGGCTGGTAGTGGGAGGGGGGTCGTGGAGGGGGAGGGGGCCAGAAGTCGGAGGGGGAGGGGGCCGGAGTGGGAGGGGGGCTGGCAGGGGTGGGTGTCGTCGGCAGGGGTTGGGGGTCCAGTAAGGGGAGCAGTGGGGGTGGGGGTGGGAGAGGGAGGGGGTGGGGGTCACGGGGAGGGGGAGACACACCTGGATGGTGGAGGCGGCAGCGCAAGGTCGCGGCGGAGGAGGCGATGCGGGGTAGCGGTGGCGGCGCGGGGTCGCGGCGGCAGGACGGTGGGGCGGCGGCAACGCGGGGTCACGGCGGCGCTCCACGCCGAAGACGAGAGAGAGAGAGAGAGAGAGAGAGAGAGAGAGAGAGAGAGAGAGAGAGAGAGGGTGCGGGCACGGGTGGGCATTGGGAACGGGGGGTGGGGGATAAAATTGGAATGTTCCGACGGAATTATTTTCGCCGGAAATTCCATCGATATTACCGATAGAATTTATAATGGATATATTTTCGTCAGAAATACCGACCGAATTCCAATAGAATATGTTCAGTCGGAAATTCTGACTGATATTTTCGACAGAAATATATCCATCGGAAAGTCAGACGGATTTACCGATGAAAAATTTCCGTCGGAAAGTTCCATCGGTAAACCCGCTTTCCCTTGTAGTGACAATTTAAGGTGGGTGACAGTGCGTTTCTGAGGATCTCGCCCGCCAAGGTGTTCTCAAGTTTGGGAAGAGGGCAAGCTCAGCTCGAGGTTTGTTGGTCCCTTTCCCATCCTGGAGCGGGTTAGCGAGGTCGCTTACAAGTTGGCTCTTCCGTCCGAGTTGGTAGGTGTTCATGATATCTTCCACGTCTCGCAACTGAGGAGGTACATGCCAGACCTGTCACACATGTCAGACTACTCACAGTTAGAGGTTGCTCTAGATCTGTCAGTGCCAGAGTACGCGGTCAGTGTTGTGGACTGCAGAGTGCAGCAGCTGCGCAGGAGGCAGATCCCGCTCGTCAAGGTTGTTTAGGAGAATTGCGTCGGTGGCGCTACCATGTGGGAGCGAGAGGACGAGATGCGGGAGCACTTTCCTTACTTGTTTGAGTGACTGGTATGTTTGCTTGCCTTGTTCTCTGGGTTTCGCCCTTAATTTTGAGGATGAAATTGTGTGTTTTTTTTTTGTTGGTTAGATTGTAACATCCTCCTTCCCTTGGTCAGCCACCTTCGAAGGTCGCGACATATCGGACTGTCGCCTTCTGAAGCTGACAAGGTGGCTGTCACGTTCTTGTTATGAATGTGACAGGCATGTTGTCGCGATAAGCCCTCTGACCACAGCATGCATTTTTGTCGTCTTGCTGTCGGGACAGATGGGACAAGTGTCAACCACTGACACCATGAAAGCGACATGTTAGGTGTCGCGTTCAGGATATCAACTTGCATGGGTGACGCGTGGCAGTTCTGATGGTCGAGTCTGACCAGGACCTTGGGATCGCGATAGGTTAGTCGTTGCATTCAATAAGTGAACACGACAAGTAATGTGTCGCATTCTCAACTCTGAGGTATAAAAGTGCTGAGGCCTCAGAACAGTCTTCTTCTTCCCCATTCTCTCCACCCCTTTTCCTTCCTCCGAGTCCTCTGTGTGGGTTTCCACCGTGGTGAGGTTTGAAGGGGAGTGTGTGGTGTTGTGGGTGTGTGTGGGAGGTGTCTCTCCTTCCCGGCATGGTGTCTTCTCTGACGTGGGCGTGGCCTTCTCCCCTCGTGGTGGTGACCTCTTCTCCAACTTATAGGAGGATGTTCGTGGCTCGTGGACGGTGTCTTCGTGGAGCTTGGAGTGAGGAGGAGGTGGCCATGCACACGAAAGACCCAAACAGGTTGGCTCTTCATTTTGATGTAGGGACCCTTGTCTTCCCCCTAGTTCTACCATGTTAGGAGCTCCAAACCCCCTTCTCCAAACCATTAGAAGCATGCTAGGTATGTGGATTGCGCGTTTGGGTTGATGGTGTTTGATATGGGGGTTGGGTTTGAGTGCTCCTTCATACTTGCATGTGAGGTTTTGGAGTGTAGATCCATCTTATTGTCATGCATGGGAGTTTATAAGGGTTGTTTAAGCTATTTTGACATGTTTACATCATCCTACATGCTCCCCTCCCTTGGTGTTTTCCGGTTTTGGGATGTATGGCTTGAGGAAGGTGCTCTCAGGTGTGTATGTCTGTGGCCCCGACACGTTGGGTGTCGCGACCCAGATCACGATAGCCCGACATGTCACCTTCTGGTAGGGAAGACGACACCTACTCTGTCGCATTCTGGTCGCGACAGGGTGGTCATCACTTTCATACCTGTTTTCCCGAGGGTTGTGGGAGGTCTCAGGTGGTCACGTGGACCTCTGCCTGTGGTCGCGACAATGCCCTTGTCGCAACCCAGGTCGCGATAGGTTCCCTGTCGCCTTCAGACCCAAGTCGCGACAGATAAGGTGTCGCATTCAAGTGGAGATAGCCCTTGCGTCGCCTTCCCAGATAGAGAATGGCTTGGTGATTTGTTCGAATTTTTTCCCTCTGCTGCGACTCTATTTCTTGGCACCTGTGCTATTTCCTAGCATGGTCCTACTCTAGTCTTTTGCCCGGTGCTAGGCACTTGTGGGCTTGTTCGTTGAGTGGTTGTTACCGATACCTGGACCCCCTGTGCCCGCGCGCCTGTTTGAGGGAGTTCTTCGGGCGGCAGGCGGGTGAGCTCGAGTCACGGACTCTGGTAGCAGAGGGAAAACGGTGGGGACAGTGGCGTAGAGTCGTTTGTAGAGCTCTCTTAGTTAAGTCTGGGACATCGAGGTGGTTTGGTGTTCTTCTGGCGCAGATCAGCTAGTCCTTCTGACTGCCTCACTCTACGTAATTCCGATACCATTTAGAGGGGCCAAGGGTGGGACCGTAGTCCAGCCAGACTACGGTAGTTATGGTTACTTTAGCTCTACGTCTCACTCCGACGGAAGGTTCTAGACCTGCACTGGCGATCGAGGGTAAGGCACTTGGCGCACCTGATCGGTTGACTAGTGTAGTTGTTATGTGACTAGTGTCTCTGTCCAGGCAGTTGTTGACTATCTGTGTTTACAGCCTTGGGTTCTCCCCAGTGCTGTGGTTTACACGGGTTTCCGGTCCCGACGTTTAGCTTAGATAGATGACCGTGTAATTACTTTACGCTTTTGCTCTTACTCTGTTAGTAGGATAGATTTACTCGCTTTATTTAAATTATACACATCTATATCTATTATGCTGTTAGAACCAGTGGGAGATTGGTACGTAGTCCTTTCTGGGCTTCTTCGTGAAGCTCATTCCCTCCTTTACAGGTGAGACTTCACAGTAGTACCCTCCACGGCTCGCTGAGGAGACGAGACCGTTGTAGACGGTGTCTTCTGTGAGCAGTGTTCTCTAGTACTTTTTACGTCACCCTCAGGGTATGCCCCTAAGGGATCTGTTATCCCCTTTTTTTCTGCACTTGTACTTTGCTACTTTGGGACTGTACTAGACTCGTACTTTATGTTGGATGCTTTTCCTTCACATGGTGTCGTAGGGTTGCAAATGAACCAATACACTCGACAAGTAGCTCGAAACTCGATTCGATAAAAACTCGACAAGTAGCTCGAAACTCAATTCGATAAAAACTCGACTCGGCTCGTTTATTAGATAAACGAGCCAAGTTTGAACAAAAATATAAGCTCGATTCATAAACGAGTCGAGCTTGAACAGAGATATGCTCGACTCGAATACGTTCGTGAACAACTCGTTAAGATACTAGATAATATGCTCGTTAAAATACTCGATTAGTTACTCGTTAATATACTCGAATTATATTAATTTCTTATTATAAATATGAAAATATTAATATTTATTTATTTTTAAAGAATTTTTGTTAAGGTACGAAATACTTATGAATACTAAAATGTAAAAGATTAAATATGAGGGTGTAAATACACAAATTATGAAAGGAAGGGCTGTAAACAAATTAATACACTCGACAAGTAGCTCAAATTCGACTCGAATGTTACTCGAATTCGGCTCATTTAATAAGGTAAATGAGTCAAGCTCAAACAAAAATTTAAGCTCATTTTATAAACGAGCCGAATATGAGCAAATATTTACTCGGCTCTTTTAAGCTCGTAAACAAGTTCATTTAATTTTTTAATTATAAAAATTATAAATATAGTTGATAAATATTTTAAACATTATACTAAAATAATTAAACAAGTAACTTATGAAGGATCTGGTATGACTTTGAAATAAAATAAATTTGGGTCTTATAAACAATTAATTTTTTACTTGTAAATTGAATTGGACTTATATATACATATAATATACATACATATATATATATATATAACTCACAAATTTAATTGGACTCGTTAAGATACTTTTTAAGGGCTCGAACTCGAAAGTATTTAAACAAATCAAGCTTGAAGAACCATTTTCAATACTCGAAAAAACTCGAGCTCGACTCGAGCTCAATTAAAAATTAACGAACAGAGTTTGAGTAGTATAATACTCGGCTCGACTCGACTCGTTTGCACTCCTACGTGGTGGTACATTTTAGTGTTACTGTTGTTACTTACTCCCGTTACATATCTTGTTAGATTGGTCCATTAACCCTTCCGGGTCTTCGGATCCGTGGGCAGCGGTGCCGATGGTCAGAACCTTGGCAGGAGCCAGGGGTCCGGGCGTCGGGGCCGTTACATGTGGTGGCCGGATAGAGGTGATGACGCCAGTTATTGGACGCGGCAGTGGAAATGGTAGTCTGAGACGGAGGCGGCGATGGTCACTTGTTGCGGGGAGAGAGAGAGAGAGAGAGAGAGAGAGAGAGAGAGAGAGGATTTTCATCGAAAAATTGTTGGCAATTATCGACGGATTTTTTATGAAAAGAAATTTATCAAAAATTTGACGGAATTATTTCTGTTGAAAATTCAATGAAATTATTTCTTTCGAAAATATCCGTAATTAGTAATGCCGCAATTTTTTGTGGTGGTATGATTACTTTTTTTTTACATACTGTGGTATGATTACTTATGAGTGGCTTTCAGCTAATAGTATTTCTCCACCTCATCTGAAATGCAAGAGGCTTCTTGCACCAAGTATTTCTCTTCTTCAAAAAAAAATCACATGTGGACATTTCTAATTAATCCAACTATTGACCTGACACTGTAACCTTTTTTTTTTATAATAGTTACTGTAACTATTAATTTGCCTAAGATATATACAAGTGAATGGGCATATACATTCTCATTTTAGACCACTGAATCAATGATCGTAGAATATAGATATTTACCTCAAAATGAGATGTGATGGAACGCACTTTTACAGACTCAAAAAGGAAAATGTTTATTAGTCGGTGCAGCAAGTGAAAATCCAAAGAAGAGAAGATACGGAGCGCGCGGAAGATGCCGTCCTTTGCGAAGCACCACCGATCTCACATCGGGCCCCCTATTGCATGCCCCCAGCCCATCTTCTCGGTCGGCCCACTTGGACATGGACGCCACAGGAGCGGCTGCTGCAGGTAGCGTCCTGTTCACATCAAACTCGAATAACTTAATTATCTTGTCCACGTACAGTTTACGTGGGAACCACCAACATAGACACCTGTGAATGAAAGGAAATCCACAGTGCTCCAAGAGAAAGGTGCCTAACTAAGGACTGTGCATGGCAGCTCACCATCACTTCCACATGAGATGCTAAACACGCATCTAGTTTGGTGGGGTGATCAGCACACATGCATGCCCCCCAACAGGGCAGGCAGTGATGCCTTCCCAAGTTGTGGGCCTTCTCTCTGCCTCCCACGCTGTGTCAAAAGAACTGTACCCCTCCTATAGAAGTAGGACTGTCATGCGCTTGCATGCATATAGATGTAGGGCCACTATTCTTTGTGCTTCCTGAGCAAAAGCTTTTTTCTTTTTTGTTTTTGTGGGGGGGGGGGGGGGGGGGGACCTCAGAAACTGCGATGTGAAAAGTAGCAGCCACTGCATCTGCATGGTTGGGTCCTGAGTCCTACTAGATCGACATTACCACGAGGGTCGATTGGTTTTTGGGGAGAGAGAGAGAGAGAGGAGCATAATTCGGTGTTGGCACGCGGATGCCTGTTGGTTGGGCCTGCCCATATCCGTGCATGGGCGGTGGAAACAGCGTAGGCAACTTGTCGAAGGTAGAATGCAACAAGAACAGTAGTCGTCAATTCATAGCAATGTTAAAAACAGTATCATGATTCTTGTACCCCCAATAGAAAGTGAAATACGCAACTTGCAAACCTAACATGTTATTATTGTGTAATGTGGTTCTATATAGGTTTTCGGAATGTACATGCACCAAGGCTATTCCGCGGGTGACAGTGATAGGCGCATGGGCATCGTTTTGGGAGAAGATCACTACTCGAGGGGAGAGCATGCTTATCTATAAATGATACACGGGAGCACGGCCACGCCCAGTACTGTACATTGTGGGGGATGGACCGGCCAAGTTGTGCCCATCGTCCGAGGTTGACAGATTATATATATATATATATGTTTACAGCTTAAACAGTAGCTATAGCGATTAATCATAGGTCTAATAAAAAGTGCGCTCTGAGCTCTCCCACGTGAGTAAGTCTGCATATTAAGTGGGGTGTCTGAGCACGTAGTTTAAGTTTTACATGGCAGCATGCATGCCTATCAGATAGGAGGGAAGTAAATAACATATTGCGTCGACGGAGGTAGATTGTTGCCACGCGCGATGTGATATTGATGGTGACGACGGCGTATTGGCGTTGATGATCACCATCGTATACGTATATGACACAGAATTTATTTCTTCTCTTCCTCCACTTCTAGTCTGCCGCACCCAACATATATAATATATATACATATATATATATAATACGTGTGCTTAATTGGTTTGTTTCAATCATGGTACAGATGGAGACACGACATAAAATGTACCAGTTCCGGTGATCAAATGCGAGGATGCATGCCATCCGCATTCCTACTTCTAAAGAACTGCGTCAATACTAAATAGCCAAGTTTCAGATATTAAATGTTAATTACAAAAGAAAAAACAAAAAAAAAATTAAAGAACTAATCGTTACGTATTGGTATTTTTTTTGCTAATTTTACCGTGTGCAATTAATTAATCCTCACAAATTCTTCTTGCGTGCATGTGTGATCCGCATGCACTTACGTGATAGAGTGCTCCATTGTCTTAATTTGTGGAAGAGAATTGGTACCCTCTCCCACCCCTCCTATAAATATAAGGAAAATGGTTTAGTAACATCATTTGGTAACATATTAAAATAACACACCAATCAAAATGTACCACAATCTCATCATTTATGAGGTGTTTTTAACTTTTTTTTTTCAGTTGCTGATGTGGCACAATTTTAATGGTGATGTTATTAAATGATGTTACCAAATGATGTTACAAAATTGTTTCTCTAAATATAATGATCCCTTGCGACGTGAAGAATTAAAGGAGTCACAGACGACTCATCCTTTCTTTATAATTAATTACGACAGGAGAGGAGATAGCACATTTCTACTTTTCTGTTTTCGTCGTCCTCTTTCAGAAAGGAGGGGCTTAACTTGCCTCTTCACCCGTCATGATACATCACACTACAAAAGCCTATGGACCGATCAACTCTATATGAAGAATTCAAGGTGCGTGATTGGGACGACGCACACCTTGCCCAACCCACATGCACATGCTGCATCCTCGGTCTTCCCTCCAATTTTGTCACACACAGAAATAGTTACTGGTCACATATATATATATATATGCGTTTATATATATCTTGGATCGTAATAATTTACATCACACTATTCAAATTAGACACGCCACCCATGCATGCATCCATGGACGGATCCAATGAAGAACTAGTGGGGTCATGTGATCCCACTAAATTTTTAAAACCTATTAATGAGTCTAAATTTTTTATTACATTAATTTGGTTGAAAATTTTTCTAAAGAGAGTAACTCCACTGAAAATTTTTCTGGATCCATCTATGTATGCATCCACATAAAACGCCAACCTCTCACTGTTACGGATTTATAAAACATTTATAGTCATTGGCCTTCTAAATATGACCTTGCTTTGAAGGAGAGCAGGGAAAGAAAGAACAACCCATGCAGGCCATCATACAGAAAAGACAAATCGCATTTGTAGAGAGGGTCTTACGCCAGGCATAATGGACGGTGCAAGAGTGGGTGGGTGGGTGACCCACATGGCTTCAGTCTCCATCCTTTCAAAGAAAGCAAATCTAGCCAATTCGAGGGGATGTTGTCTGCCAATATCGGTGATGTTTTTGCACAAATTAAGATCGTGTCCTCTTTTTTTTTGGGGGGGGGGGGGGGGGGGGGGGGGGGGGGGGGCAAGAGATCGATCGTTGTCCTCATTTCTACAAGATCGCGGAGTTTTCAGTTTTGCCGTGATAGATGTGTTTGAGGAAAGTAACGACAAAGGAAGGAGGCGTTCTGACTATCCAAAGCATAGTTTAATTTAGCCTCAATTTTGTGGATCCAGTACATTGATGCTGAGAAAAGCTTACTCCTACCCTCGTTTGAAAACATCAATGACTTTTCATGATTTAAAATATACAACCATGTGATCACATCATGGACTTGTCCCTTTCACTTGATGGAGGGATTGAAGAGGTTGATGATCTATATGCAGGCCAGAATAGCTTTAAAAATAGAAGCAACTAAAACAATATAATTAAGAAGAAGGTAGAAGATATAAGATAATCAGCATGCATGGGACTGTAAAAATGAAAGGAATTTTGCGTCGAATTTATCTCTTATATATCGATGAATCTTTGTTTGACAGTAAGATTGTAGTAACCCTCTATTTAATTAAAGAAAGTAATTAGAAAATTTAAATAAAAAAGAGTACATCAATAAATGAAATCTATTGGAGCTAATTGTAACGTCTCGACGCAGAATATCAGAGCGGTAATACAGTTATTTAAATAGTACAGAACGAGAAATAATATCAAATCATTGCACAAAGTGGAATAATGTCAAATGAAATCCAACTTCATTAATAATTCCTCAAACCACTATTACAATCACTAATCAGAGTCAAAATTAGGGCTCATAGTACTTTATTTAAATCTAACTATTACATCTGACTGACTCATAGCTAACTAACTAACTAAAAGCAATGGTTGTCGAAATGCTGGTCACTCTTGAACATCCTCATCCCCTTCCTCGTAAGTGTGGTAGTCTCCATCAGACTCACCTAAAACACATAAAATAAATAGCGTAGGATGAGCGATAAACACCCAGCAGGACTTAATATCTCATATAAACAGGCATGTTTAAGTGTTTAATATCTTGTCAAGCTGGCTAACTAGAAAGAATGATCAAGTATAGTCAAGAGACTAATGTCACATGATAATGAGAACAATAGCACTTTTCATGAGAGTATAGCACAACAAGCATGATAACGAATTGGCCATGTAACGAAATAGTATGTAACGTTTGCACAAAGGTGCACTAGTAGAGATAACACTTCTGGTCGAGCTTCTTGTCAACCCAGAGAACATAGTATAGTGATTGATTGTCATAGATTAAATCTTGATAGTTTAAATGGCACTGGATGTATGTCGACATCCTGATCATTGAACTCCCATGGGCAAATAGCACTTTTCGAGCGCACCTCCCAAGACTAGATCGGGCCCTATTGTCTGGCATTAGTTATGTTTCTTATCTTAGATAATCAATTGGATGGCCAAATAGAGTACCAAGAATAGATGAGAGTAATTGATGAATAGACGAGAGTGTAGAGAGAATGTGAACAGATGAGACTATAGAGATAGTAGATGAGACATGGACATATTCGTAAAACAACAATAACCGACGATAATAACAACTGCACAGCACTCGGTCGTGTGCCAGCAGTCCGGTAGAAGTCACAACCACCCGAGACCAAAGGTCTGGCGTGATCTCAAGGTAAGAGGGAACATACTAAGGTCGTTGGATCACGCTGATCCCTAAGGGTGTAATAGGTTTTGATGGTAGAACCCGCTCGTCGACAATGGATGTCTGCCAAAGCCAAAGAGCCTTACAGAGGTGTTGACAAGGAGTCCTGGTCCTATCAGGAGTATTCCCAATGGAGAGGTCATCCAAACCAAGATAAAAGTGTGTATAAAATAATTGTATGTCATGCCTTAAGTGCTCGAAGGCAGAGGGACAAGATAGCGATAATAAATCACGCGAATAAAACAAAGACAAGTCTATTAAAATAAATAAGGAATTTATATGAACAATTACACTTAATTACCAGATATCTTATTAAGTAAATTGATAAGGCTTTATGGCAAACATTTATGTATAGTGTGTGCATGTGTAAGATAATCATGATAGCAAGAGAAAGTTGTGCATATGGCTTTTAATTAATGAGAAATCATGATAATATTATCCATTATGATTAAACAGGTCGTTACTGTTCATAACAGTACAATTTAAGGATTAAACAATAATTAAATGGCATGACTAACAAGGGTTGAATGAAATTTAGGGTTCTATCAGACACAGGTGAAACGCGAAGGGGGTACATGTCGCGATTGAAATCACAACGGGATGGTTGGTCGCGTTCATTAGAACGGAATCAGGCCAGTTGACAGATGCTCTAAACTCCACGTGATGAATGGTCGCGATTAGCGCAATCGATTCATGAACGCGGCATCGGGGTCTACCGCGTTCTGGACAATCGGTACGGCCTGGAGAACGCGTGGAGTCGAGCCGTCGTGTTTATGACACGACGCACTCCTCTGTCGCGACCCTCCTGAGAATCACGATGGATCAGGCCGTCACGTTCTTAGAGGGTCTGGTCGAACCCCAAGGGCGATCTGGTTCCTTTGGGAATTAGGGTCAGTCCTCTATGGACTTGACACAGAGCCATTCAAAAATACATATAAAATCGTATACATGTCCAAAAATCATGAAACTAGTTTTAAATAAAAATAGACATGCATAGGTATCAACATTAATGAGTAATTAGAAAATAGGCAAGATATGGACATGCTTTGATTAGGTTACATTTTAGTGACCTAAAAACATACATAGTGATGGAATCCGATTTAATTCGCATAGGATACATGATAGAAATTGGGGGAAATAAGATCATTCGAATCATAACATCATGCAATATTTATGGTAAAAGTTTTAGAGCACGAAATTAAGTGTATTCATGGATTGAAGGCAAACAAGTGGGTTCGGGTACATGTTCATGACAGGGATTGGAGCATGAAATACTTCTAAATGGCACAATGAAAATTGGGGGAAACATAGGGCTTTTGAAGATGGGTACATAGGCTATCTATGGTCGAACTTAATTGATTTGTGCTTGAGAGATTGCCTACCTTTCACGCTGTGCAATCCTAGGGTTTGGAGATGTGTAAAGATGACAAATCCTCCTTGTTCCTAGCCTCTCCTCCTTGCTCTCCTCGTCCAAAACCTCCTATCCTTCGTGCTCCAAGCCTCAGAGAAAGCCTAGGGTCGACTAGAGACGAATTGGAGGTGTATTTGCTGTGTTTAAGAGTCCTTATTCACTTAAAACTCCTCTTTCCTTTCAAACTCCGAATTTCTACAATTATCTCTCTATTTTCTTGCCTTTATTCATCTAATAGGATTAGGGAGAACTCTAATTTTATGGTCAAGGGGTTATGGTGGGACTAGGACTCCTTTTTAGGATAATTATAAGTTAAATAGTGATTATCCAATCCTTTTCCATTTATTATTAATTAAGGTGTGAATTTTCCTTTAATTATCTCCCATCCAACTTGGGCTCTTTCTATTTAGGCCCAATAACTCATGTATGGACCATTTGTGTAACCCATTATCTAATTCGGCTTATTGCGTTTTAGTTTAAATCCATTTTATTCAAATAATTTCCCATTTAATTCAATTTAAATATTGTTTATCAAAAATTAAAAATTCACAGTTGCTACACTAATGGGCCAATAGATGGGCAAACCAAAGGAAATAGTACTTAAAATTTGTATTGGCCAAATATCCATAGATGAAATGGGTCATTTAAGCTTAAATAAGAGTTAATTGGGCCTTTAATTAGGACCTAAACCTAAGCCCAAGATGAGAGCATGAAATCTCTCTCTATGACTTGCTAATTAGGGTTGGAGTGAGAGAGAAATAGCATTAAGAGGAAATTCTAGTCATAGTAGGATTGCTACCATGGATTTGGAAACATCAAAACTCGGAATTTAGTGCACCTAGACATAGAAAGCCATCACAATACCCTATAGGGCAACCATAGCAAGCTCTCTTCGTTGTTGGACGTGGGAAGGATGCCCAGGAGCAAGGAGGACGAACCTAGGGCTTGGATTCGTGAAGAGCATCTTCCCCAAGCCAGTGCATAGACCCAGGATAACCAAGGACTTCTTAGCATTCAAAGGTTGGTGATCTTGAGCTAGAACTAAACAAAACTCATACCATCTGAAAGAGCAACGAGTCTAGTTTCTTTTGCACTTGATTTACCCAATTTCATCAAGCATGATAGTCGTACCAAGCGTTTTCCATAAGTCGCACAATATTAGGGCTTTCCATGTTCATACTATGATTTACGCAAATCGAGGTCGATTTGGGTTAATCCAAAGCTATGATTCTCTCCTACTCGTTGTCCCCTATCACTTTCATGTTCAGAGTTTTGTCCAAAGACCATTATATCTCGAGTTAAAAGTCTATCATGAGGAAGGAACATAGATTCTCTAGTTTTTGGGTCGAACCCTAAAACATGACCAGTTCAGACGTCGTGTATTAGGCACTGGTATCGCGACAGGTTAACCCATTGCGATTACCTAAAAGGCAATAGCCTATGTCGTCGCGGTTTTGGACCTATTCTGACAAGATCCGATTGCATCAAACTATGTGTAGCATCGTTTTCAGTGCATGTCAAGAACGCGACCATGTATGTCATCGCGATTCTAAAGTTTTTCGACCCTTAGTTTTCATGTCTATTTCATATTTACGAAAGCTTGCATGAACGTGTCGTACATGCACGTCCGTTTCTGCATCGGTAATCGATACCCTATATCGATTGCCTTAAACACATCGATCCTGACAATCGCGTTTCTATACCGATTTTCATGAAACGCGCCCGTGTAAACCATCGGGTTTCTATTCTGAATCGATTACTTGTATCAGCTATTTTCGAACGCATCTGTGTAAACCGTCGCATTTCTGTCTTGATTCGATTTGGTCGCATCGACTGTCTCTAACTACATCCGTTAGGTCCATCGCGATTAAAAAATTTTACACATATTCTTATTTTGACTGTGTACGGCCCTTTGAAGTGCGACGACTATGTCCATCGTAATTTTTTGAAGGCCAACCCAAGACTGTTCCCTTTAGTTAGATAGTCGAACATGTGTATGTCTTGATCTGTGATCATGTTACTTAGTTGATTCATTGGCCTAAAAGTGATCAACCCATTAGAAAACCATAATAACATGAATATGATTCTAATGCTTGATATGAAGTAATTGATCTTACTATCATTTGATTATCCATCTTGTCCTTGTGATCTAGCTTGATATGAAATCTGTCATACTATAAGTTGTGTTATGAATCTGTGAAGGAAACATGCTACAGATGTACTTGCTTAGTTTAAAGCTTTCCTTATATGATACTTGCTATGTTATGGCTTTCTGAATGTAGACTTTTCTTATTTGCATGCTTTTCGAAGTTTCCATATTTGTTCATCATTTGCACGCATGGTTAGGAAAGTTTCGTGCCACGACACTTACATGTTTGTACGATTAGGCACACCCTTCTTGGGGAATCGGAAACTCTCGGCCGATCATTCTGTATCGACAGACTAGAGACATTTTCCCTAAGACCTCTGTAAGTCTCCGTACTCTGTGGATTCCCTCATAGAGACCAAGCTGGTTGTACCATGAAGTACTCTGGAGATAGAGAGCACTTGTTCTGTGTATGATATGTCATTGCATGCTTTTCGAAGTTTCCATATTTGTTCATCATTTGCATGCATGGTTAGGAAAGTTTCGTGCCACGACACTTACACGTTTGTACGATTAGGCACACCCTTCTTGGGGAATCGGAAACTCTCGGCCGATCATTCTGTATCGACAAACTAGCGACCTTTTTCCTAAGACCTCTGTAAGTCTCCGTACTCTGTGGATTCCCTCATAGAGACCAAGCTGGTTGTACCATGAAATACTCTGGAGATAGAGAGCACTTGTTCTGTGTACGATATGTCATTAGTCATCCTCTCGTCAAGACATTAAAGATTATGAAACTAAGATACGTCGTTTATACTGTCCAAATGATCTCTTGAGCTATTGTCATACCTTGAACTCCATAAATGATCATGTCCTTGTTACTATGAGTTTATTCTTGAAATCGAAGGCCATAATATGTATATGTTTGATTGGAACAACGTGGGACTTCGGTCTATTTGACTAATGCCTATGCAAAAGGGGCTCTGTCTGGTCCTGGGGAGGAGCGACCCAATGTACTTTTTTAACCGCGGGAGTATGGACTTGTGGTGCGTGGCATGGCACTAGAATGTGTGCAAGATTTGTGTGAATGTGCCTTCATTTGACATCATTCTTTTCATATGATAAGTTCAATATGATGCGTCTGATCACATATATATGTGATATCTGTGTGAATATGGCCCAACTCTTGTTTATGTGATACGATCTCATCCTTCAATTCCTTGTCCAATGCTTATGCAAGTCAGTATATGATTCGTTATGATATCCGTCGATAATTATACTATATTCAGCTATTTAGCTTGTTAGAAATGCATACATGTATAGTCATAATGTTCTTGTAAGGATTCTATTTATTTAAAATGTTAATCATGTATATTAGTGCTCGGACATTGAGGTGTAAATCCTACTGGGCTAGTTTGCTCACCCCTATCATCCTAAACATTTCAGGTAGTGATGAGGAGCGCATGGTCACTGATGGAGAAGGGCATTAAGTGAAGAGCACCTTGTCGTTTTGAAGATATAGATGTCTAAGTAGTATTTATAATAATGATACATTTCCATGGAGGTTATTTTTTAATTTGAATAATGGGCCCTATGGTTGGCTCTGACGCTTATGGATGTAGTTGATGCTATCATTTGAGTTTGAATGAAGTTACTTTATGTTGATGTCACATCCATATTATTTGCTCTATTTATGATTCGAATATAACTGCACGTTCCGAAATTCCGCATCGGGGCATGACAAAGATTTTTCAGTAAATTCATTTTTCTACTTGATACGTGGAGTTCTCAGCAGGTTGGCTGAATCCTCGGCATGGCCGACCTCCTAATGTATCAGAGCCGACGTCCTAACATCACCGTGACCAAATCTCATTGTCGTCTAGTACAATAGTCTTGTCGGTAAGGACGACCTCCTCATTTCCCTTGTGTCGAATTCCTCAGATCGGGCAAGGACGAGGTTCACCACAGCTCATCCGTATCCAACCTAGAGCCCGATGCGTCTGCGCAATTCCCGGAGCATGACTCGCATAATGGCCGGAACAGTAACTACCAAGGTAATGTCCGAGAATTGTGTGTCCGTTAACTGCGGCCATTAAGACCACAATCTAAACGATCTGGCATGCCAATTATGACCACGATCCAGCGTCAATCATGGGGATCTCTTGCGAGATTCACGGGGTCGTCCAACTATTACGCGGTTATCCTAACCCTATAAAGAGGCAGACACTCCACAGGCGTAGGTACGATGTTGAACTTCATAGGTTAGGCCATTCTTCTCGGCTAGCGACTGACAAGATCATCAGAGTGTCTCCCCGCTGAGAGGTCTCAGCGGACTTTGCAGGTCTTCTCGGGAGCTCGGAACAAGCGTCTCACGTCGGCCAAGTATGCCTCAAAAATGATTCATCGGCTTGGTCACTCGGTTCATTCTTCGGTCAGGTACACCTCGGCGGTCACCTTGGCCTGAGCCGACCTATGTTACACACAGTAACATTTGGCACCGTCTGTGGAAATGTGCTACTAAAGGTTGATGACCAAACTGTCCCCATAATAAATATTTCATTTATTTATATATTAATTTTGATGATTAACAAAATAATACTAATGGATTACTTGAGCCTTGAGAACAGAAATAAAAGAAAAATGAAAGTTCAAGACAATCAGGTAAGTCTCATCACACATTTCTGTCCAAGTCTTTATATCGACTTCTTTGATAAGCAGAACAATTTCCTCTTTGATCGACAATTCAAAACAAATCGATATCGCATTATAACTAGCACCGGACTCTCTAGCCGTAACGATTCTTTAGACCTCGTAAGATATTTCTTAGAACTCGCAAACGACTCTCTAGCCGTAACGATTTCTTTAGACCTCGTAAACGATTTCTTTAGAACTCGCAACGACTCTCTAGCCGTAACGATTTCTTTAGACCTCGTAACGATTTCTTTAGAACTCGCAACGACTCTCTAGCCGTAACGATTTCTTTAGACTTCTTGTAACGATTTCTTTAGACTTCTTGTAACGATTTCTTTAGACTTCTTGTAACGATTTCTATGAAACTCGTAACGACTTGATTGCTGTAACGATTTCTTTAGAGTTCATAACGATTTCTTTACAGTTCATAACGCCTTGCTTTGTGCAACGATTTGTTAAGACTTCTTGTAACGATTTCTATGAAACTCGTAACGACTTGATTGCTGTAACGATTTCTTTAGAGTTCATAACGATTTCTTTACAAGTTCATAACGCCTTGCTTTGTGTAACGATTCTTTGAAACTCGTAACGACTTGATAGTCATAACGATTTCTTTACAGATCATAACGACTTGATAAGCGTTCATAACGACTTGCTATAATATAACGATTTCAAAAGTTTTTCATTATAAGTGATAATGCTCTGTCATAACGATTTGTGTTTATCACATAACGATTCATAAGTTATGGAGTCATCGAGATTGTTTTTATCGAATTTCTTGCTGTATCAGTATAATGCTTTTTAATAGCGTTGAAAAGTCAAAGTCATATCTGTCTATTGACTGCTACGCATTAAATGCTCTCTGATCGTATCTCCCATGCATGCAGACAATATCTTCCATTTCTATGCTACTCTGTCTACGTACTTTTTAGACAGAAAGGAGCTTTGCTATATATTGCAATATCTGTTCCATCTACAACTAACAATCGACAGCAGTCTTAGCTGTCCTCTATTTATTGTTGATATGCTTACAGATATTTGACAAGACTCATCTGTACAACGTTGGACACAAGATACAAAGTTCTAAAACATTCTCTGGCGTGTACAAAAGGATAAAAGACTGACGATCAGAAGCTTCCTTAGTGACCAGTCTAACGTACACAGGATAAGAGACAACGGACACTTCAACGTTCAAATTCAAATCAGAAGTTTAAATAGAAGACTCAAGACGGAGAAGAACAACAAGCAGAAAGGGAACAACGCTTGCAATTTGAAAAGGAAGAAATCCATCTCTTCGAGTCTTCAGAAGATTGAAACAAGAGCGAAGCTTCCACTCCAACCCTGTTCTTAGCTCTTAGCTCTCTGTGATCAAAAGAGTTTTTATTTGTGAGAGCTTGTGTAGTCCTTGGAGAGAAAACCTTGTTAAATCTCTTTCTCTCTCGGGCCTTGTTAGCTTCAGTGTGTAGCTGGTCAAGCTAGAGTCTGAAGCCTGTTTCACACCTTTTCTTCTTGGTTGTGTTCCCTTCTGGACGAAGGAAGACCTGGTGGTATCCAGGGTGGTTGTTTTTCCTTCAGGTTGAAGGAAGACCAGTTGAGGCTGGGCCTAAGGATCCTTAAGGGGGATTGTACCCTTGGTAGTGAAATCCTGAGGTATTGCTCAGGGGACTGGACGTAGGTCTCCTGTGGAGAGGAGTTCCGAACCAGGATAAAATCCTTGTGTCTTGTGGATGTGTTTTTGTGTGATTGTTGTCTTATTTGCTCTAACTTAACCTTGTTATTAAGTGTGCAATCCTTTCAGTAAATAGGTTTTAATCAGAGATCGAAATTGATAACCCATTCACCCCCCCTCTGGGCTAGCTAGCTGGGCAACAAAGGTCAGTACGGCTTCCCCCACTCACACCAGTAGTTGAGCTCGAAAACTATGAACGCAAGCGTAGGGGCGCCTTGAAGTGTCGCCTGTGATCGACAAAGGGGTTGTCTTGGGGCATACATGGTCCTTTTTGGGACATATCTTTGAAGGTTTGATAGAATGGCAACGATAAGTCGCTTAGAGCATCATCATGAGCGAATCGTCTACTCTCTCTCAGTAGATCTCGAGCCCCCATCTTGGGGGCCAAGAGGTCGGCCATCAGACGCTTTGACATCGGAGACCATGATTCAGTCTGAACGGAAGGCCCATACTATGTGGTCGAGGACCTCGATCTTGGGGATGACCAATCGTATGAGATGTGCAGGTCGGCTATTCCAAGAACGTCGAATGCCGAACACTTGCGTCGTTATTGCTTTGATATGTCAATAAAGTTGAATTTCTACTGAATCTATATGATTTAACTATTTTGAAATATTGAAAATTGGCGAGTCGCTTATAGCATCATCATTGGTCCTCGACAGCTAATGGTCGGTATGGGCTGCGTTGTAGTTGCTTCGGCACTCGGCATGTCCCCGACAGCTAATGGGTCGCCTTGCGGAGACCGCAAGGTCACCTCGGTACTCGGCCTGATCCCTGACAGGTAATCGGTCGGTCTCGGCAGGTCGCTGCCAGGGAGGTGGTTAGCGCAGCGGCACT